>OZ023326.1:56004483-56084483 GCA_964007535.1 Brachyptera risi
ACTTGCTGCGCTCTTCTCAATAGGTTTAAAAGCCTTTAAATTGGTGTAAAAAACATTGCATCATCTATAAATTTCTTCTTTAAAATAACTGATTCAAATATGTAATACTTTGGAGTAATGTGTATCATTCATGAGCTTACATTTTGTGAAAATGTGCATTCAATCAAAGAAAATATCTTCTCCATTTTTTTCCCCTCCGTGCTACTCTTGAAGGGATTTTTAAAATTTAAAATTGTTTTCTCTCAAAAGTGGTTCAACCGATTGCGCCTTAAAAATTTACAGTTCCGAAGTAGATGATGACACATGTAGCCTACATGCCAAGTTTCATGAAAATGTGTGCTTTTGTTTGACCTGTTGAGCGCAAACATTAAAATGAGACAAAAAAAAATATTCAAGTACAGTAAAGTTGAGTTCTTGCTTTACTCATTGAAAAATTATGTGATAAATGAGCCAACCTGAGTGTGAGTGCCAAAAGTGAGTGCCAGGAGTATCGGCATGGTAACGGTATCGAAAAGTGCTCTTGGGTTGCACGGGACATTGCGTCACGTAAGGAACTCCATCCATATATGGTGTACCGCGTTGATGATGCCCATGCCAGTGAATGGATGAACTTTCAGCCATCATATGATTTATGAGGTCTACGATGATACGGTCGCCAACGCACACCTTGAAGAAAACTAAATCTCTTCAATTTCATTTTAACAAAAAATAAATTGGAATAATATAGATTTTTAGATTTTTAGATATAGATTCTAGTTTGCCATAATCCTCAGCTATAATAATTCAACTTCGACCATTAAATTACTCGGTAATTTACTTCTCTCATTGATGTATGTAGGCCTATCTATAGATTTTACCGAAAGTGTGTGTTTGGTGAGTTGTTAGGGAGGGTAGGTGGTAGGCTGGTAGCACAGACCTGACTAGTGAGGGATGAGGTAGGTAAGGGAAAAACGGCTGAAGTAGATGGGTGTAAAATGGGTGGGGGGCAAAAAATGTTGAAGGAATGTAAAGGCCCAGAAATTAGTCTAATGGTAGTAAATTGTAGAAGCTTGGCAAATAAGGTGGATGAATTCAGGACGCTGTTAGAATTGTATCAGCCAGAAGTGGTGGTGGCAGTGGAGACATGGCTAGGAGAGGGGTTTACAGAAGGTGAATTAACTGTAGATGGTTACACTCTGCACAGGAGAGATAGGGATAGGCACGGAGGGGGTGTAATGGTAGCAGTTAAAAGAGGAATCCAAGGGACGTTGCTCTGGAAAGAAGAGGAGGTAGAGATGATGGGTATGAGGATAATGGTAGGCAGGCAGTCTCTTGAAGTAATCGCGGCATATAGGCCTCCGGGGGGGGATTTAGGATTGCTTCATCGTTTGGAGGATAGGCTTAGTGCTAGGGATAATGTAGAGAGCTTAATTATAGCGGGAGATTTAAACATGCCTAATGTACGGTGGGAGGTAGGAGGTACAGAACATGGGAGGGGAGTAGTGCAAAATATTGTTACGGGTATATTAAATGAAGGTTTTCATCAGGTTGTGGAGGAGGGAACTAGGAGTAAAAGGCTAGGGGGAACTAATATTCTAGACGTAGTGTTAGTAAGGCCAATAGAGTTGTGGGCGAGGACGGTGGTAGTTGAAGGCATCAGTGATCATCGAATACCCATAGTCAGTTTAGCATTAGCTCCGGTTCAAACTAAAAACGTTGGGAAGAAAGTTTGGGGTTACAAAAGGGTGCAGGCAAGGGAGGTTCGAAAAGCTTTTGAGGATAGGTTTGAGAAGTGGTGCGAGATAGACATGGATGATATTGAAGGGCTGTGGTTCAATTTTCAGAAAATATATGAAGAGGTTAGGGATAAGTTGGTTCCCTATAAGGTGCTACAGGCAAATGCAGATCCGGCTTACTATAATAGTACGGTTAGGAGGCTTAAGAGGAGGGGTAGAAAGATGAGTAGGAAGTGGAGGGCGTCAGGGGAGGGAAAGGAGGTGGTCCAGGAACTAAGGCGGGAATTAAACAGGGCTAAGAGGGAGGCAAAAGAAAGATTCATGGGGGGTATGTTCAATGAACGTGATGTGCAAGGTAGCTGGAATAGAATGTATAGGTTTGTTTCTAGTCAGAAAGGTAGTGGCAGGGAGTTGCCAACTTTAGTTGATCAGGTAGGGAATGAGTGGAAAACGGACATAGAGAAGGCAGCAGCTTTAAATAGATTCTATGGGGAAGTGTTCAATGCGAATGGAATTATGGGGGAGGAGGAAGCAATAGAGGGGGATGGGGAGGAGGTTCTGCTTACAGAGAGAGAAGTGTGGAATGTATTAAGGAAACTTAAAAGTGGGAAGTCGCCAGGCATAGATGGGGTGCAAAGCGATCTACTGAAATTAGCGGGTAGGGGAGTTGTAGGTTATTTGCTAAGGTTGTTTCAAGCTTCACTCACAGCAGGTAGAGTACCGCAAGTTTGGAAAAAAGCGGAGGTGGTTCCAATTTCAAAGGGACGGCAAAGGGGTAGGGTAGACAACTACAGGGGAATTAGTTTAACATCGCATGTGTGTAAGATAATGGAAAGGGTGGTTATAAAGAGAGTAGTGGAGAAGGTAGATGAAAGAAGGAGTATTTCAGAAGTGCAGCATGGGTTTAGGAAGGGTTATTCATGTGAGACGCAGTTGTTAGGTTTTGCAGAAGAGTTGGCTGGGGTAGTTGATAGGGGGGGACGTGTTGATGCAGTGTTTTTAGATTTCGAGAAGGCTTTTGATAAGGTAGATCACAATATATTATTAGGGAAGTTAAAAATGTCCGTTGGGAATGCTGGGTTGGTTAATTGGATTGGAAACTTTCTTCAGGATAGAGTGCAAAGAGTTCGGGTGGGTTCAGAGGTTTCAAGTGAGACTAAGGTTACGTCAGGAGTTCCACAGGGTAGTGTGTTGGGTCCCTTATTGTTTGATTTATATATAGATGATCTGACTAGTGTTGTTGATTCGAAAATAAGGTTATTTGCAGATGATTGTGTGTTATATAGGGAAATCATTACAGAGGAGGATGTAGTAGCTCTTCAGGTAGATTTAGCGGCAATTAATCGTTGGGTTCAGTCAAACAAGATGGGGTTGAATACAGGAAAGTGCAAGTTAGTCACATTCGGTAAGAGAAACATAAGGACAGATGTAGTGTATGAGGTAGGAGGGAAGACGCTGGAGTTGGTGGAAAACTACAAGTATTTGGGGGTGGTATTTGATAGGCGTCTAGGGTGGGGGAGTCAGATTGAGAGAATAGTAAAAAAGAGTATAAATGCACTAAACTTTGTAATGAGGCAACTTAGGGGGGCAGGTATGGAGATTAAGGAAAAAGCATATTTCTCGTTAGTGCGTCCCATGGTAGAATATGCTAGTTCAGTTTGGGATCCTTATAGATTAGGTGAGATAAGGGATGTGGAAAGGGTTCAAAGGATTGCTGTGAGAAGGGTTACAGGTAGGGTTAGGAGGTGGAAATGGGATGAGAATGAAAGGGGGGAGAGGGTAAGAATGTTGGAGAGTCCAACTGAGATGATGAGAGACCTGGGGTGGCAGAAATTGGAAATACGGAGGAAGGAGGATCGTTTATGTAATTTCTTCAGGGTAATGGAGGGAGAGGGGGGGTGGGGGGAGCTGCATGAGTTGATAAAAAGAAATAAGTCAGGGTATGGAGGTAGGCGGGGCCATGATAGAGCGGTAGTCATAAAGGGGGCTACATTAGATATCGGTAAATTCTCTTTCTTAAATAGGACAGGTAGGGACTGGAATGGGCTTAGTAAAAATGTTTTTGAAGGGGATGAAATCAGGTTAAAGTTATTCCGTCAGAGGGTTAAGGAGATGGTGGGATAGGGGTACTTAGGGAACTTGCCACCGCGCATTTATGTGCATTTGCAAGAGTTAAATAATAATAATAATAATAATGATACTTTATAAGGATAACAGAACAAATGATGACAAATGAATTATCAAATACAGGTGTTTTGACTTTGATTATTCTGTTTTGAGTGGTTAAAGAACCATCATATTATATTGAATATTGTAAACTTTTCAAAATAATTGTACTGGTATCTTTATAAAAAAAAATCTCTCAAGTTGAAGCGAGGAAAACCTCAAAATAGATTGTTAATCATGTCAACAATTTTGACGTAATTTTCCTGAGAGGTATCGAGGGCTCTTAGAAACACACTATTTTCAAATGTTTTAGTAAATTGTAGAGAGGTACTGAACAAGTATTCAAACTCACCTCTACACTGGGTCCTGGCATTTGTCTATTAACTACGACAACAGGTCTCTTGATTCCATCTGCTAAAATACAGTCAGGGCGGTCACAATCTGTACCATTGAATGGACAATCGTAACAAGCTTTACTCATTGTGTGATACCTACAACAAAAACCAGTCCAATATAAGTAACATGTAATCCAGATGGTATTTTAGATGGTAGTCAGTTACCGTACCATTGAAATGAATAACTAATTAATGCAGAATATAATTTTAGTAACAGATAGGTATCCTTACAATGCACACATTGCACATGTTTTGTTAAGTACGGTAAGCTTAGAAGTAAATGAACTTCAGGATTGATTTTAAAAATGCAATCTTCAACTGTTTGTTTTGAAGAAGGTAAATATCTTTATTTGTCATTATAGTTCTTAATAACTCAACAGTTCAACAAATGAATGAGAAACCTTGTCAAGTGAGCAAACTTTTTGATTTCTAAGACATTACAGTTACACCATAAAAAATTACTGCTGGAAGTAGATTTTCTTCTAACGAATTGTAGTTAGCAACAGATTATTAATAATAATAATAATAACGTTTATTGTCATATTTTTTTAGAATCCTTAATGCAGTGTGTATGGATATACATGATGCTGGATTGTGCAGACATTTTTATTTTCAGTTGATTATCGTATCAACTGAAAATATATTGAACCAGTCCGCTCCTAATAAGTGGCACCAATAATTTATAATAACTAATAACTTATGCTGAGTGTTTTTTTATTATTATCATTTAAACTCTCGCAATTGCACATAAATGTGAGGTGGCAAGTTCCTCAACTATCCCACCACCTCCCTAACCCTCTGACAGAATAACTTTAACCCTATTTCATCACCCTCAAAAACAATTCTGCTAATTCCATTCCAGTCCCTACTTGTCCTTTTTCAAGAAAGAGAATTTACCAATATCTAATCCAGCCCCCTATATAACTACCACTCTATCATGACCCTGCCTACCTCCATACCCTGACTCATATCTTTCTATCAACTTATGCTGCTCCCCCCACCCCCCCTCTCCCCAAGAAATTACATAAACGATCCTCCTTTCTCCATATTTCCAATTCCTGCCAACCCAAGTCTCGCATCATCTCAGTTGGACTCTCAAACATTCTTGCCTCTCTCTGTCAACTTCTTACTTCGTTGGTTCGTCCTCAAAGCTTTCTCTCTCATTCTTCTCACTCGCTCAAGCTCCCTTAGCCCTAGGTGTGATGGACAAAGGCAAGCATAATCTTGTGGTAGACTTACTCAACTCAATATACATGATACAAAATGTAAATTTCTATTACCATTCAACCTCAAACCGATATCGACAAGTCATTTGAGGTCCGCCCACAATGCACTCGCGTAGACACGGGTGGTGTTTAGCGCTACGAAATGATTGGTTGTCAGGGTGATGGGACGAGTTAGTCACGTATGATGGCCTCATACCATTTTGTGACTTACTCGTTACATATGTTGGTATGCTGGTGGTTCTCTCAGTTGCGTTTGACTTGACTACGTAAAGTCGAGTCATGTTGGATACAACATGGTCTGAAACACAAATGTTATGTTCGTTGTTTTACCTCAATGTTAGCCAAGGAAAATTTATTTGATTTTTCTCACAGTACATTGTCAATATAGATGAATTGTAGGCTTATATGGTAACAAAGATTTGCAGTGTATAAAAGAAGGAGAAATGTATATTGCAGAGATTTATGCAGGAATATGTATTATGCTAAAACTTGGACAAATAATAACTGAGTACTCAAAAAAGTCAAGGTTGCCAGCTTTTCATTTGATGGTCATAGGAGGTGACAGGTGTTTGAAATGCATTTTCATTCTTGACCTCAAAAATGCAAATCTGGACTCCTGTTTCAATTTGATTCTGCGGTTTATGTGAAAAATAAAAGGTGACATGATAAATGACAAAATTGACCATTTGGAAGCCCAATTTGATATCATACCCACCAGTTACCAATTGCCATCATGCTAATAAGCTGATTTTAGCTTCCCGTTAACACATAGCTACATACCGATCAAATCGATAATACAATCGATACAATCGATAATACTCCAAGTCATGTCATGCAAAGTTTATTATAAACTGATTCCCCTCCACTCCCCACGTCCCCTCACACTGTAGGCAAGAATTTTTCTGCAAGCTGGTTTACCCTGGAGAACGGGTGCACCTGAAGAGCGAATAGGGGCTGTCCATAAATGATGTCACAATTTAGGGTATATTGGACCCCCCCCCCCCCCCTTGTCCGAGTTGGTCAGAGAGATGATTATCCCCCCCCCCCCTTAATGATGTCACAATTTTCAATCAATATTTACCCCCCTAATTATTTCCATGAAATTATTCATGGAAATTTGGAAAAACTGGGATTGGGAACAAAAAAATGTCTTGATTTTTTTAGTAATTTTGCATTAATTCTGCATTGAAATATAATTTCATACAAATTATATGGCGCCAACTTATTTTCCTGAAAATTGAAAGAAACGTATAATATGTAGTGTAAATGTGGATGTCACATTAGTGTATACCCCCGTGCCCCCTTGTCACACATTGTCACATGGTCGAAATGTGGACGTTATTTATGGACAGCCCCATACTGGAATACGGACGGATACTACCAAGAGTGAACATGGGCTTGGTTATAAAGAGGTTAGGGGGGGGGGGGGGGAGGGGGGGCGCTGAAGAGCGAATACTGGAATAGCGATACATCCTAAGAGTGAACTGAGGGCTTGGCGTATAGGAATGCCGTAGACAAGCTAATTTTTCGGGGAATTGGTTAGCGCACAAAGGAGCTTTTGTTCGGGTTTTTGGGTTAGGTCATGATCGTTTCCTCGAATACTCCATCCTCTTTCTATTAAACACGCCAAGCCACGTTCACTATTGGAAGTAACTTTATTCCAGTATTTGCTCTTCAGGCGCCCCTGTGAAAGGGGGTGGAGAGGGTACCTATTCAAAGTAACCTCAAGGTACCTCAAAGTATGCTTCTTTCCTCTAAGAGATTGGCCCCACGCCAAGCCCATGTTCACTCTTGATAGTATCCGTATCTCTTTGGCGCTGTCAAAGACGGCACACTGGTATACTGATACTTCCAAGAGTGAACGTGGGCTTGGCGTGTCAACTTAGAAAGTGGATGTGAAAGTGAGTAGATAGGTTGTACCTATTCGAGGAAACCCCACCTCTAAAGTATGCTTCTTTATTTGAATCCTCTCCACCCCCTTGCACATCCTCTTTTTCAGTAGACACACCAAGTCCACGTTTACTCTTGAGAGTATCCGTATTCCGGTATGCGCCCTTCAGCGCCTCCTAAATACTATCGCTGCCTCGCATGCTCAGGGTCCATCGTTTGTTTCCCGGGCGGAGTAGTTTTTTCAAAACAAAATGAGTATTGAATGCTGTCTTAAGCGCAGGGATATGGGGAAGGTTAGGGGTATCACAACCCTGAAACTATTTCAATGAATAATCATTCATTAAATTCATTTTCAATCATTCATTAATTATTCATTTCCCTAATTCTAGATGAAACTAGAAATCATCTTCTTTATTTGAGAAATTATAATCTATTTATTTATCCTCTAGGACCTGGTCAGTTCCTGAGTTGTGGTGTGGGGGCATTATTTGATCCCTTTTTTTTATAGTGAATCGGTAAAAATCAATTATAATTTCGGAAATTGAGATGATGATTTTCTAGTTTTCCCTAAAATCAGGGAAATACATATTATCATTATTCATCAAAATCTAGTCTGAGGTTGTGATGTCCTTTATTTTATTTTATTTTGACCACAGAAACGAAAAGATCCACCCAAATGTTGTGACTTTTTTTATAGTTAGCCTATACAATAATTAAAAATCGACTTTCAGAAAAATTCTCGCATCATGTAGAACATCTAATGGACACTAGAAAGCACGACAAGCGTGTTGGATTGTAAATGTGATTGCCTATCGATCGATCCAGCCCTCTTGTTCGCGCTTTAGTGCAATCGGTAGATTACCTAATTAGATTTTAGAAGAGCTTCAGCGAAGACCTCCAAGCCACTCTGACGTAGCTAATTGTCTGCGTATTTTCATTTTCACTCAAATAGCATTTACATTGATATATGCGCAAAATCAATACTAGAAAAACAATATAGCCAATAGTGTCAAACGTCAATTTACAGATAACTCAGGCCATCCATAGGCCTATATAAAAATAACAGAAATAATCTCAAAACACGCTGATTAAAATAAATACCTGCGTGGCTTTGTACTCCTCCCCCCTCTCCACCCTTATTGGATTTACTGAAATATCAACCGCCCTCTTCCTTTTTTTAGAACTACATTCTTGACAGCCTTGAATCATATTCCAACAAACTTTCCCAGGAAGAATTTTTCCGGGGATATTGTTTTCATTCAATATTTTTTCCGGAGAAATTCATTTCGGGACATATTTCCGGGGATTTTTCCTGCTCACCTTCAGTGACAAGGAAGAGGGTGAGAAGTGGCATATTCAGTGTGATATCGTATTATTGAAGAATAGAGATGCATATATATTTTTTTAATTTTCTCAATAACATTGAAACTTCATACAAAATCATTGTTCTCCAATTAAAGCTATGTATTCAAGGGGCATCGTTAGGACAGGGCACCATGCACAAGGGCGATCTTACCCCCCTTAACTTAAGTAAGTTCCTCAAATAAAGGAACTAGTTCCAATTCGAGTTATTCGATCCAAAAAGGAACTAGTTACAGTTACAATTCCAAGAAAAAAAGGAGCTCAAAAGTTCCCCCAAAAAATTAAGTGCTTTCAAAGTTTCTTTGAAAGTTACCGGAGAGGAGCTTTCTGTTTGAATTGAATGAGTTTTAAAATGTTACAAATCACAAGATTACCATGTCCCCCCCCCCCCAACCGATGTTGGAACAGTAATTTATCACAATCAATTCAATAATAATTACTCGATAATTATTGTTGAAAAAAAACTACCACAACACGAATTTTTGGATGAGTGAAGCGAAGACTCGATTTCGCCATGCCCGAAAAAAAAGTGACAGGTTTTTTTTTCTTTTTTTCCGCGCTATACGGGTCAAACGAAAATTAAAAATCAGTTGAAACTTGGCATACACAAGTGTCATTATCTAATTCGATACTGTATAGTTTTGAGCCGCAATCGGTTGAACCACTTCTGAGAAAACTCATTTTGAAGTTTTCAAAAATCCCATTAGAATAACCCAGAGGAAAATATTCGTAAAATAATTTTCATCCGAGACATTTCAAATTCTCAGGGAATTTCCATACAATAATGATACACATTATTCCGAACTTTCACTCAAATCGGATCAGCCGTTTTGATGTAAAAAAATATATAATGTAATTTTTGTGAATCACTCAAAGCTATCAAAATACCAATTAAATCCAAGCCACAGGTGTCACCTTTCAACTGTAAATGATTAAAACAAAGCCTTCTTGACTATCATAGAAATCAATAATGAAAAATAAGATGGCAGTGAAGTAATGGTTTGGATCTCAAGGTGTATATATTTATATATATATATATATATATATATATATATATATATATATATATATATATATATATATATATATATATATATATATATATATATATATATAATAATAACCAATCCAAAGATAAGTCGATATATTCCAGCTCATCTATCAACGCGGCAACACATAACGCGTTTGCCTAGCTTAAACGCGTTATGTGTTGCCGCGTTGATGGATGAGCTGGAACATATCACCTCATTTTTGGATTGGTTATTATATACACCTTGAGATCCAAACCATTACATCACTGCCATCTTATTTTCCATTATTAATTTCTATGATAATAAAGAAGGCTTTGTTTTAATCGTTTACATTCAAGAGGTGACACCTGTGGCTTGGATTTAATTGGTATCTTAATAGCTTTGAGTGATTTAAAAAAATTACATTATATATTTTTTTACATCAAAACGGCCGATTCGATTTGAGTGAAAGTTCGGAATAATGTGTATAATTATTATATTGAAATTCCCTGAGAATTTGAAATGTCTCGGATGAAAATTATTTCACGAATATTTTCCTCTGGGTTATTCTAATGGGATTTTTGAAAACTTCAAAATGAGTTTTCTCAGAAGTGGTTCAACCAATTACACCTCAAAACTATACAGTATCGAATTAGGTAATGATTTCAACTGATTTTGAATTTTCGTTTGACCTGTGGAGCGCGAACAAAAAACAAAAAAAACAGTCACTTTTTTTCGAGTATGGCGAAATTGAGTCTTCGCTTCGCTCATCCAATAATCAGATGATCTTATCACGAGCACTAGCAGGGTCGAGACGGAACACTGAAGTGGGATGGGCCTCTTATGATGACAAAAATCTCTCCCTCGTGCGTCTTGAAAATAATATTATTCTCATTGGCTATTGGTGATGTCACCCGGTAGGCCTAGTGATGATTTTCTTGGAATGCATTATAGTTTGGTACGCAGATTTACATTTTTCTCTAACCCCTCGACCCTCACACTGACGCTCGGTTAATTCGAGCCATCAAAATAGACAACGTGAGAAGATCGTATGATAGGAAAATACCATGAAAATCTCTGGGAATAATAAGATAGTAATGAGGATGGACGGCAGGGATTAGGGATTGGGTTGAGTCAGTATAGCATGTGTGAAAAAGGGCCAAAGACAAAACCATTCATCTGCTATCGTACAAATAGTCGATCTTCTCTATGTTGCGTATGAATTCTTGAAGTAAAATCTGTTCAAAAAGAACATAGAAAAGAACATACATTTTGTTTCTCGTTACTGATATAAAGTAGGCCTAACGTGATTCTGTTAGAAGTTACTGCTTAATAATTGGAACGCGTTCCCATCAAAGTTCCCGAATTAGGAACGCATTCCCAGGAACACGTCATCTTACTCACTCAACTCTGGAATCTTGTTCTTATCCCCCCCCCCCCCCATTTTAATTATCTTAAATAAAAACCAATGAACATGGACACCAGGATTGTGCTATGTGGGACCATTATTCTTTGGCCGCAGTTGAGTCCTCAGTTTTCAAAAGTCCGGAACACATTATAACTTATAAGTATAAACTGTTTTTGTGATTCGGACATTACCAACAAAACGCACGAATGTTGATATCTTCCACTTTGAACTCTTGACAATGTTCACTTAATTGATCCAATAACAGCAGATGTGAAAATGATCACTATTCAGTACACACTAGGAATAAAAGATTAGTGATAGGCATAAAATTAATTCAATTAGGCCTATCACTCTACTCATTATAGTCATAACAGGTCGTGGCTAATTAGTACTTCATGCAAGCCTTTGCTTCGAGGACTGTGGCCCTGTTACAAACAACGAAAAATCACATCAGGATGGAAAAGCAAATTTTTCCACATATTCTTAATTTCTTACATGCAATTAATTTTCGGCTAGAGACTTTGGCCTTTGATTGTAATATACTTGTACATAAAACAGAGGATCACGAAACTCTGGTACTTATATTTATAAATTCAGGACTATTAGAGAGGTGGAATAACAGATAAGGCAACTCTTATTTCTATACAACAATATAACCAACATTTTTCGTGAGATAATAATGAAGTAATAAATTACTCTGTGCAACACAGTGTGAATAATTTGATCACTTAATGGGTGCCCATGCTTTGTCCACATTTAGTTGACTCATGAAATGTGATGAATAATTATATTTCATATAAATATACAGTGGCATGTATAATTTGGTTGGACTTTATATTTCATCTCGGCTCAACCAAGGTCGTGATTCTGAAAAGATAATTTTATATATTTATTGTCACCCAACCACCTGTTTAAAGTCACGCCATTAAATTTTTATTTCGCAAGTAATGAGATATTTATATATTTTTAATGGTAACTACTAATATGACATTATCATTGTTGTTCATAATAATTCAAAGGTATAGATGTTGCCAGAATCCAGAAAATTCAATCCATGAATAATACAATTAATGTAACAAACAGTAATAATGTATCGGTAGGCCTATATAATAATATCAACGGTTTGAAAAGTCGACATTAATTCATTATTAATGACCTTATAGTACGTTTTAAATCAATTAATAACATACCGTAGGTGGTCTAACCAGTGGGTCAAACGTATAGGTGACTGAACTGGGTGGCCACATAAATTCGTAGCAAATGCACCGGTAAAGAGGGATGGATGATAGCGGAGAACAATTAGGGTCCCAAGAATCCCGTCGTTTCTTGTTAGGTTAGTGAATGGTTTTCTATTTTTGAGAACAAAAATCTCTGTAAGATTACTGAAATTAATGAACGAACGATTGACACTTGATTGACACTTGTTTTTTATATAATTACGTAGTACCATGCAGATAACCCACAAGCAAAGCAAACTATCTATAATCAATTCATTGATTCTATCATTTCATTCATTTTATTTATTCATTTTATTCATTCATTTTATTAATTCTATCTATTCATTGAAAACTAGAGGCCCACATATTTCAACTTGTTCATGAATGCGCTTCCCGAATCTGTTGTAAGAGTAGAGGTGCTCATTCTACTATAATAGTTACGCTGGTATGTGCGTCCCTGCATGGAGCGGTCACGCTGTTTCTCGAACGTGATTGGCCGGCTGAGTTGGGGGCTTAGCGGGGAGTGGAAGGGGGAGAAGAACGAGGTTGAGGGGTGGGAGGAAGGGGAGGGGGAGGCAGACTGGCTGGCGGGGTGTGAAGACGATTCACGCGTCAACAATCTCGAACGGTGTGGAACTTTCGTTTTGATGACGCAGTAGTAATACATAATTGAGAGAGAGAGAGAGAGAAGAGAGAGAGAGAGAGAGAGAGAGAGAGAGAGAGAGAGAGAGAGAGAGAGAGAGAGAGAGAGAGAGAGAGAGAGAGAGAGAGAGAGAGCGAGAGAGAGAGAGAGAGAGAGAGAGAGAGAGAGAGAGAGAGAGAGAGAGAGAGAGAGTGAGTAGGTGAGAGAGAGAGAGAGAGATATAAAGAGAGAGAGAGAGAGGTGATAAAGGGAGAGGGTATGGTGGGGGGAGGGGGGAGGTAATGAAGGAAGAAGGATGGCCGGAGAGGGAGGAAGGGGTGAATGGTGGTTGGAGGGGGGAGGAGTGATAGTACGTAATTGCGTTCACAGGACAGAGTGGCTGACGAGGTGTAAAAATGATCACGCGTAGAAGTGGAGGGCATAGTGGTGAATTGGCCCTCATGTTTGAAACATGAGGGGTCTTGCTAGTATATGAAAAAAAAAATTTATATACATATGTGTGTATATATATATATATATATATATATATATATATATATATTTATATATAATGTATATAGGCTATATATATATATATATATATATATATATATATATATATATATATATATATATATATATATATATATATATATATATAATATATATATATATATATATAATATATATATATATATATATATATATATATATATATATATATATATATATATATATATATATATATATATATATATATATAATGTATATAGGCTATATATACCTGTAAAAAAGTCCAACTCTCCAACAAGCTTGAAGCTCTTTATTTCTAATTTTTTCAATAATGAGATGAGCGTAGCGAAGATCTCCACGTCATATCCCGAAAAAAATTGGGCTTGGTTTTTTTTTTTGTGGTAATATTGTACGCGGCATATAGGTCAGGAAAAAGTAACAATCAACTTGAACTTTTTTTTTACATATTGGTGTCACACCAGAATAGGTTGGGATTGTTTAAGAAAAATTGATTAACGGTTTTTCCGGAAAAAATAAGAAAGTTTGGAAAATCCCCATAAGAATAACCCAGATTGAAAACACTTGAAATATAATTTTTTTTCAACTCAAAAATTTTCAGTGAATATGGAAAACATCATCGTGCATAATTATAGTGACTTTTACAACAACAGAATGGCACATAACAAAGAAAACCCAATAAAAGTATACATTCTACTGAATATTGGGATCCATTGGTTTTCCAAAAAGTGTATATGCGACAGGTTGCAGCTCTATAAATATCAACAAGTTGCAGGTAAGGTTATGAACGTTTGAAGTAATCCAAGGTCCGTATACGTGGATTGAGTTGACAGAATATTTTCATTCTAGATTTCCATACTTCTAAGCTCATCTCACAACGCATATCCCGCGTTTTCCTACTTAATTAATTGATCACTTTTATTCCGTAAAGAATAACTTATGAGCCTATACGTCACTTAACTTCAATCTGAATCACATGAGGTCGGAGCAGTTTTCTCAAAAATCATATAAATATTGATCAAATACCCAGAAGAATAACCCAGAAAGAAAAACTTTTTATTCATTTCAGAAAACAGATATTTCAGGGAAAAATCATATTTAAATTCATTAGTGATCTTTCTTTTGCAGGCCATTTCCAAAGCATAAATACAAAGCTTAGTTAACATGAACTTATAAAATTAAGTATAGAGGTTTAGATTTATAACGTATTTTACAGAAAAAGTTGGATGGAAAAAAAGAATAATAATTTATTGCTCAACTGCGTTAAGTACACATATTTTTCACAGTTGTTTGAACGTGTTCTAGGATCCACATTTTATTCATATTCTTGAAGGGGTTGATCTATAGTTATTTATATAGTTATGTAGTTTATTATGGTCTTGAGCCTTGACCAATTCTACGAACGCCTATGTACTCTAAAAATGTATAGTACGACTACGATGATTAAGAAAGATAGATTTAACAGTTTAATTCAAATCATAATGTCGTCGATGTGTTAGAAAACACAATATTACGTGAATCGTGATACGATACGATTAGAAGACTGTTTGGGATTATGAACAATCCGAAAAGCAATAAAAAAAAATATATTTTTTAGTGAAAAACAGGGAATTTTTACAAATATTCAAAAATCAAAACTGTTAGTAAACACTTGATTAGGAGCGTATATTTGAGCATTAGAAAGAGATTGAAATGCGAATTGTATTTATTCATCGTTAACTCGCTATAGGTATCAGTCCCTATCATATGCTCAATGGTCGAATGAAAGGAAAGAGCGTGCGGAGAGATGCCATCTAGCAGTGAAATTCTCTATATCGTCGATCGAGATCGAGAAATTTTCGTCGACAACCAGGTTTTTTATTAATATATTTGCCTGGCTTGATTCTCTATGGCAACTTTACGATCTCGATCGAGTCTCTACATAGGGCCCAAAAATCCCCCCCTGGGCGATAGCACGGATATGAATGATCATAAAACTTGAACCGATCACGATACAAAATTAACAAATACGTCATCTGATGTAGTCTGCAGACAAGTTTGTCGAAGGTTCTAACGAGTCAAATTTTATAAAAACTGAAGTGGAAAGATCACTGAGTGTAAAAGAAACGCCCTAAATGTTTGTAATCGACGTTTACCTCATAGAGTACATTACACATAACACTCAAAAGTGGGTGGGTACCCTTTAATTGAACTAGATATGAAAGGATTACTCAAGCTCCATCAATCTTTCTATTTTTAGTGAGGTTTAACGACACACATACAATGATAACTAAGATCGATCGCCGTATGCATATTGGCATATGAATTTTCTATATTTTCTAATTGTGTCTTTTAATAGTCAATCCATCACCAATGAGGAAATCAAAGAATGAAAGAATGGAAAGAATCAATGAATAAATAAATGAAATAATGAAAGAAAAGAATATAAATACTAGGGCCATCCACAAAGTAAGTTTCCTACTCGTCACACAGCTAGTAAACCTTATTGCGCGAAGCGATTCCGCGTACGTGACGTTATCAGAAATTGCTTTATTACTGCAACTCCCGCCGACTGAGAAGTGCGGTCAGTTATGCATTTTTTTAATGTCCAGGTCACGGCGCCGAACGAAATTCACCGTCAGCTGTGCCGGGTTTATAGATCAGATGGTGCGTCGTTGATGCAGACCATTTTCTGCAGGTCGACAAAGTGTGCATAATGAGAAGCAGTGACGATGGATGGCCCACCACTCACCACTGCCCTTCTCATCATGCACACTGTAACTATGTCGACCTGCTGAAGAGTGTCTGCGCCAGCGACTCACTATCTGCTTGCTCATGAAGATAAGGCCCACAGACCCTTCATAGCTGACGATGAATTTCGATCGGCACTATGCCCTGCACATTCAAAACTTTATCACCGACCCCACTTCACAGTCGGCGGGAGTTGGAATAAGGACTAAGAACAAGAACAGTGAAAACGTGCGAAGTATAGCTGTGGGACGAGTGTAGAACTTGATACTTTGTGGATGGCCCTCGTATAATGCAGTCAAAAACACTTCTTACATTTTTCCTCGAGCAATTGCTACACACACATATAAATATATATATATATATATATATATATATATATATATATATATATATATATATATATATATATATATATTCATATATTCATACTTATGTTATGTATTTTTCTCGGGTTGACCGCGTTTTCTCTTTTGGGATAGAATTGCGGTCCCATTCGGGACCTTGTCTTCTTTTCCAAGGTTTCGGCAGAATGTGACCTTATATATAAATAAATATATATATATATATATATATATATATATATATATATATATATATATATATATACAGACATATATATATATATATATATATATATATATATTTATATATATATATATATATATATATATATATATATATATATATATATATATATATATATATATATATATATATTATTTCTCAAGTTTTCGCGGACATATGTGATATTGTTATGTTGATTACCTTCAGGATTCTTCCGCTTCATGTTGAAAGATTGCAGTGTAAGCCGAACCCTCCTTTTTGTCACAACTTCCCGACGTTTCGAATAGGTTCCACTATCCATGTTCACGGTCTAAAACAACTGTCACGAACTAAATCGTACAGCTAACTATATATAATATATATAATGTATATAATGTTAGCTGTACGATTTAGTTCGTGACAGTTGTTTTAGACCGTGAACATGGATAGTGTAACCTATTCGAAACGTCGGGAAGTTGTGACAAAGTGGAGGGTTCGGCCTACACTGCAATCTTTCAACATGAAGCGGAAGAATCCTGAAGGTAATCAACATAACAATATATATATATATATATATATATATATATATATATATATATATATATATATATATATATATATATATATATATGGTCACATTGTGCCGAAACCTTGGAAAAGAAGACAAGGTGTCCCGAATGGGACCGCAATTCTATGCCAAAAGAGAAAACGCGGTCAACCCGAGAAAAATACATAACATATATATGAATATATGAATATATATATATATATATATATATATATATATATATATATATATATATATGAATATATATATATATATATATATATATATATATATATATATATATATATATATATATATTTATATATATATATATATATATATATATATATATATGGAGGCAGAGATAGATTGCTTATATATTTGGGATTTATTTTCAGTCATGTTCAATGTTTGATATATTCTATTAGAGAAATGAATATAACTGTAATACGTAGATTTAAAATGTACCAACTGGAATATACCCTATGGCCTATGTGAATATATGTTTGGAATTAAAATTAAATGTACATAATTAAAATGAGTGAGTGAACAAATGAAGAGAATCAAGACCTCACCCACAGGCGTGTGTCCTTGTGGTGCCACTCCATCCAAACAAGTAGTGCTGGTCACCATCAGAACAACGAGTACCACCAAAAGCTGGGAATTAGATACTCTTGGTAAGGCAGCCATGATGCAGAATCAATTGAGAGACCCGAAACCTCTGTAAGAAATAATCCAAGAGTGATTATGTGAAGATATGTGTAGGATACTTTGAAAAATGTATTTGAGAATGCTAAATACAAAATTGTAGAAATGTATTTGAAATAGGCCTACTAGATACAAAACACTTGTGAAAATGTATCTGAAATTTTGAATACAGAATAATTAGACGAGCTTTAGCGAGGATTCAATTTGACATACTGAAAAAAATTAGTGTTAGTTTTTATGTTTCTTTTTTTTATGTTTTTTTGTCGGTTTTCCACAGGTCGAACGGCTACAGTTATCAACTCCAAACATTTTTTCGTCATGGTTCCTCATCTAACTTAGATCTGTATAGTTTTGTGGCATTATCGAGTGGTAACTTTTTTTTGTATGAATTTTAGAAATTTCAAAAATACCCATTAGAATAACACGTCGGAAAAAAAAAGAAAATATTTTTTTTCCCAAAAAAATGGAATTTTGCGTGAAGTTGAGTTACATTATGATACACATTTATGAAAACTTTCAGCTTGATCGGGTGAGCCATTTCTAAGAAAAACTTCTAAAATATGCTAAATTGACACCACTCGAAGCAGTTTTCACCCATTTATAACTTGAATGTCATCCAATTGGCGAATGTAGGCAAAAGTTTGGCAGAAAAATCGTCTTACAACGTCTCACAACGCATATATGGCGTTTTCCTAGTTTCAAAATTATATTTGGAATATAAAATAAAAAATATTCCAATTATTAGTGGAACAAAGCGAATCACTCATTAGACGAGCTTTAGCGAGGATTCAATTTGACATACTGAAAAAAATTGGTGTTCGTTTTTATGTTTTTTTTTTATGTTTTTTTGTCGGTTCTCCACAGGTCAAACGGCTACAGCTATCAACTTCAAACTTTTTTTCGTCATGGTTCCTCATCTAACTCAGATCTGTATAGTTTTGTGGCATTATCGGGTGGTAACTTTTTTTTTATGAATTTTAGAAATTTCAAAAATCCCCATTAGAATAACCCGGAGGAAAATACTTGAAAAATCAAAATTTTTCAAGACCTCTCAAATTTTCGCCGAATATAAAGGAAACTATTAAGCACATTTTGAGAGATTTTTTGCATCAATCGGATGAGAAATAACGTAGAAAACGCATTTATAATGCATTTTCCCATCAATTTAGGCTATTACGGGAACCAATTAAATCTATAGCAACAAGTGTCAGCAATTAATTCAAAACGATTGAAATGAATGAAGAGGAAGGCCGTGACATAACTGATTCTCGTAAGGTTTTTGAACGTTTGGAGTGATCCAAAATCTGTAGATGTAGATTGGGTTGACAAATTATTTTTCATTCTAGATTTATATACCCCTAAGCTCGTCTAACAACGCGCATCCCGCGTTTTCCTAGTTTTACTGTACTTCAAAACAAATTGAGCGTGTTTTTTTTTCTTGCATATTGCTCTAAAGATCAAACAAAAGACCTAATTTGGTTGAAACTTTACACATGCATGTGTCACTAGTAAAACGCTATATACGCGTTGTTAGACGAGCGGAAAGTAATAGTATGTCGACTTCTTTGCCAAACTTTTGCCTAAATTCGCCAATTGGGTGATTTTTTAGTTATAAATGGGTAAAAACTGCTTCGAGTGGTACCAATTTAGTACATTCCATGTTTTTTCTTCAAAATGGCTGACCCGATCAAGCTGAGAATTTCCAGAAATGTGTATCAAGATGTAATTCAACTTCACACAAAAATTAATTTTTTTTTTAAATGAAAATTTTTCTAATTTTTCTAATTTCATTATTCTAATGAGTATTTTTGAAATTTCTAAAATTCATAAAAATAAAAGTTACCACCCGATGATGCCACAAAACTATACAGATCTAAGCTAGATGATGAACCATGATGAGAAAAAGTTTGAAGTTAATAGCTGTAGCCGTTTGACTTGTGGAGAACCGACAAAAAACATTTAAAAAACATAAAAAGGAACACCAATTTTTTTCAGTATGTCAAATTGAATCCTAGCTAAAGCTCGTCCAATCATCTCATTCGATGATTTGTAGTTTTGAGGTGCAATCGATCGCACCATTTTTGAGAAGACCGAATTCAAATTTTGAAAATTCATGAGAATAACCCAGAGGACAACATTTGGATTTTTCTCATGTTTTCAAATTCTACGGAATCTGAAAATTAGAATGATACAAATCAATCTAAAGTCTTACATAAATCAGATGGGTTGTTTTGTTGAAAATAACTAGGCAAACGCGTTATGTGTTGCCGCGTTGATGGATGAGCTGGAACATATCACCCTATCTTCGGATTGGTTATTGGATGAGCGTAGCGAAGACTCAATTTCACTATACTTAAGAAATCGAATGTGTTTTTTTTTTTTTTTCGCGCTCTACAGGTCAAACAGAAATTCAGATCATGATGAAACTTGGCACACACATGAACCCCTATCTGACTTGATGCTGTATAGTTTTGAGGCACGATCGGTTGAACCACTTCTGAGAAAACTCATTTCAAAGTTTTCAAAAATCCCATTAGAATAACCCAGAGGAAAACATTCGTGAAAAATATTTCATCTGAGAGGATTCAAATTCTCAGAGAATTTCAATCTGATAATGATACACATTATTCCGAACTTTCACTCAAATCGGATCAGTCGTTTCGATGTAAAAAAATATATAATGTTATTTGTGTTAATTATTCAAAGCTATTAGGATACCTATCAAATCAAAGCAACAAGTGTCACCACTTGATTGTAAACGATTAAAACAAAGCCTTCTTGATTATCATATAAAGTATTAATGGAAAATAAGATGGCAGTGATGTAATGGTTTGGATCTCAAGGTGTATATATATATATATATATATATAATAACCAATCCAAAGATAAGTTGATATGTTCCAGCTCATCCATCAACGCGGAAACACATAACGCGTTTGCCTAGTTATATATATACACCTTGAGATCCAAACCATTACATCACTGCCATCCTATTTTCCAGTATTAATTTCTATGATCATAAAGAAGGCTTTTTTTTAATCGTTTACATTTAAGAGGTGACACCTGTGGCTTGGATTTAATTGGTATCTTAATAGCTTTGAGTGATTTAAAAAAATTACATTAAATATATTTTTTTTACATCAAAATGGCTGATCCGATTTGAGTGAAAGTTCGGAATAATGTGTTTAATTATTATATTGAAATTCCCTGAGAATTTGAAATGTCTCGGATGAAAATTATTCCACGAATATTTTCCTCTGGGTTATTCTAGTGGGATTTTTGAAAACTTCAAAATGAGTTTTCTCAGAAAGTGGTTCAACCGATTGCGCCTCAAAACTATACAGTATCAAATTAGATAATGATACTTGTGTATGCCAAGTTTCAACTGATTTTGAATTTTCGTTTGACCTGTGGAGCGCGAACAGAAAAAAACAAAAAAAAGTCACTTTTTTGGGGGTATGGCGAAATTGAGTCTTCGCTTCCCTCATCCAATTATAATGTAGTTTTTCAGATCAAAATCGAAAAACTTTCAACAAGGTTGAAAAGACGGTGAAATCAATTCGAAACTAAAAATAACAACAGAATGCCCTTCTAAATGTCAATACGGCCAACTAAGATTCACAAAAAACAGTTAACAATGCAACATTATAATAAATGTCATTGTTGAGATATGCGCTCGCTTCATTTCAACATTTTATAAGCCCCACTGTTTACCACTAACAGCATATCTGCGATAACTTTTTCTGTCGAATTAAATCATTATAAACGTTTGAAAATAAACAACAACCCCACAAATAAAACGGGAATGCATAGCAATAATGATTTTTCGATCAACGTAGCGAAGACTTCCATTTCACTTACCGAAAAACATCGGGTATCGTTTACTTTTTTAATAATTTTGTACGTGGTATTCAGGAAAAAATGTCAATCAGCTTGAAACTTTTTCTGCACATTGGTATTATACCAGATTAGGTTGGGATAGTTCTGTAAAAAAAAATCGCTGCACCTTTTTTGTGAAAAATTCGAATTTTTTTTTTTTGAATCGGTGTAAGTTTTTTTGCGAGAAATCTGCAAATTAGTTTTTTAGAAAAAAATCTGTGTACGTTTTTTTGTGAAAAATTCAGCAAGTTTGGGAAATGCCCATAGGAATAACCAGGAGGAAAGATTTGAAAAACAAAAACTCTTCAAAAGCTCTAAAAGTTCACTATCAGAAATTTTTTATAATAATCGGATATAAAAAATAACGAAGAAAACGCATCAAGTGTTCATTTTATTGAATAATAGGCCTATAGTCAAAAGGTGTTGTAAAAGTGGTTGTGTTATGAACATTAAAAGATTGCGCTGTATAAAACATCAACTGGCTGGAGATAGTATAATCCAAAGACTGTAGATGTCAGTGGACAGGATATTGTCATTCTAAATTTTCATACTTCTAAAAGTTCGTCTCACAACGTATACACTGCGTTTTCCTAGTATATAAAGCTATCAAGATATTTCTATAATCTTTCCATTACATTTAACATAACTATAGGCCTATCTCGCTCATCTTACAACGCATAAGCTGCGTTTTCCTATGGGTATTTGAAATTTATTCGACAAAATACATTGCAAATCTTGTATTTGAAATACTAAAGATATATAGGTATTTTCAAAATGGATTTTGTTCTAGGCCTGAATGCTGTATCATATTTCAAGTTGATACAAAATTACACATAGACCTATTAATCAGTTGAGCGTAGCGAAGACTTCCATTTTTCATATGAACAATATAATGATTAATTTTCTTCTGAAAGACCAATCCAAATTTATTAAAACTCCGTAAACATATGTAGGCCTGTTAGAACAATATCAACATTCTGTGAGAATTTCATTTCAAACAGATAAAATTGAAAATTCTTCCCAGTAGCCTAGGTTCTTATGGGAATTTTCCAAAGTTTGAAGTCACACCAGAATGGGCTGGGATTGTTTTTCAGAAAAATCTGTTGGACGGTTTACTAGGACAAAAATCGTAAAGTTTGAACGCGGGGGGAAAATACTTGGAAACAAAAATTTTCCAAAAGCTCTACAATTTCTACTGAATATAAAAAAGAACTATCTTTCACATTTTCAGTGCTGTTTGCGATAGTCGGAAAAGAAATAACGTAGAGAACGCATTAAAAGTATACATTTCATTGATCATTATAGGATAGGATCAAAAGATGTTGCAAGTGGTCGCATTATAAACATGCAACAGGTTGCACTATATGAATATTAACAAGCAGTAGGTATAGGGTTTTCAAAACGTTTGAAGTAATCCAATGTCTGTAGCTGACAGAATATTTCTCATTCTAGATTTCCATATTTCTTATTTCATTTTCACAACGCAAATACTGCGTTTTCCTGGTTAATTTGCAACAATAATACAGTACAACATGTAACTATGTCGTGGTAAATTCAATCTCACAATTAGATAAAGATTTTCAAAAGTTCTAGTTGATGAAATAGTTTCAGCTAGTCTTCACGAAGGCTAACACTTAGCGCCTAACAAATTTTGGAATGCTGTTTTGAGTCTTGAGCAATTCTTTGGTAACTACTAACCGGTACACTATATACCGGTAACTATACCGGTACATAACCTCATGACGAAATGTAAGTTTAAGTAGGCCTATATAAGTATGTATAAGTGATGTTCTTCATTTCAATATACATTTAACCGAGCATTGAGGAACTACGTTGTCATTCAAAACATCTTAACAATATCACTTGCACTGCAATCAATAACCGATGTCTGAAACGTCTAAGGCAAGCAAAGTAAACTGTAAGAGTAAACAACAATGGCTGTAAGTGAACTTGTAAAGAAATTAGAAAATGAATATATAGTACACATATAGAATAATATATTATGGATATAAGGGACCACTGTTTAAGATAAACCTTCAAACCATATTGAGGCTCGACTAGTTGACTTGTTGACGACAAAAGAATACGTTGAGCGAACGGACATAAGAATTGACAGATGAATAATTTACTCACAAATTGAAACATGAAAACAAATATCAAACAAATCAAACAATCAAAAAACATCAAACATAATCAAACAAACAAACTGAAATATGAGTATATAGATATATTGTTAAATTAAACTAGGAAAACGCGTTGTTTCCGCGTTCATGGATGAGCTAGAACATACCAACATATATTTGGACAGGTATAACCTTGAGATATCCAAACATGATAACCTTGAGAACGTCCTGCACTGCCCTCCTATTCCCTAATTAATTTCTTTAAAAATGAATAGCATGGTGTATGGATTTGACTTTTGTTCAAGCTAGTCAGGCCATAGTTTTCTTCATTTTCAATTTTAGTTTTGATTTGTAACCGTTTTTACCCGATGATGTACGCTCGTCATGCAGTAACAATAAAATAGCTTGCTTTAATTATAAAGAAATATTCACTGAGTAAATCAACCAATGAATTCCATTAAATTTTACATACAAGATTTATTCATAAATAGTAAATACACCATTTCAAGAGTCTACCTATACTATCTATTAAAACTATTGAAATATTAACTGAACTATTGACTATTGAACTATAACTACCATTAGCATTCAAATCAAGAATAAGAATAAATCACAGCACTGAGAAGAATAATTGCACTCTTAGTTTAATATAATGATAAATGAATGACAATTATTTATATATATATATATATATATATATATATATATATATATATATATATATATATATATATATATATATATATATAAATATATATAGGCCCATATATATAGGCCCATATATATATATATTTATATATATATATATATATATATATATATATATATATATATATATATATATATATATATATATATATATACCATATATATATATATAGTTTATATGAAATAAACTTCCGGTATATCAAGTGGAAATTGTTATTTATTCAAACAATAAATACAACCTAACGTTTCGGTGAGTTCTAGTTCGGTTGTATTTATTGTTTGAATAAATAACAATTTCCACTTGATATACTGGAAGTTTAATTCATCTCATAATAATGGATCAAGGAATCAACTTCAATAATATTATAGCCTATATATATATATATATATATATATATATATATATATATATATATATATATATATATATATATATATATATATATATATATATATATATATACAAATATAGCCTAACTTGTCACTGTGAAGTAATACACTTTAATTCAGTGTTATCCATTAATAATAATGATTTTTAATGTTAATCAATTATTTGTGAAGTGATTGAATAAATTAACACTGAACCGCGTGCACTTTGTCTGAAATACAAGTGATTTCTCACACTCACTCTATCAACCTCCTATAGCTCCGATGTACCTACCACTGCAATCAACTCTAAATCACGACTACTCTAGGATACTAACTGTCCGCTGGTCTGTCACACTTTACCTTGTAAACTGTGCAGCAAACCAGTCACTTTATTGGCCTTTGCTACATTCGTTATTTGACGGAATTACCCACATGCACCGTACAGATGGATCTGCAGCATGGGCTAACCTCTCCACCAGCGTAACACACAAATAAGATAAATGGAAAACCAAGAAAACCGGAAGCAAAATGCTGTTTTCAATCCTGGTGACTATTATAGATATAGCGAATGATGTTATTAGATGGGCGTCAGCGAAGACTTCCATCCCACTTTATAATGGAGCTTTGCCTTTTTTTTCTTAGGCACTGCACAGGTCACGCGGTATGACTGATTGACATGAAAGTTTTTCTGTGCACGCAAATTTATTCAACTTGGAACTGTATAGTTTTGGGGTCAAATCGGTTGGACCATTTTTGAGAAACACCAACTCAGAGTTCCTAAAAACCCCATATGATCAGTCCGAACGGGAAAATTTGAAAATTAAAATCAATCTAAAATAATTCAAATTTTTACTGAATGTGAACACAAATTATACACATTATTACGAATTTGTGTGCAATTCAGACCAGCAATTTTGAAGATTTTTTTTTATTTTATATAAAAAAAATATATTGATCAAATATATAGAAATAGTGGCAGAAAAATGTTGCCAAGATTCACGACTTCCTACATTTGATAGTAACTAAATGAAGAGAGATTTCTGTCAAGCGACGTCACCCATTGTTGTAAGAGACAGACAACAATATCCACCAGTTGGAATATACCAATCAGAATATTTGGTAGTCTACCAGTTCGCTTTATAACTATTGTTTGTCATTTGTTACTTATGAGTCAAGGTGTGAGTTTTCGATCATACATTATTGGATGAGCGAGGCGAAGACTCAATTTCACCATACTCAAATTTTTTTTTCGCGCTCCACAGGTCAAACAAAAATTCAAAATCAATTGAAACTTGACATACATAAGTGTCCTTATCTGAATCGATACTGTGTAGTTTTGAGTCACAATTGGTTGCACCAGTTCTGAGAAAACTCATTTCAAAGTTTTCAAGAATCCCGTAAGAATAACCCAGAGAAAAAAAAAACGTGAAATATATTTTTCTTTCTAGAAAATTCAAATTCTCAGGGAATTTCAATATAATAATTATACACATTATTCCAAAATCTCAGTCGAATCAAATCAGTCGTTTTGATGTAAAAAAATATACAAAGTAATGTTTTTAAATCACTCAAAGCTATTAAGATACCAATTAAATCCAAGCAACAGGTGCCACCTATCAATTGAAAACGATTAAAACAAAGCCTCCTTTATTATCATAGAGATCAATTAGGACATGGGATGGCAGTGACAATTGTTTGGATCTCATGGTGGATATATATATATATGATAACCAATCCAAAGATAAGATAATATGTTCTAGCGGTTTATTCTCATACTGCCTATTCTCATACTGCCTATTCTCATACTGCCTATTCTCATAGTGCCTATTCTTATAGTGCCTATTCTCATACTGCCTATTCTCATACTGCCTATTCTCATACTGCCTATTCTCATACTGCCTATTCTCATACTGCCTATTCTCATACTGCCTATTCTCATACTGCCTATTCTCATAGTGCCTATTCTCATACTGCCTATTCTCATAGTGCCTATTCTCATACTGCCTATTCTCATAGTGCCTATTCTCATACTGCCTATTCTCATACTGCCTATTCTCATAGTGCCTATTCTCATACTGCCTATTCTCATACTGCCTATTCTCATAGTGCCTATTCTCATACTGCCTATTCTCATACTGCCTATTCTCATAGTGCCTATTCTCATACTGCCTATTCTCATACTGCCTATTCTCATAGTGCCTATTCTCATACTGCCTATTCTCATACTGCCTATTCTCATAGTGCCTATTCTCATACTGCCTATTCTCATACTGCCTATTCTCATAGTGCCTACGCTACTAAATGTTTCTCTCCATTCCTATCCTCGGGCGAACAATAATAATTGTTATCATGTTTGTTGTTCCGACTGTCATCACCAGTCTTTCATCATCTATGTCTGTCAACAAACCATTCCGTTTCCTCCTTATCTCCATCATCAGTTCATTAATATCTTCCATTTTAAAGGCTTGCCCGATGTTGCTTCTTTCCCCATCGCTTTTGGTATTTCCAACAATAATTTCTGCTCTCTGCTTCTCTGTCCTCTTGCCTGTGCCGCGTATGTACTATCCTAGGAGGATTTAACTATAGATGAAATATAGTTAAATCCTCCTAGGTACTATCATGGCACTATGTAGTGGTGCATCAGCAAGAAATTGAATCTCCAGTTTGAATCGGCCGATTCCGATTACAACCTTGTGCGTGAGCTGCGCATTGCGGTGTCGCACGTTTCAGATTCAATCTTTGCTTCTATAATCAAGCATTGAATAGGCCGATTTAGACCTAGATTGACTCAGCAGTAAAAGAAAATGAAGGATTGCCATGCCAAGACCCATGAAATTGTAGGCAATGGCAGCAACATAATTATAGTCTCAACTTGGGCTATGTTATACGGTACGCTATGGATGCCTATATCCTCATACTGCACATAGGCCTACTGATATTCTCAACATTTTATATTTGAAGCTGTAAGCATATAGCTTGAAATTCATACCTTCAAACTGCGAACAAATATGTAATTAAATATTTTAATAATCCGATTAATTCCTAAATTAATTAATTAATTAATATAAATGATAAATAATGATGAATAGTAAAAAAATTATTGAAAATAATTATTAATAATATTCATAATAAAATTGATGAACAATAATCATGCATTTATTCATTAATTTAAAAATTAATTAATCTGATTAATAATAATCTAATTCCAATTATTTTGTCAATGCCACTAATTGGGTTTTTAGGCTAATTAGGCTAATTTGATAACTCGCATTTTCATTTTCGGCAATTGGAATTTAAAAGTTATACTATAAGCTGAACCTTCATGATCATTCTTCTTTACGACGAATGACCAACAGCCGTCATGAATAAGTAATTTTCTCTGCTATATTTCAAGATGACATCGTTTTTTTTTCTATATAAATATGGCATCAAGTATGATTTGAGCTCTTTTTAAATCAGCTTTCATCAATTGATTACTTGCACGTACTCTACGTATATAGAGTACGCGTGCGAACTATACATTCGTACAAAATCACACATTAATCTTCCCTTATTCAGAAATCTACTATGATTCTGAAATCTTCCATTCTCCCAATAAAACATAATATATCTTGGGTTCAATATTATAGTGAGCGTGTATCAGATTAGTCCCAACCAATTACTTTTCAATTTATCTTGATATTTTAATTGTGTTATTTCAATCACACTATTTTATTAGACGCGCTTTTAACGCAGAAATATAGACATGTGAATAATGTGTTATTTTCTAAGTAGAAATAACCAACACAATCAATATTATATTCATTTTTTTATTTATATTAGGTTTAACGACGCATTCTACTGATGATTACGATATATTGACGTCTGGGAATGATATACGAGATGGTGGTATTGGGATGATGAGATGAGAGGTTATTTTATTAGGCGTTTTTTGTATAGTGGGAAGGAATCGGTCTTGGCCTGTTGTTTATAGGAACCTTTCTAGTATTGACCTGAACAACAGAGGTAAACCGTGAAAAAAAAAACTGTCCGGATGGTCTGCTATGGCGGGAATCGAACCCCGGTCTCCTGAATAACGGTTCAGTGGATCAACCACTCGGCCACACGTCTCAGTATCAATGTTTACCTGACTGTTTGTGCACGCTATAGTCTAGTCAAACCAAAAATTGAATTTATAATGAAAACGCGTTCAACAGTTTGAATTAAACAGGTAGATTTCTTCTCAATACGATAATTATAACACAAATGCCATCAATAGTCATTCAATCCAATCATAACTTAATTACACTAGTTTCCAAAAACCGTTTATTTCGCTTTCGAATAGGCCCCTACTCGAATACTCACGTTTTCCGTGAACCCATATAGGTTTTGCTAATGGTTAATAAATAGGCATGAAAAATGATGACAAAATCGAATTTTCACGAAAAACTTATGCATCTGTGTCCCACGTTTTTACGTTTTAGTTTTCTTTGTAAATAAAAGAGCTATACCATATAGGGCTACATATTTCATAACTGAAATATAAAAAACTTTTTTCAACAAAATACATTGGACTGTTGATGAATTTTTCATTGATCATACAAAACTACTATGACATTTTCGAAGATATAAACTTAGTAGTCCTTGCATTATAATTCAATGATTATTCAAAGAAATTACTCTTGCATTAGTAATGAGCTCCCGCATAAGGCATGGGTTTTTGTAAACGTCCTTTCACTTATCATCACTTCATAATTTCACTATCATCCACTCATTCGTACCCCCATATAACCTAGCTGTTGGTGGGGTCGTTAAGCAAACAATAATCATCAATCATAATCAAATCTTGTAAGTTACTTGATTTGTGCAGTACACAACAAGAATAGATGTCTGTGTTCACTTGTATCCACGAAAGAAGGTCGTCTACCATCTGAATAATTGTAAAAACTTGAGCAATATCTCGCTGCAACTTCAAGTGATGTATACTGTGTTGAAATATGCAGTTGCGTTATTTACCGCAAACCGAGGGGTTAACAACTGAAATCTATAGTATACACTTGTCATGAAATATTCCTGAAATCCCTTGAAATCTCCCTGAAATCCCTTGAAATCTTCTTGACATCCCTTGAAATCTTCTTGGAATTCCGTGAAATCTCCCTGAAATCCCTTGAAATCCTTTTGTAACCCCGTGAAATCTCCCTGAAATCCTTTGAAATCTCCCTGAAATCCCTTGAAATCTCCCTGAAATCCCTTAAAATCGTCTTGACATCCCTTGAAATCTTCTTGAAATCCCGTGAAATCTCCCTGAAATCCCTTGAAATCTGAAATCAGGTGTGCACCAAATTTACTACTTGTTTACCCCTCGCCGCAAACCTCTCCTGAAACAGCATAATGTCCTGCAAACGTCACAGCTATAGACAAATATAACGGTGATATTTGTGTTCATTTAATTGATAGAAGACCTTCTTCCATGGACATACATTTACCAATAATCTACTGATTGATCCATTAGCACATAAAATGTGTCTTATGCCTTTATATAGTAAGATCTACATCAGCAGGTACAGGTAAGCTGCTAATTTTTACGTAAGTTTTGGAACTATACATTATTCAATTGCATGTGTATAAAGAATAATCATATAAAATATTGGCGTCTTTCATAGTTTTCATTTGAACAAAACATGACCCAGAATTATAAGTCCATGATAAAACAATATATTTATGTTGAGACACTGAAATGAAATCTGTAAAAGTGAAGTGATAGTTCTTGGAAGGTCGATTTCACTCAGAGATCACCTTCGGTAAGCAAATGTTTTGTCAATTAGGATTTGTTAAATACAAGATCATACTTCTGTATTTTTTTATCGTTGGTTGCACAGTGACACATCATTACGAAAGCGCAGATAATAATCAAAATGAATAATTATATGAAATTAAATCCCAGATTAAAATATTTTCACTCTTGCAACGTTATTTCGTGAACTATTCTAATTTTATAGCTATACTGCATAAATACGACAAAGGCAACAAAAATGTTAATGAATTAATTTAAAAACCTATGTTGGGAAATTTTTAGTCCCGAGTGACGCTGACTTCGATCAGCATTAATTTAATCTGTAACGCCACTTCCCATTCTTTTTCTTGTTCAAAATCTCCAGATTATATAATTTTATATCTCCCTTCGTTCAAGTTTTATAACATTACATGCACGATATTATTGAATTGTTCACCTACAATTGCAATAGAGATTGCCTATATCAAGTGCTTCAAGCAATGTTTGGATTTTCCCATGTGTGGGTCATCCCTAGTCCAAGACTCATTGTCAAGATAAACGTCTGGAAGTTTCGAGCTGCCATGGTGGAAAGGCGGGAACTCCCGTTCACGATTCAGGCATCATCAAAATATGACTCATCATGCAAAACAAATTACCGGTAACAATAGAACGAGCGACTGATTAGTTTTAAGGTTTAACCACTCAGGTTTTAACTTATTGTTGCTGTTTGATTATTTATTATGCCATGAGCGAATGCGAACACTCACATCCGTCTCTTATGGAGCTTTGTCTCTGTGTTTTTTGTTGTTGTTTGTAAGTACCGCTCAGGTCGCAGGGTTTGACTGATCGACATGAAACTTTTTTGTACTCGCAAACTTATCCAACATAGAACTGTATAGTTTTTGGGGTGAATCGGTCGAACCAGTTTTGAGAAATACGATCTCAAAGTTTCTGAAAACCCCCTAAAATTAGGCTAGGCAAGAAAATTGTATCTAAATTTTAAATGTATTTCAAATTTCAAATTTTCCTTTCATCATTCCGTCCATACATCTTTCATCGTTCCGTGAATACAAATGTACTATCCCAAAATTAGGTAATTCAGACACTTCTTTAATTAATCGTTGAATTCAGGGGAGAATGATATTCAATTGTAAATATTTTTATCTGATTATATGAGGTTCTCTCTCATCTGAATTTATCAATTCATTTGAAACTTGGTATAATGCTGAAGTATTGATACATATCTGTGATGAAAAATTAATAACGTTTATACCTTGAGCATTTAAAATAATTTTCCTGGAGAATAGTTTCTCGAGAAAAGGTGTGTTTTCATTTTCATCAAAACAATGCCATTTTTCGATGATTTTGAAACACTATGGTCCATCCGGGTCCATCTCTCGTATATGTAGATAAAGCTATCAAGAACTCAATTATGCATTTGGTAATTTGTTATTTGCGATGTCATATATTGAAATGTCATCACAGCTTTTGCTACCATTATTATCTCACCTCTCTGTTGCAATAGTATTATCATCTTTATTACCTGACTGGTAATTAAAAACCTTGATGACATGAACATGTGCTGAAGGCATGACGTCATCGTGCGTATATGAAGTAACCAACAAAACTAGCAGCGTTGAGGCAGGTTCATTGTTCAATGTCAACTGTAGAAAGCAAGGTCGCGTTCATTGTTGTACGCTCTCGCACTCACATTAAAGAAATCTGCAATTAGGTGTTATTCAATTATTAAATAATGTATCTCGTACTTTGAATAAACAACAAGTTTTCAGGTCTGGTATTCACAGGAATTGAAATCGATTCGTGAATGTATATTGCTATATTATATTTATAAATAAACAATTGACCTGAGCTATAAATTATAATCTTAACCCATCATAAAAATGTCACTCAGTAATTCAAGTACATATATATATATATATATATATATATATATATATATATATATATTAATTTGTAAATAAAAAGGAACCGGAAACGCACCTCAAAAACGACGATCCCTTCTATTCCTCCCCCCCCCCCCTCCTCCATATACCGCCACCACGACCTCGAAAAAACTTCATTGAAAAAATACGATAAATTGAAAAATATTTTTCTCCTCGAACTGCTTTGAAGAAAATATATTCGAACTTATTTTCACCTTCGATAGATCGCAATCTGACTTCCGTCCCATAGGCCTACTGTAAAATACCTACAACTATTCCATACTATTTTTCACAGAGATTAGAAAACAAAACATTCCCAGGATGAGAAAATAGTTATTCATTTGTAAAAATTATATAGCATATTGAAAGTATTGATAGATGAATAGAAATCTGGCATATCATTGTTTTTTTTATCATTTTGGAACCGGAACGTGCGTTCCGACTTCAAAAAGGGAGCCGGAACGCCGTTCCGGTGCGTTCCGGTACAAATTAACCACTGTATATATATATATATTATAGAATTATTAATATATATATATATATATATATATATATATATATATATATATATATATACATATATATATATGAATATATATATATATATATATATATATATATATATATATATATATATATATATATATATATACACATATATATATGAATATATATATGTAATATATATATATATATATATATATATATATATATATATATATATATATATAATATATATTTGATGACTTATATTTATGATAACTCATAGTAAATTTTATTGTAATTGATGGTATGGTGTTTTAGTATCAATTTGATTTAAATAGTTATTGCTATATTTTAATCTCATATTTTCCTCAATTTCTGATCGTTATACCATGGTTATACTATAGCCTATAGCTTCAAGCGACTAAATAATTACTCTTATAAAGGCTGTGGAGAACGTCCAGAGGGTTGCTGCAAGAAGGGCATTGGGAAGAGAGAAGCGCTGGAAGATTATCAGAAACGATAAGGATGTGGTGGAAAAAGTTATAGAAAGACCCAGTAAAATGATTGAGGAAATGGGATGGGAAAATTTGGCAAAACGGAGACAAATAGAAAGAATGTGCAATTATGTTAAGAGTCAAGAATGAATACATACAGGATGGGACGAATTGAGCAAAAGATTTGGAAAGGGATTACAAAGAAGTACAAGAATAGGGGTAAGAACGGAAGTGGAAAGAGTGGATAGAGAAGTAGGGAAATATGGATTCATCCAAAGAACGATCCGGGAATGGAATGAATTGGAAGAAGATAACGAAGATCAGTGATTTAAGAAGAGACCTAAGAAAAAATAACAATGTATAATTTCATTAAGGCCCGGTATTGCCAAGTCTAGTTAGCCTTTATCTGATAGTTCAAACTTGTTATCACCATGGTTACCTGTGGTATTTGTTTTCACCAACTCTCAGATAAATACTAACTGGACTTGGTAATACTGGGCCTAAGTAGGCTTGTTTGTTTGTTTACCTTTATTTTAATGAGAGTAAGAACAATCTGTCATGAGTAGATTAAATACAAAATATAAATACACGGTTTACACTTTCAATTTCGAAGAAAAGTTTTTCCAAACACGGAAGTGAAGACCTCTGAAATGAACATACTATTCAGTATAGTTATTATACATTTCTAGAGGACTAAGAGGAGTCAAGACCAAGATTGTAACCATAAAAGACCTGCCACGATAAAGCACAAGGTTATCGGGCACAAAGATTCGAATGGTCGTCTCGCCTCACAATATTAAGCATTCTACTAATAGACGATTAGAGTTTCGCTTCGTTAAATGCTTGATTTCCGCGTAAGTAAGGTGTAAGTTGTTAATGAATTAATAGGATGTAATAATGAGTAAGGTGAACCAGTTATTGGTAGTAATTGCAGGATGAAGCTATTCCGGATCATTCGTGCAAGCTCTGTAGTCAAGATTGATCATTTAAATTATTATGCAAATGAATTAAAGGCTAATATTCTAGTGACCAGAGGCGGACTGGGGGATCAAAGACCCGGTTGGGAATAGCACGAGTAGGGCATTGAGTTATTACTCATCGAAAAATTGTAGGCCTATATTGGTAATAAGTTAATTTAAAGCCTGGTTCACAATTGAAATAGTGATTATGGAATATGGAATATGGTATAGTGTTTAAGCGAAATGGATGATGGCATTTCCGTGTTACCATTCACAATGAGAAAATGTGGTATAGTGATATGGTATAAGGAATAAGAAATGAAATAAATCCAATTCTTATTACTATTCCTTATAACAGAAAAATTCTGACCAATCAGATAACGTTACTACTGGAGTCAAATGACTACCGTTTATGGTAAACGTAAATTCATGAAATAGTAATTACTAATAGTTCATAATAAAATACAAAATACAGTATAAAATACATTATAAATTTGTCATTATTCATTATTTACAGTATTATTATAATACTGTATTTTAGTATTTACTAATATAAATTTATGAAATAAATTACTGGCGAACTTATACAGTTGAAATAAGCGGCTATTGTGGCCCTCCTATGTCACTATAACACTATACCATATTCAATATTCCATATTCCATAATCACTATTTCAATTGTGAACGAGGCTTTACAAAACTTCCAAACTAGTAAACTGTTACTAGGGTCTCTAGGTAATGAATATTATGGATTGAAAAAATACTAGATGAATTCAGGCCTCTATTCTTTTTTCCAAGTTATATTCATCAAGAGGGTATTCCAGAAACTTTAAACACTTTGCACATAATATAGTTATTACTTTATGATGATATTTGGCATAGATGATTGGATAACCAAAGGGTGAAAATGTGAATAAATATTTATCAAGATGCATTGTAACAGCATTATTGCATTTCCATATTCCATTGCACGTCTAGCAGATATGAACAGAATACAAAAATGCAGGTATTCACGTTTTTTTTTCTTGTGTAACCATAATAATGAAATTTCTTGGTGGTATCTCTGTGGTAGTATATCTTTCGTCCGTATGTATTTTCTCAACACGCTCATTTGATGCATATAAGCCTACGTATGCTCATATATTGCAGTTTCCATATATAGACCTATATAATCTTTTCATTTACTGATTCTCTTTATATTTGACATTTTCTAAATAGAACACTCAATGGTTTAATGTGCATGGTAATGACTAATGAGCTATAATCTTTGTTTATTAAATGGTTACATTATTTCTTATATAGATTTTCTTTCGTTGGCCTATCAGATTTAAATGAGATAATTTCCATGCAAGAGTAGGCCTATAACAAAATAATAATGGACGAATTGTTACTACAAAAGCTTCAATTCCGTCACAACTTTGCTATTTCAGTGATACTTCATAGGCCTATAACGTTATATCAAAAATTAAAAGTATTGCATTTAATAATGCATTATTTAGAATAATGAGCCTATATATATATATATATATATATATATATATATATATATATATATATATATATATATATATATATATGTATATATATATATATATATATATATATATATATATATATATATATATATATATATATATATATATATATATATATATATATATGAATACACATTGTTTTGGGGCTATAACGCGTTTAATGAAAACGTAGACAAATCCAAATATAAAAAGAATCTTATATATATATATATATATATATATATATATATATATATATATATATATATATATATATATATATATATATATATATATATATAAGCATACAGAAGTTCTCTATTTACTTACGCAAATTCGAAAGACTGCGTTCCTAGCGCTGTTGAATATATATATATATATATATATATATATATATATATATATATATATATATATATATATATATATATCGCGATGTAGTGATACCAACATGCTTTACCATAATATAAAGATAGTGTACCGACTCGTGCCTTCAAAGTGAAATATTACCGGGGTCAGAATCTGAGGGGGAATTGCAGAGACGGAGTTTAAACCCCGGCCTACCTTAGACCTACGTAAGAAATTGCATTGTGGCTGCAATACAATTTCTTACTTGGACGGCGTCTAAGTTAGGCCGGGGTTTAAACTCCGTCTCTGCAGTCCACCCTGAGGATTGCCTGTAGCGCAACTATATAGCGCTCTTAGATCGAACTATATAAAACAACAATGCAATGCTTACAATGCTAAACACGGCTCAGTAGAATTATAATGTTAGCATTTGTTTTCTACGAAAATAATAGATTCTGTAAGTTCAACAATGCCACCGGTAATGATGTGAACTAATGATATGCCACTCTTTTCTACATCTAGTTCACAAGGGAATCCGCTAAATCGTGACAGGCAATCGGGACCTTTGCATGGTTCTGGACTGACCGCAAGAAACCACAAATACCGTCCCATGTTATTAGTATGGGAGTCGGTATACACCTTCTATTTATTATGATAAAGTATGTTGGTAGATTCACAGATATGTATAAGCCTGAAACTCTCATTCGTATCCAAAAACGCTAAAAACTGGTGAATACGAAGTCATTTTTATCAAATATATTAACTCATCACCTCTGCCATGTTTTTTTTTTTTGTCAAATTGCATTCATACATATCAGTTCAGAAGGCGGAGATATCTGGTAGAGACTAGACCCTTACCTAATAAACTTGGTGCTAGTGCTAGCTAGCTCCAAGAGACTAGGACGCCCATTGGTTAATGTTTACTAAAAAAGCTACCAACAATGACAATATATCATGAAAACAAATTCACGGTCTCTTGGACTGAATGATTCCATCACATTTCGAAGCTCACCTCATGAGCAAGACTAGGATTCTGTGCTAACAACAATGGAAATACTCGGAGACCAGACACGTTGCCATGACAGGTAGCTCCACTGGGAGATATTGACCAATCAAAGTCTTGGCCTCTTGGAGCTAGCTAAAACTAGTACGAAATTTATTAGGTAAGGGTTTAGATTACTAGAAGGCCAACTAAATAAAAAAAATAAAAACATACGAAATGAGCTCGCTGCCATATCCGATGCAGCATATAAAGTTTGGTTGCTAATGAATAATGATCGAGCTTGGTGAACATCCATTAGCCAGAAAACATCAAATAGCCTTCTTTCAAGTCTCGACTGAATATTATTTTTCAATCAGATACAAGAATGCGTATTTGAGCGATGCGACTTCCAATATAGTAGGCATAAACTATGTTATGAATATATTCAGAACCTAAAGTATTTTCATATCTCACAAACTGAAACTGAAATCTTATTTTCATTCCTGTATCAAAGTATGTTATCTCTCGCACACTTTGCCTCCGGTCAAAATATCAAACAGTAAGAGTATTCGTTCTGCTCTGCTCTGAAATAAGTCAGTAAAATCGAGTAAACTGCCTGTTGCAGGTTAATTGGTGTAGCCGACCACTGCATGGCGCCAACTTTCACTCATAGAGCTGGCGTTACAATATTATTATTTCATTCTGGAGAATTCTTGCATAATTGTCGATGACGCTCACAAACCCGCTTATTGTTGCGCATACGTCATCTGCCTGAAGGGGGGTGATAAGAAATGTGTTCGAATTGTTGGCCGAATCACGCAATCACAACACTAATGATATGCAACCGGTATTATTAATGCCAGGAACGCTGTAAAGTGAACGAAGCGAATTGCTTGATGAATATATTGCTAAATACTTTTGTTAGTAATTTGGAATTCATCAAGACATTTCTTTGAAGCCAGTTTATGTGATACATATTTCAAAATCTCACTGTTGTTAAATTCACTATTGATTAATAATAAAAATTGTAAATTTGTAAGTAATGGTGTGGATTTATTATCTCACGAATAATTCGCAATGATGAAGTAATTATTTTGAATAATATTTCATTTACTATAATTTTTGCATGCTGAGTTTTCAAATGGTTCATTTAATTATAAAACATGAATGAATCAATGAGTGGCTGAAGGAATAAATGAATTATGAATGACATTGCTTTGAAGTTTGAACATGTACTTATAAATGGGATATTAGAAAATGTTATGATATTGCGATGCTGATGTAATTTCAATTTTCATGCTCACAGAGTCATACTATACATTATTGTGAAAGTTATATTTTAAGGTTATTAAAGGTGGGAGTGAGAGAGGGCGATACCACCGACAACGTGGTTCGTCACCCTTTTCAATTCTTCTTTTCGAAAAATAATCATCTATAATTAATAAAGAGAATCAATTTAATTTGATGCAATAAATCAGTCAAAATCAGAAATTTGAAAACTCTGTCAATACATTGCGATTGGCGAATCATTTGAGTTTGATAGTATTTCATTTAAAGATGTATCGACCATGCATGGACAACGTGTATTCATTACAATCAATGAGAATATGTTTCACAGTAATAATTTTATTGGATGTATCGATCGAATCGAGGTTTAATTGATTATAAAGTAAATAAATGGGCTTGAGTTAGAAGTAGGCCTATATGACCTTCTATAGCAAGCGGGTCAAAACCACTTCTTCTCTTCTCGAACTTTGAGTAGAGGAATTCTATGGTCCAATAGAAGGTTTGATTTCATAAAGTTTATAATTCTTTACAGAATTCCACTCACTCTACCATTCAAGTTTGAACAGATGTTCAAATTTGGCCCTTCAGAGTTTAGATCCATACAGGGAACCCTGTCAAACTTATTTTTTCTCTGTGACTTCTTTTCTTTTGATGCTTCATCGGTATGCTCATATCCGTGAAAAACACAACGTAATTCGATCCAACTGTGATCAGCGGGGTTTGAACCTCCTGGATCCGTTAATTATCTGTAAATATTGTATCAATCGATTGAAGTGAGCTAAAAAGTCTGCACATATGAGAAAAATGTATTTTCCTGCCGACTTGTTATATGTAATCGCTTGCTGAAAAGCTATAATCTCTGCTGTGTAAACACTGCAGCCAGAATTGATTTTATATAGCAATGGGAAATGTTATCATTGCACCAAAAAGCGAATTTTGAAGCATCTGTGTAATAATGGATTGATCTTTTAACTCTCAAGTATTATCGTTTTTTCAGAAAATGTTGAAGGTATAAACTATGGTTTTGTTTTTTTAATTCTTCTTTAACCAATGGAAAACCAAAACCATTGTTTACTTTCAACATTTTCTGAAAATACTATAATACTTTGGAGTTTGAAGATCATATCTATTATTACACAGATGCATCAAAATTGAACAGCTCTGTGAGTTGCGCTTTTTGGTACAATGATAACCTTTTCCCATTGGTAGGCCTATAGAAGTGTTCATTCTAGGGGATGAAACGATATGATTTATAGTAGCAATATGTATATTAAAAATGAAAACATCTATTAAAATACGGAGATATAATAGGCAACAAAGCATGACATATTTTTATAATTTCATATGGTGATCAACAATAAAAAAACTGTAGATGCGTTTTTTTAAATTGAAAAGTGAAAACTATTTGCTCAAGAAATTACTGAACATCTCTTACACCAAAAATCTCTTACAGCGAAAATATTGTATACTGAAAATCTCAATTACACCGAAAATCCCGTATGCCAAAAATCCTGTAGGCCTACACAAAGAATCCCGTACAACGAAAACGTTATTTTACAGGGTGACTGCAAACCCCGATCGTAGAGAGAAGAATCAAGGTGGAGTTACGATATTGTAATTAAATAGTTGGGGACTATTCCTCTTTTTTTCCTTCACCAAAATAATATACTATATGTATGAAAATATCTTTCTTTTCGGTGTACGAAGTGCTCTTGCTAATTGCTACATAACAATATGATAGCTGGTTTGCGGTCTGTTTGTTCATTTCATACAATTCTGGTAGCTTGCGCGTTCTACCCTTCCACCAGCGCATCCATTTCAAATCTCCTACTGGACCAAGGTAAAAATTTATTTCAAGTTACGCGTATAGACATTATGTGCTGTGAGACAGAAATACACGCCACTCGCACAAAGGTCCGTAGATGACTGACCGACGAGCGCAGCCGCGCAGCGCAGCGCAGCCAAGTAGTTACCCCTATAATCACTGGGGGCGTCTTGAACAAATGTAAATATAAGTTCGAGCCATTTTGTAGAGCCAGCCTCCACACCAAGATGCATTGAGGGTTGCGTTTGTTTGCGGCCGGGAGATGGTGCCTTCACTTATCTTGAAAACACGTACCATACCGTGAGGACTTTTCTGTGTAATATGGGATCGCTGCTCTATCTGGTGGTGTTTTGTAGAAACGGCTGATAGGCTGGCAAACTTGATGACAGCATATTATTAGCTGAGCCGAAGAGAACGTAGCGTTAGTTCCTTTCATCACCACTTATCTACGCACGGTCAATAGTTCTATACACGCGGACCGTGAATAGGAACATATTTTTAATGGGAGGGATAGGAAGTGAGGACACTCTCTCCAACCGGCAAACCAACGCAACCCTCAATGCATCTTGCTCCACACCTAAACAAACTAAAAACTAAAAACTCCACACACAATACCATTATCAAACATTACCATGTTCGACTGGTGCAAATGACAAATGCAACTAGGGCCTATATTGTTCTTTTTTTATATTGGGTTTAACGACGCACTGTAATGATGACTAAGATCTATTGGCGTCGGATGGATGAATAATGAGATGATAGGATGATGAGATGAAGTTTTTTTCATGGGTAATGGGAAGGTTAGTGGGAAGGAAGCGGTCGTGGCCTATATTGTGGGAACCATCCCGGCATTAGCCTAGACTACAGAGGGAAACCACGAAAAAACCCCGTAAAGATGGTCGGTAGCGGGGATCGAACCGGGTCCGACATACCCACTACCTCCCGGGTCACATGGAGCAAGTGCGTTAACCACTCAGCTACCTGTGCCGGTCCGGTCACTTGCGCATCACTACTGTCGTTTTCATTATTTAATACGTCATTATAGTTTGTGTGGTAATTGACAGATTTGTTGAAAAGCCATGTAAAACGGTCTGAAATTCAACTGTAAACTGACCTTTTGGCTCAGACAGTTGAGGCACTGCTTTGAAATCTGCAGAATCACAGCTTTCTTTATCTGTGGCAGTCGAAAAGAATATTTCGAAGAATATTTTAAAACTAATATTTTAGTGAAAAGATATATATATATATATATATATATATATATATATATATATATATATATATATATATATATATATATATGTATATATATATATGTATATATATATATATATATATATATATATATATATATATATATATATATATATATATATATATATATATATTCATTTGACCGAACGGGTGTACTGTAGGCCTTTATGTGGTACTGTAAATACATCTAGACCAAATATTTATACAAATATGAATATTTTCAAATTCAATATTTAATTTTGTTTTACGTATTCGTATGTATTTACGTGAATCGTTAATTCACAAGTTACAACTAACTACACACTTTTCACACTTGTCAGCAAAATTAATCGTCAGAAACGTTTTATGACTATTGTCGGCTTTGAAAAAAACCTTTCCAAGATCCGCCTATTACTTAACAGTTCCAATTTAAGACTTAACTAAGACATAGGTATAAAACAAAAGTCTATTGTAAATAGATGTCTCACCATGGGAATAAGTATGGGTTTACTTGTATCCACGAAAGAAGAAGGTTCCAATCGACCGTCCCCACTAACCCACACCACAAGCGCGCGGGTGGTTCGCTCCTTCTTTCTTCTTGGTACAAGTATATAAAAGTGGATTAATTCATACTTTTTAGTTCTTACATACTATTGCTATATGTACTAAAACGATGTGTGTTACTGCAAAATTAGAATTTCGATATTTGAAACAATTACGACTAGTAACAGGCGTTGCTTATTAATCGGTCATCTAGGTGTACACAATTAGATACCATAAACCGTGATTGCAACACTCAAATATTCCATAATGAACATCCCCCCTTGGTTCGGTGTTATGTTTTGTGTCGTCAGAAGGACAGCTAGGCTTATTATGAAAAAATCACTAAATATTTTCCATCATTAACCATTATCATTATTTAATGATCATTATCATTATTTTTGGTAATCATTTACCATCTTTTATACAAAATGTTCAAAATATTAAAACTACCTAGTTGTATCATGGTATAAATGTACACACACACACACACACACACACACACACACACACATATATATACACACACGTACTTATATATATATATATATATATATATATATATATATATATATATATTTATATATATATATATATATATATATATATATATATATATATATTTATATATTTATATATATATATATATATATATATATATATATATATATATATAAGTTATATATATTATTCAGCATTAGCTTACAAATCCACACACGTATACATAATCCAAAAATATATACATGTACAGGGGTTCAACGGCGCGTCAACAGCGAAAGTTAATTGCGAACATTACATAGGCCTATACATATAAATATGAACATATAACAAATATAAACATTGGAATTATAATAGACCACAGAATATATCAATGATCCGTCAATCAACATAGGTGACATAGGTGTAAGTGAAAACATAACGTTCTTGCCATGTACTATGTACACTGACAGTCACATAAAATGGTTTAATCCAATTTAAATAAAATCTACTCACATTTAACCGCTAATTTTTTCACAGAATTTGAGTGGAGTGCTTACGCACATTACTGTCTACTTTTGATGCGTTTAATATCAGTATATTTTCTTCAAGCTGCTGTTTAATACACTGTTTAATACATTGTTTTCATGTATGTATCGTCCTTTTATTAAATTAGCACTAGTGGGAATGTATTTTTCTGTTGCTAATAGAGACTAAATCAATAAAAAAAAACGTCATTCAGGAGACCGGAGTTCAATTCCCGCCATAGTTGACCATCCTGACAGGGGTTTTTCATGGTTTACCTCTGTCATTCAGGTCAATACTGAGGTGGTTCCTTAACAACAGGCCACGACCGACTCCTCCCCACTATCCAAAAACACCCAATTAAATAACCTTTCATCTCATCATCCCACCATCTCATATATCATTCACCGACGCAAATAGATCGTAGTCATCAGTACAGTGCGTCTCTAAACCCAATATAAATAAAAATAAATAAATCTTCAAGATGCATTTTAATGTAGCCTGATTGACCACTTTATGTGACCGCAACGTAGAGTACGTAACCATATCGGACATCGGTGTATACTGTATACCCTACATACATCTAATTGATGCAAACACTCCATCAGATCACAATAATGATAGTAATTAGTAACGTGTACAAACAAATAATGTATATAATCATTTAAGAGAATTTAAGGTCATTGAGTTGAGAAATAAATAACAATAGGTAATAATAGTAACAAATGAGTAAAATGCATATATGATAGTTGAAGTTAGAAGGTTGACCACTCACAGATGCAGCATTGTCGTTTCATTGCACGTCGTCTTACGAATGAAGTAATAATAACTAATTGTTGGTAAATAATACAACATTGTCCTACTTGCTAGTCAGTGTCACTGGTAAAGACTGAAGTGTACTGTTCAGACAATGAATGGATAAAATATTGCAATATAATATAATTGAAGTTCAGAATATAATTATAGTAATTATAACTCTATTTAAATGTACCGGTTATCTCATCAGTATTTTCGTTTTTATTAGATATATTTGGATTTAAATTTGCTTCAAAGATTTGGGTATAATGAGCAAGATTTGACTCAATTGTTCATGTCTATTTTGAAATATTATTCACAATTAATTATAATTAAAAATTTGGGCGGTAAAATAAATATATACATTATTTATTCAACGACTTTAATATTGTGTATAAAATGGTCAATTGGTCTAATTTATTCACAGTACCGGTACCCAAATATCCCCAAATAACCTAGCTGACCGAGACGCGTGGCCGAGTAGTAACACACTGAACCGTTATTCGGGAGACCGGGGTTCCATTCCCGCCATGGTCGACCATCCTGACAGGGGCTTTTCGTGGTTTCCCTCTGTCATTCAGGTCAATACTGGGATGGTTTCTTATCAACAGGCCACGACCGACTCCTTCCCACCATCCAGAACACCTAATAAAATGACCTTTCATCTCATCATCTCATCATCCCATCATCTCATTCATCATCCACCGACACCAATAGATCGTAGCTATCAGTATAGTGCGTCGTTAAAAACCCAATATATATATATATATATATATATATATATATATATATATATATATATATATATATGTTATATATATATATATATATATATATATATATATATATATATATATATATATATATATATATATATATATATATATATATATATATATAGCCTAGCTGATATAGTATAGGGTCGTTTAGCAAACAGTGCAATAGATTGTTAGTGCTTGGATTTTCCTTAAAATTTCGATCTTCAAAAAAAAATGTATAGGTCAAAAAAAAAAACACAGGTAGGCAGTAGCTCAGTTGCTAACGCGCTCACCTCATGTGATCCGGGTGGTGAGGGGTATAACGAACCTCTGTTCGATCCCCGCCACAGTCTATCTTTACACAGGTTGTTCGTGGTTTTCCTCTGTAGTCTAGGCTTGCTGCCTTGCCGGGATGGTTCCTACAGTACATGCCACAACCGCTACTTCCCACATCATTTCCATTAGGCCTACCTAAGAAACCTTCAACTCATCATCCCAACATCTCATTAATCATTCATCCGACGCCAATATAGGCCTACCAGTTATCTTATTTATTCATACTGGCTTTAACGACGCCCTGTAATGATAGCTATGAAATCTATTGGTGTCGAATAAATTATTAATGAGATGATGGGATAATGAGATTGAGTTTTCTTAGGTATGATGGGGAAGATAGTAGGAAGGAAGCGGTTGTGGCTCATATTGTAGGAACCACCACAAACCCCAGCATTACCCAAGACTACAGAAGGAAACCACGAAAAAAACCTGTGAAGATGGGTGGTGGCGGGCAACGAACCAGGTCTGATATTCCCCTCACCTATTGGATCACAAGAAGCGAGCGCGTTAGCAACTGCGCTGCATGTGCCGGTCAAACCCAATTAAAATAAATAGTACGGTAATTAAATAGATGAAAAAACTTCAGAAAGTACCGAGTAATTCAAAACCATCTGATTTTTCAACTTTGATCTACACGGTCTCAGTACACATATGAGTTGATTTTATATTGGAAATTTTTCAAGGCAATAAGTCTTGGTTCATTATTTTTATAGTTTTTCTTGAAGGTTTTAAGGGTGGGAGAGGGTATACCCTTCGTATATGATTATATGTGTACTATTTTGTACTTTGTATAGCCTACCTACTAAAGTTTCAGTTCCGGTATAACCTTTCTCGCGTAGTATATATGCAGTTTTAATTTTTTATGACGTTATTCATGGAGTTGTCTGTATTTTAGTTCGAATGTAAATAGCGATGGTTCTCTTTCAAATACTCGAAAAACAATGCATTTTGAGGCAAAATATACTTTTGGAAGAAATCGCGCCAAAAGAAATAAATGAGTAAATTTCAGAAAATTAAGGGTAATCGACTTGATGAAAGAGATAACTTTTGTTACCCTCTCAAATAGAGATAAGTATAGATAGTATTAGTACCAATATGCACCTCGATATATAATATATAATAAGTAATAACATTCTTACTGAACCTAAATCATCATAGTTTTTCCTTTGAACTGTCAACATAATAATAGCATATCCATTCCTCTACACTATACAATCTACATAAATCAGTATAGTACGTATGTGGATAACATAAAATTTCTGAAAAATAAACGTATCTTTGGTTCGATATAGGTCTACGGGTAGGCCTACGCTGAAAAAAAAACTCTCTTTTAATAAGAGTAATCGTAGTTGGAAATATTAAGTTGGAAATTGTGAATAACTTACCGTATGTGAGCTAACCTTTAAATGACTGTGCCGTCCTAGGTTCAATGCACGGTGCGTTTTACTCTCGCTAACACCCTAAGTTTCCGCCACTCTCTGCACAACTTAACGTACAACTGAGCGTCAGAACGAGACATACAACCACTAAAAATTCTCATTTATATCACACGAGATGATAAAACAGTAAGCACACAACCATTGAGTATAGTATATACTCAATGACACAACATAGTATCATACGAGATGAGGTAGTCGGAACACCTGTAAGACGTTATTACGAGACCGACGATTGATACATTCACTAATTATTATTTGTCGTAATCGTTTGGAGCCTGAGGAGAAAAACTTTTACAATCTGAGACAATCTCTTCAACTAGGTGGCGACATTATGTGGTAAATGAATAATAGATGTATACTGGAAATCGACTTCGTGTTGGTAATAGTAAATCAGAATTATACCATTTCTCATTTCGTTTTCGTCAGATCTGAAGTTTTTACTTTTTACCCTCATCTTTCGTAGTCATACACATCTTGAATGACAACATTGAAATTCTATATGGTGTATTCTTGTTTACTGTGATGATCGAGCCATCTCTGATGACACCTAAAAAGTGTCATTATAGTTGGTCGCAATTTCAGCGTAAAATACATGTATTTTTATTCAACTCTCGTGAGCCAACGACACGTACGATGACTTTCAAATTTCGAATGTGATTCAGTCACAGATGAATCTTATTTGAGGATGTACGCTTGTTTCTGAAATATTTGTTTCGTCGTATATAAACTTCAATCAAACTAAGGCGAAATTCAGTGATTTTTCTGATTTCAATTTCTTGTCATGTGTGAGCGCTCACACATGACATTTGTTTACAAAATATCTTCCATGACAGTCAACATACATCCTTCAACTAACTATACACTCCAAAAATTTTGAACAATCGCTTGATTAGTTTCTTCACAGTTACTGTATACAATTAGCGTGTTTTTCTTGTAAGTTTTGACATGTATCGCAAGAAACTCAAACGCCTGAGGGTTATACGACTTCTTATACATCTCTGTACATTGGGTAGTCTTTCGATGCAGGTATGTGGGGTAAAGGTCACCCGAGAACACGTGCACCATCATTTACCGTCGAGTCAAACGGAAGTGATTATTTATTAGCGAAAATATGTCAAGAAAAAACCGAAAAAAAGAACAGATGATATTTGCTGCTACCTCATTTGGCGTATCGACACTTCAAACCGTTTGTGCTAATTGATAGAGGAGAGTCCAGTGCCAGACTGGGCCAGCGGGCAATCGGGCAATGCCCGGTGGGCCGCTGGCGAAATGAGTATCAAAATGGGCCGCGGTCACCCGTGAATATTTGTATGCGTTCGTATACTGTTGTTTCTCTTCAACGTTTCACTCTCATCCAAGGTGTTACCTGAATGATAATAACTTAAGTTATCAAAACTGACCATAGCCGAGCATTTTAGATATGATTCGTTCTTTAGAATATGATATTCTTTTATTTACAAATATTATCAAAACCCATTTTCTAGTTGGTGAATATAACCTTGATAAATTAGGTACCAGTGAAACAAATCAGGATACAAGAATATTTTGAGATGGTCACCCAATTAAAATTGAGATTTTTATTATTTTTGCCCGAAATAGTTTTGTTTGAGAGATACTAGGTAGCCTTCGAATTAGGAAATTAATTAATTTTTATGATATAACTCCTACTGTACAAGATCATACGCGGGTATTTATTAATTCTCTAACAACAATTGATAATACACTTACAAACTTGGACGATAAATCTTTTAATCCTGGCCGGCGTGCCCTCATTGGCCGCCAAGCACAGCACGACCAGACTATTTGTCCGACTTGGTCATTTGCCGAGGTTTTAATACAACTGTGTACGATACGGCTATATCAGATCATTGTGCACAATAAAATCACAATTAATAAATATAGATCTGGATGAAATAGTCAGTCCTGCTGAAGATGGGAATAATGAACACGCTCAACCGGAGTATTGTTATAGAAAAGTTGAAGAGATTAATCAACTGAAATTCAATTAATGTACATCCAAACTAAGTTGGACTAACTGACTAAGATAATCAATGACAAGGATGTTAATGAGAACTTTAATTATTTCATGGATGTCTTCGTTAAACAGTACAATACATCATTCCCACTAGTCAAATCTAAACCAAAGAAAACTACATTAAGTTTGATCAATAGCAATTGGATTACAAGTGAAATTAGAAGTGACAGTATTGAAATAAAAAATATGTTTTCAGATCTGAAATATTACAAAACGGAAGAGTTAAACAGGAAATATAAAGACTGTCTTAATAAGCACAAGGACAATATATCTGTGGCTAAAAATCAGTACTATGCAAGTTTAGTTAAAAAATGCCTGAACAAACCTAAAATGCTGCGGCATATATGCTAACTGGTTGGTCAGTGTTGGGTAACAAATTTTTAAAATGAACGCGTTCTTATTTTCTGAACTTTTCAATGAACGTGCTACATTTACAGTCGGCAATCTTGAACTTTCTTCACGTTCAATTTTTCGGTGAACTTCAACGTAAATTTCAACGTTAATTTGTAAGTTCATAATTTTAGATCACTCATAATCCTATTCGACATGATCACACTATCCGTACTTCCTCGTCCAAATTCTGAATGAGATCAACCATTTTACGGTCTATCTCGAATGTATAATATTCCCTGATCGAGATTTCACCATGTGATCACTTGTCACCAGATGAGCCATATATTGTTTTTGAACCCTTTTTTTCCATATGATTTTCAAGGTGAATTCTAGAACGAACTTGAATATTTTTTTGATTTGAACTTGAACTTTTACAGCAAAGACACGAAAACGAACTTTGAATTCACTGAAAGATCGATTCATTTGACATGAACTTTTTAAAAGTTCCTTTTAAAAGTGAACTTCCCCAACACTTCTACACTTCTAATAAAGAGAAGGTTGATACTCAGTTGGTTAATGCTTAATAATGTTGTAATCAAAGATCCAACTGTAATGCTAATGCTTTAAATTAATATTATCTGTCAATCCCCCTGGTAACAACCAGTCACATAGCAGTGTCTAGGATTCAAACTAATGGCAATCTTATGAATAGATTGGTCAACTAATTCCATATTTTCAACTCCTGTGACTAAGAGTAAAATAATTACGATAGTGGGAACATTAAAAACTAGTAATGCTACTGGTTTGCATGGAGTTTAAGTCAAATACTCTCTATTGTTGACATGGCTACTCAGGGATTTAATCAATGCATCAATGGAAAAAGGAATATTCCCAAATTATTTGGAAGTTGCTATTTTAAAACCCGTTTATAAGATAAAGGTGACAAATGGGATATAAATGATCACAGAGCCCTATCCATGCTCACAGTTTTCTCCAAAATATACGAAAATATCATAAAAAATAGAATCAGTCAGTAGTTTTATGGAAAAATTTAATACATTTAATAAGAATCAGTTTGGCTTTAGCCTTCACAGGTTACTATCACAGCAATTATTGAAACATTATCATATTTTTGGAATCTATTGATGATGAAAAGTTTTTTAGGTTTGTACTGTGATGTACAGAAAGCATTTGACTGCCCAGACCACGACTTGGTCCTATTGAAATTAAACAAGATGGCGATCAGAGTTGTAGCGAATGATTTGATCAAATCTTAAATAAGAAATGGACAACAAATAGTAGAGGTAAATTATTATAAGAATGATGGCTTGACACAAGTATCTCAATCAGAGAAAGTTTATACAGGATGCGGGGTTTTACAGGGGTCAGTCCTTGGACCATTACTATTAATATTGTAGATGAATGATCTAAACATTAATGTACAGTACCTAATAAAAACCTAACTTCTTTTGCTGATAACACCACCATTGTTATATCTGCTGATAGCATAGAAAAAGCTGCTGATAATATGATCATAGCAATTGAGCAGATCAACCATGGTTTGAAGTAAATAAGTTGGTACTAAATAATGCAACAACCAATTTAATGGTTTTCAGTAATAAACGGAACCACACTAAAACAGTAAAATTAATCATCTAGTTGTAAATTAAACATATGCTATTGAAGCTGTCAATGTTGCCATAAAGCGCTCATTCACATTTTTTTCATGTTATATTAGCGAGTTGATCAATTAAAATATACTTTTATATATTATGGAGAAACCATTTCAATATGAATAGCATTGATACATAATTCTGCATTTAACCCATTATCTGTTTACAACAAATAATTAATCACTTGTACCAGGAATACTGTACTCTATCATACCATGTATTTACATACCCTTTATTCTGTATAACTTTAGTCATGACATTCGAGAAAGGAACTCTCAAGTCACAATATTCACCCGTGATTTGTATTGACAGTAACTATTATCTATTTCACAAATCTATTACTTTTCTCATTTAATAAAACTAGAATCGACGACCATTTTGACACAGTTCAGTTCGATTTGTAGTTCTTCTAACAACACCTCGTGGTTGTCTCTGTACTCATTCTTATTCTTTCAATTATATACATATGTTATTGTGTAATCGTAAAAAGTGAATCAATAAACCATTGGGATTATTTTGTAACTATCCAAAAGGACTCTACAATCTTGGTAAGCTTGGAATAAACCTATTTCTTACCATCCCAATATCCGTCCTATTCGACTTGTTAATAATTAAACCCCCAGACTAAGCTCCGGGCGTTCCTACGTTTCCTCCGAAATTTTGAACGCTCTTTATGATTATTATGTCCATAGTGACATTGGTGACAGCAGTGCTACGCTATCCTTGTGAACATTAACGTTAGTTGAACTATTATTGATTTATATCTCACTTTGACAATGTCACAGAGATCTATCAATTCTGTCAATCATAACGTGAACCCCATCACATTGGTGACAGCGGTGATGGAGCTCACGTTATGATTGATAGAATTGATAGATCTCTGTGACGTTGTCAAAGTGAGATATAAATCAATAATAGTTCAATTAACGTTAATGTTCACAAGGATAGCGTAGCTGTCACCAATGTCACTATGGACATAGTAATCATAAAGAGCGGTTGAAATTTCGGAGGGAACGTGGGAACGCCCGGAGCTTAGTCTGGGGGTTTAATTATTAACAAGTCGAGGAGAACGGATATTGGGATGGTAAGAAATAGGTTTATTCCAAGCTTTACCAAGATTGTAGAGTACTTTCGGATAATTACAAAATAATCCCAATAGTTTATTGATTCACTTTTTACGATTACACAATAACATATGTATATAATTGAAAGAATAAGAATTAGTACAGAGACAACCACGAGGTGTTAGAAGAAGTACATATCGAACTGAACTGTGTCAAAATGGTCGTTATTAGAAAAATGAAAAAAATGGTTTTATTAAATAAGAAAAGGAATAGATTTGTGAAATAGATAATAGTTACTGTCAATACAAATCACGGGTGAATATTGTGACTTGAGAGTTCCTTTCTCGAATGTCATGACTAAAGTTATACAGAATAAAGGGTATGTAAATACATGGTATGATAGAGTACAGTATTCCTGGTACAAGTGATTAATTATTTGTTGTAAACAGATAATGGGTTAAATGCAGAATTATGTATCAATGCTATTCATATTGAAATGGTTTCTCCATAATATAGAAAAGTATATTTTAAATTTAATTGATTAACTAATTAATATAACATGAAAAAAATAAAAATGAGCGCTTTATGACCCCTACTTATTTTCCCCCTATGGAAAATTGAGATAAATACAAACAGATATATATCAATAATAACTGCGGCAGATATACATTTGTATAAATAAAGCGAACATTTGGTAATGATAAAAGATGATCATACTAAATACTGTAGTAACTTAAACTCCAAGTACAGTAGTATACATCGATTAGCAATATTATGTTGATAATGTAGATAATTTGATAATGACAATGAGTCATAAGAAGATGAATAATAACAATATTATATATCAAGTTAAGTGAGACAAGAAATGAAAATAAAAAGTAAGAATATAACATTTACATTTTCCTTTGATGACACTAAAAAGGTAAATGTAACTCATAAAGTAAAAAGAAGTACCATTTTTAGGTGTACAAATTGACACAACATCTTTATTAGAATGAACATACAGTCTGACAAAGAGCCTGAGTAAGTCATATTTTGTAATCTATATTCTAAGACTGCAATTTAATCCTATTTTGATCAAACCCATTTATTAATTATTATGGTCATTTTCAGTCCCATTTATGTTATGGTATTATTTTTTCGGGCGGTCAATCATGTAGTATCAAGATATTAAGAGTGCAGAAAACAGCTTGACGAATAATTTTCAAGAAATGGAAATCCCATTCTTGTAGAAGGATTTCCAAAATTTTTGGAGTAATGACTTTGCCTAGCTTATATACACTTAATATATGAACTCATAATTCAACTTGAGAAATATTTATTATCCGCTATTACCAATACAGATATCCAACATGATACAAGAAACAGGAACGCATTTAAGTGGTATTTTATACAAAACAAATATATTCCAACAGGACACAAAATATCAGGGTATATTGTTGTATAATGCTCTTCTAGCGTGTACAAAATCAATTGTGTCGTTACATGTTTTCAAAATTACTCTCAAACAGTTGAATAAAAAAATCACTCTACAGTGTTGAAGAATTCTTTTTGGGATGCAATCATAAATGTTGTTAAAGATTTTAAAATATCTGACATAATTCATTTGCTTTCTTGGATATTTTATTCAATATTCTTATATATCAAAATAAACTATTGAAAAAACATTATGAAATATAAGTGCTATTATAAATACGTCACCAGTATTTTATATTTGATGAGCGTAGCAAAGTCTCCATCCCACTCTTATAGGGCTTTGTAGGTGTTTTTTTTTTTTTTTTTTTGTAAGCACTCCACAGGTCGCAAGGGTTGACTGATCAACATGAAACTTTTTTTGTACACGCAAACTCATCCAACTTAGCACTCTATAGTTTTTGGAATGAATCGGTCGGACTGATTTTGAGAAAAATCATCTCAAAGTTTCTAAAAACCCCATAAGATTTGGCTGGGCGGAAAATGTTGAAAAATAAAATCTCTACAAATGAGATGAAATTTTCTCTAAATGTGTATACATAGATTTTACATATTTTCCCGATTCTGTATGCAATTCCAAAGAGCCGTTTTGAAGGAAAAAAATAAAATAACTGATGATATTCATAAAATAAATCATAAAAATTGTGACAGAATCAAGTTGTCGAGATTCACTGCTTTCTAGATTCAAGAGTTGACCAACAATGAAGTATTTTTTATATGCGTCAAGGTGTGTAGAATACCAGAGTCAATAAAAAAAAAAGATTGGAACTACTTTAACGACTTTTATAGCTTATTCAGATATCAAGGTGTGTAGAATACCAGAGTCGATAAAGTAGCAAGGGTAGAACTACTTCAACAACTTTTGTACCTTATTAGGATATCTGGCACATCTTACAATGCATATTTTGCGTTTGACTAGTTAGATGAGCGTAGCGAAGTCTCCATCCCACTCTTATAGGGGTTTGTCTTTTTTTTTTTTTGTAAGCACTCCACAGGTCGCAGGGGTTGACTGATCGACATGAAACTTTTTTGTATAACACAAACTCATCCAACTTAGAACTGTATAGTTTTTGAAATGAATCGGTTGGACCGATTTTGAGAAAAATCATCTCAAAGTTTCTAAAAACCCCATAAGATTTGGCTGGGCAGAAAATGTTGAAAAATAAAATCTCTCCATATGGGATGAAATTTTCTCTGAATGTGTATACATAGATTTTACACATTATCATGATTTTGTATGCAATTCCAATCAGCTGTTTTGAAGAAAAAAAAAATAACAGATAATATTCATCAAATATATCCTACGACTACGTCATAAGAATTGTGACAGAATTAAGTTGTCGAGATTCACTGCTTTCTAGATTCAAGAGTTGACCAACAATGAAGTATTTTTTACATGCGTCAAGGTGTGTATAATATCAGAGTCAATTAAGTGGCAAGAGTAGAACTACTTCAACGACTTTTATAGCCTATTCAGATATCAAGGTGTGTAGAATACCAGAGTCGATAAAGTAGCAAGGGTAGAACTACTTCAAGGACTTTTATACCTTATTCAGATATCTCGCTCATCTTACAACGCATATTGTGCGTTTGACTAGTTATTCATCATTATACTATAATTTTGTATAACTGGACAAAGTTGTATGTGTTAGGTATTTATAACAGATTAGCACTTACTTTGCTACTACATTTTATTTGATGCATTTTTCATGACTTGCCATGTATTGTTTAGATAATCCTATGGAATGAATGATCAATTTGAACTATTAAATGAACAAAATTAAATTATGACAATCTCGGCTACCGAGTATTTCATGTCCTTTAGTTTCAGTGAGTACAACATACTAAAACTCCTTTTTACTTTGTGTAATTAGTATAGTGCCTGCGCCTTGGAGCCCATATGTATTGAATACAGATACAGCTGACATCCTGACTTTTCAGTTCTGTTATGTCCTTTCAGAGGAGATAGATATGCTCACCATGTCAACAGATGTCCATTAATTTTCTATTACAAATTCACTATCAGTAATGAGACCATTTCCAGACTATGACTTCACTTCAAAAATAATGAATTTACATTGAATTATTATATATATAGTAGTATATATTTTTATTTAATTGGGTTTTAACGACGCACTATAATGATAACCAAGATCTATTGGCGTCGAATGAATGATTGATGGGATGAGATGAAGGTTCCTTAGGTATCGGGAGAGAAGCGGTCGTGGCTTATATTGTGGGAACCATCCCGGCATTAGCCTAGACTATAGAGGAAAACCACGAAAAACCCCTGTAAAGATGGGCGGTGGCAGGGATCGAACCAGGTCTGATATACCCCTTCACATCCCGGATCACATGAAGTAAGTGCGTTAACCATGCGCCAGTTTAAATCATTTTCGACAGTTCATATTATCTGTGGCACTGTTAACTACTCTGGATAATTCTTTGCAAGAATTTGAATGCCAAGTTAGTGAGGAAAAAACAGAACTATATGATTATTTTCAATGTAACTTTTTTTATACTTTCAATTACTTTTCCTCACACTCGAGATTTGATACGTGAATGTTTGCTTACGTTTCAAGTCTACAAGGAGATGCAAAAATATGCTACCAAAGGTCAAGTTACTTAGGTATTTATTTATTTATTATTTAACTCTTGCAAATGCACATAAATACGCGGTGGCAAGTTCCCTAAGTACCCCTATCCCACCATCTCCTTAACCCTCTGACGGAATAACTTTAACCTGATTTCATCCCCTTCAAAAACATTTCTACTAGGCCCATTCCAGTCCCTACCTGTCCTATTTAAGAAAGAGAATTTACCGACATCTAATGTAGCCCCCTTTATGACTACCGCTCTATCATGACCCCGCCTACCTCCATACCCCGACTTATTTCTTTTTATCAACTCATGCAGCTCCCCCCACCCCCCCTCTCCCTCCATTACCCTGAAGAAATTACATAAACGATCCTCCTTCCTCCGTATTTCCAATTTCTGCCACCCCAGGTCTCTCATCATCTCAGTTTGGACTCTCCAACATTCTTACCCTCTCCCCCCTTTCATTCTCATCCCATTTCCACCTCCTAACCCTACCTGTAACCCTTCTCACAGCAATCCTTTGAACCCTTTCCACATCCCTTATCTCACCTAATCTATAAGGATCCCAAACTGAACTAGCATATTCTACCATGGGACGCACTAACGAGAAATATGCTTTTTCCTTAATCTCCATACCTGCCCCCCTAAGTTGCCTCATTACAAAGTTTAGTTGTGTAGTTCCTAGTGATGAATCGAGAAGAGAATTGTGGATTACTTTCAAGTTCTCCTGATCTGCATGGTAGGTCAACTTGATGTATTTTATATTTATGTAAAGACTGCCTTGAAAAAAGTTATTTCTCAATTTTTCTTCTTCTTCCTCTTCTTCATATGGCTTCTTTAAACGAAGGTTGGCGATCATCATAGCTATGTTATCTCTAGATGCTGCAGCTCTGAACAAGGACCTCGTGCTCTGCCCGAACCAGTCCCCAAGATTCTTGAGCCAAGAAATCCTCCTCCTGCCAGGCCTACGCTTCCCTTCAATTCTCCCTTGTAAACTAATTGCAAGAGCCTATATTTATTGCTTCTCATTATATGCCCAAAGTACTCCAGCTTTCGTCTATTGATTGTAAATAACACTTCCAAGTTCTTAGTCATACTCTCCATCACTCGGACATTCACTCGGAGTCATTCACATTCCTCAGTTCCTCCCCCTCAACCTAAACACATCCACACTCTGTCAAGGACAGATTGAACGTCATCAAGCCACTCGGGACGGCTGAGTGCCAATGGCAAAAAGTTAGCGCGTTGTGTTTCTATCGGCGAAGTTAGCCGATCAAGTAGCTCATCAGTACCGAACTTATCAAGTAGTTTCGCCCTGTTTCTCTCGTACGCAATACAAAATTGTCGTAATTCTAACCGGGTATTGATGATTTTCGAGGCTATCTTTTTTAATATTGATTGTATCCACTTCAAATTTTGCGCTTAGATAACAATCATGCTAAAACTGCAAAAAATGAAAATAAAATAAAAACCACCAATGGACATGATTATTTGGTTTTTACGAAATTTTCAACACTGAAATTTATTTTTCGTTCTTCTCAAACAAGAAATATTTTGATTCAATTTTTTCACGAAAATGTTGCTGAAGTATTGTTCAAGGGTTGGTCATATCGGTTTTTTGATATTCCTGCTATATTTCAAGATATGATTTTATTTACGATGTTTTTGTTTCAATTAAATTTTCTATAAAATTTGTGCTCGAACTTGCTCGAACTGAAATGGTGCTCAAAATTCGCTCGAAAAAAGTCAATCTCGCTCGAACTCATGAAATTGATTGTACGTCGCAACCATTTTAAAAACTTATGAAAACTAGTACCGGTATAACCAAATACTGGAAACCAGGTCTTGATGAAAAAATATGAAAATGAACAATTGTATCAAATTTTAAGAATGCATTTATTTTGAATCAGTCACAAATATAAAAATACATCAAGGCCTAAAGTGTAATATATACACGGAATGAATATCAGCAACCACTAGATCCTTACAACATTACATGATATATTATTAGTGAATGTTTCTTTTGTGTCAGTAGCTGGCGGTGCAATTTCAAACCGAGCAAACGTTCCACCAACAATTCCTTTTGCAAGGCGTTCGGGATTCACAATGACGCAGCCATCAATCTCCTGGAACATAATACAAGACAAAAAGTATTTTACTTGTGCAAATTTTGTAAATTATGGTGGATGGAAAATATTACAACAGGTCACAATTCATAATCTGTAACTAAATTATTCAACAGCTTATTGCTGTAATATGATATAAAGTCGGACCTGCATATAACGAATTTCAAGGGGAATGAAAATCTGTTCGTAAAAACAGAATTTCGTTATAGAGATTTATTGCTTTTTTTCATAACAGCACTTGAATTTTAGAGATTTATAAAGATAGGCCTACATTTACGACTTAGGCCCTAGTATAGTACTGTATTAGGTGACATTATCATCGCATCGTATCATCACTTAGTATGTTTGTAGAAAGTAATAGAAAACAACAATGTCCTTTCATAAAGAACTTATCATCTGCTATCACATGACACCACAACTCCACACTTATCGTGTTTTATTTCCTAGGTTACAGGACACTATCACGAATGGGGATGAAGGAATGTAAACAAAAAATAGATAAACAAAGTCATTGAAGATGTCACCATCACATTATTATTTAGTGCGCGTTGAGCGAATGTTTGTTTATGGGCCGTTCCACTGTGCTTGGGCCGGGTAGGGAGGGGGGTGCAGCAAGAGTTATGACCACGTGCTGTACGCGTCACCAGCTGCTACGATGTACAGTCCGTTCAAAATAAATGTAACCTGAAAATAAATTCACGCAAAATGCTCCGATTTTCGAACATTTTGTTGGAAATAGCTGAAAATAATGAGCAAAATATGCTGAAAAGTGACAAAAAATTAGTAATAACCGAATTTTGAAATATAAATCACTTCGTTATAGGTCTTTATTTAACATTGTAAGGATAGGAGCTTTGAAGGGGGATGGTAATTAATTCGTAAAAACCGAAATTTCGTTAAAACCGAGTTCGTTATATGTGGGTTCGACTGTAGTAACAGAACAATTGCAAGACAATTATAAAATTAGTGCAATTAAGCAGAATACGAAAATTATTGCTCGCTTCATGCTCAAAAGTAGAAATGCACAAAACGCACAAGCTTTTATAAAACCTGAAAATTCAAAACCAAATGAGACTAGGTCTACATGAACATATTATTTATTGTTTGATCAATAACAAATTGCAAGACCAAATTTTACGTGATTGCAACCAGACTATGAATTTATTATGGAGAAAGAATTTCCCAAACTAATAGGCTTATTGAATAATACAAAAATACTGAAAATAATTGTTTTTGCATAGAATGACAGAAAAATGGAAAATCTTACCTTGATTTCAAGTCGGCATTCCAAAATACTGAGTTATTGTCAAAATTGGTTGGACCAGTTTCGAGAAAAAATGTTGAAATTATACAATAACCAAACAAGACTAATCCAGCAGTGAAAAATTGGGGAAATATTTCTTCCAAAATTATTAATTTTTTGCTGTTTTCAAAAACTAGTATTATAGGCCTACACATTACAAACCAATACATATCATATCAGCAATTTTTGGAAATGAATGAAAGTGTCAATTAATTATGTAATTTTATTTCATACAATAGGCCCACTTCTACTAATCTAATATACTATGTGCTTAGTTTTATAAATAGCAATTTTTTTTTTTAGGTAACTATCCCAAGTGCACTTTAGATATTGGGATCATACCAAACATAGTTTGACTAACCTTAATGAAGTATCTCATATCGGATGGTAAGATGAGTATGTGCGGCTTGACGTCCATGTGTGCGTACAAGCCAAACAGTTCACTGTCCATGTTCATCTCTTCAGCAGGCGGGTAGAGTGGGTAGAAGCACTGCTGCGACAAAACGTGCTTCGCAAGGCGGTAGAAGCGATTGGTACCTTGAGAACATCTAAGCAAACACAGTGGCACATTAGGCTACTTATTTGTTACCATTTACTCATTAAAACACAGGGATATAAAAAAGGAGGCTACATATAACAGAACACGAAGTTGACAACATCGTTGACTTTGGTTAATATTTGATGGATAAGCCAACACTCGACAGTTAACTCCCAAAAGTGTGTCTATGGTTCATTCACACGACGATAAGATGAACGTAAACATGAAAGCTTGTAAGCTCCTAGCTTTCCTGTTGATATTACTGTCGAAACGTAAGAATCAGCTAATCGAATTCCTTCTATTTCCAAATAAAAATGACTAGTAGCCAAGTAGAACAAAGACCAGGCAAATGTCGATCAGCGTGAGCCTCCATCTTGTTTCGTTGTTGTCACTTCTTGTTTTGTTGTTTTAGAAATGGAATGCGACAAAAAATTGATACCGGTACCTGTCCGGGTTTGAATGATGAATTGAATTCTTTCCAACGTCAAAGGAAATATGTGATGGCAATTAGCCTCCCAACGAAAAGATACGGTGAGGGTCCCTAGCCTATTTTGATGTAAGCTTGTTTTTTTTCAACATTCAATCATTTGGCTCACACCTTAGGCTTATCCATACCTTCTAGGTCTAGGGCGACTGTTAAAAATGTAGGTATAGACATAGAATGAATCAAAACTACAAACACACAATACTGAAAAGCCAAATCATCTGAATCCTTTCTAATAGGCTCATCTGTCAAACTCACGTCAAATGAAATACACAGCTGCCTAGACTAGACTCAATCCCCCATAGTCGTGTGAGAAGACAGTGGAATTGGTGTGCAAAATCTAGACTTCCAATAGGCTGTTAGTTATTGCTTACATTAATATTGTTCCCTATTATAAATACACAGTAATTGTTATCCTTAGGCGTTGGTGTTTCCTGTTGATGTTAGTGTCCCGTTGCATTGTGAATGGATCTTTACCCTTATACGTAAGTATAGGGGTAATTGGCAATAGTTATACCCAAAATATTGAATATCACCAAAATACTGAATATCACCTTTTTTCGTAGAAAATATATTTGAGGAGTGTGGTCCTGCCTGGCTAGGTAAGCAGAGCTCACCCACAAAAAACTGCATAATAATTAGGGTTGTTGTTCGATATTGAATACCGTATTCACACGCACATGAGACGCACTTTTTTCCATTTTCAAGTCGGCAAAAAGTCACGTGCGTCTTTTGAAGGTAAGTGAGAAAAACCAGTCACATTTTGCGATTAAAAACAGTTCCCATGAAACACTGCCGGTTGTCCAATGTTTAAGCATAGGGTAAGCCCGCAATCGTCGCATTGACGTCAATGCACTGTTGCGCTTTCGGTACAACCTTTCCTCTCTCCGTCTCTCTCCCTGTGTAAGCAACATGGCTGCTGTTTTTTAGGCAAGGTCACTGATTGCTATTTAGGACTGCCGGTCGTCAGTGTCAGTATTAGTGTGGAATATTAGTGTGTATTAGTATTACTGCATATTATATAAGTAAACAAAAAGGCTTCCAAAAATAGAACCTGAAAAGTAGGGGTGCGGCTTATATGCGTGTAAATACGGTATTTCGATCGATTTTCAATATTGAGGTTCTGATCAAAATCTACCAATTTGTTTCACGATTACAATCAATTCAGACTTGAAACTCGGTCATTTCTAGCAAAGTCTGCCTCAGTTGGTAGTGCATGTGATTGAAATCAGAGAGAATCATAATTCAGTGTTTAGTGGTCATCACTGGCAGACTCGGCAACATGTAACTTGTAATGTATTACCGTAATACTTAATAACCACAATCATCAAGCAAATTTCTCTCTGTGATGGTACTTTAAACGTTCACAAACTCCCTTCAATTAGCTAATTAAATACGGTACCCCAATTCAATACAAACAATCACTGATATTTTATAATTACATTTATGGTCTATAAGTGAGCATACATAGACTACTTGAGTTATATTATAAGTGAAATTCGAACTCAATACTCAACTCAATAGTTGAGATTTCTTTAAGGAATGCATTTTACCTGTCTTACACATAATTCATCATTTTTAGGGTTGCCGTTACATAAGAAAATTGCAAACAATATTAAAATTTCAATATCAAACATCGATCAAAATACATAAAAAATGTATATAGTGTAATCTCAAGAAAAAAAAACACATTTTCAACAATTTTTTATTCATACTACAGTAATTGTAATTTGACTACCGGTAGTTTGAATTCATAAAATGAAAATATTGGTAAGTTTTTCTTGTAAAATCGTGATTACCTCGTAATGAAATTATTGATTTTTAAGTGGAAGCAACACAAGTAAAACTCATGTCCAACTTTGTTAGTAAATATATATACTAGAGGGCCCTGTAATATTTTATATGACCTTCAACGACAGCCTGTCTAAATTTACCCTTGTGCTGTAGCAGAGGCACCTTTGGCAATGTCAAGCTTTCTATATGTTATCAGTTATTCAATATCATCTTTTTGGTGCAAAACATGCTGGGGGGCATTCATGCACGTCTAGCAAAGATGCTAGAGGTCGCAACTTGCGATCATCAAAAACCACCCCGCAAAGTTGATAGCAAATTGCCGCCATGACAGTTGTCAAACAGGTTCCATGCCTTCCTTGCTAGATGTACATGAATGCCCCTCCAGAGGGGTATGGTCCTGCCCAACTAGGTAAGCAGAGCTTACCCACAGAAAACTGCATAATAATCAGAGTTGTTCGATATTAAATATTTGGATCAATTTTCAATATTAAGGTTTCAATCGATATCAAAATCTATTCATTTGTTTCGCGATTACGACTAACTGAAACTCGGTCATTTCTAGCAAAGTCTGCCTCAGTTGGTAGTGCATGTGATTGAAATCAGAGAGAATCATAATTCAGTGTTTAGTGGTCATCACTGGCAGACTCGGCAAAATGTTTTTATACTTGATAGCCACAATTATCAAGCTTATTTTTACCTTGTAATGGTAATTTTCTTCACAAATTTCCTTCAATAAGCTAATTAAATACCCACAATTGAATAAACACCATCATTCGATATTCATAATTAAATTTATAGCATGATAGTGTGCGTGGACGGGGTTAGACACATACACAGAACTGAGTAACTATATGTACAAGTACAACAGCAAGCCACGCCATCTGTTAAGGCCCATTCACGATTCAACTACTTACATATATTGTTCGTCTTATGGCATTTCACATGTAGGCCTACTGGACGTTCACAATGACATCAAAGTTCGTACTTAGCGGTAACGTAGAAGTTTGCAAACATTAAACTTCATTTCTCAAGTTTACGGAAAACGTAGGAATCGACCAATCAGCGCCTGGTTCATAGACACGGTTGACCATCATTATGACAAAATGTGTCTAGCCTAACGTTTGTTTAGACTACTAAAATTGGGAACAATACTTGATGATGAGTGAATGAATTACTATTGACAAAACTTAATTCATTCAATAATTTTTCACATTAGCCTATATATTATGAACCATGCAAAAATAATTCAAAGCTCTCACCAGACTTAAGGGACTGGACCCCTATTCCTGAAAGTTCTCACTTGGTGAGATGAATCACTTTTTAGTCTATCTCACTAAAATGGCCGTTTGGTATTCCTGAAATTCATTTATGTCACTTTTTTTCGATTTTAGTGACTCATCTCACTTTTTCTTACCACCTTTCAAAAAGGTGGTGAGAGAGCCAGCGAGGTCGGTAGTCACTTAATTATCTTTGTGCAAAACGATTAAATGGCCGCCGCTTTTTACATTTTGAACAAGTTATTCGCGGAAGATGATAATAATACGGTTAAAATATACAACGTGAGGCGTGATGTCTTCGAATTAACGGACCGTATGTTTCAAGCAAGATTCAGACTACCCATAAATCTTGCCCGAACTCTAAATAGATGATTTGGAACCGGTAATGGGTCCACCAAAGCGATCTCCGTCACTCACGAATACAGTCAAGGTAAGATCAAAATATGATGTTTTTTCCATAATTAACGTACTAATCGTCAAAAATAGTGTATCAGATGCAATAGGCTTATTACAGTCATAGACTATTAAAATTACTTGAGCGTTAGAGTCTTTGTCATCGATTTTAGGCCTAGGTTTGTATGACTTGAGTTGCTGGCCTAGGGTACGCCTAGGTCATTGATTTTGTAAGGTTCCTAGGCCTAGGCCCTAGTGTATTGTAAAGTCAATACCTAGGACATTAGGATAGGCCTGGTGTCATACACATGTCCTAGTCTATAAGGCCTAGTAATTTCAGAGTCATAAACCCAGGGCTGATCTACTGCCTAGTAAAGAATGGCAACAGAGTGTATTGTAATTTGTAATCTACATTAGGCCTATGTGTAGTGTGTTCCTAGGCCTATGCTTTGAAGGTACCGGTACCGGTCCATGCATTATTGCAACTTAGCTTCAGTATTCCACACCTCTGTGGTATTCCACACCATCAAAATTACTCACAAGCTCAAGTATGGGTAGGCCAAGGCCTAGGCCCTACTGTAATATAAAATGCCAATCCCCGATGACCGGGATTCGATTCCCGCCATGGTCTACCATTCTGACAGATGTTTTTCATGTCTTCCCTGTGTTGTGTAGGAGATTGAACAACTAGGCCTAGGCAATAAGATAATCTAGCATCTCATTATCCCATCATCTCATTCATCATTCACTGATGTCAAAAGATCTTGGCTATCAGTAGGCCTACAGTGATACAGTCCATCGTTGAACCCAAGCAAATGAATAAATACATTATAACCCCTATCACAAGAAAACTGTACGTCATACAGAATGGTAATTGTCATTATTATAGGATAAGACACAATATATTCAGTAATGAGATAGTCAATAATTAGTACATTTTTTGTTCTTAGGTGTTTGCTGCTCTTCGGTTCTTTGCCGAGGAAAGCTATCAACTGGATATCGAGAGGCGTTCCAGTCTTGTCACAGACATAACACTCGAATATTTCAATTGATTTACTAGTTGATAATAATTTTGCAGAAATAATATAAACTGGGGTACAATCATTTGCGTGTCACGAGCTGAATGAGTGCGGGTAAAAAGACGGTGGAATATATGAAATTGTAAACAAAATATCGGTGCGACCAAATTATTATAGGCATAAATATCGTGATGACCCAATGCTCGCGGACAAAAATACTGCGCCGATTTCTTTTCTTGATTTTTTCTTCGGTAGGCCTAACCTGATGGAATTACACAATTTCATAGGCTATTGAGAAACTACGGTCATGTTATAGTGTAGTTGAACTTCTTGAAAACTTGTATTTTTGTGCTTCCAATGCTAAAGCAAGTAGACGAAAGAAACTAAACCAATCGTTTGCGTAGCCTAACGCGCTTCTGGTTCGGTACCGGTATGTGTATTCCATCAAAATTGTGCATCAGCACACTGTAATCCTGTTTTTTCTTCATTTACAATCCAAACAAAAAAAATCCAATTTTATATTAGGCCTATGGAAAGTACCGTCAATTAAGAGAGTTCCTGGCGTGAAAGTTTACACGTCTGGCAGACGTCTGCGGTATCTCGGCTTGAAAGTGCACAGATTTACCAAAAAGTAGCTCAAACTCATCTTCTGGAGTTATCGTACTGGTTATACTCATCCTGTTTGATGAGCCAACCTGGTGTGAATGTGAAGGCCCATTAATTTACATTTATATTTTCTCAATTCAACTAATTTAACTAAACATACAACTTGTCACTTCATTTACACATACCTAGTAGGCCTATGGTAGATAATCAACAAATTGATAATTATGCCTGTTTGAACTTTTTGGTTTGTTGAGAAAACAAATACTGGTAGGATGTATTGAAATAGGAAATATGATCAATAATAAATTCTAGTGCCAATTCTCTATTGTATTGTATTAATTTCACTATATTTTTATTATTTTATAACCTTCAACTATCCTGATTGAAATTTAATTTGATCTTTGAGTTTGGTAATACTGTTAGGTATTATTTAGGCCTACTCACTATGAATTAATATGATGGATTGAAATCAATGTTGCCTGTCGATGTCAAGAAGTTAACGGTACATCGATTGATCAAGTTCACCAAAGGTGCAAGCTGTACCTACTACGTTGGTTCCAATGCTCAACCATTCACCGTACAGCACAGCACGAACTTTACAACATCGTTTCAACACATCGATAAATACCGGTAATAAGCCTCTCTACGTTACTAGGCGAGGGAGCAGAGGACGGACAAGCTATTACTATCAAGAATTCCACGTCCCTTCTCTTAGAACCCCTCTTTTTACTGTATGGCAGTGTAGAAAGGTGAAACCTAGCTAAAATAATGATGTTGATGGTTAATATAAATCATTGATCACGCTACGAGGTAAGCTGGTGGTGTTGTGAATTTGTCTCTGAAATAATCAAACTTTAGGCCTACTCTCTCAAATTGCCCTTGTTGCCTCTCCTGATTTGGTATCTCTGGCTCCAACGTTCCATTCTCCTGAACCACATAATGCTGGATGGCTGAGCTGGTTCGTTATCTGACGAGGAGGAGGCACTCTAGGAGCAGCGACAATTTAATGCACCGAATGAAAATGTTCTTTGGGATCATGACACTTTTATGAATACAAAAAATGAACTACATTCTTGTGTTCAATTTCAGATCTACAATGTAATATCACATTCTAGTTTTCTATAAATTATTCTTTAGACAGTGATTACTTCTTGTTCAACAAGAAAAAATGTTAGTTTTTGTTGTAACGACAATAACCGTAGGCCTATGCATGAATTCTACCAGGGAGAACGGTAATTTAAACTTCACTCCAACGGAAATGAGAAATGAACCATGTCGGTTTTCAACACGACTGTACGCGTCCATGGTGGGTGTATTAATATTGTATCAAGGTGAAGCTGACCCAGTCTATACCTGACGAAGTTGAATACTGACACTGTTGACCACATAAAACTGCATGTATTTAATTTTGGTGTTGATATAGAGAGTCAGTGAACATTCTTGATTTAGCATATGGACCTATTGTTTGCTTTCCAATAGATTTTAGATTTTTAAATATAGGATACATTAATTTTGTTGTCGAGCATAAAATCAAATGTCCTATCAGATTTGAAGCAGAATGATGAAATGTGATGATGCGTATCCCAAACTCAACAACGTCGGGTTTCCTCTAATCAAGACTTTCCCCGGTAAGGTGCGCAATGCACACTCCGACGTCAGTCAGCTGAATGTTCGGTAGAGAACCAATGTCTAAAATAAATTCGGAATTTATGACCAATAATAGGGCCCACATAAGAACTATTAGACTACTCCTACCAGTTCATTTTCAATATTATTGTATTTTCATATTCTATATTATTATATAATATTCCAATTATTATTATTTATTTTAATTATCATTTTATACATTGAATTATGAAGAATATTTTCATTTAATAACCCTTTCATGCCTGCATGATAAAAGTTCCATTTTCACAATTTTCCCCTCAATTTCATATCAATTTACTGATTAGAAGAAAGTAATTTTTCTCTTTTTGATTCGTTCGTCCCGTTTGGGAGATACAGGGTGTGACCATATGGTAACGCTAAGCAAATCTGGAGCCAGGTTGTGATCGGAATCAACACGCGTATTATCGAACACGGAGTTCATTCAGAATATTCATTATGATGAGCAAGATGATGAAATTATTCACAATATGGGTAAAATTAGTTGTTACTCTCAAGAATTGTCAATGTTTAGTAAGATATTTAGCATCAAGGGTTGTGAATTGTGATACTCGAAGAAATAGTTCACACCCGGACCATATCGGACACTTTGTTCTTTCGACACTTACTGAATTTACCCAAGCAGCATTCCAATCGTTTGGAATGGCTATGAACAAATGATTGAATATATCATAATGGTCCAATTTTGTCTGAAACTGGTACTCGTTTCCCTGGCGTCCTGCCTACAGCAACGGCAGCTTTTTGGCGATAGGCCTTGGTACTCTCCGACGCCTCCGTGCGCCTCCTCTGTATACGCGTTACCGTCACCTTCGTCTGAGACGACAGTTGCGGCTTGAAGTTTGTTTGGGTCCCACTCTTTATCCCGTACTTCATTAGTATAGGCGCTATCGAGCCGTCCCCGACATAATTTTACGTTTTTCAAAGAAATCAACTAACATTACCTTTTTATAATCGCTTATCCTTGGTGCCACTTTAATTACCGGTAGTTATATGAAAATTAAACTTGTTCACTATAGGCCTACTTATTCTCATATATTATGTAGACCTATATTCTTATTATTCAATTAGACAATCAGGTCTAATTTGGTGCTAGTAACGATTAACAAATATCGAAGGAATTATACGATGAGTCCACACACTATGCAGATTTTAGATTCTGAAATTTGCTCATAAATTGCATGAGATTTTTCAATGATTACAATGATTTCTCAATGAATAACTGTTAATCAATTATAATCAATACTTTATAAAAAATTATAATTAATAACTTATAATAACTCTTATAATTATGAGACCAGTATATTGAGAGTGAAAAAGCTTGCATCAATAAACATTTTAATGACAAATCTAATTCAACATATTTGCCGCCTAAATTAACATTCCCGCCATCAAACATCAAACGTCATTGGTCAGATTCATGTAGCCTCGCAACAGGGGTACCCATGATACTGCTTAGTTTCCACAAAAAGTGACAAGGCCGTGACTCACTTTTCAAGATTCCATTTTGATTTCAGGAATAGCAAAACAGTGAGAAGTGAGATGAGAAGGAAAGTGATTCATATCACCAAGTGACAAGTGAGAAGAAGTGAGAAGTTTCAGGAATAGGGGTCCTGGACTTTATTGACAGTGAAGAACAATTGTTGCAAGTTGCAAGCAGCAGGTAAATTTTCCCACGATTCTAGACTGACCATCACTATCGCGTTGAAAACACGAAGTACACTATCTAGATTTCATCGCTTTTGTAAGCATGGCTATTTTCATGTTTTGAGCTACGTATATAGTATAACAGTTACTTGGAATAAGAATGATTTGTTTAGATTTGAAAAGATATACAGTGAACCCTAGTTAATCCAAACTCGAATAATCCGAAATTTACATATCTTGAACTTGGTCGGTCCCCAGCTGAGGGTATGGGCATACGCATTTCAATGTTAATAAAATGGTTAATCCGAATTCCAACTCATCCGTAATTCGAACTAATATTTCGTCCCTTCATGCTTTGGCACTGTTTTTGGATTGGATAAGCTAATTCAAAATAGTCCCAGGGAATTCCTTGAATTCATCATCATTTTCTAAATTTCCATACTCTTTATTTGATGAGAAACAATAAGCCGAAGCTACTCGGAATGTTTGCTGCTTTGAATGCGTCATCCAACTCTGAGTGCGATCGCTGATCTGTCCTCGACAGGCGATAAGCTCGGAACACTCGTTTGTCAGTCAGAGTCGGGACGGCTGAGCGCCAATGAAAGCGGGCCACATAGCAATCGTGCGTTGTCGGCTAGCCAAGTACACACGCGGCATAACCTTCTCTCATGTGCAGTATGAAATTGCTTTAATTCTAACCGGAAAGTGTGATAATTTTCATGGAAAAGGAGTTTTTTTATTCATCTGTTTTTTTTTTTATAAATCAAAATAATTCTTTTTTGATCCCTTGCATTTCAGATCAACAAGGATTTACTGTATTTCATTAGTCCTATGCCTCATCATGTCAGAGATTTTTCTAAGGATTTGCAATTGAAATTCCATGATTTTCATGGATATTTGAGGTTTCTGAACAGAATTGCCATTTTTATTTGGTGGCACCCCTGGACCTAGGTGAGGCCAGTACGTATTGTAATAATCTTGATATAAGCTTCATGAACTAAAACATGTGGTATATTAAACGAGACACCAGACAAACTAGAAAACATTTATAAAGATTTATACCGAAGTTCAAAGTTTTAGGCCCCACAGACATGGACATCTTCTAAAATTTGATGACACAAGGCTACATTCTGTACGTTCGTGACTACGTTGAGTAATCTCAAGATTACTTCTGTAGAGCTAGACTTACTTTGAAATCTCTTGGCTGGCCAAATGCTTGATGATATCAGCAGACGTAACGCCAATGACTAATCCATGGATGTTGAGCATGGTGGGGTCGGAGACGAGTGTAACGTTGATCGGGCACTTGCGAAGGGCGTAGGGTGGGGTGGGGTACACCATCTGGTGGTGTGCATCACGCCAAGATGACACCAACACCACTCTAGTATTACATCTGACAACAGTTCAATGGGAATGTTATAACTGGACAATTCGACGTCATGGGAATTTCTAATACAGTACCAGTAGTTCAAAATCAGGGGATAACTTCAATATTATTCATATTTCCAATTGTTCATGTTAATTTTATTCATTTATAAATATATATATATATATATATATATATATATATATATATATATATATATATCAAAATCATTTTTTTGGGGGTCCCTTGCATTTCAGATTGATGAGGTCCACGAGAGAAAATGGTCGTCTACCAAAAGAAAATTGGAAATACAAATACAGTGAAACCTCTATCCGTCGTTTCTCGAGGGGCCAGGAATTTAAAACCATCCATCCAGGAAAATTTAGCATTGATAAATATGGGAGTGGGGTAAGAAAAAATGAATGATACAAGCAGGAAAACGATGGATCCAGGAACGATGCATAGACATTTCACTGTATCACTGTTATATTTGTATATTTTACTGTTGTTTTATAATTCAGAAAAGCTAAATCCTCCAAGTTGTAGTGCTCAATATTATTAAATCACGGAAGTTTTCACAATTATTCAGTTGTTGGACAACCTCTTTCGTGGACACAAGTATAAATCTTCGTAACCATCGACTTACGATTTTACTTGTTCAGCCAACCCTTCTATCATCTTCTCAAAGTGAGCGTCAAATGTCTCTGCCAGTGAGCCGTCAGCAATGTGAGGGTGGGCAGAGTCAACAAACGGACCAATGAGAATCAGAACGTGTGGTCGATGTTTCAGGACGTACTGGATCAGATCCTCAAGCGGCTGGTAGTTCATGGTATCAATCTGAGTGAAGGGGCCGGCCGCCACAACAATGTGAAGAGGCCCTGAAAGAGTATAGTCAAATAATGGGACTAGATACCACAAGTTTTCACACAAAATGTTTTCTCAAATTTTCAGCAATATCAATGTCAATAATACACTCTTCAATTTTTCAATTTGAATTCAATCGTCCTCAAAATACCCACTTTGACATGTTACATGAATCATCAATACGACAATGCTGTATTCAACATTGAGCTTAACTCAGCACTAACTCAGCATGGGTCAGAACTCGGCAGACCAGACCTATTGTTTGTATAATTGTTTGTATAATCATGTAAGAGACATGTGGAAAAATGTTTGGGCCACACAGAGGTGGAAAGTGAAGCGATGAAGTCCATGGTGGACTCAACTTACACCGTGTGAAAAGTTTATATCGAGAATGCAAGGCTTCAGTGCAAACAAATGGAGGCAGGACGGAGTGGTTTGAGGTAAGGAGTGGAGTTAGGCAGGGCAGTGTCCTATCACCTATGTTGTTTGTAATGGTGATGGATAAGATGATCAGAAGAGTGGAACCAGAGAACGAAGGCCTAGGGTCAAAGACAATGATATATGCTGATGATATCTTGTTATGGGGAGACAGTAAAGACGAGGTGCAAGAGAAAGTAGAAAGATGGGAAGAAAGATGGGATGAGAATTAGCGTGGAAAAGAGCAAAACAATGGTGATGAGCAGAGAGAAGAGAAAGATTGAAGAAAAAGTACAGCTGCAAGGTCAAGAACTGGAAGAAGTAGAAGAGTTCTCATACTTGGGAAGTATTGTCAGTAATACGGCAAAAGTACAGCTAGAAGTGAATAAGAGAGCCAAGGCGGACGGGCTATTTCATCGAGGAGTGGGAAGATACTCATTTATAAATGGAGCAGTTACATGGTCAATCAACTGGAGAGAAGAAAAGAAAATGGAGGCAGCAGAAATTAAGTTTGTAAGGAGCGTAGCAGGAGTGTCAAAGTTGGAGAAGAACAGAAACAGTAATATAAGGAAGGAAGTGGAAAGGTTATCATTTAAATTGGAAAGGGAGAGACTTAGGTGGACTTGGGTGGTACGGGCATATGCGGAGAATGGAAAAGGAGAGAATACCGAGAGCAATGTTTGAGATAGCCGAAAACAATGGAGCTAAGAGAAGAGTTGGAAGACCAAGAGAAAGGTGGCAGGAGGGAGTCAAGTTCGGGGTAGTCAACCGAGGAGAAAAATGGGAAGAAGTGGAAGACGAGAGATGGTGGGAGAATAGAGAACGATGGAGGGAACTCGTAGGAAGAGACGAAATAGAGAATAGGCCTAGCAGTAGAAGAAGAGGAGGAAGAAGTCGGAACTGGCAGGAACCGATTGATATGAGAAGTCTGCCTTAGAAAAACTGGCGGAAACACCCCCTGGCCCAATTTAATTGGTTATCTGGGTTCGAGATATATATAATATATATATATATATATATATATATATATATATATATATATATATATATATATATATATATATATATATATATATATATATATATATATATATATATATATATATATATATATATATATATATATATATATATATATATATATATATATATATATATATATATATATATATATATATATATATATATATATATATATATATATATATATATATATATATATATATATATATATATATATATATATATATATATATATATATATATATATATATATATATATATATATATATATATATATATATATATATATATATATATATATATATATATATATATATATATATATATATATATATATATATATATATATATATATATATATATATATATATATATATATATATATATATATATATATATATATATATATATATATATATATATATATATATATATATATATATATATATATATATATATATATATATATATATATATATATATATATATATATATATATATATATATATATATATATATATATATATATATATATATATATATATATATATATATATATATATATATATATATATATATATATATCAATCGTATCCTTTCATTACAGATCAACGAGGGTTTACTGTACTCTGGTTCACATTAAATATGTACTCGCCTACTGCACAATGTACTACAGGTTTATACATATCAATGTAACATACCATCAAAAGTGGGCGCCTGCAATTAATTTTCATTCATGAATGGTTGTTAGGGTTTGAACATATATTGTGATCGTTGTGTACTTCAACTATATTTTAGTCATTTCTTTTCAATTATTACTTCCTCAAATAACCCAAACATTTTCAGAAAAATAGGTATGAACCAATATCATGCAGCAAGCTGACATCGAACGGAAATGTTACTAAATATGCAGTGTTTAAATCATGGGAATGTAATCATATTTACCAATTTATGTATAAGACTGCCTCAGTTGGTAGTGCATGTAATTGAAATCAGATTGAATCATAATTCAGTGTTTTATTGTCATCATTGGCAGATCAAATTGGGTCTAAGCAAACATTACGCAATAAACGCTGCTAAATTATATTAAAAAAGTATTTAAATCAAAACTCACAAAAAGAAAAGTCACAACCTACACGCTCCAAAATATGGTTGTACTTTAAAATGAAGCAAACAGTCATAATGAAGAAGTTAACGTACCCTCCTTTACTGTGAAATGAGGCAACTGTGGAGATGGCAAAAAGGTTTCATCAAACACTTCCTCAGCAAGTAAGAGCTCCCCCGTTGGATTGGTAGCTTGGATCGCCACGGTCTGGCCGGGGAACAACGAGTAGGAACTAGTGGCATCCAGACTGAGAGGTACAGCTGTGCCACCGGACAAGCGAGTACTGCCTTCCAGCAACACAGTCGAATCCGACAATCGGCTGTCGTCTGCATTCGAAATACGACCGTATGTGGTGACAGATACCTGGACACACCAACCAAGACAATGCATTAACAATTGCACTAGAAACTATGGTACCAGTTCACACTTTGTACCTACCTGAAAAATTGAGCAAAAATTTGTTAGATCATTTTGTGTGTGTGTGTGTAACGTCTATACAAGCAGCTCGGTGAGACGAATGATGTTCACAAACAAGAAGTCTTATGTGTGTTGATTCAAAAGGGAAAAGTTTCAAATGAAAAGTTTGGTGTCAAGAAAAATTTTTCAGTGCATCGAAGTGAGAAATTCTTTAATTAAAAGTAAAAATAAAATCAACAATCACTGGAAGTAATTTCAAGTGATACAAAAGCTTGACTTGTTTAGTTCAACTCCTGTTGATGAAAAAAATTAGCTACGTATCAGCATTCGTCATGAAATTGGTCTTTCATGTGTAAATTGTAAATCTGATCTAGGCTTGCCCACGGCCACGGATATCTTGTAAGTTGTAAGCCATCGGTCCATCACACATACTGGCCCACAAGTAGTAGTGCTCAAAACAATTCAAAGACATTTACCAATTCATCAGGTTATAATTGTGTGATTCAAAATAGTTCCAAAAGTGACCAAATTGAAGGAAGAAGTGACCAAAAATTAGCAGAAATATATGTAAGTCATTTTCTCACCCGAACATTACGTCCAGTGGTTTGAGTGCAGAGCTTTCGAATGTGATATGAGAATCATGATCTAAAGGCCCATTCACGATTAAACTTTACCTTAAACTTATTCCTTCAACTTATGGCTGTAAACTTACGATTTTATATGCTCATTCACGACACACTTCCACGTTCCAAGTTTAGCCAATAGGATTGCGACTTTTTATTTCGATAATGACGTCATGAAAGATCGATAGTGCTGAAATACACAGCTGATTTGTTTGTTGACAGTCCAACATAACCTAACCTATAATTACACCATTGCCATATTTCAGTTTTGTCGAAAAGGGCAGGATAAGCCAAATACAAATTAAGAATTCTCTCATCAAATTCGATGGATATGATAACTAGAGATGATAAAATATGAGAGGTTATATAAATTAAGACAAACTTTCGTGGAATCTTCTGAAAATGGCGGACGGCTGCAGGTCTGAAATTGATGTATCTAACGTGTCATAGGTTTGGAGCAGCGCTGATTGGTCAATTCCTACGTTCGACGTAAACTTAAGAAACCAAGTTAGGAGTTAAAATATTTTAACCATTCATATAAATGTGTGACAAAAAACAACACTACAAATAAACCAACAACAGATTATATGCCTACGGTCATCAACATGCAATCAACATAAATAGTGTTTTGAGATGAGATAAAACTTTAAAATGCTGTAAAGGCTCAAAAAAGTGACTAGAGATCAAATTCATGAATACCGGTACATTACTTTTAGTGACCAAGGTTCAAAGAAGTGAATTTAGTTGCGAGGCCTGCAATAGCTTCAAGTAAAAAAAGGCGTACCTGGAAAGGAATATTGTTTGCATCAGCATCAGCCAGCGAATGTTTCTTCATAACCTGGCTGGCAATATAGTCAATCTGATGACTCTGCTCCTTCATTTCGTCGGTGATTCTTTCAAACATGTAACGTGCATTGCTGGGTAAACAATTCTCTCGATTCAGCAAGCCAACTTGGGGTGTGAATGTCGACATCTCGTCTGGTTTCCATGTGCACTGTGCGGCATTAATGCCGTGTGACAGAGCCGCCTCGCCTGCATTGGTACGGCCCGTGTAGCGACGGGAGGGAGTAGCACTGCAAGGTTAGTGTAAAGATAAGGTTCAATTGAATACACTAGTCAAACGCGAAATATGCGTTGTAAGATGAGCGAGATATCTGAATAAGGTATAAAAGTCCTTGAAGTAGTTCTATTCTTGCTACTTTATCGACTCTGGTATTCTACACACCTTGATATCTGAATAAGCTATAAAAGTCGTTGAAGTAGTTCTACTCTTGCCACTTCATTGACTCTGGTATTCTACACACCTTGACACATATAAAAAATACTTCATTGTTGGGCAACTCTTGAATCTAGAAAGCAGTGAATCTTGACAATTTAATTCTGTTACAATTTTCATGATATATTTTATTAATATTATCAGTTATTTCATTTTTCTTCAAAACAGCTGATTGGAATTGCATACAAAATCATGATAATGTGTAAAATCTATGTATACACATTTAGAGAAAATTCCATCACATTTGGAGAGATTTTATTTTTCAACATTTTCCGCCTAGCCAAATCTTATGGGAATTTTAGAAACTTTGAGATGATTTTTCTCAAAATCGGTCCGACCGATTGATTCCAAAAACTATACAGTTCTAAGTTGGATGAGTTTGCGTGTACAAAAAAAGTTTCATGTTGATCAGTCAACCCTTGCAACCTGTGGAGTGCTAACAAACAAACAAAAAAAAAAAAAAAAAAAAAAAAACACAGACAAAGCCCTATAAGAGTAGGATGGAGACTTCGCTACGCTCATCAAAAATTACTAGTTCCATGAATAAATATGAAAGCCCATGATTCTAGTGAAAGGTGATAGGCCTACACTCGATATACTAGTCAAACGCGAAATATGCGTTGTAAGATGAGCGAGATATCTGAATAAGGTATAAAAGTCCTTGAAGTAGTTGTACCCTTGCTACTTTATCGACTCTGGTATTCTACACACCTTGATATCTGAATAAGCTATGAAAGTCGTTAAAGTAGTTCTAGTCTTGCCACTTCATTGACTCTGGTATTCTACACACCTTGACGGATATACAAAATACTTCATTGTTGGTCAACTCTTGAATCTAGAAAGCAGTGAATCTCTACAACTTAATTCTGTCACAATTTTTATGATATATTCTATGAATATTATCAGTCATTTTATTTTTTTTCTTCAAAACGACTGATCAGAATTGCTTAAAAAATCGTAATGTGTAAAATCCATGTATACACAATTAGAGTGAATTTCATTCCATTTGGAGAGATTTTATTTTTCAACATTTTCCGCCCAGCCAAATCTTATGGGGTTTTCAGAAACTTTGAGATGATGATTCTCAAAATCGGTCCGACCGATTCATCCCAAAAACTATACAGTTCTAAGTTGGATGAGTTTGGGTGTACAAAAAAAGCTTCATGTTGATCAGTCAACCCCTGCGACCTGTGGAGTGCTTACAAAAAAAAATAAAAATAAAAAAAATAAACATGGACAAAGCCCTATAAGAGTGGGATGGAGACTTCGCTACGCTCATCAATAACCAATGATAGGTGTATTGTCAAGGTAACATAGACAGAACTGTTCATACAAATTGTAATTTCATTCAAAGGTTTCATTAGACCTACCAAAAATAAAACATTTAAATAATTCAAAAAAACAGTAACACGTGGGTAGAACCTCTCTAGTACATTTTTCACCTAGTTGAGTTTCATTTTTTGATCCCATCCATAATTATGCTCCCATATGTTGAATAGTTTCTTTGGTAAATTTTTTCTGTCTGGTCCCCTAAAAAAACATACCGAAGAGGTTCCACTGTACTAGGGGCTAGGGCAATAGAACGTTTGATTCCAGCGATAGCATTATAGACTTTTCTTCGCAGTAAACTAATTTTCAGCTCACTCTAATTTAAAACAATGTTACAGTTACAGAAGATACTGATGGCAGCATAAGTGGTAATTTTGGGATGTTAGGAAACCAAGGATAAGTTTAGCATCACAAGAATGGTCTTGGGTGCATGTGCACTAAAAAGACCAATGTTGAATTGAAATGAGTTGGACTGCACTATAGAGTTGAACTCTGTTATACGACTTTGAGAGGAGTGAGGAAAATAATCGTATGAACGATTATATAATAAATCATATGAATATCAATATAACAAAAATGCATATTTCATGTTTCAACAATGTGTAAGGTTTATTAACAATGATGCACATGTCATGCTTCAACACTGTTTTCGGACTGAGTAATTCGAAATAGTTCAAGTGAATTCCTTGAATTAATCATTATTTTCCCAATTTCCATCCTTTTTACTCAACGCGTAAGAATAGGCCAACATACGCTGAGCTTTGTGTGTGTCATCCGACCGAGCGGATCTGTCCTCGACGAACACGACACCAAATGACAACATTATGCTGTGCTGCTCGGAACGTTTGTTCGTCACACCATCGACTAGAGATGGCCGAACGCCAATAGAAGTGGGTCTAGCGAGCAAAGTGAACATGGGCAACTGGGGATGAAGCCATAGCAAAAGGGTCCAAGTATCTGCCGGTCACTTGCTTTTTTTTATTTATATCGGGTTTTAGCGACGTACTGTAATTATGACTAAGATCTATTGGCGTCGGATGAATGATTAATGAGATGATGTGATGATATGAAGGTTTTATGGGTAATAGGATGGATAGTGGGAAGGAAGCGGTGGTGGCCTATATTGTGGGAACCATCCCGGCATTAGCCTAGACTACAGCGGGAAACCACGAAAAACCCCTGTAAAGATGGACAGTAGCGGGGATCAAACCAGGTCCGACATGCACACTACCTCCCGGGTCACATGGAGCAAGTGCGTTAACCACTCAGCTACCTGTGCCGGTTCGGTCACTTGCTCATCACTACTGTCGTTTTAATTGTTTTGAGCCAAAATGTCATCAATTGATGCTAATTCATTTGTAATGATATCACTGTTCATGTTCACAAAATCCTTTCACCACTCGCCATTATCAATAATACAACCACTTTGCATGAAGGTCACAAAAAAGTGATTATACTATCAGCCATCAGCTGTTGTTTAGATACAAGTGCTACGATACGTCTGATTGGTCAACTGAGAGGACGCGGCTGATTGGCTTACTAGAGATGACGCGGGACGCTGTTAGAAAAGAGCAGGTGTGCTTGCACCAGGTGTTGTTTACGTTTTTGGGATATACCCAAGGGTTTTTACGTCTTTATGATGGACACCTGACTGGGATTATTGGAATTGTAGGAAGGGGACAAGAAATTGAGGCGTATATATGAAAAGTCGTGAATAAATGAGTTGTATAACAGAAGAAAATTAACATGTAGTCTTATTATGGGACCACCTAGAAGTCGTATTTATAAATGAGAATCGTAGGCCTATAACAGACATTCTACTGCATTAATTCAGATTGGGTTTAATGGCATACTGTACTGATGAATAAAATCCTCTGGTCTCAGTAAATGTTAAATGAGATGATGGGAAAATGAGATGAAAGCCGTCATTTTGTTAGTATTTTGAATAGAAGGAAGGAAACGGCTACTTGTCAAGAAACCACACCAGTAACGTCAGAAAGAAACCTGGAAAAACCTCTTACCATGGTGGGAATCAATCCTTGGTCTCCTAGAACCTTGCCTAATAAACCACTTGAAATAATGTGCTAGGGCTAGCTGGCTTCAAGAGGCTAAGACTTTGATTGGTTAATATTTAATAGAAAAGCTACTTACCATGACAATATATTATAATAACATATTCACGGCTTCTTGGACTGAATAATTCATCACATTTCGAAGCCCGCCTCTTAAACAGGCCAATTTTGTGCTTACAGCAGTGGAAATACACAGAGACATGTTGCCACGTGACAGAGAGCTCTTGTAGTTAACATGAACCAATTAATGTCTTAACCCCTTGGAGCTAGCTAGCTCTGGCACAAAATCCATTAGGTCTTGAAAGACTGTCCAGTGTGCTAACCACCACTGGTCCACTCATCTCACTGATGGCGCATAATGACACTCAATTTGCTATATGAAAAGCACGGACTTGAGTTAACTCACATTGCTGGAGAGTAGCTAGCTGGAGAGAACACGCCAGCGGGACTGCGACCGGTCGTGGGGGGCCTGGCTGAACCAGGATCGGGACTGCTTTCATTCTGTTTAATTGGTCGACTCTGCAAACAAAACAATATTTTCATCTCAAGTACATAAAAATACAAATACAAGTACATAAAAATACAAATACATTTACTAAATAATTTCAAGCTCTTCCTTTGAAGAAAAAATGTATCACTAGT
>OZ023326.1:56086983-56211983 GCA_964007535.1 Brachyptera risi
AGTAGTATTTAGTAGCACATCTAGATCACATCTTCATTGATGAGTGTGGATCTAGTCACAGGTATCAAACACACTGTTACTAGACCAACACCCACGAACGACAATATGAATAGGCCTACAGCGATTGTTGCAGAGGTAATACTAAACTGCTGTAGGGAGTAACCAAGATGGTACAATTGTAGGCCTATTGCTACTTTTCTAAAAAAATTCATCACCACATTCATCCATATACAGGAAAATATAACAAGTTGAAATCTTTCAAAATGATAAACAATAACATGATTAAAAATACTGCCATATTAAAAGCATGTAATCATTAAAATGACAACTTCAATACCTGTATAAATTAGATTAATGATACAATATTTAAAATTCCTATCCAAGTTACCATACATTCATTTACATTCAGCTATTTCGTTCAAAAATACGGAAATTGATATTTTAAAAATGTTTCATATCAGTATTTAAAGTTCAAGAAATGAGTATTCTAAATGAGGAATACTGTGTGGGCTATATAAGCGGTGATCTGGCAACTGTGGATGTAGTGCATAATGACCTGGCACTGACACTGACTGACCCTTCCTCTACGTCCATGACGTCACTGAAGACTCGGACCCAACCGTGGCGGCAAACTCCATTTGCCTCGGGCACGAAGCCACCCTCCTCCCCAATCTCAGAACTATTTTCAACCCCCGCATACACAAGACTACCAGACCAAATGGCGATCATAAGCATCATATTATCAAATCTGCTTTCACTAAAATGAAAATGACAAATAAAATATTAAATTTAAAAAATTATCACTTCGATTTCGTACCGTCGAGTGAATAATGATGCTATAAAAGGCTGTGTACATTCGGAACCACGCTCAATTTACTGAATTTCAAATCACATAACGTGATTTTAATCAAGGTTACGACTAATAGCATTCTTTGTTATTTTATCGAGATTGTCGTACACTAGTACTTCTAGTTACGGCTATGAACAAAGGAGAATATGACCAGCAAAATAACACTGTGATGAGGAAAATGCTTGGTGAACAAGGCAACTACAAACATTCACGAAGTTACACCACGAGAAGTCGTGAAATGCAACCATGGCCGTGCAAAATCTACGGCTAAAGATGATTATCGAATAATTAAAATGACAATAATTTACAATAAGAAAATCAAAGTAATATCTAATTGTTACTCACTCGCAAGTTTCGAAATTACGAACACTTGTTGCTTCAAGACACTGGAATCACAAGTCAACAGGTGGTTCGCGTTTCGTAGCAACGCGGACCAAAAGAACATTTTTTAGCGAGCGCGTCTGTTGTCTGTCAAAAGAGAAGCGGACTGCCGACTGAAGAGCAATGGCGGTTGGCCTTGAACGAATGTTTCATTCTCTCACTACGCCAAGATAATGCGAGAAGCGGGAAATGAGAGAGAAGAATTTATATTTTCTACCTGAGCGCCCCATTTACACTCCTACTCGCCCGTCCTAGTACATAACAGAACTGCACTTAACTAGATCGAAATGTGATGTTGAAAACGTTATTACGAATAGATCTACAAATAAATTCAATCAATTCATCCGTATAGCTATAACGTTGGAATAATTTTCATAATCACAATGGAATTTGGATTAAATAATCTGCTTTCTTGGAACGTGCTTCATTGTATTAAACTTCAAGCTGGCAACACCGTATAAAACTGGTTTCTCCCACCACTCGATAGGCCTACCACTTTATATAAAAAATAGCATACTGATGTTTTTCATCATCTTTCCCATCCATTATATCAAAGAGCAAAGATGTGATATTTACTGTACTAAATAATTCAATGATTTAAAACTGATTTCCATCTATTTAACAGATTATTAGGTCTACCATCCACAGAAACTAGGCTGGTGTTAAATTATAAAGCACTGATAACAGAGACTAACACAGAACCATCGAGTTTATGACAGAATTGCCTAAAACACAATGACAACTCAATGACAGAACTGACTAAAACAGAGAAGAGAACTGCACAATATTTGGGAAAAATCAAGCAGTCACTTCTTATTTGAAAAGCGGTTTTTCCCTGCCAGGACAAACATTGAATGAACAATGAATTGATGGATCATCACTTTGAAGTAATGAAATGACTTCTACAGTGATGACTCGAACATAGACCATAACGCTCATATTTGGATTACTTATTTGGGAGAAATCGCTTTTAGAAGTTCATCATACAATCATGCAGTATCTGCATGCCATAGAGCAGGTGGAGAAGCAACAGGCCCAGACTCAAGAGTCTAGCACCACTAGGCTGAACATTATTTAGCGCCTATAATTACGGTTCACATAATTAAACATAATGAACACAATCACAGTAATGAAAGTAGAAACTTATTTTCAAAATGTGTGAAAGACTAGGGTCATGAATTAAAAAAAAACTCTCGGGCAATGTGAAACGCACGTGGCACATCAACACAATGTCAGCTCGTTACTCGACATTACTGATCAGGACTTACTAATCAACACAACATTTACATGACAGGGTGCAAATAACCAGGCATAAATTCAAGAGGGGAGGCACAAATAGCCCTGTGATAAATGTTTTGAAACATGTTTTTAGATTCATTTTGTAAGTTGTAGATATTGGCATTGTTACTTTGTAAATAGTGAATGAATGAACATGGCTAGTCATCAATTCTCAGAATCCACTCTAACTGTCATACAAGAATATATTTTTTCAGAATGGGAAGAGATACAATTATAAGTTTCACTAAAATTCATAACAAAACATAACAGGAAGTGAGAGCGTTAGCGACGAGGATAAATATGCCGGAATGTTGTTAAGGTACCATCCAAGTATTAGCCTAAACAAGATATTGGGAAGGGAGCGGTTGTGGCCTATATTGTAGGGACCATCCCGGCAGTAGTCTAGCCACAAAGGAAAGCCACGAAAAACTCTTGTAAAGATGGACAGTGGCGGGGATCAAACCAGGTCCGTTATTCCCCTTACGTAGCGGATCTCTTGAAGCGGGCGCCAGTAGCGTGCAGAGGTGAAAATAGCATAGGCGCAAACACCCTCTGATGGATGTGGGTACCCCCCCCTCCCTGTGAGAGATATGGGGCTTATATGTTGAGGGTGGAGCCCGACGACCATATACACAATAACTCAATAAGTCCATAACGAAACTCTTAATGAGGGTGTCTGTGGCAGAGCCACAGCCACCGTTAGCCAATATCCCCCGTTATATAAAAAATTTGATTTCTTGACTCACATTTCTCTTATTTTCAAGTGAGTTTTTGATACATTTTCAAATATTCAGACAGCTGGATATCATCCACTTCCTGCTTCTTTCAATATATGTGTGGAACTTCAGAATTGAAAATCAGAAAATTCAATACGTATGTAGATGAAATAACTAGATGAGCAATATAACTCATCTAGATATGGTGATGGCTAACCACAGTGAAAATTATACGTCGAGGGCGGTGTCTGAAAAAGCCGTATGGCGTATACACAATAACAAAGTCCTTGACCAGGGGTCTGGGGCATGGCCCCAGCCGCCAATATAGCCAAAGGCGAAAATTTTTTGGCATCTTGACTTACTCTTCTCCTTTTTTAGAGTGAGTTTCCATCAAATTCATAAGTACTTGGCAATTCTCAAGACCCACAGGCCTTGGCCTGCACATCAAACATCTTCCACTAGGAACACAAGAGGCTATTTTTGAGCATCTTCAAACTTGACAATGCTGGAACGTAAAATATTTTGAAAAAATTGTTCGGAATGATGAGGGCTATATCACTTAACAAAAATGTACCAAATTCCGAACATTTTGATTCAGTCATCAAAAGTAATATGTTGGTGAAAAGTGATATTTTTCGTCAACTCCTTCCGCTTGCGCCGAGTTATAGTTGAACAGTTAAAACATGAACTGCTTGTTCAATTTGACTGAAATTTGCTCGATGAATATATGTGAGTGGGCCCTACAAAAGTGCCATTTTTTTAGAGATAACGAAACACTTTCTCTCATATCCTAAAAGACGTATTTCAAATTTCAATTCATTCTCCATCATTCTTCCATTTTCGAAGAGATTTCATTGATATTCGGTTCATAAATCTATCAAGATTATTCAAATCGATTGTGTTTCAGTCAAAGTTCAATATATAGCCAGAATTGAGTAAAATTGGAAGAATAGTCTGAATTTTGATCCGATACAAAATTATTTCACTTCAAGTTGTGATATCGAAGGTGTGATGCCCACCAAACATGAACAAATATGTTTCATGAACAGGTCGCAATTAAAATAAGAATAATTTGTGAATTCAACAGGATGATTTCGACACCATGAGGTATATTTGTGATTGTGAACTGTTTCTGAACGCCAATTGATCGTAGCCATCAGTATAGTACATCGTTAGAACCCAATATATAAAAAACTGTTCTTGAAACAATACTAATATTCTATACAGTGCCTGCGTGCTCGCCTTGAGCTTTCCATATCACAAGTTCTGGTTCATAATTCCGTATTGTTTGGTTTATTCGAGGGATTTCAAACATATTTGCTGAGGAAATAATCATGATGATAATGCAATTAATTATTAATTCAACATTTGATTATAGCTATCGTACCGATAAATGAGCAGCAGCGTTCCAGAGCTATGCAATCAGCCATATTTGAAAATAATAAATGAGCTGGGACTGCGGTACAAATGACATCTCTTTCTTATAGGCCTACATCTTGATATAATTACACTGCGCATTCAACGTTTAATTGAAATCGGATACCGGTACTTTGCAACCTTCCTTTGCATACAAACAAAGAAGCAAAATAAAAGTGTTCACGTAATGTTTTCGCGCAGAATTTTTCTGTCTAAACCTGCGTCTTGGAGAATATTTCACACAAAGCGGAAAAAAACAGTCGGCCTACACACTACTTGATCAAGAAAAACTGAGGATCACAATAATCTGATTCAATATATGATTTGTACTTTATTCACCATGCAAACAAAACTGAAAAATCCAACATTTCACCCTCATGTTTCTTAGCTCTGGAGAGAATCTGCATTCAGAATTAGCACAAGTTGCATATCTGTATAGCTAAAATTGAATATTCAACTGATGACTTCAAACCCTGAAATTGAAATTGAAACCAAGAGCCCAGGAGGGTGATTATTTTGCTTGAGGACCCCATCAACAGCTAGGTCATTCAGGGGTACGAATGAGCAGGTGATGAAGTGATACTACAGACTTTCTACAGCTCACAAATAAAATGTTATCGGCGTTATATACCAATCGAAGCACCTTGCATAAGCTTAAATACTATTTCACTAACATTCAAGTATCAAAAGTCATGTTGATGATCTAGATAATTAGTTGTCACTCATACAGTTCCTAATCTGGATAATTTCAATGTAACCATCATTACATCCACCAACATCAAGATTATTTAATTGAGATGTGTGAAAAATATGTAGTGTTTTATGTACACTCTGCTCATACGTTTTCAACCACTCTGATACGCTCACTATTTTTCATATACTTTTGAGTCAAGCATTGGGCTTCTGCTTCTCATACAAGTTTTGTTATTTGGGGGATGAAAGTTATGCACTACTATCGGCGTTATATACCAATCGAAGCACCTTGCATAAGCTTAAATACTATTTCACGAACATTCAAGTATCAAAAGTCATGTTGATGATCTAGATAATTAGTTGTCACTCATACAGTTCCTAATCTGGATAATTTCAATGTAACCATCATTACATCCACCAACATCAAGATTATTTAATTGAGATGTGTGAAAAATATGTAGTGTTTTAAGTATGCTCTGCACATACGTTTTCAACCACTCTGATACGCTCACTATTTTTCATATTTTTCTGAGTCAAGCATTGGGCTTCTGCTTCTTATACAAGTTTTGTTATTTGGGGGATGAAAGTTATGCACTACAGCATTGTGAGACGAAACGATGACAAAACAAAAGCAACGCCAACATGAAATTCATACCCAACTTCATAGAGAAATTGAATAGTAAATGAAGTCCCATAAATTATAATCATGAGAAGTATCCTGGACCCTTAACACGTACTACTAGTACGCGCGTTTAGTCTGGATTAGTTAATTCATCTAGGTGGTATAGCATCAACTGCCTCTCAAACAACCGTCTCACAAAACATACTGACTTTAACTCATACTGACTCTAGAAAAAACTGTATCTCAGAACAACTGTCTCTCAAAATATCTGTCTTTCAAACGAAGTGAACTTATCCGTAAATTCTCCACAGAGTGTACAAAATGGGGTAAGAGTTTCTCCTACCAGTTTGCAAATGATTATACCATTTATCTCGAAAATACACACAGATGCAAAGTCCCGGTTATCCATGATATTCCTGTTTTTCTGGATTTAAAACGAAAGAATCCGCGTAATCTTGGTACTTTTTTTTCCAACATTGCTCTTATGAAGATGCAGTTGTTCCGAGAGGCAGTTGTTCTGAGGGTCAGTTGTTCGAGATTTCATCGATTTCATAAGAGCAATGTTAAATTACTTTGAAAAAAAAAGTCGATGAAACCTCGAACAACTGACCCTCAGAACCACTGCATATTCATAAGAGTAATGTTAAATTACTTTGAAAAAAAAAATCGATGAAATCTCTAACAACTGCATCTTCATAAGAGCAATGTTGAATTACTTTGAAAAAAAATCGATGAAACCTCGAACAACCGACCCTCAGAACAACTGCCTCTCGGAACAACTGCATCTCCATAAGAGCAATGTTGGAAAAAAGTACCAAGATTACGCGGATTCTTTCGTTTTGAATCCAGAAAGACAGGAATATCATGGATAACCGGGACTTTGCAACTGTGTGTATTTTCGAGATAAATAGTATAATCATTCGCATACTGGTAAGAGAAACTCTCAACTCATTTTGTACACTCTGTGGAGAATTTGCGGATAAGTTCACTTCGTTTGAAAGACAGATATTTTGAGAGACAGTTGTTCTGAGATACAGTTTTTTCTAGAGTCAGTATGAGTTAAAGTCAGTATGTTTTGTGAGACATTTGTTTGAGAGGCAGTTGATAGCATGCCCATCTAGGTATATATTCATCGTTCAACTTTCATAACTTTCCACCAGGCGCGGCTCATCAGGTGAGGCCAATGAGGCCAGGCCTCAGGCGTAATCTCAGTCCTGAGCTGAAAAAATGAGTCTTGCAAAAAAAAAATTTAAATGCTAAACATATTGCCATAATACAGTCTACGTAATATCCTAAGACCGTACTACATTCAAAACTTTATAGACCAAGGTTCATTTTCTTTTGAGGGTCAATGTTTTCTTAGGAAGTTCAGGAAAATGTTTTTAACCTGGGCTAGCGTGAGCTGTGCTGGGTTGGTGTGAGGCCACCGTGGCACTGGCCTGGCTCAGGAAGCTTGTACAAGAAGCCGTGCGGTAACATTGCTACATCTTTCTCTGTTTACCGCTAGCAAAATTGTCAAGAAACCGCTAACATGCAACAGAGTCAGAGGCCGCAGAATGATGCGCAGGACGTTTGCGCTGAGTAGAAAGCGTGAAATGTAGGCCGGTGAGTTTGAACAGCTAATTGTCCTAATAGACCGGTAGATGGGGCGACTGCATTCTCGATGACTCAATAGCTTACGTCGTCCGAAGACCATCATATCTCTTCAGAAAATAAAAATTATTGGAGAGGCTGAATTAGATTTTAAAAAAGATGGAACTAAAAAGAAGCAATAAATAATAATGAATAAATCATTAATCTGATTCATTTTTTCTGGGATTAAAAGACAACAGTATCAAAAATGTTAACAAAAAATAACTCGCTTATCTCATGCTATTAATTCACATATAATCATAAAATGCTAGACTTTCTATCTTTGTGGTTTTTATCTTTCATAATCAGCAGTTTGAATTGATTAATTATGAATAGAATCACAACTGTTTACCATACTGTATCATGTATAGTCACTAGTAATAAATTAGATTGTTATCATTATTATTGTTATTATTATTAGGCCTCGCCCTGCAATATCTTGCTAGACATCGTCCATAATGAACGAAACCGCGAGTAGCCCCCATGTTATATAGGCCTACCTCTAATAATTTGATTGATTAATATTTAATGGATGAATGTTATGAAATAACAATAGACCTAATAATAATTCGTCAATTTTGGTAAATTTATAGAGTTGCGAAATCATTCCAAAACTCGGTAAAATCACATAAAAGACCCCAAATTCGAAATTTTCCCTGCGGGGCTCAGTTGGAGGGCTTCTTCCCCCCCCCCCCCCCCCTAAACCCCCTCTTTTTGTTTTGGGCCTCAGTTATAGAAACATTCACGAGCCGCGCCTGCTTTCCACCATAAATATTTTCTCCCATTGGTTGTGGGGGTATAGGGGGTGGTACCATCCAGTTTTTCAGTTCATCAGTTTTTCAGATATAGTCTGCACGCCACTGGCGGGCGCATTGGCAACTAAGCTACATGTGCCGATAATTATTCTCCACTTTGAAGAAATGTTGAGTGCATAAAACAATGACCGGTAAAAAAATGACATTCAGGCGGATGGTGTACGAATCCTGCCACATGCAGTGGCAGATACAGGGGGGACGATCCACCAGTGTTGGGGAAGTTCACTTATGAAAGGAACTTTTAAAAAGTTCAGTTCATGTCAAATGAATTGATCTTTTGAAAAGTTCAAAGTTCGTTTTCGTAGCTTTGAGGTAAAAGTTCAAGTTCAAATGAAAAAAAACCCATCAGTTTGCTCAAAAATTCACCTTGAAAATTATAGGGAAAAAAGGGTTCAAAAATAATATATGTAGGCCTACACACACATTTTCTACAGTATATGTCTCAAGTTGATTAGTGATTGATTACAACTACAAGTCACAACACGTCAATCTTGACCACACGTGGCTGCCGGCTCGCCAGGTGACAAGTGATCACTTGATGAAATCCCAAATAGGGAAATATTATACATTCGGGATGGACCGTCAAATGGTCGATCTCATTCGGAATTTGGACGGAGAAGTATACGGATAGGATTATGAGTGATCTAAAATTATGAACTTTCAAATGAACGTTTTATTCCGTTAAAGATCACCGAAAATTCGAACGTGAAGAAAGTTCAAGATCGTCGACTGTAAATGCAACGCGTTCATTGTAAAGTTCAGAAAATACGATCGCGTTCATTTTAAAAGTTCATTACCCAACACTGCGATCCATCCCCCATAAATTGGAAGCGACGAAAAAGGAGAAAGAAAGTAAGAAAATAGGAAGAGAGAAGGAAGGAAATAAATATCGTATAAGGCTATATGTATGCCACGATTTCGAAATGTCAGATCTACTAGGCCTTAGTAGTAGGCCTATAGTTGGCAAGAATCAACAAACACCACTACCGTGCTTTCATCAGGTTGAGACTTACATATCACGATTTTTGTAAATAACGATGATAATAATGGCGAGGGTTGTTTCTAGGGGTGGGCAAAGAGGGTGGCTGCCTGGTGGTCAAATTTAAAGGGCATTTAAAATTTGTGACTTTCTATCAATTAAATTTCATTCTAGTATTTACATCACTGGATGGAGTAAATGTTTTCATTCAAATGTCATTGTTATTGAATGATAAGATTGAAAGTTGAAGCAAGTAACTCCGCAGATCTACAAGTGGATCTAACTGCAACCCTTGATGATTTTGGAGTCTGGTTTGGGCTTAACAAACTGCGATTAAACCAAGACAAATCACTGGTTATTACATTTGCCCCCCAAGGGAAGTCACTTCCGCTCCCAAAGGACCTCAAGACAGCCACAAGTGTGAAATTCCTTGGAATTGTGCTCGATCACGGGTTGACCTGGCGGCCGCATGTTGACAACGTTGTCACAAACTTGTCAAAAGCTCGACACATAATGAGGATGCTTGTGAAGCAATGCAATTTCTCAACCTTACGTACCGTGTACTTTGCAAATGTGCAATCAATATTGCAATACGGTGTCATATTCTGGGGTGTCACGACAGACAGCATTAGAGCCTTTCGCGCCCAGAAACGAATTATACGCACAATGCTGTCTTTAAGCTTCAATGCATCGTGTAAAGACGGTTTCAAACAGCTCGGCATTCTTCCCCTACCTAGTCTTTACATATTCAATGTATGCCTATTCACGAGGGACAACCTGAAGCGCTTCAAAGACGGAACCTCCCATCATGATCATGGTACGAGGGGAGCGTCCAACCTCAGTCGTGAGTAAGGACGACTGAAATGTACGCTACAAGGAGTTCACCATTCGGGTCGTAGACTCTATAACAACCTCCCTCCAGAGATCAAGACAATCACAGAGCGAAACATATTCAAGTCTGCCCTCAAGAAACTATTGTTAAGCCATTCATTCTACAGTATAGAAGACTTTCTGAATTATCATTGATCTTTAACTTCCAAGATTTATTAAGATTACTTTTATTTAATTTAAATATATTATCAATTATTCACATTATTCCTGTACCTTCTGGTCTTATACCTAATTTTTATTGACAATGTTAACACAATGTACTTTGTAAACAACAGCTAATAAATACAAATACAAAATACAAATCAAGTCAGCATTTTATTTGCTTGGAACAGTCATTTGGCAAAATCAGTCTTGTTATCACAGTAAAGAATTCATGTGTTCTAGAAATTTTGTGTAGTTCCTGAAACCCGTAGAATCGTATTGAAAGGAGAAAATTTTCAAAAGGTGTCCCTGCGGGGCATGGCTTTCCCCTCCTTGCATTCACCTTCAATATGTACACTCAGTTTAGAAGCGCACAATTGAGTGCTTGCTAGGGGCGTTTAGATGACACGAAACGACCCTGCAGCTACAAATATTGGTTTTGGCCCCATTTCTATTTTACAAGTAGAATGATTTCAGCATCTAAACCATATCTGAAACACGCTAAACCGTATTAAAAATGGGTGTTATTTCCAAAAATTCTTGCGGGCCAGAAGGTGGCCTTCCCCCCTTGCCACCTGCGGACCGCCGGCTTCGTGATAACAGGCCATTGCACAACTGTCCTCATATGGCATTTCCTTTTCCAAACGAAAATAGCCCCCCCTCCCGCCCCCCAATGAATGTAACCTGGATCCGATCCGCCCCTGGCTACATGACAGGTTTATCGGTTTTCTCAACTCTCCATCTTTTGGGTATGCACCCAATAGACCTTGAGCATTTTCTTTAGGCCTATATCATTTGGCATTTCATTTTCTTTATATCATTTATACACACACACACTGGCGTCAGAACTGTGGGGGCAGGGGAGGGGCATTGCCCCCTCCCCAACTTTTGGCTGAGGGGTGGCAAGGGAGGGTAAGTGAAAGGTCTTGCAAGACTCAATTTGTCTCGTTATTTCCTTTGAAACCCACTTTGCTAAAATTGGCTGTCATTTTTTTCACTTTTATTTGTTCATTAACTTATCATAAGTTCATACAATGTTAAATGTTAATTAGACCTATACGGATCTATCACAATTTAGTTTGAGAACTGCCGTAACACTGTGCTGTCGCGGGCGAACAGGCACACGGCCAGTTTCACTGAAACGAGGAGAGTAGAGGTACTTCAAACTCGACAATTGGGTGAGATGTTGCCGCCCCGTGATCCCAAGCCGTCCACTTATGCACATATAATTAAATGTATTGAATAAACGTAGTGAAAATGATCCCAACACAACTGTAGTTTCCTAGTTCCTTGATATTTTTTTCTTCTGTCCCACAGGTCAAACTGATTGACTAATCAACATGAAACTTTTTCACGCATTTCACCTAATTCAACACTTAACCTATGGTTGTATAGTTCTGAGCCACAATGGATCGGAGATCAAACATTTTTCTGTAGAAAACGAGAGGAAGATCCAGATACCATGAAAGGAAAAAGTTGTATTCAAGCTATTTTTTGTTAATATAAGAGGGAGACCGTGAGCCCTTGCATCGCCGCGTAATGTACGGAATAGTACAAGCGAATGAATAATGAAGACTAATCTATACACTTACTGGAATTTTTTCGTTTGCAACTGAATTAATCTAATGATTAATGAATAAATAAAAAGAGAGTTTAGTATTTGATTATCAAACCGCCGTTCAATTTATAAGATATGTATATAAATATCATCACTGGTGTCGGAACCGGGAGAGGGGGGGCAGAGGGTGACAGGGGCGCCTCAAAACTATACAATGTCGAGTTGGATTAAATGCCAAGTTTCATCAAAATTTTTACTTCTGTTCGAAGTGTGGGGTGCGAGCAGAAAAAACGTTTTAGTTTTCTCAGGTACGGTAGACAACTTGTTCGATTACGCTCATTCAATTACTTTTTCTGAAACTACCAATTTATTCATGAGACATTTTTTCAGAGATTTCATTTTTTCCGTGAAATCTTCCAACGAAAAGCTAAATGTTTCTAGAAAGCCCCTTGAATAACTCATATTAAAAATATTTGTGACACCTTGAAGAGTCTCCCCCCTTCCCACCGTGACGCCATGGTTTGGAATTGGTCTTGCCCCTACCATCCTTCAAAACATTCCAACGTCCCTGTGTATATATATATAAATATATATATATATATATATATATATATATATATATATATATATATATATGTGTATATATATATATATATATATATATATATATATATATATATATATATATATATATATATATATATATATATATATGTGTATATATATATATATATATATATATATATATATATATATATATATATATATATATATATATATATATATATATATATATATATATATATATAATTGCTGTAGGCCTAGATGTGTTATAGGTGCTAAGTAATGAAGAAGTTTTGTTAGTTCATAAGTTTAGTTTGCTAGCCAGTTTATTAGTTATTAGGCCTACATTTTGTCAATCTGCATCTTGATTAGACTTATAAATCAAATTTCAATGTTTCTAGCTTTGATAAAAAGAAAAAACCTTTATTGGTCCCTGACTATATTATAAAACAGGATAGCAATCAGTGTAAAAAATACATAGAATAATATAGAGAAATAGATTGAAAATATGACATATTGGTACATGGAAAGGGAACTGATCGAATAGAAAAAATGTAAAAACAAAATAGGATTGAATAAAATAAGAATAAGATTTAGTGATTACAAAATTGAAAAGTGATATAGTGAAACATTAATTATACAAATGATTTCTCAAAATTCTTACGGAGTCTTTAAGAGCTGCCATTCTGATTCGATATTTTAAAAAGTTACTTATAAAAAAACGTTTACAAAAGTCACTGAAAAAATTAGAAACTGTTTCCCTGGCTCCCACAAAAAGTCAGATAACTTCTCTTTCCTTTAAATTATACATCTTGAGGAAGTAAGGAATAGTTGACTCATAATTTTTTTTTTCTCTTCATTGACCTCATCTGGTTGTTTCTTGTCTCTTTCAAATCTGATGATCGGATCAATTATGTAACCTTTGCATTTACTATGAATACTTATGAATATATATATATATATATAAAATATAATATGATATATATATGAAATATTATATGAAATATAATATGAATATAATACTTATGAATATTTACTTTGCATACTGTGAAATCTGAACATCAGATGTTATAATCAGTATTTTCTATTCAATATAAACTTCTCAAATTGAAATGAATACACACACTGCATTCCACTAGTTGTGTTCGTCTGTCTGCACTAACTTGCACGAACCTGCACCAACTTACACCGATCGGTCGGTGGCCGTTCGTCTGACTCGGGGAAGAATAGTGCAGCTTGCACTCGGCTGTTCGTTTGTCGACGCACGGTGAACTAGAGTAAGTTGGTGTAAAACAGTGTAAGAAAAGTTACCCCTGTACGTATAGGTGGTGTAAAGTAGTGCAAGCAGATTTTACGCGCGCAACATGGAGGTATCTGTGGATGTTATTCACGTTCTACGTACGGACTGATGAAAACGGGATATTGTTTAGCTCTAAATGTTAGTTTTATCAGTTCAGCAATTATCCATTAGATATTTGTTGATTATTATATCAGCTTAGTTTATTAGTTTTATGAGGTTAGTTTTATTTAGTTCATTAACAGTGCTCTCAAAACAATATTGCTTGAATAACTAGTATCGATTCGTTGTCTGGTTAGCCCGGGTGTCAAGTAGCTTACTGGCGGGCAGGGTTCGATTCTCTCGTCTTGCTACTTTTCCATCACCTTTTAAATATTAAATAAAATGCTTTTGGTCAAGGGTTATTGCCTTATTGGTCATGAATATTTTTGTATCAACCAATATTGTCATTTTTCTTTATAACAAAATTTATCATGAGTGTAGAAATTAATTGAAAGTTGAAAAACATATTTTGAATTTGCAGCAAGTATTTTGTGGTACGCGGTGGGTGGTGGCTGTTCGTCTGTAATTGTTAGTTCACGTACACCAAGTTGAACTGAACAACGGCGCATCCTGCACGGAGTTGAACTCAAGTTGCTCCTTCTCCTTAAAGTGTACTCCAGTTCTTTTCGGTTCATGACAGACGAACACAACTATTATGTTCTTACCTGGTATGATAAACACCATACCGGGTCAACCTCACGATATTGTGATGAATAATTTGATTATTTCGGCAAATGAATTTATTCACAAAGAAATAAACTCCGCTAAAATTAAGTACAGTCCCAACATCAATGTGAATTTTCTTGATAACACATTGTGTGACAAACATTTTAATTTATATGGTATTCATCTGAATTTTTTGGGTAAGGCAATGTTAGCTAAGAGAATAGGTGACATAATTAATCATGGCAGAGTGCCAGTTAAGGTAAATATTAAATAAGCCAATATTTTTAGATAAATGGCTGTGTAAAGGCAGGACTATCACTCTTAAGAAAGGGGTAGGCCTAAATGATGAAGTTTATGATGTCAAACTGACTTTTTTGGACCGCTGGCTGAGGGGATTCATGGTCAAGAAAAATATATAGTTTTATATCAACCGCAGTCGGTTTGTCTTGCCCACCTGAACATCAGGAGCTTATTGAATAAATTGGACATGTTGGAGCAAACCACAGCCTTCTTTATTCAAATCATTCATTTCTTATACTGCCCTTTCACTCGGGCTATTTTGACGGGTTCGCGCATATTTTCTAGCGCAGACAAAAATGACGTCATGGTCTGGTATGTACTGCACCCTGGTATCTAAAGTTTCAACTTCGAACAATTGTCATTCTTTTCAATTGTCACAATTTGTCAATTTCTTGCGACGTTATTGAGGTTATGTCATATCTACATTTTGGCTAGGACCTATAGGCTTACCCAGATTTAGACGTGAACGATATTCATGTTAACCCAAGCATGTACATCATTGAAGAACTTGTCCCGGTGATATTCCGAATCCATTATATTATGGAATAAAATCTTTCATATTATTCATTATCATAAACTATGACTCATAAACAAAGTTAGTGAACTCGTTAAGTCACGGCCTAATAGAATGCGTGCGTAATTTAAATTATCTTACGGAAATTCCCATAGTAGCTCATAGCTTCGCAGATATGACACTTCAAACAACCTGATTTACTTGAACATCTTTGGAAAGTGACGTCATGGTCTGGAAACAACGGCACCATCGGCGACTTTGTGAACTAAAATAATTGGACATCGGTTAACATGGGAAGCATACACCGAGTGAAAGGGCAGTATCGGAGAAGAATGATCTGAATAAAGAAGGCTGTGGAGCAAACATTATTTGATTTTAATGCCATTATCGACATACTATGTTTGTCAGAGCACTGGCTGAACAAATGTAGCATTGATGTGGCAAAAGTTGAAAATTATACTCTAATTGAGGCATTTTGTAGACCAATCAATAGAGGTGGTGGAGTATGCATTTTTGTTAGAGATGACTCACTCATTAAATTTAAAAAGCAATTAGACCTCAATAAATGGGAAATAGAGAACTTGTTTGAAATAAGTGTTATTGAATTAGTATCTCCCTTAAAACTGATTGTAGTGGTAATCTATAGGCCACCGAATTATAGATTGACGAACAACTTTTTGGATGTGTTGACCAACTTTATAGAGTTCACTAGCAAATGTTCGAATAAGATTATGATAGTGGGTGATTTCAATCTGGACGTTAAGAATGCTATATGGGGCTCAAAATTAAAAGAGGTTGTCTCGGTAGTAAACTGTGAGTTTCTAATAAACAGTGCAACTCGCATTATGCACACAAAGTCTGGTTATTCGAGCACAGTTATTGACAACATCATAACCAAGGAGGTTAGTTAACCACCTTGATCATAACAAATACGGATGGAGTTCAATTTGTAAGGAACTTTGATCATGGTTTATCAGACCACCTGGGGCAATTGGTAAATATTATTGGTGATAGGACCAGTGAACCCATAACAGGTGCCGGTTCAGTGGCGTGCAATGCCAAAACGAGATACTTTTCAGATAATAATATAGACTACTTTACTGTAGAGATGAGTAATGTTAATTGGAATTCGGTTTATTGTCAACCAACAGTGAATGCTTCCTATGAGGAATTCATACGGTTTATTCACGATACCATTTAATAATGCTTTTCCATTGTCTCCTGTAAAATGTAAATATAAATATTCAATTGCAAAGAAGAAGAATACCTGGTATACTAATGAATTACGTGAATTAGGAAATGAAGTTAAATGCTTGTAAATATTATCTAAGAAGTATCCTACCATGGAAACAAAAACTCAGTATTGTGAATTAAAGAAACATTATATGCTAGAAATACGAACAGCAAAAAGAACGAAAACTGTTCAAAAATAAATATGGCACACAATAAGGTAAGGGCTGCTTGGAATATCATCAATGAGCACAAAAATGACAGCAAGATTGAATATAATGTACAATATGATGGTATTAATAATATTGATGGTGTGAACATTACTTGTGAGACTGAAATAGCTGATCTGTTTAACAGTTATTTCAGTAAGGCTGCCAGTATACTAGTTGAGAGTAGACAAGACTCCAAGATACCCAGTAATTATTGTCCTCCTACAGTAAACAACGTAACTGGTCATGGGAACATCATTTCTCTATCTCCTATACTCAAGAAAGAGTTTTATAATATTATTAGTAAAACATGTAAGAAAAAGTCATCAGGATTGGACGGAATACCTTGCAATATTGTGAAACATGTAGAGTCTTTCATAGCAGACCCTTTAATTCATATTATCAATTCTTCCTTCTGCGCGGGGATTGTACCCGACGCTATTAAAATGACCAAAGTGGTACCATTATGGAAGACTGGTGAGAAGGCAGACATGAGTAACTACAGGCCTCTAGCCTTACTATCTGTTTTCTCTAAAATAATAGAATCTGCATTTTGTAATAGATTAGTTGACTTTCTCATGAAACATGAATTATTGAATGAATATCAACATGGTTTTACCAAAGGTAAATCTACAAGTAAGGCAATTGCTAGTTTGATAAATAACATTCTAGAAGCACTTGAGAAAAAGGAAAAGGCTATTGGTGTGTTTTACGATTTCAGCAAAGCTTTTGACTGTGTAAATCATGAAGTACTATTGAACAAGCTTAAATCATACGGTATACAAGGTGTAGCAAATGAATGGATTCACTCATTTTTACTTAATAGAAAACAAAAAGTAGAAATTACAAACTCCAATACAAAATATTTGTCGAGTGAAATTGTAGTAAATATTGGAGTACCGCAGGGATCAACGATTTCGCCTATTTTATTTATTTTGTATACTAATGATCTTCCAACTTACATAAGTAAAGGTAAATTAACTCTATACGCTGATGACACTACCCAGTTTTCAACTAATAATGATTTTATAACACATGACTCCGAGATCTCAGCTGTGAACCAAATTCTTATGTGGTGTGACAACAACGATCTATGTTTGAATAATAAGAAAACATCAATAATGCAATTCAACTCCTTTAACAAACATTCTGACTCGAGTCCCTTAATGTATCTTGAAGGTAAAAGTATTGTATCATGTACTGAAACTAAATTTTTGGAGTTGATAATAGACAGTAAATTAACTTGGGCCAGCCATATTGATAATGTACGGATAAAAATTGCATCAGGATGTTTCCTTATAAAAGACTTATGCAGGTATGCAATTTTGAGTGTGCTAAATTGATATATTTTTCTTACATACAATCTAGACTTCAATATGGTATCATCCTCTGGGGTTTGTGTTCTCATACTGACAAGTTGTTTTCTTTACAAAACAGAGCTTTAAGCTACCTTGCTGATGCTAGTCTAGATCCAACGGCAGTTATTTTTTATAAAGACTCCTGTCGATATCTTTTCAAGAGATTTAATATTTTGACGCTTCCATGCTTGTATATTTTAAATGTGATCATGTATTTTTTGGGGGGTAATTTTAATACTAGTCATGTCAGCGAGTTGAAAGCAAATCATGTACACGTAACTAGATATAAAAATAACATAAGATTGAAAAAATTTTGACTGGAAATGTGTAATAAGGGCCCCATATTCTCTGGGTTTTAAACTATTTCAAAGTCTTCCCCTCAACATCAGGAAGGTGGCAAATGAAGACATCAGCAAGTTCAAGAGAGTCCTCAAAAATCTTTTATTGCAAAAATGTTTTTATAGTGTTGATGATTTTTTTAATGAACAGCTTGAGTGATTTTTTTTTTTTTTGAAAATGTGTTCTTAATTCAGTTTTACCATATTATATTTTATCCATATATATTGTTTATTCAATTTGTACGACATTTCCGATATCATGTAATATGATCAAGATTGAAGGAATAAATGAATTATTATTAAATTATTATTATTATTGAGGTTATGTCGGATGGTGATCATCATGGTTAGGTAGGCCTATGCCAAGGCATCGAGTTTGTAGAACTCGATGGCCAAGGTCTGAACTAGTGATAACATCGATAAAGAATCGATTCCAATATAAAACAATTCTCAAATCGAAAAATCGATTTCAAAAAAAAAATTGATTTTTTTGAGGGGGTCAGTGCTGTACTTTGACACGTCGCAATACATGCTGATTTCGTTGTCTATATTATTTTATATTGTTGAGATTTTTCTCTGGACACTAGCTATCCGTTCGGTCACGTCTGACAGCCGAACATTAACGGAAATACCCAAATGGTACAGTTCAAAGAAGTCTCTGGCAGCTATTTTGCATGTAAAACGCCGCAAGAAGGTTGAAATAAAAAGTTTGAAATTACACAACTTTTTAGAGAATGATTTTTTTTTTTACAAAATCGATTTTTAATCGATTCTGGAGCTTAGAGAATCGATTCTTCTGAACCTTCAATTACTGTATCATTATGTACTCAACACAATTCATAGCCTAGCTAACCCTAACCATCACTAAAAAGTAATAAAAAGGTGGGTTACACATACGACATATTTTCCCATTATTTCTAGTAGTCGAATTAGCGATTCAATTTTTTTGAATAATTTTTCTATCTCCTGTCTTCTCGAAATCATTTCTATGCATATATTTCCCAATTATAAAGTTTGCAAATTTCGAATCCCAACTTCTAGTTCGACTTCACAAAGACCAAGTTTGCACAACTCTAGAAACCATATATATAAAAATTAAAATTATGCAATGGAGTGGAGTAGGCCTACATTTCACGAAGACCTAGGCCTATAATATTACTATAGTACTTTATGACTGGGTTCATTTTATGTTATCGCGTATTGTTAAATTATGTTATTTCAGTAATATTATCTTGGAGTAGGTGTGCTTTTTTAATTAAATTACTGTGCACTGGTTAGTGAACACAGAAAAAAATAGTAAAGATGAATTTCTCCATTTGTTTAAGCACCATGCATACACCCAACTACGTAGCATGAACTACAAGCTTGTTAACCCCTATAGAGGTGGACTATCAAATCGAAATACTGTAGGCCTAGTTATGTTCATTTACTACGTAAATTAGTAAAAGGTATTAGGTAGGGAAGAGAAAGAGACTATGAAAAAAAACTTTCCAACTGACCAACATTCCAATTCCCTGCATAGAGCATCTGAAGCTGAGAATGTTTCTATTCGAAATGCTCGACCCAGGTTTGATGTGCGTTGAAAAGTGGATGATATTGAAAGAGTTCCAGTAACCACCGCTAGATGAAGGAGTTTCCCATTTTATGATTAGGACAAAATCTAGTTACATTACACATTTTGGCCATGGAAAACGGAAAACTGTAAAATTACAGGCAAATCAGGATTTCAAATATTGATAAGCAGAGTTGAACTTAAAGATGTGCCTTTGTAATGTATTTCTACTATTATACGGTAACCGAGAATTAAGCAATGGAAACCATCAAATTGGGCACACTTCGATTCAATTATTCCTCCATAATAAAATTATTCTCCAATTTTCGATTAGGCATATCTAATTATGAGTGTTAGCCTACTTATTTATTGCATTTTACCGCAAGTTCGTAGTGTTTGTAGTTCTTGAGATATATGTGGCGAAAGTGCACCCTGTAAATCTGTCCAAGATGCAGCCTCTTAAGTTACCATAGATAGATAGGTTACTTTTTGAGTTTTTGTGGTAACTTTTGTAGCTTCTAATTTCTTGTTCAACTAGAATTGGTTACATCACTCACTACATATTATATCCTTCTCACATGGTTACGTCAACTTTTAAAATGCTAATACTATGACACTTGACTTGACTACCGTATTAAAAAGTAGCCTCCACAATACCATCCCACCAAGTACCTTCAGCCACAACAAGTACAAACTCACACAAACTCGATGCTTAATGCAGTACAATTGACCTGTTCTACAACAATGTATTTTGTTACACATGAATAAAAGTATTATTATTATTATTATTATTATTATTATTAGTAATATACCTTATAAACTTGCATACATAGTTTTTCTTAACCTGCATCATCATCAATCATTCATCTCATATCGTCTATTACAAAATAATATTCTTTTAATAGATTACTAATATAGAGTATTTTTTACCTTGGCTTTTGGTGTTGTATGGTAGGCATCCAAGATGTTGTCTTCATTGTCTCTGGTGGAGGAGTGAAGGAAGATAACACATCTTAGGAAGATAATCAAATTTTAAATCTTGCAATATATTTACAAGCCTTTGGCCTATATCAAATTATATTTGTAAATTACTGAATACGGTACTTTAGCTTGACGAAATAAAAGTAAATTAGTTAATACCGGTACTACCCTTATAGGTTCATATAGGTACGGGCTCCTATTGAAAAAATGTCTGTCATAAAACTGTATCATTTTAGTTTACTTTAAAATAATGGTGGTGCAGACTGCTATACCATTTATTTATTTACATTGGGTTTAATAACGCACAATAATGATAACAAAGATCCATTGGCGTTCGATGAATCATTAATGAGAATGGGATGAAGATGGATAGTGGCAAGGACTATATTATAGTGTGGCTTATATTGTAGGAACCTTCCAAGCTAGTGATGGGACGTTGAAAATTTTCAATTCATTGAAAATTTCCAATTCAATGAAAATTTTCAGAAAATTTCCAATTCAATGAAAATTTTCAGAAAATTTCCAATTCATTGAACATATTCTATGAATCTAATGGAATTGAATGAATTCATCTAATTCATGCCCATTGATTTTTTTCCAGTGATTTTCTAAATAAAATCATTGGATTCCTTTCAATTTGAACATTGAAATTTCTCAATGCAAATTTTCAATGGAAATTTTCAATATCTTCACTCATTTAATTCTCGATTAGGTCATTTTCAAAGGACTTTACAAAAGAGGACAGTACAATTGACGACTCGCAGTCTCCGCCCCCCATGACATCAGAAATCATACCGTCCAATCAACAGGGCTGTTAGAACTGTAGTCAAATTCAAATATCCAATTGAGGTATCTTGAAATGACTACAAATAATATGATCCAATTTGCCGGCTGGTTAAGCCACGCCTATTTCGAGTCGTCAATTGAGTACTGGCCCCACCTACGGGTGATCGCCGAGAAATCAACACATTTAGTGAGAAGCTATCAATGCATGTTCACAAACTTCAAAAAGCCAGTTAATATTTTCTTTTCTGTGAGCCCTACTCATTTAGGGTCTTGACAATTTTGTGAGCAAATGCACTTTCAATGAGGTGGTTCAATAAATTGTTTTAGTACCGCTAAGAGTGAATTTAAACTCCGGTTTCTTCTGTGATGACTTAAATGCCATAAAAAATGACTTTTGAACAAAAATTGAAAATTTTCAATGAAAAAAATGTTCATGAAAATTTACATCACTAATCCCAGCATTAGCCTAGACTACAGAGGAAAACCACGAAAAAAAACCTGTGAAGATGGACGGTGGTGGGGATCGAACCAGGTCCGAAATGCACATTCACCTCCAAGATCACATGAAGCAAGTGTGCTAACCACTGCGCTGCACGTGCCGCGCATACCATTTATTGTGGAAATGAATACCCTTGGAAGTTTTACAGCTCATTTTGATAATTTCATAAGGACATTTTTACTATATTTGGCCTCCTTTTGATGTTAATTTTCCTTGGGAAATCATAAAAGAAACTACAATATTATGTTACCAAGCTACTTTATACGCCTTAATTGTCAATTGTTGTTAGTTGGGTTCTCTGTTGCACTTCTAATAAGATATTGGTTGTCTCTCTGGAGAAGTTTTAGTTTGACTACCATGTTCCGTGAGTTGTGCCAAATGTCACTGGTTTTTGTTTATAGCTCAGAGGTTGATTGAGTTCAATTTCCGTTTACACTCAATTTCATAACGGTGACTTATCACCAATTACAGGCAGACAATATTTTCAATAATTCGTCAATTTATAAAAGTTATCCAAATTTAACAGGGCAAACTTTGTCGTTGAAAAAACACAAAAAACAATTCTATGACATTTATGAATCAGTTCAATACAGGCCTAATTCAAGAATGTACTTCATTTGAAAATATGTAACTTCTTGTTTTTAGAGCTGCAGTTTTCGCATATTTTCCTTTAATTTACCACTATAACAGCAGGTCTTGAGAACCATGCCTAAAACATTACTGGTTTCAATAAATTTCAAACATAATGCAGCATGGAGAGTGACCTGAGTAACCGTTATATTAGCCAATTCAATTTAAATTTTAAAATAATATTTCTAGCCTGAGGAAATAATGTATATAATTTTCAGGGACACTTGTACACTGTGCGGCCTGCAAACATTTACAAAATAGATACATTTCCCCTACTGACAACCATCTCTGCTTATGCATACAACTTTAAAATTTGATTGAAAACAGAAAACTCACTATGTACAGTGAAACCTCCATCCATCATTTTTCAAGGGACCAGGAAAATAAAACCATTAATGCAGGAAAACAACCCATCCAGGAAAATTTAACATCAATTATATGGGAGTGGGGTGAGAAAAAATGAATGATACAAGCAGGAAAACGATGGATCCAGGAACGATGCATAGAGGTTTCACTGTACTGGTAGCCTCTGATACACCGAAAATCTCCAGCAATGAGAATATTTTACATCTAAAGAGTAAAATCTCATACACTGAAAATCTCTTACACCCAAGCGGTGTGTATAGGAAAATAGCCCGAGTCTTAATATATGAATTAGGTGAAAGGGAGCCTATTATCTCATTCCCCAAAATGATATACTAAACAGTGAAGCCTCTATCCATCGTTTTTCAAGGGACCAGGAAAATAAAACCATTCAAGCAGGAAAACAATCCATCTAGGAAAATTTAACACCAATTAGATGCGAGTGGGGTGAAAAAAAATGAATGATACAAGCAGGAAAACGATGGATCGTAGTGGAACGATGCATAGAGGTTTCACTGTATCAGGTACATGAAAATAGTTGTGTGTTTAGGAAAATAGTCTGAGGCTGAATAAATAAATTAGGTGAAAGGGAGCCTATTTTCCCCTACACCAAAATAATATACCATCAGGTACATGAAAATATTGTTACTCTACAGAGACCAAGGCAATAACCGAAAAGTCGGAATCTCGTGTGTACTTTTCATCTCTGTGTTCTATCTACGGGCTCTCCACTTGGAGTAGGCCTTTCCTTTCTCTACTAATAAATCTGGGTAAGCTGCTGTTCTTCTTTTCCCTTTCACCCAATTTATATATTCACACCCAAGTAGGTTGGTTTGTGTTATGGTATAAAGAAGCTGCGACAGTGAAGTCATTTTAGACGTATGTTCATGTCCGTGTACTTTGTAATGGTTGTAAACGTTTGTGGATGTTTCAAGCATATGGAGGAAGTGGGAAAGAAAGAGAAAAGTTTGAGAAGATAGTATAAAAAAGGAAGACAATAGATGAGGATAAAAGTGACAATAAAATAGAATACAAATGCAAGGTTCAGTACTTCCTCCATACATTCGGGTACACCGATAACATTATTTTATAGGGTCCTAGGACTACATCACTAGGAGGCAAGACCCGAGTAGAATCAGGGTAGAGTTACGATATTTTATTTGAATAGTGGGGGACTCAATCTTTTCCTTCTGTTCCACTAAAATAATATGCAATCAAGTATGAAGATATCATTCTTATCAGCATGGGCGTGCGCACAGGGGCGGCCGAGTAGGCCCAGGCCGTGTCTAATGTGTCACCAAAGGTGACACATTAGACACGGCCTGGCCTGTTTGGACTTTTTCTATACTTTTTACTTCGACAATGTTTAAACTACGGATCATTGAAAATAAATAAATACAAATATTAGTTACTAAATCATACAGATTAATTTTAATTAGCTCCGAAATTTATGCGTTCCACTAGTTTCAGCCTAAAATCACATTTCATTTGAATTACTTACGAATCAAGAAGCCACTGGTTGCCGTGATGTTTCTTCCAATATGATGGACAAATTATTAACATGCAATACTGAAAATATGAAATTTGTCATGTGATATTCACACTAATGAATCAGTTTTAGACTTCACTCATAGTGAATATAATACAGAATTATTCAATTTTATTTTTCTTTGAAAATTGAAATCTACTTGTTTGAACCAGTTTTACTATGCTTCACATTTTGTTAGAATGTGGGAGCCGCCCGATGTCGTCATATTACTTCAATTGCAGGTAAATAGATCGGCAAAGAATTTATCAAGATTCAAGTACGTCTACTGCCTTACAGCTGATAGTTTTCAATAATAATCAGCCTAGTAGATCTTGTATTATTTTGAGATATTATTGATTACAATACAATTTAGAAAATTCCCGTAACAATACCACGGTGAAAATAAAATCGAAGTTTCTTTTAAAATAAGTATTATTACTATTACTCATTATTACATATAACTTTATTACATTATAAATAGGTAGGCCTATATCGTGATGAAAATGTTTATTCTATGTAAAATAACAGAACTTGCCGAATAAATAACAACTGTTACTCATACCCTTGAATGTTTTTTCATCAATTAGAGTACCTTTTGGTCCCTTGACCCAAAATGTTCCAAATATCAAAGTGCTTATGAATTTTAAGTTAGCTTTGAAAGAAATAATCTTTGTTTACTCTTATGTATAATTATCCCAGTGTACAACAGCTTCTATGAAAAATGAAAAAAAAAACGCGATTTTCAAAAAATCTCCCTGCCCCCACAGTGGAGAGCCCTCTCCCCACACCCCCCATTGTGGTATGGATACATTGCATTAACAAATCGGGTGCCGTACCTAATACAAGCTCCTGTGCATGCCAATGCTTATCAGAAGAAATATTTTTGGTAAAAGATAATTTTGGTCAAGTGGAGCTTAACGGTTAACCTGTCATAACCTAACCTGACCACACCGAAAATATCCTTTATCGAAAAGAACGATATATTCATGTACCTGATGGTATATTATTTTGGTGAGTGGGAAAATAGGCTATTTGAATAAAATATCGTAATCTACCCTCAATCGTCCTTCTACTCGGGTCTTGCCTCCTAGTAGTTATTCTGTACAATAACGTTTTCAGTACGAGATTTTCGATGTTAGGATTTTTGGTGCTTAGGCCTACGATTTTTTTGGTATGCCTATACCAGAGCAACCCCCTGATAGACCCAACTGTATTTAAATACAAGAAAATGAAATGATATTTTTTGCTTTTTTTAGTGGTAAAAGTTTAGGCCTACAAGTATTAATGGCAGAAAGTATGCCAATTCTACTTATTGGAATTGAAGCTGTATGCAAGTCAAGTTCGCTTACAGAATGACCTTCTTAGAAGATATAGGCCTAACTTGAATATATATGCATATTCTATATAAATATATAGGCCTACCTTCAAACTGTGAAGAATGAGTTTTACCTCTAGGTCCACGATTGTAGGCCTGCAGTTATGTATACATAGTATGTAGGCCTACCAGTATAGAGAAAACATTCCAACCCAAGACTATATTGCCAAATTTCTTTCGAAAAAGTCAAACCCATGAAAATACACAAACATACTTTGAAGGATACATGTATTGACTCTCGGTAGAGTTGTAGATCAACAACTTGGGTGAGGCTTTGGTAAATGATTTAGAAGTGTTCTTCGTTTGTCTACACGCAGCTTTAGGAGGTACATCTTTCTTGGCGAATTCTTTGCGTTCCATTTGTATAATAGTATCTAATGTTGGATCTGCTCCATTCAAGTTTGACACACTGTAGGCCATCCATGTTTCTACCAGTTCTTCCTCGCTCACGTTGTGGTCGTGACATATTTCTATACCTACAAAGCAGAAAAGAGATTATAACATTTGTCTCAACAAGCTCATTGCAATCTTGACTCAAGCTGGTGGTTTGCTCAAGATTTCAAATATAGTAGCCTAGGCCTTCCGGTATTTTATAAAAATGTACATATAAGTCTAATGGAAGTACCGAGCCTAGTTGCATGATATCTTGCTAATAAATCTACTAATTGATGAAGATTCTCTACCTTGAATTTGCCCTCTGTAATTGATAAAGGCCATGTACTTCAAGAGATCTGGGTTCGAGTCCAGGGGGAAGCAGATACTCTTCAGTTCAACGTTCCCTTATTACAATTTACGTAGACGTCTACCGTGGATGTCACATTGACGGGTACAAAAAAATCTCCATCCTACTCGAATTTAATGAAAACCATGATGAAATATATATACCGGTACCATACATATATATATATATATATATATATATATATATATATATATATATATATATATATATATATATATATATATATATATATATGTATATATATATATATATATGTATATATATGTATATATATATATATATGTATATATATGTATATATATATATATATATATATATATAAATATATATATATATACATACATACATACATACATACATACATACATACATACATACATACATACATACATACATACATACATACATACATACATACATACATACATACATACATACATACACACATACATACATACATACATACATACATACATAGATAAATATATATATATATATATATATATATATATATATATATATATATATATATATATATATATATATATATATATATATATATATATATATATATATATATATATATATATATATATATATATATATATATATATATATATATATATATATATATATATATATATATATATATATATATATATATATATATATATATATATATATATATATATATATATATATATATATATATATATATATATATATATATATATATATATATATATATATATATATATATATATATATATATATATATATATATATATATATATATATATATATATATATATATATATATATATATATATATATATATATATATATATATATATATATATATATATATATATATATATATATATATATATATATATATATATATATATATATATATATATATATATATATATATATATATATATATATATATATATATATATATATATATATATATATATATATATATATATATATATATATATATATATATATATATATATATATATATATATATATATATATATATATATATATATATATATATATATATATATATATATATATATATATATATATATATATATATATATATATATATATATATATATATATATATATATATATATATATATATATATATATATATATATATATATATATATATATATATATATATATATATATATATATATATATATATATATATACACACATACATTGGCGTCGGAACCGCGGGGGGCATCCACCCTAACTTTTGGCCAAGGGAGAAGCAAGAAAAAGATCTTGCAAGACTCAATTTGCCTAGTTGTTTCCTGTTGAAACCCACTTTGTTAAAATTAGCTGTCATTTTTTTTTAAACTAATATTTTTTCATTGACTCATCATATGTTAATACATTGTTCAATGTGAATTAGCCCCTTAAATCTGTCACAACTCAATTCGAGAAGTGCCGTGACACTGTGCCATGTCGCGGGCGAACAGGCACACTGGGCCCGCTGCACTGAAACGAGGAATTAACTGATCAACATGAAACTTTTTCACGCATTTACCTAATTAAACACTTAACCTATGGTTGTCTAGTTATGAGGCGCAATGGATCGGTCCAGCTGTGGTCTGTCACTTTATTTATGTAATCTGTGCGCCCTCCCAATGCACAAATTCTAGCGACGTCCCTGAATTTTTTGTCTCGCAGAGATTTCATTTTCTCGTGAATTCAGCTTCAACAAAAAACGAAATGATTCCAGAGATTATCTTGAACAACTCATACTGAAAATATTTGTGGTGCTTTGAAGAGTCCCGCCTCACCGTGACCTCATGGTCAGAAATTGGTCTTGCAAAATCTTCCAAAACGTTCCGACGCCCCTGTATAATTATATATACATATACGGTACATATATATATATATATATATATATGGGTACATATTTTTATAATTGAACTTCTTAGATAACATACCAATATTGAGATATTTAGGATGTTCAAGTCATGTCATAAAAGATACGCCTCGACCGCGACTCGAACCTGCGACCTTCTGATTGCCGATCAGGAGCTCTCCCAGCTGAGCTTATGAAATTATGGTTATGCTTAGGTGATTACCTTTCTGAAATGCCTATGTAGAGCCTACTGGCTGCTAAAGAACCTTGCATATTACCATTGACTTTATAATAACTAGGTACGTTAGAAAGACTGGACATTCTCATGGGAGGCTCTACATTCTGAATTCTGACAGTTCGAGCTTCACCCAAAAAAACAAGGTGTTTTGTCCAGTTAGTGCTAGTGTCGCCGGTTGACTAGTAACGCCAACACTAGCACCACCTGGACAAAACACCATGCTTTTGGGGTGAAGCTCAAGCCGGCCGATCACGGTTGCTCTTATAGAACTTTAACATTGGAGGTACTCTCTTATAACTACAAACTCAATGATATTACTGGAGCCCTAGAGCCTAGGCTAGGCTATAATCTCTTTTATTCATAAAGATGAAGCGTAAATATGCCGTATTGTGTTTCAGGGTTATAGGTTTGTGATGGTTAGGATAGATTAGATAAGCTTAGTGTCAAATGAAGGTTGGACACGTTAGTACCCCTTAGCCTAGGACATTGATTTTGTAAGGTTCACTACAAATTCAATGCCTAGGCTACCCTGCTGCAGCAGAGTAGGGTAGGCCTCAGCTCTAGGCTACTGATAATGACCAACTGATATTGGTATAGGGCTAGGCTGAGGCATAAATTAATGTGCTGGCTTCAAGACATCAATATCGATTATATACATATAGGTTATAGGTTATTTAGGACAGGATTAACTGACACGAACTAACGAAACGGGGTCTCGCCACAGCAAAAAGGTTCGCAGTACCATTGAGTGTATGGGCCTAATGGCAGTGCAGCTGCACAAATGCATAGGAGCACAATAGAATTACGAATAGAAACATAGGATCTACGACTAGGACTAGGCCTCAGCCTGGGCCTAGTACAACATAATCCCAATTTTACTCAGGCATACTTGCATGAAGCAAGAAAGCTCAGGTCTAGCCTACAATGAACTCACATTTATCTAGTATTTTATCTGAAATTTGAACACCAAGAACAGAGAATTGTTCATCAATGTCTTCTTTACACACCATTTTACGGTCAGCGCGAAACTGACTAATCTTGTTCTTGTCTAACAAGCAAGTCCCGCCAAAACTGACGGCAACACCCGGCGTGCGCGTGTCGGACTCTGAGCGTATCGACACTAAAAGTAACAAGAGATCGCGCTAGTGTCGTCGACAAAATTCCATCATGGGCACTGAAACGAGGATACATGGTTGATTAGCACTATTGGTTCCATGTACAATGGCAGGCGCACCGATGTCAAATAAGGGATTTCTGGATAATATGTGGACTTACACGATACTTTAATATTTAGATTTAATCTACAGTTTAAAAAAAATATTCACCTCAGCCAAATTCAACCCCGAACTTTGTGTATTAAATTCATAACTTCATTCGATCTCTTTGATTTTATGGAAGTAAAGATATATTTGAGCTCAAGTCTGATTTCTTGGGAAACATGATCAAGAAGATTTCTATAGTAGATCGAAATATTTAACCCTCTCAGTCATGCATTTTATTGACCCATGGGAGAAATCTGAAATTTGACACACATGATAACCAAATTATTTGTGATTTTGAAGATTTTTTTTTTCCACTTGTCTAGGACGTGAGTCATGTCCATGAACATGGACAAATGTACTGGGGAACAGAAAATGATTTAACTAATTAATTATTTCTCTAACAGCTATGTATGTATATATATATCTATATCTGTATATCTATATATCTATATATCTATACATATATATATATATATATATATATGTATATATATATATATATATATATCCTCTGAAGAACGGTTTTCAAACTTGTATGTACAGCCATAACGACACTTTATGAGAAGTTTCTACAACCCTCCAGTAACCATGTCCACGATGATACACACAAGTTTATGAGCAGTCTAATCAAATAAAAAGAGTGGAACCATTATTCCAACCATAAAAAGAATATTTTTGTCACTTATGGAACATAAATATACTCATATGAGGTGATGAATCAGTGATATTCATGACTAAAATAATATAATAAAAAGTGCTTATCTAGGTGGCAACTCATATCTTCCAGGATAGGGTTTGTTGTCCGATTTAGTTCAAACACTACCTAATAGAATGGCAAAAGTAGTATATCTGACTGTCAAGTACACATGTCCCTGTTCATGGACAAATTTACTCCAAGTAGATACTTATTTACTACTAGGCAAACGCGTTGTTGCCACGTTGATGGATGAGCTGGAACATAACGACTTATCTTTGGATTGTTTATTATATATATATATATATATATATATATATATATATATATATATATATATATATATACACCTTGAGATCCAAACCATTACTTCACTGTCATCTTATTTTTCATTATTGATTTCTTTGATAATAAAGAAGACTTTGTTTTAATCGTTTACAGTTAAGAGATGACACAAGGCCGTCTATATTATTATTGGATGAGCGTAGCGAAGACTCAATTTCACTGTACTTGAAAAATCGAATGTGTTTTTTTTTTTTTTTTTTTTTTTTCGCGCTCTACAGGTCAAACAGAGATTCAGATCATGATGAAACTTGGCACACACATGAACCCCTATCTGACTTGATGCTGTATAGTTTTGAGGTGCGATCGGTTAAACCACTTCTGAGAAAACTCATTCCAAAGTTTTCAAAAATCCCATTAGAATAACCCAGAGGAAAACATTCGTGAAAAATATTTCATCTGAGAGGATACAAATTCTCAGAGAATTTCAATCTAATAATGATACACATTATTCCGAACTTTCATTCAAATCGGATCAGCCGTTTCGATGTAAAAAAATATATGATGTTATTTGTGTTAATTATTCAAAGCTATCAAGATACATATTAAATCAAAGCAACAAGTACGTGTCACCACTTGATTGTAAACGATTAAAACAAAGCCTTCTTGATTATCATATAAATTATTAATAGAAAATAAGATGGCAGTGATGTAATGGTTTGGATCTCAAGGTGTATATATATATATATATATATATATATATATATATATATATATATATATATATATATATATATAATAACCAATACAAAGATAAGTTGATATGTTCCAGCTCATCCATCAACGCGGAAACACATAACGCGTTTGCCTAGTATATCTACATAATATAGAAGGCCTTGGATGACACCTGTGGCTTGGATTCAATTGGTATCTTAATTAGCTTTGAGTGATTGACAAAAATTACATTAATTTTTTTTTTACATCAAAACGGCTGATCCGATTAGAGTGAAAGTTCGGAATGATGTGTATCATTATTATATCTAAATTTCCTGAGAATTTGAAATGTCTTGGATGAAAATTATTTTACGAATATTTTCCTCTGGGTTATTCTAACGGGATTTTTGAAAACTTCAAAATAAGTTTTCTCAGAAGTGGTTCAACCGATTGCGCCTCAAAACTATACAGTACCGAATTAGATAATGATACTTGTGTATGCCAAGTTTCAACTGATTTTGAAATTTCGTTTGACCTGTGGAGCGCGAACAAAAAAAAACAGTCACTTTTTTTTCGGGTATGGCGAAATTGAGTCTTCGCTTCGCTCATCCAAGAATATCTGGAAATCTAGGTCCATGATTATGGACACTATGACTGAGAGGGTTAAAATCGACTTGCATAAAAATGATTGCATTCTATAAATTTAATCTTTCAAACTATGATCCATTCTATCTAGCCAAGCTTGACAAAAACTGTTGTCATTTTCATTTCATTTAACAAAAATATGACTTATTTGTAGGCCTACTCAACATCCTATTAATCATTATATGAAATTATATTATTCTTGATTCGTCTTTACTGTACAATTCCCAATTTCAGCAGTACTGACATAATACAAATTTGCCACAATAATAAAAATCACCCACCACATTCTCTCCTCTAGGCCTACACCCCCCTTAATACAAAGCTGAGAAATTTTGTGGGCAGGATATATTATAGGCCTATTATTCAACAAAATTATTATGTAGACTGGAAGTAGACCCCCGGATTAGAATACTCTTCTTATTATTAAACACTGCCGCCACGAAATGACCTCGCTGTTGAAAATAATTTGACATGCCTCTAAACCCAACATTCACTCCAAGTCAATCTGAAAATTACGCACTAGCTAGATAATACAACAAATTGCTGATATTAGTAAACCAATGAGACGGGTGAACCAGTAGCTAAAACGTTGAATCTCATTGTTGATCATATATTCATCATACAATACCATATAAATAATAAAATGCCTATATAATTGACTAAACTATGAACTTATCACCGAGTTTGGTGATGAAAGATTAGCTTTATTCCACAAAAAAAATCAAACTGGCATCAGCAATGTCAAGCACTTTCCAGGCAATCCTCTCACTGGCTGTAAGGAACTTTTCCCGATCAATTACGTCGATTTTGACATTACATTTTTGTAGAAATAGTATAGCCATTTCATGTGTTATACATGCATTAAGTATATATATACTTAATGATACAAGTGCACGTGCGTAACATCTCCTCGTTTCAACAGTTCTCATTTTCTCCGCCAAGCGCGTATCTGCAACTTTTATTGTCGCACTACCCGAAGTGCCCGAAAGCATAATGTGGGTCTCGAGCCTATTCTCGAGTACTTCGAAGCTTCGATGCACAAGACAAGATTACTTAGATTAGGGAAGGGAAGTTTAGTTTGACCATCATATGCCATGGACTCATATTTTGTGGTTGGACTTTGAAGAGTTGCCCTAAAAATTATACTCTGTCTACTTGTTGCTGGCTTGAAGCTCTTTGCGGGCTTGCGGTGCAACTGCAAGTTGAATCTTTTATCAACTTTCATTGGGGATTTGTCAACTGTATTGAAATCCAACTGACATTGAAAATGACAAACTGTACTAAAAATCGCTAAAAACCAACTGTACTAGAAACCGACTGACCTAAACTTCTATTTCTTTAGCAACCTGTACAGACGCAATGAGTAATTGAGTATGACAGAAGTAAAATTGAAGGGGTTGGCTGGAAGTTTGTCCATTTCATTAGTTCATTCAACAAAATTTGATCTTTGCATGATCTCTATCATTGCGTTTCCCCTATTCTCGTTTAAAATAGCATTAACCACAATTCATTTTTAGACACATTCGGACAAGAAATGTCCGAAAACGGTCTTCTTGATTATAATACATCATTGAATATTACAATTAAGAATCTTAAAATTCGATGTGGCTCTGATATTTGACGTCACCAAGTGGGTAATTGTGGTTAATACTATCTATGACTATCAATAACGTAACGGGATAAGCAACATGGCGGTTTTCTTTCACACCATGCGTACATCAAAGGGATGCCGCCTCACAAATGTTATGATGATTTGCTGGTATTGTTGTATGTTGATCAATACAAGTAATAGATGTGATGCAATCTGTGAATCCAGCTCTTTCCAACTGCATTAAACAATATTGGGATAAATTTCATTTGAATTAGCCAATCTAAATTTAAAATACGTCTGTAAAAGCATTTAGTCCCCTAGTCAAGAGCCCTACTGCTATATTCACCATTTGATAACTGGATAATTACTCATCATCTACGAGAAAGATTAAAATCAATGCAATTGTACAACTATGTACTATATATTGAAATACGAGCCTAATACGTACAATTTGATTTGAAATTGCGAATCTCACAAATGTACACGAAAGCGCGCTGATTCCATCATGGTGAAAACGGCCTAATGTTAAAAGGATAGGACTTACGCCGTGTTGCTTATCCCGTTACTTTATTGATAGTCATAGATACTATCAACAGCGTAAGCCACAGCCACACCCGTTAGAACCAATCACAGACGTGTTTACCGCTGGCTGAAAAAAAATCAACCAACCGCTTATAACCTTTAGCTAAAACCTAAAACCATTTGTATAAAATTAAGGAAATAAAACTACCCACAGTGGGGACAGTCGAATCATGGTCGAACTATGGGCTATGGCTAAGATTCCCCTAATAATGTTTCTGTGGGAGTGGGTTGCGCTGTCGCGTTCCTGTCTTGTCCCGCATCACTTCAGTCTCCGCCCGGGCAGCCACTATTCACCGAACCAAACGAACTGCTTACATATGGCATCACTGTCTGCTGCCAAGAGTCAAAAGGTCTGTTCGATTTGTCTGCACCAAGCTACACCACTGCACCAGCATGTTCGATTTGTCTGGTGCAGACTACTTTGCCGACTCTGGTGCAGCACCGTGCGTGTTCGATTTGGCGCTGGTGTAACTTGGGGCAGCTTTTTAGCGCACCAGCTCTGGAGGTGGTGTGTTGGTGTAGTGCAGATTGTTTTGGCGCATTTTTCAACATGGAGGGTTCCGCAACGAAATTAAATCATGAAAATATTAATCACCAACAACAATCCAGTTGTCCAGGACGGCATTAAGCTTTTTTTTCTGACTGTGAGTTATTTCTATAGGTTATTTGTAGCCCATGTTCATAATAATATAGAAAAGCTACGATCATGTCTCAAATGCTCAACTCAAATGCCGCGTAACGAATCCGGACGTGTTCGATTTGGGGTGTAATATAGCTGCTTGGTGCTACACCAAACTGGCATGACGTAATTTCCATAGTGCACTGAGCATACACCAAGCCTACACCAACTGCCCCTGGTGCAGACAAATCGAACAAACCTAAAGATGTATTCGTTACGAACATCTTTGGTTTGTAGCTACCACGATGTAGTGATACCAACTTATTTTATCATAATTATGATAAAATAAGTTGGTGTCACTACATCGTGTAGCTACCGAACCGGTGGATTTGGTTTGCCTTTGCGAATGGTGGGATTTACATGTCTAGCCATTGAATTTGGTCTAGCTTAATGTGGAAAACGGGAACATAGTTCGAGGTTAAAATAATGTTAATAATACATAATAAGACTAAATGCTGAACTCACATTCATTCTGTTAGTAGATATGTTTTACGCTTTGAATTTGAACGTAAAAAAATTAACTGGGCCTAGGCTAGGCCATTGAATTTGTAGACCAAGACATTGCGTTTGTAGGCTAATATATACTGCATATGTTTTATGATAAGTTAGGCCCAAGCCTATATTTAATGAGGGGCTAACCCAGGTCACTTTCCATAGTAAAATAACGTAGGTGCCCATAGCCACTGAGTTTTTAGGCCCCATACCTATATACCTTTAAGAATTTAGGTTTATGGTTTGATAATGAATTGAAATTCAAACAACAAACATGTCACTAAAATGTGCAGAAGTGCAAATGCAAAACTCCGTGTACTATACAGCGTCAAGAACTTCTTGCCTCCAACTGTTAGACTCAAACTAACGGATGCGCCAATACTTTCAAAACTATCGTACTGTGACATTGTGCACGGTCCAAACCTCTCAGCCAGCTCACTAAAGGTAATATAAAAAATCCAAAATTCATGTGTACGATTCGCGTTCGATTATGATCAGGATCATATCACACCAACGATCAACAGAATTGGATGGCTTAAAATGGAAAATAGACTAAAATCATATTGCATCAACAATATCCATAAAGTTATCAATTACAAAACTCCAGAATCTTTTTAAAAAAAATCATAACAGGGGAACCATGCACTCAGCGAACATCAGACATAAGGAAACACTCAACGTACCATTTCACCGCACAGATAAATTTCAATCTTCGTTTTCATACATTGCACCAAAACTATCTAACAAGGTTCCATCAACTTACAAGAAATTGAAACATCATGCATTTAAATCAAGAATAAAATCAGACTTACTGGAAGAGCAAAAGAGAATTTAGAAAATGTTTTGTTCATCTTAGATATAAAATAGAATATAGGGTTATGTGATAGACCAGTCAATGTGACACCAGAATGAAAGCTGATGTCATACACTGAACATCGCCTTTTTGTATATTTATACTTGTATGCAAATGAAGAAGATTTATTATTATTATTATTAACTAATCAGTAATCACAGCTAAAATATAGTTTGGCAAGCTTCAAATCAAGAATTTTTAAATCAGCTTTCCTTACTTGCCACATCAAAATTGCTAGAACCCACTTGTTGATGGAATATATAATTATTTTATATAGGCCTAAATACATTTTTCATCAATTCATGGATTCTCATTCCTCTATACAAATATATTTTATATGTACTTCTCAACTGTATATATAATTTAAAAACACTTTTTGCTAAAAATGTGACAAAATTAATCCTGCACGAAAGTTATAGACACCGAGGTAAGATCTCCAAAAACGGGACTGTCCCAGGAGAAACGAAACAAATGGATATTCTAACTCTACTTATTATTTCTGAAATAATGGTAGACTACTCAAAACTATGTTGAATAATTTTTTTTTCAAATCGAGTAAAATGTTAATTCTCAAATATAAAGTAATCATTTCACTTATTATTTCTGATATAATGTTAGGCTACTCAAAACTATATTGAAGAATGTTTTTTAAATTAAGGGTTAAAAATGTTGATTCTCAAATATACGGTCATTTCACTTATTATTTCTGAAATAATGGTAGGCTACTGAATGAATATTAGAGTTTTAAGGCGCATCGACAGCGAGGTCATTTAGCTTAAAACTATCTTGAATAATGTTTTTTTAAATTATGAGCAAAATGTTGATTTTTCACTTATTATTTTTTTTCAAATTATTGGTGAAATGTTGATTCTCAAATCTAACGTAATCATTTAAAAAGGTTCAAAAGGTGTGGTGAAATGGAAATTAGGTTATTGCTGTTGGGCAGGGCAATTTAAATCTTTTGAAACTTTTCGCGGTACTCGTACATGCAGACGCGCAGGCGCTCAGACGTGAGTTGCGCGACGTTGCCATATATACACAGACAGCAAAAGTACTTCCGGTCTACCCTACCGTACGGCTTGTGACAACAAACGTGAACGCAAAGACCTTAGTATCTAACTTCAAGTTAGATACTAAGATCTTTGGTGAACGTTCATCTTTGGAAGATGAATGTGTTGAAGAGTGTTGTCAGAGTCGATAAAGCAGTTCTACCTCCTACAGGAGGTAGAACTGCTTTATCGACTTTGGTGTTGTTGACAGCCGACAGTTGTGTCAACTTGATATAGGCATTTCAATTAAAAATTATTAATTATGTTCAGAAGGAAACTTGTAGCTCTAGATCATCCAAGCCCAGAGAAAGTGGATATTACCAGTAAGTATAATAATAATAATAAATAATAAAACATACCATATTACCATAAGTGAACACAAATGACATAAGATGTGATGAAAGTAGACACTATAAAAGGGCGATATGCAGCGTGTGATCAGACCGAAGAAGATTCACAGTGGCTGTTTATTATTCAGATTATCATATAATTCATATTAATGAGTTCTTTTTGCAGTTATATAGTTAGCCTATAGTACGGTAATTATTACACTCATTGTAGGCAATATGAGCCTATAATTTACTAAACTATGAACTTATCACCGAGTTTGGTGATGGAAGATTAGCTATATTCCACACAAACAATCATAATGGCATGAGCAAAGTCTAGCAGTTTCCAGGCAATCCAATAACTAGCTATATGGAACTTTTTACAAAACAATTACGTTGATTTTAACACAACATTTTGGTAGAAAACGTATGGCTATTTCAGGTTTTAGCCAATGTGCACGCGTGTAACGTATCCTCATTTCACCAGTTCACATTTTCTCATCCACGCGCGTATCTGCAACTTTTAGTGTCGAATACTCTTCATGATGAAAACAGAACGTATTGTGTGCCTTCGTAACATAATAATACATAATAATGATACTGTCACCCTTATGTTTGTGTCGTACATGCATCTCTCAACTCTGCATGACATGGTTCAATCTTTGATAGCTGGCCTTGCGAGCCGTCAAGGCGTTGACAGAAACTGAAAAAGATAGTGCGAAACACATCTTCGTATTTCACCCGTACTGACTAAACCATTAGAAATAATTTACAAGTGAGCAACAAATTTGTAGATACTTTGTAGTTTGTAGCCACTAAACTAGGCAAATGATTTTAGGAAAACTACTGTTTCCTATTTTTATTTTGAGTAGGCCTATACACAGCCAGGCCCGGACTTAAGAATCCAGCGCCTCTAGGCTGAACCTAGTTTGGTGCCCCTAAACTTATTTTCAAAATGTGTTTAAGACTTACGTGTAAAAATAAAAAATGAAAGAATAAATGTAAAAAATATTTCGGTCAATGTGAAAACCACGTGGCACGTTAACGTATTTCCGCTCGTTACTCGACATTACCAATGATGACTCACCAAGTAACGGAATATTTATACGACAGGCAGCGGCGGATCCAGGTCAAAAAAGAAAATGCCACATGAGAACAGTTGTGCAGCGGTCTGTTATCGTAAAGCCGGCAACCCGCGAGGGGCAAGGCGGGAAGGACCCCTTCTGGCCCCGCAGGGAATTTTTTTAGATTACCGGTACACTCATTTTTAAAACTGTTCAGCGTGTTTCTCACTTTCAGATGAGGTTCAGATGCCAAAATCATTCTACTTATGAAATTGAAAATGACGCCAAAACCAATATTTGTAGCAGGGCCGTTTCATGTCCTTTCAGTGCCCCGGGCAAGCACTCAATTGTGCACCCCCAGAACTGAGCGTCCATATCAAAGAAAGCAAAGATGAATGCAAGTAGGAAGCCATGCTCGTCGGGGAAAATTTTCGAAAATTTACTTTCTATAGTACGATTTTACGGGTTTTCAGGAACTACACGAAATTCCTGGAATACGTGGATTTCAACAAGACCAATTTGGCCAAATGCATGGCTGTTACAAGCAAATAAAACGCTGAATTAATTTATCATTCAATAACAGAGATATTAGAATATGAGAACATTTATACTCCTTATCCACCCAGTGATGTATAAATAAAACAACATTTGATTAATAGAAAACGATTAGGGCCCACTGACAGAAAGTCACAGATGGGCGCCGATAGCACGCCTTAAATTTGGCCACCGGGTAGCCACCCTTTTGCCCCCCCCCCCACACCAGAAACGAAACGACCCTCGTCGTTATTGTCATCGTTATTTACAAAAATCATAATATATAATTCACAACCTGAAAGAAGCACGGTATAGTGCTGTGTATTGATTCTTGATAACTCGACTACTACTCCTACTAGATCTGACATTTTGAAACAGCACGTCCAATTCATTCTCAATTCAATTATGTAAAATATGAAATCTTGGCATACATAGCCTCATACGATATTTCTTTCCTTGTTTCTCTCTTCCTATTTTCTTTCTTTATTTCTCTCTACTTTTTTTTCGCTGCTTCCGATTCATGGGGGGGGGGGGGGGGGGGGGACGAGCGCCCCCCCTGTATCCGCCACTGACAACAGGGTGCGACTTACCCGGGGTGAAGTCCTAGAAAGAAATACCAGGGCATATTTCAGCAATATTTCAGGTAATCCAATAGCCCTGCAGGGAATTTTTGAAATATCATTTCTTTAGAATATATTCTGTAGGTTGAAGTCTTATAGATATTGACCAATGTTGTTGCAGTGTTGATGAGAATATGAATGGAAATAATAATGAAAATAAGTTTGTGATACTTGTGGTTTTATTTTTAACCACATGATATAACTTCGTGTTACATTTTTTAATACCATTTCATTTCATTTGGAACAAAAATATGGAAGCCCTTAATTGAGAGCCCAAGCGCCCCCTGGGCTCTTGCGCTCCTAGGCTTCAGCCTTGCCAGCCTGTGCGTAAATCCGTGCCTGTACACAGCTGAAAGTTGTGCGAAGTTTACACTCATACTTCTACGATTTTGGGTGTGAATATCGTCATAATTATAAAATAATTATCTTAAAACTATATTTGATTGATGATACACAAAAAACTGCATGCATTTTGGGAATCCCAAAAATAGCGAACCTCCGCCAGCCGTTGTAAATTGGTAGATGTGCTTCAGCCAGACAATTTAGCTATGGTATTGTACTCAAATTACCAGGAGGTCTGTTGGTCTACTCCAATTTAATACACATTTTATTTGCAGATGACACAGAATATAAAAGTGTTGTCCTTTGGTTGGAAGACCAGAAAATACGCCACTATAAAATAGAAGATCGAGAAGGTTTGCGTCAGTTAGAGTCGCCTGATTGGCTTGACGCATTCAGGCAGTATCTCAAGGATCTGGCGTGTCCCATCAACAGCACTGTTCCAGCCGAGCAACTCGAATGGTTGTTGGGTTATGCAGTGAAACTTGAATATTCAGATAACTGTGAGTGTATAGGTCCTATGCCATAAAATGTTCAAGAATATGATTGGCATATGTTATCATAATATGTTATGTTATCTTTATAACTCTTGCAAATATGCAAGATGCATGGTGGCAAAATCCTCCAATCATCTTTCAATGTTTTTTGAACATTTTCTCAAATTTGTCCATTTTCTCCATAGTTCTTCTCTTCTTCTCCATTTGATTCCAGTCCCTTATGATGGATTTCTGAATAAATTCATTCTTTACCTCTTCTTTATCTACCCTCTCCACTTCCATTTGGTCTCTTTTCCTAGTACCTCTCTGCAACCCATTGGGGCCATTCCCTTCTTTATTGTTCACTTCCTCTCATCCAGTAAAGTTGTTCTTTGTTTCAAAGAAATTACAGAGCACACCCACCCTTCTTCTTTCCTTTATAGTATCCTACGCCAGTTCTTCAGTAATTTTGCTTGGCCTTTCTAATTCTTTCTATCTAACTCCATTGCTATTCCTAACGATTCGCCATCTCTTGACTCTTCCCAGTAACCTTTTTGCGGCAATCCTCTGGATGTTCTGGATGTAGCCTTAACTAATCCTATATCGTGAGGGTTCCAAACCAAACTTGCACACCATACACAAATGTTGATCTTTTATTGTTTTACTGGCTAATAGATTTAGATTAGTTGAACTGTGAACTGTAGAAAACTATATTCAGATGTTGAGTTTTGCCCAGTGGCATAGTGCAAAACTCGCAATTCAAGTTACAATTGTTGACCCACTCAGAAAGTTGTTTGATTTAGAAATATAAAGCTGATACATATAGAATTCACTTCTGACATAAACCTACATTAATGCTAGACATCAAAAATGATGAATTTGTAAACCTTTTTTATTTTTTAAATTACTAGGTAAACGCAGCGTATGCCTATGCGTTGTAAGATGAGCGAGATATCTGAATGAGGAATAAAAGTCGTTGAAGTAGTTGTACCTTTGCTACTTTATCGACTCTGGTATTCTACACACCTTGACGAATATAAAAAATACTTCATTGTTGGGCAAATATCGAATCTAGAAAGCATTGAATCTCGGCAATCTAAATCTGCTTTAATTTCTGCAGTGCGATTCCCGTTCTCCAATCCTTAACTTAACAATCTGTAACTACTGATTTAAAGATCTGTAAGTCACTAAAGATTGGTAATATCTAAAGTGTGATTCCCTTTTCACTTTTAAAGATAACGATCTTTAGGGTGATCAACTGATCATTAATTGAGATTTCCTCATAGATCTACAAGACCCCTAACGTTAAGTTTTTAAAGACTGCATAAAATGGCGTTCACCCGATAATTCGAAAATATTATCAATTAATATTGAATAACACGAACATTCGACAGCGTGGTGAACGATTCTGAATTGTTGCGCGCAAAATTGAAGAATGAAAAGTATAGTCATTACTTACGGAATCATTCAGTTTTTGACATGCTTTTTTGATGCCAAAAGTGGGTTGGGGATGAAACCGTGTCTCCTTCCTTCTGTCAGTTGATTGTAACGATAGTCATTCACCCTCTTTGGATCAAGTTTGAGCCAGTCTATGCCTTTAAAAACTGGATGAACAAATACCCTTGAATGATTCCCATTCAGAATATTTTGAAGAAAATCAAAGTCGTGACAATGGAATGAGAGAAGTTGAAATTGACAAGAGCTCCAGTGCCATCTAGATTGAGAGGCTCTATTAATCCTGTATACGCTCTCTAGATTCAAATGATGCATAATTTTTTTCTATTGGCTCATGATGTGCCATCGATGACGTCAACTATAAAATACGTCATCATTTTAACAAGCAATGTTAACAATCTATAATGTTAAAGATTGGAGAACGAGACTCGACCTTTAGGGATCTAGTCTTGAACTCTAACGATATGAATTGTTAAAAGTTGAAGATTGTTAAGTTAAGGATGGAGAACGGGAATCGCAGTGCTGAAATAATATTTTTTGAATAAAAACAGTTAATTTAATTTTTTTCTTCAAAACGGCTGGTTCGAATTGTATACAAAATGGTAATTATTAGATGAGCATAGCGAAGTCTCCATCCCACTCTTATAGGGCTTTGTCTGTTTTTTTTTTTTTTTTTTTTGTAAGCACTCCACAGGTCGCAGAGGTTGACTGATCAACATGAAACTTTTTTGTACACGCAAACTGGGTACCGCTCTTGTGGACCACAGTATTGTGAACCCCGATATTCTGTACCCCAAGAAAAGGATAAAGTGGACCCCAGTATTGTGGCCCACACGTTTAAACCAGAAAATTGTACAAAAAATATAGTGGCCCAATATAGTGGGCCACAAAACTAGAACATGGGGGTCCAGAATATCTTTTCCAAACGATTGAAGTGGTATTGTGGACCCCAATAAACTGATACACAGAGATTTGTCATTGTTGAGCCCAATAAACTGAACCCCGATATTGTGGGCCACAAAAGTGTATTAAATGTCGTGTGGATATAGTGGACCACAAACTAGATATACTGTACCCCAAAGCTCGTTAGACATACTGCACCCCGGTATTCTGGTCCCCAATATAGTGGGCCACAAAACTAGGACACGGGTGGTCCAGAATATCTTTTCCGAACGACCAAAGTGGTATTGTGGACCCCAATAAACTGATACACAAAGATTTGTCATTGTTAACCCCAATAAACTGATGACAAATCTTTGTGTATCAGTTTATTAGGGGCCACAATACCACTTCGGTCGTTCGGAAAAGATATTCTGGACCACCCGTGTCCTAGTTTTGTGGCCCACTATATTGGGGATCAGAATACCGGGTTGCAGTATGTCTAACAAGCTTTGGGGTACAGTATATCTAGTTTGTGGTACACTATATCCACACGACATTTAATACACTTTTGTGGCCCACAATATCGGGGTTCAGTTTATTGGGGTCAACAATGACAAATCTCTGTGTATTAGTTTATTGGGGTCCACAATACCACTTCGGTCGTTTGGAAAAGATATTCTGGACCCCCATGTTCTAGTTTTGTGGCTCACTATATTGGGGACCAGAATACCGGGGTGCAGTATGTCCAACGAGCTTTGGGGTACAGTATATCTAGTTTGTGGTCCACTATATCCACACGACATTTAATACACTTTTGTGGCCCACAATATCGGGGTCCAGTCTACGGGCTCCCCGCAAACTCATCCAACTTAGAACTGTATAGTTTTTGGAATGATTCGGTTGGACCTATTTTGAGAAAAATCCTCTCAAAGTTTCTAAAAGCTCCATAAGATTTGGCTGGGCAGAAAAATGTTGAAAAATAAAATCTCTGCGAATGGGATGAAATTTTCTCTAAATGTGTATACATAGATTTGACACATTATCACGATTTTGTATGCAATTCCAATCAGCCGTTTTGAAGAAAAAAAAAATAACTGATAATATTCATCAAATATAACATAAAAATTGTGACAGAATTAAGTTGTCGAGATTCACTGCTTTCTAGATTCAAGAGTTGACCAACAATGTTCAAGTATTTTTTATATACATCAAGGTGTGTGGAACACCAGAGTTAATAAAGTGGCAAGAGTAGAACTACTTCAACAACTTTTTAGATGAGCGTGGCGAAGTCTTCATCCCACTCTTATATGGCTTTGTCTGTGTTTTTTTTTTGTAAGCACTCCACAGGTTGCAGGGGTTGACTGATCGACTTGAAACTTTTTTTGTACACGCAAACTCATCCAACTTAGAACTGTATAGTTTTTGGAATGAATCGGTCGGACTGATTTTGAGAAAAATCATCTCATAGTACCTAAAAACCCCATAAGAATTGGCTGGGCGGAAAATGTTGAAAAATAAAATCTCTCCAAATAGAATGAAATTTTCTCTTAATGTGTATACATAGATTTTACACATTATCACGATTTTGTATACAATTCCAATCAACCGTTTTGGAAAAAAAAAAATGACTGATAATATTCATCAAATATATCATAAAAATTGTGACAGAATTGAGTTGTCAAGATTCACTGCTTTCTAGATTCAAGAGTTGACCAACAATGAAGTATTTTTTATATGCGTCAAGGTGTTTAGAATACCAGAGTCAATGAAGTGGCAAGAACGACTTTTATAGGCTTCTGTCAAGTGACGTCACCCATTGTTGAAAGAGACAGACAACAATGTCCATCGGTTGGAATTGACCAATTAGAATGTTTGCTAGTCCACCAGTTCGCTGTGGTGCTATGGTAACGATTGTTTGTCACTTGTTACGTGACAGAAGCCAATAGCTTATTCAGATATCAAGGTGTGTAGAATACCAGAGTTGATAAAGTAGCAAGGGTAGAACTACTTCAAGGACTTTTATACCTTATTCAGATATCTCGCTCATCTTAAACGCATATTTTGCGTTTGACTAGTTGGATGAGCGTAGCGAAGTCTCCATCCCACTCTTCTGGAGCTTTGTTTGTGTGTGTTTTTTTTTTTTTTTGTAAGAACTGCACAGGTCACATGGATAAACCGATCAACATGAAACTTTTTTTGTACGGGCCCCAACTTTTACAACTTGGAACTGTATAGTTTTTGGAATAAATCGGTTGAATATATTCTGAGAAATATCTTGTCAAAGTTTTTAAAAACCCCATAAGATTAGGCTGGGTAAGAAAATTTGAAAAAATGAAATCTCCAAAAAAAATGAAATTCTCTCTGAATGTTCACACATAAATGATGAACACAATAACCACCATTTTGTAAGCAATTCGAACCAGCCGTATTGAAGAAAAAAAATCAAATAAGTGTTTTTATTCATCAAATATATTGATATGGCAAAATTAGGTTGCCAAGATTCACTGCTTTCTAGATTCGATATTTGCCCAAGAATGGACTATTCTTGATATTCGTCAAAGTGTGTAGAATACTGGAGTCAATAAAGTAGCAAGAGTAGAACTGCTTCAACGACTTATGTATTCAGATATCAAGGTGTGTAGAATACCAGAGTCGATAAAGTAGCAAGGGTGGAACTACTTGAACGACTTTTATACCCTATTCGGATATCTCGCTCATCTTACAACGCATATGTTGCGTTTGCCTAGTATAGCGTATTCAGATATCAAGGTGTGTAGAATACCAGAGTGGATAAAGTAGCAAGGGTAGAACTACTTCAAGGACTCTTATACCTTATTCAGATATCTCGCTCATCTTACAACGCATATTTCGCGTTTGACTAGTTATTAGATGAGCGTAGCGAAGATTCCATCCCACTCTTATGGAGCTTTGTCTATGTTTTTTTTTTTTTTTTTTGGTTTCTTTGTAAGCACTGCACAGGTCACATGGGTAGACTGATCAACATGAAACTTTTTTTGTACGGGCCAACTTTTACAACTTGGAACTGTATAGTTTTTGGAATGAATCGGTTGGATAGATTTTGAGAAATATCATGTCAAAGATTTTGAAAACCCCATAAGATTTGGCTGGGCAGAAAATGTTGAAAAATAAATTCTCTCCAAATGGGATGAAATTTTCTCCAAATGTGTATACATGAATTTTACTCATTATCACGCTTTTTGTATGCAATTCCAATCAGCCGTATTGAAGAAAAAGAAATAACTGATGATATTCATCAAATATATCATACAAATTGTGACAGAATTAAGTTGTCAAGATTCACTGCTTTCTAGATTCAAGAGTTGACCAACAATGAAGTATTTTTTATATGCGTCAAGGTGTGTAGAATACCAGAGTCAATGAAGTGACAAGAGTAGAACTACTTTAACAACTTTCATAGCTTATTCAGATATCAAGGTGTGTAGATACCAGAGTCGATAAAGTAGCAAGGGTAAAACTACTTCAAGGACTTTTATACCTTTTTCAGATATCTCGCTCATCTTACAACGCATATTTCGCGTTTGACTAGTTAGATGAGCGTAGCGAAGTCTCCATCCTACTCTTATAGGGCTTTGTCTGTGTTTTTTTTTTTTTTTTTTGTAAGCACTCCACAGGTTGCAGGGGTTGACTGATCGACATGAAATTTTTTTGTAAACGCAAACTCATCCAACCTAGAATTGTATAGTTTTTGAAATGAATAGGTCGGACCAATTTTGAGAAAAATCATGAATCTCAAAGTTTCTAAAAGCCCCATAAGATTTGGCTCTGCGGAAAATATTGAAAAATAAAATCTCTCCAAATGTGATGAAATTTTCTTCAAATGTGTAGGGCCTATACATAGATTTTACACATTATCACGATTTTGTGTGCAATTCCAACCAGCCATTTTGAAGAAGAAAAATAAAAACTGATAATATTCATCAAATATATAATAAAAATTGTGACAGAATTAAGTTGTCAAGATTCACTGCTTTCTAGATTCAAGAGTTGATCAACAGGTGTGTAGAATACCAGAGTCAATGAAGTGACAAGAGTAGAACTACTTCAACGACTTTTATAGCTTATTCAGATATCAAGGTGTGTAAAATACCAGAGTCGATGAAGTTTTTTTTTTTTTTAATAACATCGAAACTTGATACAAAATCATTGTTCCCCAATTAAGGCTATGGATGAAAGATAGGATTGTTTGGACAGGGCACCACAAGGGCAATCTTACCACCCCATTTTGATTATTTAAAACTAATGGTCTTCAACACCAGGACTGCGCTGTCTGTGACCATAATTTTTCGCCGTAGATAAAAGTCTTTCAGTATAAACACACGAATGTTGATATCTTTCACTTTGAACTCAATCTCTTGGGCAATGATTACTTCTTTCCCTTGACAGCAGATGTAAAATTGATCATTATACAAAATGCACAAATTAAATTAGTGATAGACCTATAATGTTATAATTAGGCCTATCGCTCTACTAATTAATGGTCGTGGCCAATTAGTACTTCATCCAAGCATTTGCTTCGAGGACTGTGGGAAACCACGAAAAACCAAATCAGGATGGATAAAAAAAGGTGTTTGTTGGTCTTGAGCTTTTTCTTCCAACTTTTCTCTTCTTTTCTTCTTTTCTTGTAGTGTTTGATATATATATATATTTTTCTTCTTTTCACTTCTTTTTTCTTTTTCTTTTTTTTCCTCTCTTTCTCTCTTTTTTCCCTCTCTTTTCCTTTATTTATTCATTCATTTCTTCTCCTCATTTCATTTCATTTTTTTTCTTCATCTTCCTTTTGTCTTTCATTCATTTATTTATTTATTCTTATTTTCATTCTTTTCTTCTTTCTTTTTTTTCTTTTCTTTACTTTTTTCTTTTTCTTTCTTTTTTTTTTCTTTTCTTTTCTTTTTTTTTCATTTCTTTCATTTTTTTTTCTTCATTTCATTTATTCTGGTTATTGTATTTGATTATTATTATTCAACCTTTTTTTTTCTTTCTTTTATTTTTTTTCTTCTTTTTTCTTCTTTTTTTTTCCTTTTCTCATTTTCTCAATATTAATTGCTTGTGAGTTCTGGGACGTCTGAGGGAAACCATGGAAAACCATCAATCAGGATGAAAAAAATGTTTCAAGTTTTTGATGCAACTTGATGTACGTTAGTCAGAACTGATTCTCCTTGAAAATATATTCGTCAAGATTGTAGTAGGAACTCTACTTCTGATATGTCTCTTCTCGTCTGCCAGTACAAAGCTGCCATTAGACCATCCCCAGACAAACCTTGATTTTTCAACAGAGCTCGGTGTTGATCAAGTGCTGGGCATACAAGTAGGTGTTCTGCATCTTGATCTTCCAGCTTGCACAGGGGACACATGGAACTTGCTTTAACTCCTATTCTCTTCAGATGTTTGTAAAGAAAATCATGGCCAGTTGTAACCCTGAAGATCGCGACTGCAGTAGAACGAGGCAGGGTATTGGAATGTATCGTTTTTTCCAGCAAAGACTCCCATCTCTTTCCTCTAGCGACATCTTCTTGGGCCTGATTTAAAATAGTATTGGATTTGATTTTAAGCATATTTTTGTAGGAAGCTATCGACATTGGTATTGTGTGCTGACTCTGATTGAATCCCAATTTGGCGAGTTCGTCAGCCTTTTCATTTCCTTTGATTCCGCAGTGACTTGGGATCCATTGTAAAATCAATGACCAACCATCCTCTATCAGATCGTGGGATAGTTTTTGACATTGATTGGTGATTGAACAATCAGTTGCCTTTGATGTTAAAGCTTGAATAGCTGCTCTGGAGTCGACAAAAACCACAAACTCAAATGCTATCTTAATCGCTTCCATTTCCCCATCAAAGCATGAACCATATCTTCCTGCTGCAGCCGATTTTTGGAACATGGTGCTGTATACTCCAGCACCAGCATTCGATTGAACAGCATCTGCCGAACCGTCGGAAACGTTTTATCGATAAAGTAGCAAGGGTAAAACTACTTCAAGGACTTTTATACCTTATTCAGATATCTCGCTCATCTTACAACGCATATTTCGCGTTTGACTAGTTAGATGAGCGTAGCAAAGTCTCCATCCCACTCTTATAGGGCTTTGTCTGTGTTTTTTTTTTTCTTTGTAATCACTCCACAGGTCGCAGGGGTTGACTGATCGACATGAAATTTTTTTGTACACGCAAACTCATCCAACTTGGAACTGTATAGTTTTTGAAATGAATAGGTCGGACCAATTTTGAGAAAAATCATCTCAAAGTTTCTAAAAGCCCCATAAGATTTGGCTGGGCGGAAAATATTGAAAAATAAAATCTCTCCAAATGTGATGAAATTTTCTTCAAATGTGTATACATAGATTTTACACATTTATTCAACGCGGAAACACAACGCGTTTTCCTAGTCTACATCACATGTATACATTGTGACTTATTAGTATTTTGTAATCTAATTATCACGATTTTGTGTGCAATTCCAATCAGCCATTTTGAAGAAAAAAAAATAACTGATGATATTCATCAAATATATCATACAAATTGTGACAGAATTAAGTTGTCAAAATTCACTGCTTTCTAGATTCAAGAGTTGACCAACAATGAAGTAGTTTTTATATGCGTCAAGGTGTGTAGAATACCAGAGTCAATGAAGTGGCGAGAGTAGAACTACTTTAACGACTCTTATAGCTTATTCAGATATCAAGGTGTGTAGAATACCAGAGTCGATAAAGTAGCAAGGGAAGAACTATTTCAAGGACTTTTATACCTTATTCAGATATCTCGCTCATCTTACAACGCATATTTCGAGTTTGACTACTGTATACATATTCAGAGAAAATTTCAACTCATTTGGAGAGATTTCATATTTCAAATTTTCTTGCCCAGCCTAATCTTTTGGGGGTTTTAGAAACTTTGAGATGATATTTCTCAAAATCGGTCCAACCGATTCATTCCAAAAACTATACAGTTCCAAGTTGGATGAGTTTGCGTGTACCAAAAAACTTGCATGTCGATCAGTCAAACCTTGCCATTTGTGGAGTGCTTACAAACAAGCAAAAAAACAAAAAAACACAGACAAAGCCCTAGAAGAGTAGAATGGAATCTTTGCATACGCTCATCTAACAAATACATCCCAATTTGGGGAAAATTGTGTTGGTGTGTAACACTGTGTATTCTGTACTTCTGCTGAGTGCAATATTGTTGCAAAACTGATCAATCACTCTGTGATCAGCCTGGTATGACCGTATGAGGCATTGCAGATCACAAACACACTGTCTCTCAGCCAGCCCCAGGAATTTTTGGGTATTGTCTCTTATTTGATTGAATATGATATATGTAAAGGTTTTGCATTAATAACATTCTGCATATGACATTATGCACATGCATCATAACGTTCTGCATATGAATCTTATGGGGTTTTTAGAAACTTTGAGATGATATTTCTCAAAATCAGTCCAACCGATTAATTCCAAAACCTATACAGTTCTAAGTTAGATGAGTATGCGTGTACAAAAAAAGTTTCATGTCGATCAGTCAAAGCCTGCAACCTGTGGAGTGCTTACAAACAAAAAACAATCAAAAAACACAGACAAAACCCTTTAGGAGTGGGATGGAGACTGCTATGCTCATCTAATGAACCTTATGTGAACTTTGAAAAATCTGATTCTTGTAAAATATGTTCCCTAACAATTTGGATCCCAAATTATTTTTATTTCAATTATTTTTCCCTTTAATTGTGATTACCATGCCTCCCCACTTCCTCCCTCTCCTCTCCCCTCCATATCTCTGACACTGACTGCCGTTAATTGTAATTCATTGACACTGATATTAAGAACTAATGTGAATGGTTTTTGTGCTACCTCATTTTTGATCTAATCTTTGTTCTATTGTTGCTCATACCAGGTTTTCATTTTAATCAGTTCTTTTCAATTTTAAGTATTTGCAGAGTGATGTCTGGCTTTTTTCTCTCTAATTTCTGCATTGTTATAGGCTCACAGAAATAAATGGCTGATATTTGATGTATTGGGTAGAAGCCCTAGCTGCTTCTTGTTTACTACACGTTTGTGTTATGTTCCAGATGACAAGTACAAGGGTGCAACCAGCAGTGAAGTCAACATTGATAACATGAAAACTCCTATAGCAGTAGCTGTTAATCCACTGGATAATTTAGACTGTAAGTTGATTTCACTTGGGTTACCTTATCTAGTGTCGAGTCACAGCAATTGAAAATACTTCAAAAGCTTCTGAATCCATTGCAATACAGAATTATAAAAGATGAGAAGCACAGATATTTTCATTATATAATATATGAAATTGTATACAAGATAGGAAGTGAATTTTTGCCCTGCAACTTACGTAAGTTTTATGGTCAACTATACGGATTTTTTTTCCAAGTTTATGCCTGTGACATTTACGTGTGATTAGTGTAGTAAGAGTCTGAGGTCTGAGATACGGATCGTTAACATTGTCGATACACATCGTTATCAACCGAGTTCTCGATCAAAATAGAGAATCTCAACGCTGGGTTGGGTATGGGTAATGCATTACCCGTGAATTAGTCTGTTACCGGGGTACCCGCAATATGGAAAAAAGAATGTGACCAAAAGAGTGAGGCCAAACAAACTTAAGGGAACATTAACCTATTTTCAATGATTTCAACCCATGTCCACTTAAAAATTCATAACTCTTACAGTTTTTTTTCTAACACCAAACTCGAGATACATCTCGACAAATATTTGATGACCTACAGGTTACTTTTTTCTTTTTCAAATCACTATTGTTGATTTTTACAACTTTAAACAACAGCAACAATATACAGCTCTGTAATTAGCTCAATGTACCTTTCCTGGGAAACCTCCCATTAACCCTGTATAATTATCCTCACATTTTTCTCGTTTTCCTCCCAGAGTCATAACACGCACGTAAAAACCTAAAAGATACCAACTTGAACGTAAAATTTCTTGGGCGATTGTTGGGAGATGGTCACATCCGACTGTTGGGACTAATGGATAAAGAAGACACTCGATTGAAACCTCTGTATATCAGTACTTCTAATATCCCAGCTCAATGAGCTCATTACTATACACGAACAAGTAGGCCTGATAAGAATAATACTTTCAATTTGTTTCTAAATTGTCATATGTCCAAGATCCAACACTTTTTCTTTGCTACACACCCCCTCCTCATCTATCAGCTATGGTACAGATGTGGTTTAACCATAGTTGAATTCTAGGGTTAATCTTGTACAATCACAATCCTATATCTCAATACCAGTTATGATAAATAGTTGATTGTCTTCTGTCTGTGAATCTGGAGACTGGTCAAATGGTTCATATTTATGGGTTAACTCAAACAGTCAATAAAGGGATGTAGTTGATCTTCTAAGTCGAAAGTCAAAAGTTTTGACCTTGCAAAATGCTAAAGCGGAAGAAATTTGTTGAAAATTTGCATTTTCAACACCATGTATTGATATTTTTATCAAAATTACCTGTAAGGCCTACCCTAATATACACCGAAATTACCCGAGAAATTTTGGCGAGTAGGCCTACCCTGTTCCTAATTTGTAGCCTGAAGTCATCACTAATGTAATATCAAGTATATATTTATATATTTATACATATATATATATATATATATATATATATATATATATATATATATATATATATATATATATATCTATCTATCTATCTATCTATCTATCTATCTATCTATCTATCTATCTATCTATCTATCTATCTATCTATCTATCTATCTATCTATCTATCTATCTATCTATCTATCTATCTATCTATCTATCTATCTATCTATCTATCTATCTATATCTATATCAATATATTTATATGTATATAATATATATATATATATATATATATATATATATATATATATATATATATATATATATATATATATATATATATATATATATATATGCCGTATATATACATACCGTTTATATGTATATATACGTATATATGTATGTATGTATGTATGTATAAGCCTATATTATTTAGGACTTATATATTACTTTCTTCTACATTTTTTATCTTGATTTTTACAATTTCAGTCCATAGTGAAGAGTTCAAGAATGGTGTGAATTCACTAGCTCAATTACTGAACATTACGTGCCACCCAGATCACCTTGTTACACTCGAGGCAATTAGCAAAGTTGTCAAAAAACGTTTGAACCCTGAAGCGCTGTCTAACCCAGACTCTGTCATCGTCAAAGTAAGTTCTTTTACTCAATTCTTCTCAATTAGTTGTATTATTCTACAAGTAATACCGTGATTAAAGATTACGTGAACAGAGGACACTAGTTTTTTTTTATGTATATTGAAGTTTATACTGAGTTGGCTTTAAGCTGGTGACCAGTAAGAGCTTGTCAATTGACCCTAAACACAGAAAAGCACCTGCAAACACAAAGGTTGAAAGGTGCTTAAAAATGCTTGGATTTAATTTCTTTCAACTTCATTGAACAACAAAAAACATACCTATCCAAACATTTCCTGCATGGTTATCTGGACTCCCACAGACACGATTCTAGGGGCGGCAGGGTGGGCAATGACCCATTCAAATATATTTAATAAACAACAAATGATATCTACATTTTATTAAATTTTGATCAAAATACTTTTTTTTTATTAACATCAAATTTATTCGTAAATCATTGTTTCACAGCAACAATAAATTACATGAGTATTATTTCTTGTTTTGTTACTTAGTTCATTCTTATTTCAGTTCTTAACAATTTTTCCATTCAATATCAATCATCGTTTCTATATTGAATTACCGAGACGCGTGGCCGAGTGGTAACACACTGAACCGTCATTCGGGAGACCGGGGTTCGATTCCCGCTATGGTCGACCATCCTGACAGAGGTTTTTCGTGGTTTCTCTTTGTCGTTCAGGTCAATACTGGGATGGTTCCTTAACAACAGGCCACGATCGACTCCTTCCCACCATCCAAAACACCTAATAAAATAACCTTTCATCTCATCATCCCATCATCTCATTCATCATCCACCGAAGCCAATAGATCGTAGCCATCAGTATGTGCGTCGTTAAAACCCAATATAAAAAATATATATATATTGAATTCATCGAATATCAAATATAACAATCCGATATCGAATCAAGTTCTGAAATACCGGTAACAAATTGATTGCAAATATCGAAATCCAGCACAAACCCTGTAAATTATACTGTACTCATCATTCTGACAATTATTTGTTAATATTACGTAGGCCTACATATTAAATTTGTTCTTCAAAATGGAAATTATATTGCTGTCGTTGCAATTTTTTCCGTGATAGAGAGACAGTACTTTTACATACCGTAGCTTTATTTCATTTTTTTTTTTTTTAATTGTACAAAAGAACAGAACATACATATAAATAAATAAATGAACAGTCACGTGATGTCCACAAAGCATGGTACATAGTACATGGTTCAACACATGGGTAGTTTCTGCACTGATTCGTTCTATTTATTATGTATTTTTATTGGGCTTAATAACTTACTGTGTGACTCATCTATTGGTTGCAATGAATGATGATGAGGTGATACGGATTATGAGATGAGACATTGTTAAATTATTTGTTTTGGTTTGTGAGAAGGAAACGGTTGTGGCCTATTGTTAAGAGGCCCTCTCAGTTTTCACCTTGATGTCAGAGAGACACTACAAATACAGTAAAACTATTGTTAGTATGGTCCCATGGCGAGAATCGAACCCAAGTCTCTTAAATGGCGGTTCAACGTGAAAGTCACTTGTTCACCCGAAAATGTTTTATTTCATCAATCGAGTTATTTAAACCACCAATTTGGTGTACCTAGTGATGGATAGGCCTACAGTGTGCTTACAAAACAATTTGTACATATCATGTTATTATAATATTTGATTATTATTTCTTCAAGTGAGGGTTGTACTAACTGATGACTTGTGAGTTGAGCTAAAGTTAGCAAATTAACTTGCTATCACTCATCAAATTATCACTCATGGTTACGTATGTTATTTTCGTACCTTTGACTTATACGTAATTACCGTAACTAATTACATATTAAATTATTAATAGATACAACTGACTCTTGATACAATGAATGTATATTATTTACTACTATGTATAATTTTATAATATAGGCCTATATAGTAAACCCTCATTAATTTGAAAATCGGGGAATTATGAAAAATAACATTTTGAATTGTAAAATACGAATTAACAAAAAAATGTTATTATTGGTTGGTTATTACTTATTACATACTCATTTGCTAACACAGTGCTATGCATATCTTTCAACACAACAAAAAAGATACTGTGATTCATATTTCAACATTGAATCAGTTGGATATTTAAAAAAAGCATTGCCGTGATTTTTTTTCACCGCTTTCGTTCCTTTCTCGCTTACGTCACAAAACATGACATCCATTCAAGTGAGCTGTTTATTAGCGGGTTGTAGTAATAATAGTTTGTTACTTCTCGGGAGACGAATTGTCAGGTGGTTGGACGATTTTAACGTTCACAAAGATTTGGGGAAATACATATGTATTTGTGAATAATATGTCTATCAGTAATTACATGCAGTTTCACAGTTGTATTGATAAGTATACCTCCAGTATACCTCCAATACACAAAATCGTACTCAACTAAAACATTCAACTGACGTTCTTTGAGTGGAGTGACGGCTAGATTTCTTGTTACCAAGTTACGATTGCGACTAGAAGTTGGCAGCACAAATCCATCGGGAATCTTTTCGATATCTCCAATCAGGGTACCGGTATCTCAAGTTGCATAGATCTAGGTAGCCGTTAAATAAGGCACAACTAACAGTAGACACCAATTGTTTTGGGAATTCTATTAAAAAAGATGGCGTGATTGTACAAATTGTCAATGTTGAAGCGTAGGGCGATGATGCAATCACCAAACAGACTGTAAAGTGAGATCAATTCATAGTTATATAAATAATTTGGATAATATTTGACATTCTTTTCATGTTATCAGTTCCAATAGATAAGAAATATCCCCCCCTCATTCTCTCAACGTTCCTCACCCAGTATAAACTGGCAAAGGAAGATGTCAAGTGTTGAGGTATTGAGATAAACCAGTGGCTGCTATCAGCATAAATAGGAATAGTAGGATACACTCAAAACTCCTGACTATTATGTTAGGTGCTATAGATATTTCACTAGTTTATAGTTAGTCCTCAAAGCAAATACTTGGATGAAAAACTAATTGGCCACAATCTTTAATTAGTAGAGTGATAGGCCTAATTAAATCAAAATTAGGCTCATCATTCTTTTTTTTCTCTTCCAAGGTTATTGTATAATGATGAATTTCACATCTGCTGTTGATGGTAAGAAGTGAACATTGCTCAAAAGACTTGGTTCAAAGTGGAAGATATCAACATTTGTGTGTTTTGTGTGTCTCAATACCAATGCTGGTTATGTCCGAATATATCACAAAAACTATTTTTACTCATAATGTGTTCCGGACTTTTGGAAACTGAAAGAGTTTCATCTGCGGCAGAAAATTATGGTCACAGACAGCACATTCCTGGTGTTGAAGTTAATTGACCACTAGTGATAGGCGTGGCTTAGCGGTAGGCCACCTTGATCTATACTTCATGTGGGCATTTAGAGATACTCTGATTGATAGGTAATGTCAAATTACCCACATAACAAACAGCCCATTTGATTGGATGTTTTGTTTGTGACGTTTGTGGGCTGGTCAATCACTAGTCATCAATTAGTTTTAAATAATTGAAATGGGGTGGTAATATTGCCCTTGTGGTGCCCTTCCAAACGATCCTACATTTCGATCCATAGCCTTAATTGGGAAGCAATGATTTTGTATCAAGTTTTGATGTTATTTACAGAAAAAGAAGAGTTTATACTTTATAGGCATATTAGTTAGATATACTTGTATCAATGAAAGAAGAAGTACTAAAAAAGTACCTACTAAAAGATCCTGAAAATTTCAGTAATTACAATGTGTCGCTTCAAATTTAATTATTCAACGTTTTTTGGAAGATACATTTACATAAGAGAAGGAAATAATCATGTGTTCGGTGTTCCTATGTAGAACGTTCAGGGATCACATAGAAAACGAAAACACTCATAAATGTCAAAATTGCATATGTGTGAATTGTGTAGGGCTAAATTATGTTCTACTGTATAATCTGCAGCGGCGTGCGGTGATTATTTTGCTGGGTATGCTACTCTTAAGAAGAACGATTAGCACAGACAGGGTAGTATGTGCGAAGCCGGTGACCCGCGGGGGGTTTGGGGGGCAAGGCCCCCCATTTTAGCCCCGCAGGGAATTTTTTTCAAACCCTAATTTCTGGTGTATTTTGTTGACCTTTGATGGAACGTATGAATGGATTCAGATGGAAAAACAAAGGGAGAAAAGAAAAACATTACATTTTTTATGGTAGACTTTTGCTCAGAGTATTTTAATTTTTTCAAATGCAAAATCACTGACAACAGACTGATTTGCTTTGGAAGTAGGTGAAAAAAAGTACATATTTCTCCACTCTTCCTGAAATAATCGACATTCATTATTGCATGGTTGCTTTGCGCTTTGACAATGTTAATTTCGCTACGAAACACATCTTTATTTAATTGCCGTCACAACACTTGATAAAATTAAAAGTGACCAAGGGACTCACTCACTCACTGTGAATGTGATTTTGTGCTTCTATTTCCAATCTCACCGGTAGCGTATATTGGTAGGCCTAGCGAGCTAGCCTTTTGCGCGTGTTCGGTCTCGCATGTGTTACTGTTTTTGATACAGTGTTTTGTTTTGATTTACACGTCATAACGTTGATTATTATTTTCATCAATGTAGTAGTGGCTAGCTAGAGATTAGCCACAGTGACTGGGGTCACCTCTATGTGGTCGACGGTTACTAATAGGAGAATTGAAAAACACTGAATTTTATGATGATTAATTTATAACAATCTGTTCTGTGTTCAATATGAACTTAGCTCACTTGTTCATAAATCACCAAACTTCATACGTTTACATTTATGATTACTCTCATTTATAACCTACAAATACAATACCTAAACACTTGCTCAAGTTCACACGTGACTATGGGCCTGGCCTAAGACTGCTGTACGTGATGTGTCATAGAGAAAAATCCACGGCATGCGATCATTTCATCGCATACCAAGCCTACCTTTTCGCAATGTCTCCCCCGCTTGATGAGTCCATTGAGTCTAGGCTAGAAGGGTAAATCTGCGCGTGTAATCCACTCCTTCGCTACCCTGGCGATGCGATGTTTTCACGGCATACCCAACACGAGTTACTCTTATTCTTGCGCTTGCAGTTAGCAAAACTATACTCTTAACCGAAAATATTGACCCGCAATTTCGAAAACAATTCACTAGATAATCTCAGAGAACACAATTCAATTAGATGTGTAATGTGTAATTATGATTGGGTATGCGCCGCATACCCCGCATACCTGGAATGCACGGCCCTGATAATCTGTATCTTTGTTTCAGGGAATGCCATACCCTTTTCAAGAAGCCGATCTCGGTTTCGACACTGGGGACTACGTCTTGAACCAAGCAGCTAAAATACTACGTCTTCTCTATATCCACGATATGAGAAATTTGCAGACACGGATCAACGAATGTATTGTATCCGTACAAAACGTAACTGCCAATCCAAAGACTGACACAAAGCTAGGGAAGGTTGGATTCTAATTCCTTGGAGATATACTGTATCAACAAGTTTAAAATAATTTTATAGATTTGTATTTTTGAAATACAAAACAATTCTGGTCACATATTGAATAAAAACAATAAAATAATCTATAGTGTGATGGCTCTTTACTTGAAGCATGTAACAAAATAGCCTCGGGAATAAGAAAAGATTATGCATCGCAGCATCAGTCAATAAACGTACAGTAGGCCTATTAATTATTACGAAACAGTTTTTCAAAATAATGTCTCCATTAAATTTTTTTACATTTAATTCTCTTATTTTTTAAAAAATAATGCATTGTTTTTATAAATTTTGTTATACTGTGACCGTGTGGTAACCGTTTTGGCGGCAGCGTTTTAATAAAAAAACTTCTCTCTCTCTCGGGCCAGGGTTTCCGTCGGTTTCTCCCACTCGCATTCACGTAGTGACATGATGTCGTTTATTATTGAACGTTCAGTTAATTCCGTCTCACTGAAACAAACTGCCTACATGTAGATATATATTATATTTTCTTTTTATTATTATATTTACAGTATTAAAATGATACGCCTCATTCATTTTCCCGACATTGAAAAAAACAAATGGAAAAATAGTTGGGACAAACGTTTTAGCACTCTCTTGTGTCAGCATTCCAGTGTTTAAATCATGTGTGTAGCTTAATTATTACCCGAGATATTCATGTTTAACATCCTTCCTGCCCACCAACGTATCACAGTGACTGCATACATTTAGCGCTTATAGGAGCATAGTCCGTCTTGCCTAACTTGTTTGAAAGTGACCATTTCCCAATCATCATTACTCTGTAGGCCTCTCATTCTTCACCTGCAAGACTTCAGAAGTGGGTAGGCTTATTGCAACGTGCTGACTGGACGAAAACTAAATTGGCAGTTTTCGACTTGTATTGTATTGAGATAGATGACATCAGCCATGTCGTGACTGCTTCACCTCACAAATAGTGAGTGCAGCAAGTGAATCGATTCCACAATCCATACATAGTGCCATACCAATCCATAGCATACAGAACCCATACAGGGTGCTTTCCCTTGGTTCAACGATTCTTGCAAGACGGTAGTTAGAGAACGCCGCAAAGCTCTTTGTCATTTTAATTGTACACAAGAGGCCAAGTCTCGAGTCCAGAGTTTTCAATAATTGTGACAAACTACTCAAATTATTAAACAAATATAGAATTAATAAGGTATTCTAAAACAAAGTGTGAAAGTGAATTTAATTTTGGTCATCTATAAAAACTAATATTCATATCTTCAAATCTTGAAGCTCACAAACCTTGATATTTCTATTTGCAAGAAAATAATTTGAGGTGAGCTCTTCAGATTGGATCTTTTGGATTGATTTTTGTAAGATGGACTTTAGAAGCCTACATATTTTGCCAAATATTAGGTCAACAGATTGAACTTATCAGAAAAAGTCAATAAATCATTCATATTTGGTAAATAATTCAATTTTAGATACACCATTTACAATGTTCACATCATCTAGTTACAGAATGAATCACAGAATCAATAAGTTGATCTAGAACCTACAGGCCTTTGGCTAGATATTTCACAAATATACAATAATTATTCAAGTCTTGATAGTAATATATTTATTCATCATAGCTTGAATTATAGCTATCGTATCGATGGACATGCAATAGCGTTCCAGAGCTGTGCAATCAGTCATATATTGAAAACCAAAAATGTGCTATTACCGCAGTACCAACTACTACACCACAGTACTCCCTTATATGTTGCACCATACATTTAACGTAAAGATAAGAGTTGTAGAAATATAGCATTCACATTCAGTTTTGGTAGTTTATTTATGAGTCAAATGTAGAATTTTTTAGCAAACTACTAAAGAAACGGGAGCTAAATCAACAACTACGGGATAATCAACGGAAATTCCACATTCTTCGGACTTTTTAGTCAGAGGCAGGAAGCTGTCTTTGTCTGAATACCATCAACTGTTGATAGTCATTTGAGGAAAGACAAAACGATTTTTTTCTACTCAGTTAATTTTATATTTCAACACATTTTTTCGAAAACAATTTTTCATACAATACAGCTCAATGTCTTCCAACCCATCACAAAATAGCTAAATGCTCTGAAAAAGACATTTATAGCAAAAAAAATGGTGTAATAGAATGTAATGTTAAAGTCAAAATTCCATGAAATAGCCTATGAAGAAAACCAAAAATATAAATCCTTGAGAAATATTTAGATTTGATGGGCCTAGTTCATTTCATCAATGCTAAATTCCTACATCTCGACATATAGATGAAATTATATACTAAAAAGTAAAAACACGAAAGCAAATATACCAATCCAATTTTTTGGGATGCAACATTTTTTCTGTCCACATTGGAATCTTTTTTTGTAGAACAAATCTTGCACAAATCCGAAAACAGTACAATACTCGATGAAGAAAATTTCGAGGATCACAATAATCAATTCACAATATAACTTGAATTTCATTCACCATAAAAAACTGAAGATCCAACAGTTAACCCTCATGTTTCCTAGCTCTGGAGAGCATGAGTTGCATATTCACGTATCCATATACAGTATAGCTATTAGATTATACTATGGATGCTAAATTTTTTACTGAGATTTTCACCAGTAGGGCACAGTATGGTATCTAGAATCCAATGTAGAAGGCAATGTATACCATGGAGAATACAGTTTCAGTACAAAAGGAGTACAGTTGGAGTACAGTTTTGAATTGGCAGAAATGAATAATTAACAGAACAGTTTAATTTAATGTAACTCTGATGTGAGAAATATTTAATACGTTTACAATAAACATAATAAAATACGCAACACTTATAATTGCAAGTATTTTTCTTTGTCAACCAATACTAAATGTTGCAATACATTTCAATTCTATATAGGTGGCCCTATGACTCTATACAATACAGTACGTACTATGTAGTAATAATAAGTGATAACAACATATCTTTCTTCCAGTTACTGGTAAAAGATTTTGATTCAAGCTGTATGGATCATTCCACATCAAATCAAGTATCAACTGAGTAGAGCATCATTATTTCCCTCACCAACTCTGATTATGATGAAATTCATACCAGTTGTGCCAACTACCGAGTCAACCAATCGTATATATTTTGGGCTCCGCAGCCCTCATAGTTCATTAGTTCGCCATGTAGGAAAGTGCCAAATTTGGCGCGCTTTGTGGCTTTCCAAAATTTGCTACTTCAAAGCCGTTCAATGTAGATACAATATATTATTTTTCTATAATAAAGCTCTGATTTAAAGCAAATTGATGGCATCAGATTTGATACTATTCTTAGTAATGGGCATCAAGATATCTGTGTTTAAATTTTTCGGTTTCACCCCACATAGAAAAAGGTGTTGAAAAAAAAATCAAATTGTATGAATATTCAACACATGAAAAGTTGTGCTAGAAAGTGGTGAAATGATGGTATTAGGAGACATAACAGGGCCATGCTATGATTGTGTATGAAAACTCTGAATATAAGTTGTCGAGATTCAAAACTCGAAAGAATGATGGTTAGAACTGTGAGCAAAAGGTCTGGATGTAGTCAAACTGTTGATTTTTTACATCAAAATCAGAGATGGTGAAGGAAATAGCTCAGTTAATTTGATATGGAATGACTCACATGCAGGCTGCATTAGGTGGCAGTTTTGGCGTTAATCACATCAATATAGCAGGTGTATAGATGGATTTTATGTAATAGCTTGTAATATCAATTGAAAACAACAAACTAATAAATTGTATTTTTATAGGCGTAAGCATATTCATGTTCAGAGAGTGAGAGTAAGGTTATACACAGTTCAGCCTGTGCTGTGTTATTTTGAGGTATCTAGCAACACACAAGCTAGAGCTGCTATAGAGAGATCTTTGAAACAGGCTATAAAAGCACTAGATTATATGTCTTCGTGTTCCTAGTAGTACATGGTGGAGAGCAAATGTTCAAAACAATTCAATTATGAATCAGTCAATGACTTACAAACTACTAGTACTGGCCTTCTTAATATGTTACTACTACAGTATTTAGATCTATATCTAGGCCTACAGCCAATCTGATTCGCCAATTGTCAGCTCCATCATCTCTACGAATCCACACTGTAAAATTGTGTATGCATACATACTACCACAAGATAAATTAATATTATCATGAGTCAAAATTTTATATCCATGATACATTTCTGCTTCCAGTTAGGCAAGTTGATTATGAGTGACTCTTGACAGGCCAATCATGTCAATAAGCTAGACTTAGATTTTACTATACACATTTGGTTGCTAGGGGCTATTTACCATTTCTGGGTTCTTCCCGTACAGCTGCCACAATCCTAAGCATTAAAACTGCCAAGACTTTATCCAAAGGATCCATAAAACCACGTTGCATCCACTTTGGTATCGTTGTGCTAGCATGTGAGAAACCCAGCTTTTGTAGAATGTAGTCGATGCCATACGGTTCTATGCTCTTACCAGCCCATGAGAGTAACCTAACTGTTGGTTCGAGATGCCATGTCTTACAATGATAATTCCTCCAGTCCTTTGTAAACATCTCAGCCGGGTCAAAAGCTTTACGTTTACGTTCTTCCTCATTGGCCGTACTCGGTGTGGGGGTTGGCGTCCGACGATCATGATCCGGACTTTGCGCACGCAGAAGAGTTGAACTAGACACTCTCTCTTTCTCTTTCACGTATGAGGTAATAAGATCATGTAAGAAGAAAAAAGCTTCTGCATCAACAGTCACAAATATATGATCTTCAAATTCTGTGATGAAACTGCATTCCACCATTGGTTTTTGACCAATAGAGGCATCTGGTGTACGAGGTGATTGCAAGTGTTCTGTTTTCAAGTGTAATTGCAAAGAAGGCAATGCAAAAATAACCTCGCGCGTGTGATTAAGATCTTGAAGCTTACGAGATGACGAACTTGTCGCAACTTCAGGGACTCTTTCTCGTTCTACTCCGGGGAAACGATCAACAGCATCTATCTCGCTATTAGCAAATGCATAATTGAACCACTCTTGAAGAGACCTAAACTGAGGAGGGAACAGCTCATTCCGGCTCAAACGACAAACTGTCGCCATGCTGTGATGTTGGGCATGAGGCTGGGCAACCATCATGCCTAAACTGAACGTCAAAGTTTGAACAACGTGTACTGATAGCTGATCATCTTTATCAGACGAAGGAACTTCTTGAGCTTCGGTCGCAAACGATATACAAGGTTCCTTTAGAGAAAACAGCGCCCATGACTTGCTCTTGAAGTTGATTCCATGGAAACATGCCAATGATATATTGTTTCCATGCAGTTCCATTGTTCCCCCGAGAACAGTTCCTGATACAGGCAAAGGACACCGCAGAGTTGCCAAATGTAATCCTGCAACTTGATACAATACCCTTTGCCAATGGCGATGATGCCTTGCATCCTGCAACGTTGTACCTGGCCAACTGCAGTCCGAAGTTTTCTTCTTTGCTTCCTGTCTTTTGCGGAAACTACTGCCCTTTGGTTGTAAGCTACTGAAGACCCGTTTAGAACTCTTGAACTGCTGTGTGAAAAATTCTTCCAATTTGTAAAACATCTTTAACAAATCTGCTGTGGTTGATTTACTTATCATCAGTTGTAACTGATCCCATCCTAAATCCCCATGCATAAATATCATTGCAGGTCTTCTTGTAGGGATGTCTGAGCTTCTATGATTACCATCAATCCCATGTATCTTCCACTCATCCCTCAGCGATACCGCCAGAGAACTCACTCGAGCCATTAATACACCAGTACCCATGTAATCCAAACGAAGTTCAAGTGCAAAAAGCTTCAATCCAACAGTGTGGTCAGGTTCAGTACCTGGATCTTCACGAATATGAATGTACGTATCGATTTTGCTCAGCTCGATTGTTCCACCTACAATACCTCCTTTGGCATCCAAGCTAGAGCCTCCTAAACCGATTCCTACATACATATTCTTATGACCTGTACTTCCGATCGATAAACGTCCATCAGATCTGAAATCTTTCGTGAGCCAAACTACGTTTCCCATAACATTGCCCATATTCATATGAAGATTCAGTTTTGTGAAGTTTACGGCAAAGAGAACGAGGGTTTCCCAAGCTGAACCTGATTTTGGTTCGGTAATATTTTGGTGTTTTGCATTTCGAGATACGTCAGTATCAAGACTTAATCGTAGACGCTCTCTTGTTGTCAACATCGGACTTCTTGCAGAGGTTGGAGCTGATCTTGACAGATTTGGCCCGTCATGCGATGAACTTTTACTCAACAATTCCTCCTCCATGCTAGAAGGTGATTTATCCCCTGCATCACTGTAAGCAGCACTGAAGCTCAGATCTCCTAGGAATAGTCGTCGCACAATACTTCGCCTGTACCAGGCTTTCGGAAACGCTAGGATTTCTGTTAATCTTCGCATATCGTATTTGAAACTAGCTGATCCAATATCAACGAGAGTTGAAAACCGAATCACTGCTTGGCTCTGTTCCGTTACTTTTGAGGGTTGATCTTGTGGGAAGTTCAACTTACGACTTCGAGACAAATGGAATTTAACGAATTCTACATTAACACTCAACGAATCCTTTCGTTCACTATCAGCTAACGGTGACCACTGAGCTTCCTTATGAGCCGATTTCTTACCACCACCATATGGATGAAATATATAGACAGAGAAGTCAGCTAGACATCCGGTGACTGATAAGCCACCAACTGCAGATGCCCCAGAGCCCATATCGAACCTACTAAATGTTTTAGCACCTTCAAATTCGTCGTCAGCTCGTTTTGACGAGAAAACAATATCGAGAGAGGGCAATTGTAGCATACATTCAACTCGGGATACCGGGAGACAAGAGAAACGAAACGTGGAAGGTTGCATATGGAAGTAAACAATAACATCTACTGGGAACGAGGCATAAACATAATTACTAGTCGTAGCAGATGAAGTCCATGAATTGTCCTGTTCCATTGTGAATACTGCATTTGCATTACCCGAAGTTTTAGATTGAGCTGGTATCGGTTCTAGAGTCTGTTCAAGGAATTCAAGGATATGAGGGCTGATTATTGTCTCTTCTGGAATACTTTGCAATGTCATCCAAGCAAAAAGTGATGCCTTTTTAGTTCCAGATTTCTTTCCTGGAATATGTTCCTGCTCATCTTGTAAAGTTTTCGATTCGTAGTGAACTTTCACGTCGAGTCCAGGAATGTGAAATATTGTTAGATCAACTAGTTGGGCTACGGTGCTGCCGTGTAAGTAACGTAATCTGGTAGACGTAGGGGGAGGTTTGGTGTCTGTTTTACGTCGACTCATATTTGGACTAGACGGCGGGAAATCAAACATTCCTCCGGAACAACTCCGTTCCTTCTTCATGCGAGTGAGTTTGAGTTCGTCTTCTTTGGCAGGATCTTTCGTGTGTAGGACACATTTACCCCGATTAACGAGGACTTTAACATCCAGCTCAAAGTCTATATTTGGCTCTTGCGGTTTCTGATAAACAGGCTGAGAATCTCTTGGACTTGAATTATCAACATCATGACCCAAGATGGAATAATTGCCAGGTTTTTTATTGCGCAGCTCAACTTTCTCTCCGTCTATATCAATATGTTCCGTACTCCACTCTAGATCTCCTTCCGGTAAACTCAAATCAGATCCAGCGCTTGGAAGTGAAGATTGCCGACAGATGTTATGGGTATCAGAGAAAGTAACTCGAGGCCCAGCCAGATTACGTACGCGTAACGAAGCTGAGCGAGATGGTCCTGACTGCGGAGAGCTTTCTAAGCTACCATTCGAGTTGACTTCATCAGGACTCTCCATTTCAAGATGATGTTCTGGAGTAGGCGATGGAATGATGAAAGATCTCGAACGATAGGTACTGCTTTTTGAACCCAAACCAAACTTCCCTTTAATCGATGAAGCTTTCACACTTTGTCGTCGTAATTTCTGTATCATGTCGCGCCGGAAATCTTTGAATACCATTGCTTCAAGTTCATGTAATCGTTTCATTTCTTGTTCAATTGTACCATGGGATGCACCCAAAGAACGTAAATCATTAATAATTTTTGCCTGTTCATTCATTTCCTTCTCAATCAACTTGGAACGTTTCTTTGCATCCAAAGTAGGATCTAGAACGAATGCAGGCAGACTGTCAACAAGGTTACGGGAATGACGAGTGCTTATACTTTCCATAGATGCATTTTCGCCATCTACCAAATCATTCTCGTCACTGTCGTAGCTATTTCCTGCGTGTTCTTCCTCCTCTAAAGAACCAGTCAGCATTGTCAATGTGTGTCCCAAAGCTGACAACTGCTTACCTACATTCACATCTAAGTGTATATCAACCCCTTCCATCTGCCAAGCTACATTCAGAAACCACTTTGCATTGTCTGAACCAAGTTTCTGTGCAATTGTGCGACTACATACCTCATAAGTACCATCGGAAACAACGCAAAGATTCATATTCATCATTCCGTCTGACATGTCTGGCTTCCAATCATCGAGTGACGTCTCGAAGTCATCTGCAAACCTCAAACATAATCCGACAAACTTACCTTTACTGACCAAGGAACCTGAACTACATGCAGATATACTCGTACTTTCAAGAGTAATTACAACCGCATTACGACTTTCTGCATCATACAGTGGTCGACTCATATGCCAAGAAGCAGCCAATGGTAGTGGATTCAACGGTAAACAAATACCCATATCTTCTACTGTTAATTGAAGGAACAGAGTGCCGAGATGTGGAGTACCCAATGGCACCTTCTCAAACACTTGTTGAGTAGCTGTTAACACTTCTTTATTAAGGTTGGAACGTTGTTCGTTCCAGTATTCATAGGCATTTTTATAGTTCAGCCACACTAAAATTGCTTTATCAACAGCCATTGGCTGAATGTAGATTAGAGGTCTTTTCAAAGTGATCAAAACAACCTCCTTGTCTTCTCCTTGTACCATTTCATCCTGGAAGGCATTTCTCAACCCAATTCTAGTCTTGAAGAAAGCAAACTGTTGGAATTCTGGTTCTGCTTCTTCAAACATCACATTCTTAATGAGTTGCCCAAGAGATAGATTAATATCAACTTGTGCTTTACCAAATATTTTCATGTAAGGATTTGGTTGCGCTGCTCCTGAAACATTCTGAATTCTATTAGACAGCTGAAATTCAACAGCGCCAGTTTCCAAACGTACAGCTGAATTAGTTGGAGTTGTAGCAGTAAGCTGTATTCGTTTTATTCGGATAATAAGTGAGAACAGAACTCTATTTAAAGAGCTTGCAGGTTCAATATCTTCCTCCCATAGCGCGACAGGTTTCTCACCGCCGTACACCTTTTGAACCACTTCGTTGACCTCTCTCATGAAAACTTTCTGAACAAATACCAAATGATTCAGTAAATCTGTTGTCAGGGAGTGTTCAAATACACCTATACTTGCAACTGCAGACAGATAACTACCTTGACGTAAAACCACCCCATCGGCGAATAAAGCCTCAATTGGATTATTCCCGTCTTGAACATATTCAGCGGAAACATGTACCTTTGGTAACTCGATACTAGCCTCTGAAGGAAGATTCGCTTCGGTGACTAAAAGTTTGGTGGTGAAACTCAACGAATGTCTGGGGAGATCTATTGTGAACTTGGCCTTGCTGCCGGTAACCCCCGTGCTGTTCACTTGATCCATTTTGTACTGCGCTTGTAACGAGGGTAGCAGAGCTGCTGTGACACTGAGGCTCTGCAGGACAATGGAGAACTGCATGACTAGGGGCTGTAGGAGGTTAGACTCTGGGTGCGTGCGAGGGTGACGAGGGGTTGACGTGAAAGGGTGAGGAGAGTGCTGTGAAGGAAAGTCGGGTTCGTCGGGCGCAGAACGGCTGATGCGACTAGTCGTGCGAGTTACACGTAGTTCTTGGAGAGTGGACGAAAGCTGCTTGCTACCGCGTGTCATCATGCCTGGAAACAATTGATTGCATCAGAAATAGTTTATTTGATTCATTTTACTCGAATCACGACTTATGAGTACAGTGAAACATCCATGCATCGTTCCTAGATCCATTGTTTTCCTGCTTGTATCATTCTCACCCTACTCCCATACAGATATTAGTGATGACATCGGTCCTGAATTTTGAATACCGAGTACCCATTTATGAAGACTAGGTAGGAGCAGTCTTTATCTCCAAAAAAAAATGAAAGTACAAAAATCGCAGACTTATTTGATGTTTTTGTTGAATTTGCTCAATTCGAATTTCAGAAACAATTTCATTGTTGTTTAAATACATGTACATTGTTGTTTTAAAAGTGTACAAGAATTGGTATGATGATGTGAGAGATGGAGATGGTAGAGATCGGAGAAATAATTCAAGAGAATTAATTTTAATTTAATCGATGGGAAAGTGATCAGGCAACTCAAGATCGGAGAAAAACCATGACAGAATACAACTGTCGATTTCACTCGGGTTTATATAAAGTGCAAATACGTAGTTTCCCACTTGTCCACTGCTCGGAAAAAAATTGACCCGCATGATAGAAATGACAGAAACACTAATTGTGAACTATAATTCAGGATAATGCATCGTTTGCACATTTTAATATAGCTAACTTGTACCAGTATATGGATGTGTATTACTATATCATTTACATAGAAGCAGAGCCATCTAAATATAATGAAAAAATTAGTGTTCTTTATTACGAACGTACGGGATATTTTGCTAAGAAATCAAAAGTAATAATCAGTTGAGAAACTGGTTTTGCTGACGAATTAAACAGTTCGACCGGAACAAGATGGTCTGATGATTCCTATATAATCAATTACTAGATCTTCTTACGTATCTCGTATGCACTGTCTTACCGTGAAGTGCAACAGGATGTTGTGGGATATCGATGTTAACAGCTCCAACCGTTAAGAGGCCAGAGTTCTTGTCTTTTGACCGGCGAGAGATGCTCGAGTACAACGCCTGAGACTTGCCGACTGTAATCTTCACCACCGTCTGCTGACTCGGAGCCACGCCTGCAAGTATAGATAGAAGGGGAAAACCTGTAGTAAACTATCAAGTTCAAGTTTACATGTTCTAGCATAACGATTTCCACAGCAATACAGAAAATTTACAAGTTATTTTTTGTCATGTATTTTTAAAAACAAACAGGTATAGGCCTATATTGAAATTGAATATAATATGTTCTATACATATTTTATATGTATGATAGAGAATGTGATTCGTCAGTATCAATTGCAACATATTGTTATCTGTCTCTTTTAATAATGGCTTACTTGAGACTTGACTTGCCTATAGCATGGTACTATGGGCAACTCCAGTTGTTTTATTTGCCAATTGGCTAGGTAATAATATCTCATTGTATTTAAGCTTCATAAATAAATAAATAGGTCAACTAGTCCAAAATTAGTTGTGTGAACATGACACTAATTTGATCGTTGTTGACAGGAGTTGGGTTGATAAGAATAGAGAGAGCTTCGAAGAACGCCAACCCAATCGACCGACTTGCGGCAAACAACCAATGGCAATGCAGTAAATATTTGACATCACGTTTGTCATCTACGACATCTACGATCTTTCAACTTTCGATCTTACACATCGAATATCGAACTTCTATTATATTTTTACTCATTTTTTATTGGCTGCTTATTTACTACGGCGCAAAGTTGAAATTTGCTCAGTTGTCATCAATTGCAGTTGAATCTCAATATGTCTGAACATACACAAGTAGACAATCCAATTTAGATGACCATGCCAGTTGGCAATTATGATGACTGGATAGTTTGTGTGTAGCGTGCCTATATTAGCGTGCCTATTCCTAAAAAAATGTAAATGTAGGTAAAAATAAGAAACACAATTCTTGGATCACTCAAGATATTAAAGATCAGGCTAGTTGTATACGTAGTCTCTCATTTGAAATGAAGCAACCTGGCTCCATCCGTCACGACTTGTACAGATATAAGAAAGTAAAGCGAACTTACAGGAAATATCTTGAGGCTGCTAAAAGAAACAGCAATGATGGGTATATTACTAGATCGAATAATATTAGTAGTGCAACCTGGAATGTCATAAAGTCAAGTACTAACTCATCCAAGTCTAAAAAGAAGAATATTATACTCAAAATGGAGGGAAAGTTGGTTTCGGACCCAAATTGCGTTGCTGAAGCTTTTAACAACTTCTTTATTAATGCTGTCCCTAGTCTTCTCAAAACTCTGCCTTTGAAGCGTTGCGCTAAAGCGTTGTGATCTGATACTGTCTCAGCTTCAGTTGGAGGTTTAATTCTTTTCCCAACTCTTACTCAAGAAATCATCTCTGTCATTGGCAACTTAGCTAACAAGCATTCAGCTGGCTATGACAAAGTACCATCATCGATTCTTCGCTCATGTGCAGATATAATTGCACCGCATCTGGCAGAGGTCATAAACCAGTCATTTTTAGAAGGTCATTTCCCCTCGGACTTCAAACTGGAGAAACTAATTCCTCTTTACAAAAAGGAGATCGTACTGACCCGGGCAATTATCGTCTGATAGCTCTATTATCCTCTTTTTCCAAAGTTTTTGAAAGAGTGATGCTTTTACGTCTTCTCTCCTACCTTAAAAAACGTAAGATTTTTTCTGAATCGCAACTTGGTTTCCGGTCGGGCAGATCAATGGAAACTGCGATCTTCACTTTCCTGAATTCTGTGACCAGGGTGTGGACAACAAGTCCACTCACGCTTTGGGGATATTTTACGACCTTTCCAAGGCATTCGACAGTGTAGACCATGAGATTCTGTACCTCAAACTGAAACGTATGGGTATAACTGGAAATGTGTTGAGGTGGATTATATCGTTTCTCTCCGAGCGGTCACAAACTGTTGACATAAAGATGACGAACGAAAAAGGAGTAACCAAAAGGTCCAAGTCTTCCTCAGCCAAGTCAACTGTTGGTGTCCCACAGGGGTCAGTTTTGTGCCCACTACTTTTTCTATCGTACATAAGTACAAATGTGTGCACAGATGGTAAGCTCGTCCTCTTTGCTGACGACAAAAGTCATGTAATCTGTGCTCCTTCTGCAAATAAAGTTACAATCTTGGCGAACAAGGCTGCAGCTACGATGCTTTCGTGGTGTACTGACAAGTGACAACAGACTGCTCCTGAATGCTTCCTAAACAACCTGTATGCAGTTCCATACGCTTCAAGACAAGATCACCTCAAGCCCATTGATTCGACTGAATAGCTCAAGTGTGACGATGTCAGCGAGTACCAAGTTTCTTGGCATCATGGTTACAGATACTTTGGACTAGTTGTGCCACGTGGAAATGACAGTGAAGAAGGTACTAAAAGGCATTTTTATGCTTAGAAGCCTGTGCCGAGTTGTTTCTCCAGTAGTGCTACGCATGCTTTATTTTTCACACGTATATTCGCACCTACAATACGGATTCATATTTTGGGGCCATTCTTTTCATGCCAGAAGGATTCTTTTCATGCTGCAAAAGCGAGCTATGAGAATTATTGGTAATGTTGAAAAGTCAACAACTTGTAGATCTCTTTTTAAATCTTATGTACTGCTTACTCTACCTTGTATTTTTTTTCTTAAGTCCGTCATTTTTATGAAAGAGAATTTTAAACTATTTCAATGTAACCATGAAATCCACCAACATGATACACGACGTCGTGATGACTTACGTGTGGACAAACATAGGCTTATGCTGTATAAGAAAGGACCGCAATATTCAATGTCACAATAACCACCTACCAATAGACATCAAGTCGATATCCAGCATACCTTCGTTTAAATCCAGAGTTAAGAAACTGTTGTGTGAAAATGCTTTTTACTCTGTTGACGATTTTTTAGTTTTCAGCTAATCTTGAACAATGCTTATTATATCTATATTTGTAATTCCTGACGTATATCATACTGTTTGTACAGTCTCCGATAATAAAAAACATTATTATTACAGTGGAACCTCCTTAGTACATTTTTCAGGGGACCAGACAGAAAAAAATTACTTAAGTGAAAAACTTACTAAACAAACTATTCAACATGTAGGAGCATATGGATGGGATCAAAAAATAAAACTTACCAAGGTGAAAAATGTACTGAAGAGAAACTTACTAAAGAGGTTCTGTGTGTGTGTAATTTGACAGCTGGGCCTACATTTGATGTTATTTTATATTATTTTTTTAATGTGCTCAACAATCCCATCAACTGCCTAATTTCACTGCTCAAGTATAGCACAACTAATTACTATAGAGGGACTATTTTGAACACGCTGTACATGTAGTATAGATCGCCCAGCTACAAAAATGAAAAGCGTGTTTTTGATCGTTGTTAGGCTGAGATTTTCATATCAATAGTAACTTCTGGGCTCTAAAATTCAGAAAAAAAATCAAATTGAAAAAAAAATCGAACTCGAAATTTTCGACTTCAGCTGAATTTGAACTTGAACTCGAAAATTCGAGTACTCGCACACTTCTAGTTATAAGAACACATTACGAGCATGTCGAGCTTATTGCTCTAGATACATTAATTATACTCAGCAATCAGCATACACCAAATACTGACAGCAACGTGCGCAAAAGCCCTATTACTTACACCGTGTGAAAAGTTTATATCGAGAATGCAAGGCTTCAGTGCAAACAAATGGAGGCAGGACGGAGTGGTTTGAGGTAAGGAGTGGAGTTAGGCAGGGCAGTGTCCTATCACCTATGTTGTTTGTAATGGTGATGGATGAGATGATCAGAAAAGTGGAACCAGAGAACGAAGGCCCAGGGTCAAAGACAATGATATATGCTGATGATATCTTGTTATGGGGAGACAGTAGAGACGAGGTGCAAAAGAAAGTAGAAAGATGGGAAGAAATAACAGAGGAGTTTGGGATGAGAATTGGCGAGGAAAAGAGCAAAACAATCGTGATGAGCAGAGAGAAGAGAAAGATTGAAGAAAAAGTACAGCTGCAAGGTCAAGAACTGGAAGAAGTAGAAGAGTTCTCATACTTGGGAAGTATTATCAGTAATACGGCAAGAGTAGAGCTAGAAGTGAATAAGAGAATAGCTAAGGCGGACGGGCTATTTCAAAAAGTAAGGAAGCTGATTTGGAACCAAGATTTTCCAAGGAGTGGGAAGATACTCATTTATAATGGGTACTACTTGCCTATCTTGACATATGGAGCAGTTACATGGTCAATCAACTGGAGAGAAGAAAAGAAAATGGAGGCAGCAGAAATGAAGTTTGTAAGGAGCGTAGCAGGAGTGTCAAAGTTGGAGAAGAAGAGAAGCAGTAATATAAGGAAGGAAATGGGAGTGGAAAGGTTATCATTTAAATTGGAAAGGGAGACTTAGGTGGTACGGGCATATGCGGAGAATGGAAATGGAGAGAATACCGGGAGCAATGTTTGAGATAGCAGAAAACAATGGAGCTAAGAGAAAAGTTGGAAGACCAAGAGAAAGGTGGCAAGAGGGAGTCAAGTTCGGGGTAGTCAACCGAGGAGAAAAATGGGAAGAAGTGGAAGACGAGAGATGGTGGGAGAATAGAGAACGATGGAGGGAACTCGTAGGAAGAGAAGAAGAAATAGAGGATAGGCCTAGCAGTAGTGAAGAAGAGGAGGAAGAAGTCGGAACTGGCAGGAACCGATTGATATGAGAAGTCTGCCCTAGAAAAACTGGTGGAAACACCCCCTGGCCCAATTTAATTGGTTATCTGGGTTTGAGATATATATATTCACTTATTCACTTTTGTGTCACGTGGTTATTTGACTTTTTACTTATTACTTATTTAAACTACTTGCGATTTTTTAATTAATATCGACTATCATTTTGACATTGGATCAATCGATTATTAAAAATTCTATTTCAATATTGAATTAATCAAACATCCGAGTATTCCAATTCAATTATTGAATGAATCGAATACCCCAATTCGATATCAAATCGAGTCCTAAAATATCAAATCGATTGAAATCATCGAAAGCTAATGGCAAACCTACTTTTTCAACAGAGATGGATAGAAGAGTTGAATTTTAGTTTGTACATGCATCTGCAACAGGCAGGCTGAGACTGCATGTGAGTTGATTCAGCAAAATATCAGTTATTTTTGTGATGACTTTTGAATGGTATACAGTGAAACCTCTATCCGTCATTTTTCAAGGGACCAGGAAAATAAAACCATCCATCCAGGAAAACTATCCATCCAGGAAAATTAAACATTGATTATATGGGAGTGGGGCTAGAAAAAATGAATGATACATCCAGGAAAACGATAGATACGGGAACGATGCATAGAGGTTTCACTGTAATCGTATGAGATATGAAAATTCTAATATACGAGAAACAGTTATTTTTAATACCTTCCAAGATGAGTGAAAACTAGTATTCAACTTATATAGTCCAATTTTCACAGATATAGGGGCCGATGGCTGAAGAATTTTTTTTCCTGTATCCTGTGAAAATGTTGGAATTCAAGGTTGATATATTTTTTCAGAATATTGAAATAATTGGTGTTTCTCTCGTATTAGCATTATGATATCTCATACTGATAAAATGTGATCACTGGAAAAACGATATTTTCCCAAGTCGACTCCCAAGCACTCATAACTATAGTAGGGTGTACCTACCTTCCAGTAGTACTATCATGGTACGCCCCACTTGCCCAGTGAGCGAGCATTCCAAGCTTGCGGGGCGCGACTTCTTGCGACACGTCAGGCTGGAGTGCAGGCTGGTAATCTCAGCTTCCAGCTTCAGCCCGCTCAGTGTCGCTAACAGACGAGTTCGGTGGATACGAGCAACACCGAACACAATCAGGCGAGTGCGTTCGCCACTGACTACGTTCACTTGAGTTGGCTGGTGGAATACAATAAGATATAAATAGCGCAGAAGTGGTTAGGGGGTTATGGGTTATGGGTTAAGTGAATACGCAGAAGTGATAAAAGACAGAATGAAACAACGAAAAACCAATCAAATATAATTCAATTTAAAAATTTGGGAGAGTTTACCTTCTCAGAAGGTTGCACTGGTGTAGATGGCTCTTCTACTCCTTTCTCTACATCACCCTTGCTTGTCTTCACCTCTGTCAGCAAGTCGTACTTCTTCGACGTCTTGTATCCTTCAGATACATCGGCAGGCACTGAGAACCTGCGGCTGAAACCGAACATTGACTGAGCTTGGTTGCTATATCACCATTACATACTAGAATTAGCAATGGTTATAGAGATAGGTCACTCACTAACTCACTCACTCACCCACCTACCCATTCATTCATTCATCCATTCATTCATTCATTCATTCATTCATTCATTCATTTATTCATTCATTCACTCTCACTCACCCACCTGAACACCCACCCACCTACCCATTCATTCATTCATTCATTCATTCACTCACTCACCCACCTAACCACCCACTTTCACTACTTTTGCATCGTAATCTTACCACTAACCTTATCAGATCACCCATCTCATTTTATCCACCCACCCATCTACCTTCCAATAACTGACACGTAAAAATAAAATATAGAGAAGATACAATGAACATACTGGTACGTAAATATATTGTTGAAGAGTTTTGACTGACCTGTGAGTGATAGTTTTCATCTCGGGCTTTGTTGCGTACAAATCGAGTAGGTAGTAAATGATCTTCCAACACCGAGGCCTTGGCGCAGCAGGAACTTCTCTATCCGACGGTATTGTTAAATGCTCCAAGCCTGAACCTGACGGACTTACTCCATCACTCAAATTCGTGTAACCGTTCACGCTTTTTCCCGTCGACCTGTTAAAAGAGTGCAATACAAATTACAAACTTGAGAGATTGAGAGGAGAATCAGTTGAAGCCATATGACAGACTCAAAGGAGAATAAAGTATAAGTAATATTTTGGGTTGGGGTTTGATTTAAATATTTTCAATTGATTTGATAGTAAATTGGAATATTTAATTCTCTATATAGTATATTCAATATCAAAACAATGATAGATATCTATTTTAAAAATGCAAATAACTGAAATATAATGCTGCTGCTCTGAATTTAAAACACTGTTTGTTAGAAACTTGTGGAGTTTGATAGGTGCGATGTATGAATGGTACTGTATTGACTGAGGGTGGCACTGTTCACTTTAAAAAACTTGATATTTTATTGCGTTGTTGAAACTTCAAATACATGGTGGTAACTAGCGAGAAGATCTGCCAGACCACTCAGGCTGAGTACTGTTGAGTTGTGTGTAGTCAGTGGTGTGCAGACTATATCAAATCGGCACCGGTGAAAAACTGGATGGTACCACCCCCTATACCCTCACAACCAATGGGAGAAAATATTTATGAAAGAAAGTTATGAAAGTTGAACGATGAATATATACCTAGATGAAGTAACTAATCCAGATTAAACGCATGCACAAGTACGTGTTAACGGTCCAGGCCCATGATTATAATATTTAGGACTATGTTTACTATTCAATTCCTCTATGAAGTTAGGTATGAATTTCATGTTGGCGTTGCTATTGTTTTGTCATCGTTTCGTCTCACAATGCTGTAGTGCGTAACTTCCATCCCCCAAATAACAAAACTTGTATAAGAAGCAGAAGCCCAAAGCTTGACTTGAAAAAATATGAAAAACAGTGTGCATATCGGAGTGGTTGAAAACGTATAAGCAGAGCATACATAAAAAACTACATATTTTCACACATTTCAATTAAATAATCTTGAAGGTTGTGTAGATGTAATGATTGGTACATTGAAATCCAGATTAGAAACTGTGCGAGGGACAACCCAGTGAACACTATTCTAATTATCTATATCATCAACATTGTCTTTTGATACTTGCATGTTCGTGAAATAGTTTAAGCTTATGCAAGGTGCTTCGATTGGTAAATAACACCGATAACATTTTATTGGTGAGCTGTAGGAAGTCTGTAGTGTACTTCATCACCTGCTCATTCGTACCCCTGAATGACCAGCTGTTGGTGGGGTCCTCGAGCAAAAATAATCATCGTCCTGGACTCCTGGTTTCAGTTTCAATTTCGGGGTTCAAAGTCATTTGATTTTGATACGCTATGATACGCAACTCGTGCTAATTCCCAATGCAGACTCTCTCCAGTTGACTATTCGATTTTGATACGCTATGATACGCAACTCGTGCTAATTCCCAATGCAGACTCTCTCCAGAGCTACAGGAAACATGAGGGTGAAATGTTGGATTTTTCAGTTTCGTTTGCATGGTGAATAAAGTTCAAATCATATTTTGAATCGGATTATTGTGATGATTGGTTTTCCTTGATTGAGTAGTGACTGTTTTTTTTTTATTTGTGCAAAATATTCTCCAAGACATAGGTTAGACAGAAGAATGCTTCGCGAAAACATTACGTGAACACTTGTATTTTGCTTCTGTTTTTATGCAAGAGAAGGTTTTAATTAACGGTATTTGATTTCAATTAAAAGTTGAATGCGTAGAGTAATTAAATTATATGAGAAAAAAGTGTTATTCGTACCGCGGTACCAGCTCATTTATTATTTTCAATAAATGGCTGGTTGCATACACAGCTCTGGAATGCTGTTGCCCATCCATTGGTACAATATGGCCATAATCAAATATTGAATTAATTGCATTATCATTATGATTATTTTTCATTTCCTCAGCAAATATAATTGAAATCTTCCGAATAAACCAAGCGATACAAAATTATGAGCCAGAACTTGTGATATGGAAAGCTCAAGGCAAGCACGCAGGCACTGTATAGAATATTAGTATTGTTTCAAGAACAGTTCACAATCAAAAAAACCTCATGGTATCGAAATTATCCTGTTAAATTCACACATTATTATGTGAATCGCAAGCTGACAATCAAACATATTTTTCTATGTATGGTTGGCATCACACCTTTGACATCACAATTTAAACTCAATAATTTTGAATCGGATCAAAATTCAGAGTATTCTTCCAATTTTGCTCAATTTTGGCTATATATTGAACTTTGGCTGAAACACAATCGATTTGAATAATCTTGATACATTTATGAACCAAATATGGATGAAATCTCTTCGAAAATGGAAGAATGATGAAGAGAGAATTGAAATTTGAAATACGTATTTTAGGATATGAGAGAAAGTGTTACGCTATTTCTTAGAAAACAAGGTGCATTTCTGTACTCACATATAGGTATTAATCAAGCAAATTTCAGCCAAATTGAACAAGCGGTTCATGTTTTAACTGTTCAACTATAACTCAGCGCAAGAAGGAGAAGGAGTTGACGAAAAATATCACTTTTCAGTTTTCACCAACATATTACTTTTGATGCCTGAACCAAAATGTACGGAATTTGGTATATTTTTGTCATGTGATAGCCCTCATCATTCCGAACAGTTTTTCAAAATGTTTCACGTTCCAGCATTGTCAAGTTTGAAGATGTTCAAAAATAGCTTCGTATTCTTAGTGGAAGACGTTTGATGCGCAGACCGAGGCCTGTGGGTCTTGAGAATTGCCATTTACTCATGAATTTAATGGAAACTCACTTTAAAATAAGAGAAGAGTAAGTCAAGAATCGAACATTTTTTCGAAAAAATGTTTCGAAAAAAGTCTGGGGCTGCGCCCCAGACCCCTAATCAAACACTTTGTTATTGTGTATACGGCTGTCTCGGGCTCCACCCTTCACGTATATCTTTCACTGTGGTGATGCTATCACCATATCTAGATGAATTATTGGCTTATTGCTCATCTAGATATTTCATCTACATCTACACACGTATTGAATTTTCTTATTTCTAATTCTGAAATTCCACACATATATTGGAAGAAACAGGAAGTAGTTGATATCCAGCTGTCTGAATATTTGGAAATGTATCAGAAACTCACTTCAAAATAAGAGAAATGTGAGTCAAGAAATCAATTTTTTTCGCTTTCGGCGTTATTGGCCAACGATGGCTGGGGCGGTACCACAGACGACCTCATCAAGGGCTTCGTTATTGACTTATTGTGTATACTGTCGTCAGGCTCCATCCTCGACATATAAACCCTTTATCTCTCACAGGGAAGGGGGGGGGGAGGGTACCCACGTCCATCAGAGGGTGTCTGCGCCTATGCTATTTTCACCTCTGCACGCCACTGTGTGCAGTCAACTGTCAACTGGCAACTGACTCCTAGGTCGACTCTTTTCTCTTTATAGTTTATATACTGGCTTAGCTAGCACAAAATACCATACGTGAGGATTCCCACACACGATTTCCCTACAAGATTACAACAGAACTTCCACACATAAATTCCCTACAAACTCAAGTCTTGAGAACTCAGTCAGATGACATACAGAGCAGTGTACATACCTACGCAGGTAGCTACATTTACTTACCTGGTGCCATTCTGTTTTCTAATCATGATTGTAATTTTTTCAAATCAATATTTTTGATATCGATTGAAAATTGAAAATGTTGATATATTTAACTGAATACTGTATTGATATTGATTTTTCTGTATCATGCAATTTATCTATCGAACGGGAACCTTAGAAATATTACTGATTGCAAACTATTCCAAAATTTCAATATTGAATATTAATCGAAATATATTGAAGTGTTGGAAATATAGGCCTATATGAAAAAATATATTGAATCGAATCGAAAAAAATTTAATCATTTAAATTTTAAAACTGAATGGTGCCAGTCAGTTGACCATTGTAGATCATCCGCCCTCGTGACGTCACAAAATATAAAAACCAATCAAGTGGACAGTTGAATAGGGGGAAATAGGGAAATAACCAATCAAGGTATCTAAAATGTCCCCTGCTTCGTATAAGTCACGCCCATCAACAATGGTCAATTGAACAACATAGATTAATGATGATGATTAATGATTAAAAAAGACATCAGCGCGTATAGCTTGGCAGAGATGAACTAATCGGACATATTCTAGACACATAGTCATAGACAGACATATTCTTTCTCACATTATGTCTTACTCTCTATTTTCTCGGGTGGAGATAGGTATTTCCCCAAACGCGTTGGACCTATATAAACTACTCTAGTGAACAGTGCATAGCTACATCCACTGATCTGTGTCTTTCATCTCCAGGAGTGCTAATAAAAAGGCTCGACCTTTTTGTACGCAATATGACATTCCCGTAGGCTATGTATTATTTCATTTTGGTTTAAAAATTTTCAAATTGATATCGATCATTGTTTCAACATTAAATTTATTGTTTATTGAATATTCATTTCCACTGTCAAATTGACCTCCTGAAATATCGAATTGATCAAAAATATAGAATCGATCGAAAATATAGAATCGATTGGAAAAATTGAATCAACCAAAAATATCAAAATCGAATGGCAACCCAAATATTATTGATATAAAAAGCAAAATAAATATTACATACCTGATTTTCTGAGCAAAACTCTGCGGTCGAGTTGTGAGTGACGACGAAGGTGAAACGCTTTTTTGTTGTATCAATGGCAATGGAAACTCATCGCTGATAACTGACTCTGGTACTTTCTTGTCACTTGGAATGTTATCTTGTATATCAGAAGTGGAGGAAGAACCATTCTTTATCTTACTATCACGTTTGATTTCCGGATGTTGTTCTCGTAATTCCATCTGAGTCTCTTTAACATTTTGATACATGTTACTTATTTGATGGAGTAATCGTAACAACGGCATATTGACCTGTTGTGAAATGTAACGAACATTCAATCCAATATTCAAAGTTGTGCTGGTATGTTTCTTAAGTTGTCCCCTAGAAACATACAAAACTTTTTGCTTATGAATCAAATCATCAACAGTCATATCAGCAATTTTCTTTAGATCCAATTCAACAACCATTTTCTCACAAAGAAAAGCAGGTGTTTCTGGCGGAATTTCAAGGAAAAATTTTCCATTTGTATTTCTTGTTTTTGTTTTCCCTTTTTTCTTGTCTGATGGAGTTTTACCAAACTCGGAAACCACGATATCTATCCTCATAGTATCAATACCTCCGATTAATGACAGATTTGAGCCCCACGCATCAAACGACGATGGATTATTACCAGGAGTGACTAGATTGGACATCATTTGACGTGGCACCACACCAAGAGAAGAAAGCAATGGCTCGAATATTAGATGTGCGTCTAGAGGACATAACGAATCGTTCACTGGATAAAACGAATATCCACCAGGGGGCATTAACAGATCTTTTGCATCATCAGAAGTGTCTTCAATAGTTAGCGTATTCAACTTCGCTTTCCAATTACTATTTGTATGATGAATAAAGTCCTGCTTGGCCATCCAACTGTAAAGGTCTTCTGTGGGGCTTCCTTTTGTACGAACATCACACCCAGGAGAGAGATTGTGATCCAAACTTGTAATCGAAGGCTGAGAGCCTTGTGAATTCAAGCTCGGGTTTGAACCCAAATGTCCGTAGCCTTCCGTTCGATGTTTAGTGACATTGATAAATGGATTGTCAGTGATAATAGGGAAAACAATACTTGCTCGTGAACTTGTAGGCAATTGGGATGGAGCCAAATGACGATGTTTTCGGTGTGCTTGGACGTTAGGAGGGGACGGAGACGTGAAGAGACTATCCCCACCAACAATGATACCAGGAGGAGCTGGTTTTTCTTGGGCTTTAAGGACTTTGCCAGCTGGGGTATTAATCAACATGGCACATTCATCAGTCACTTCCCCTTCATCTCCAGAATTATCCCCATCTGTTAAAACATTTTCATCGTCAGTTTCCCGAGCAGCAAATGTAATATTCAATGGTTTCACTCTCTTTGTTTTGTACTTGTGATCAAGGAGTAGAGGAATATATAAAAAATTCTTCCATTGTCGACTTAGTACAATCACTCCTTGCCTTAAAGTTGTTAATTGTGGTAAATCAGCATTGTCTCTTAGATTCTCTTCTATCGAGTGTAAATCAGTTTGTAAGACATATTTCTGTAGAACGTTACATAGTTGACATGAGGGATCTTCTTGTAAAGTCTTGGCTAGAGGAGTGTACCGACCATAACGACTTTTTATTGGCATGTGAATCGTTTGTATGTCCATGTCTGATGCATCAGCCATAAGGCAAGCCACAATTGCAGTAGTTCGTCTGTACATACTTCTACACATATGAACTACGCGAATAGCGAAAAGATTACTAGGATTCATCCACGCATTGATAGCCGGCGATGCAGTACTCAGCAGGTTCCAATCGAGCCGCGTGAAATCTATCTTGCGAGTAATGGGGGCGCGCGGTGGGGCAGCGAAGTTGAACCAAACTGTTTTCAATTCGATGACACAAGATGAGGTGTTTGTATCATCTTTTTTCACAAGAGTTGTTTCCGGCTCAATTTGTGCTGGCTCGCCTTGTTTCGAGCCTTTTGCTGAACTATCTGTCACATTCGAAGACTGTTCTATGTCGTCTTTTGATTTCACCGAATCATAATTTTTTTCCATCTCTTGCGGTAATATATCATCGGCATTATCTCCCTTCTCAAATTTTGAGCGTGTAACAATCTTCAATGAAACCCCTTCCAGACCGATTTCGAACATAATAAATCCGAGTTTCTCTTCGTTTCCACTGACAGAATCGGAATCCCCCGACGGTCCATTAATATCAACTCCTTTGGGAGCAGTAATACTGAACAATACTTTAGAATGATGAGAAGGAATTGCAGTTATTATTGCATCTTTCAGAATTGTACTCTCGTTTCGTAATCTACGTAATTGTGCGTGGATTTTATTGATATTGAGAGAGAACACCATTTCTTCTTGTTGCTTCTCTGAAGTTTCTATATAAACTGGTTCTCCTCCTATTGTATCTGCGGTGGTGGCACTCTGAAGACCAAGGAAAGGCTTTAATTTACCTCCCGAACTCTTCTTTTGTCCTGATAATAGAACAGCTGGTCGATGGAATGTCTCAACCACTTCCTTTGCCTGTTTAGCTCGATGGAACCGAGCAGTTATCCCGTCAAAGCATACAGCGAATAAGGAGACGCACGTCAGATCTCGAATATTGTCCAGAGCAGCAAAAGAGATTACTTCTTCAACAACTGATGCCTGAAGAAGAGTGATATTCACCTAAGAACAAATGAGATGGTCCATTTTAAACTCACAACTTGAATAGACAGAAAGCACCATACAATAAATTTAAATGACAACATTGACATTGACTTATTGATAATATTATGCATTTGGACAGTAAAATGAAAGAAAATTAAATCCCCATTATTTGATTTTTTTTTTTCCTTCTTTTGATGAAAGTGATCAAATATGTTAATATTTATATATAGGCCTATATATACATACATACATACATTCATACATACATACATAATTGATTTGCTTTTTATTCGATCAGTATGTTTAACAATTACAATTACAAACAGTTGGTGTACATGTACAAAAATAAATAATTATAAATATTACATTTTGTATTAGAAATTACATTGTTTCATAAATTTTTTTTTTTTTGAATAACATCGAAACTTGATACAAAATCATTGTTCCCCAATTAAGGCTAAGGATGAAAAGTAGGATCGTTTGGACGGGGCACCACAAGGGCGATCTTACCACCCCATTTTAATTATTTAAAACCAATGAACTTTAACACCAGGACTGCGCTGTTGGTGACCATAACTTTCCGCCGCAGATAACAGTCTTTCAGTTTCCGAAAGCCCGGAACACATTATAAATATATTATATAACAAATTAAATATATAACAAATCAAAAAATTGAAGAAATTAATGAATGAGTGAATAGCTTTGTTGCTCTGACTACATTTTCCATACAATAAAAGATTGCACTTTGTTTGATCAAATGATTGCATTTACATCATAAATATATACAAACAAAATAAATAAAAATACTTCACTTACAGAAATCTAGAAAATGATAAGTAGGCAGCCATTCTGAACGTCACAAAAACTCTTAATTGCCCGGGTTTTTTCGAAATTGTCCAAATCATTTTTCATTGATATATATATATATATATATATATATATATATATATATATATATATATATATATATATATATATATATATATATGTATATATATATCTTAAACCCAGATAACCAATTAAATTGGGCCAGGGGTGTTTCCACCAGGTTTTCTAGGGCAGACTTCTCATATCAATCGGTTCCTGCCAGTTCCGACTTCTTCCTCCTCTTCTTCACTACTGCTAGGCCTATCCTCTATTTCTTCTCTTCCTACGAGTTCCCTCCATCGTTCTCCATTCTCCCACCATCTCTCGTCTTTCACTTCTTCCCATTTTTCTCCTCGGTTGACTACCCCGAACTTGACTCCCTCCTGCCACCTTTCTCTTGGTCTTCCAACTCTTCTCTTAGCTCCATTGTTTTCTGCTATCTCAAACATTGCTCTCGGTATTCTCTCCTTTTCCATTCTCCGCATATGCCCGTACCACCTAAGTCTCTCCCTTTCCAATTTAAATGATAACCTTTCCACTCCCACTTCCTTCCTTATATTACTGCTTCTCTTCTTCTCCAACTTTGACACTCCTGCTACGCTCCTTGCAAACTTCATTTCTGCTGCCTCCATTTTCTTTTCTTCTCTCCAGTTGATTGACCATGTAATGAATTTGAAAATTCTATGTTGATTATATAAGATATTCCATTCTTAAATATCGTCAACATATCATTGTTAACAGTTTTGTTATCAATTATTCTCACCATCTGTCTATGTATAGTGGATTTGGCCAAATTGCAAATATAATTCGCAAGCTGGTTGCAAGATTTGGATTTTAATTGGTCTTTTGGGTAACCACATAGTATGTCAGTAAAACTAGCTTGCCGATGTAATAATCTCCTTATCAGCGATTTGACAAAATCCCATATGGGGGTCACTTAAACACATTCGAAATAGCAGTGGATGAGTGTACCCGTTTTATCACAGTTTGGACACTTATCAGTATTTCTAAGACCCCACTGTTTCAGTCTGACTGGAGATGCAACAGCATTGTGCATTATTCTCCAGCATATGTCACCGTCAGAACTGTTGTTGGGATAGGTGTAGAAACTTGGCCAATTGACATTGTTGTCTACCCACACCGATTTCCCAGATATTTGCGTTTCGGGCATTTCTTTCACTAACACGTGATTGCATAACAGCTTTGGTTGGTTGGAACTCATTATTTTCAACACTTGTTCAATAGACATGTTTAACACTGGCTCTTCAAGAGCTGGACATGCTAGGGTCCCAAGCACTGATGACTGACGTATAGTAAGGTTGCAGTCTTCGAAGCCAATCAGTCCGGATTGGTTGCAAAAGAAGTGAACATAAATTAGCATCTGGGTTCAACTTATTGAAGTTGTAATCATAAAAATAAAAATGTTGGGAATGCTCAGCATCTGGGGATAGGAAGCGGGATATGAATCTTAACCTGTATGTGATTTTTCTGCAATTAATATTAGTAAGCCCTATTCCTCCAAGACTAGTGTCCGCAAAAACGTAATCTTTATTCAGCCAGTGTCTTCCTTTCCAGACAAACTGTATCAATGTTCTGTGTATGTTTTCAATAAATTGTCTTGTTGGTTCTAGTATCATAAGTGTATGGACTAATTTCGATCCAATCAATTGATTGCAAATAATTTTTCTCCCTCATATTGATGTTACATGTGTCCAGTTTCACCATCTTTCTACTACTTTCTTAATTTTTTCAGTTTGAATAGTCCAGTTTTGTTCTTCACAGGCTCTTGTATTTCCTAATAATACACCTAGATAGTGCAATCCTTCATTGCTCCATTGAAAACCCATCAGGTTATCAATCCTATCTTTCCAAGATCCTGTGAAAACCCCTTTCGATTTATTGACATCAAGTAAAGCACCAGATGCTCTACTGCATTTATCAAAATTTGATTGTAATACCTGAAAACCTTCGTTGTTGGTTATATAAAGAGTAATGTCGTCGGCATAGCCTGACACAACTAGTGGGGTAGGTGAACCCGGTATTCTCAGTCCATGTGTACTCATGTTTTTCCTGCACAGGGCAAGAAAAGGTTCGATTGATAATGAAAAGAGACAGCCGGAAAGTGGATCACCTTGTCTTATACCGCATACAAATTGAAATGGGGTAGTAAGTGATGTCCCTACTCGCACCACACACTTTGCATTATTGTATAATGTTTGAATAAAGTTGGTGAATTTTTTACGTAAACCAAAGTTTTGAAGTGTCGTGAAAAGATAATCATGTTCTACTCTATCAAAAGCAGCTGCCTGCTCTAAAGTAACTATACTATGGCCATTGGAATATCTTCTGAATTCGTATATGTAATTGCATCACGTATGAGGCGTAGGTTTGAGTGCATTGACCTTCCTTCGATGCATAAGGTTTGGTCGCTGTGTATTATTGATGGCATTGCCTTTGTTAACCTGTTTGTCAATGTTCTGGATATTATTTTGTAATCGGTATTAAGTAACGATATCGGTCGCCAATTCTTTAATAATAACTTGTCTCCTGGTTTCGGAATGAGTGCGAGAATTGATAATTGCATCGATCTCGGTAGAGTTCCTGGATTGAATGAGGAGTGAACTACTTGTGTGAACAAATTTTGTAAAATATTCCAAAATACCAAGAAAAAATCAACTGAAAGTCTATCTAAACCTGGGGATTTCCCTTTTTTTAGTTGAGATAAGGCATTTTTTAGTTCATCTGGGGATATTTCAGCTTCTAACATTTCACACTTGGCTTGATCTAGTTGAGGGAGATTGTCAAATAACTCGTGTATGTTCAAATCATCAACACCTTTCGATGAATATAATTGAGAAACATGCTGTTTTGTTTCCCATCTGATCTGGTCTCTGTCAGTTATAAATATAATAGAACCATTTATATTAAGTCCAGTCATTTGCGAGGGAGCTACCGTAGCTTTACCTAGCCGGAAAAAACTGGGCGACATACGATTATTCTCCCTGATATTAGCACTAGTTTCATTGGCCATATTCCTTCTTGCTTCAGTATGATATATTTTTCTTATTCGTGCAATACATGCATTTATTTCTATTTGTTCTGATTCTTCCAAGGGATTTTAAGACAAAAGATGCTTTAGTCTTTTTTCAGTGTGTCTGAGAGATTCACACTTTTCTTGGCTAATCTGTGTTTCATAGCGTTGAGTTGTTACTCTTATTTCAGTTTTCATTAGATCCCATTTTTCTAAAATGTTAGCGATTTCTGTATTTCTGACAAAATATTGTATTACATTTTCCATGTGTTCAACATAAAGTTCATCTTGTAAGAGTTTATTGTTGAATTTCCAATATGGGCATTTTAGTAAAGACGTATTTGGAAAACAGAATCTGAAAGACATGGACATATGATCAGAGAAAGAAGGAATTATTTTGGGAAAAATAGCGAATGTGGAGTCTCTATTTCTTACGTACACTCTATCTAATCGAGATCTTGGTTTTGTGCTGTGTGTACCACATAAGTGTATTCACGGACATCAGGATTGTTGTCTCGCGATATATCAATAAGATCTTCCTTGTTAATTATTGTTCGAAGTTTGTCAGCCAGTCCTTGTCTTCGTTCTACGCACGATACTCTATCAATGGGTTCGAGTGTTAAATTCCAATCACAGGCAATAATTATATTTTGGTTGGTTGGTATATTTGTCATGTAATTATCCAACTGCACAAGTAGTTGTAGTGCAAGTGCATTGTTGTGAGGCATATACACGTTTATTAGGTGAAAAAGAGATCTATTAATTAGCACACCGGCAACTTGCAAGTAGCCTTCAACAATAATCTCACATGAATCAAATCTGATAGTTTCTGATGCTATAATTGTTCCACTACAAGCATTATGTGGTGACGGTGAGTTTATTGCAAAATTATAGTCATTCAATTTAGACGATTGGTTCAACAGAGGGTCGTTCTATATGTTTGTTTCTTGGAGAAAAATTATGTCCGCTTTCATTTTTTGTAAATAATTCGATAAGAGTGTTTTTTTTAACTCACTTGTCAATCCACGAACATTTAGTGTAAGAAAGTTCATGTTTGGTCTATAAGTCGATCTCTTTATTTATGGCATTTATAATTCTTTCAACTCGACTTTTGAGATTCACGTCATCGGATTTACGCTTGTAAGACTCTAATTGATTTGTCAGAGCCTTATAGTCAGTTGTGTATCTTTTCACGATCGGAATAATTTTTTTGAAACCTTTGGATTTTTTGAGAAATTCCTTCATTTTGCCGGCGTCTAACACTATATCATTTTTAGTGACATCATTTAACCACTCATCGATATCTTTCATCGCTTCGTCAGGCAAGGATTGACTATTGGAAATCATTGAGACACAAGATTCGTTATCAGACAAATCTACTTCCATATCGGAACTTACACACGTTTTTTTTCGTTTAGCCTTCGGAGTTGTGCTCTGTATGTTGTCAGTCGTTGAGGTCGAGCTCTCCCTCGTGTCAGAGCTTCCTTGATCTGTAGTATCAGCAATGGATCCTGTACTCAGCATGGTGTTGGCCGTAGTTGACGAACTCAGCTCCGCATCAGTCATGGGGGCAGCAAACAGGACAGCCGTAGTTGGGGAGGCCGAATTTTTGTAAGATTGTAGTCGTTGATCTGGGGTCAGGGCCGTAACTTTCAAGACAGTAGCAGAGCCTTCTTCATTTCTCTCACCAACATGTGGGTTGGACTCTTCAGGCATAGCAGGGGTTTCAGGTCTCAGAGATAAATCAGTGAGATTTTTACTGGTAATCGATCTATAGGTAGATGATGTGGTTGGCTGGGAGGATAGGGGAGAAGGGTTATTTGAGCCGTTATTTTGCATTGGCAGCTTCGGGAAGGATTTAGTGTAATTTCCGTTCATTTTGTGAGATGGGTTCAGTGAATTAGTTTGCTTAGAGTTTTTTGAGATGTGGCTATGAGATTTTCAGGAATGGCAAATTACATCCTCCATAGTGATGTATACAATATGTTTGGAGTCGTCAACCTCAAACCGCATTATTTCAGGGATCTTTGATACGTCATCAGTCATCACACAACACGAAAGCTAATTTTCTGAATGATTTAACATGTTGACAGTCGGCTAGCTTCGAGCCACTTACAATGTCTCTTATTTGTCCTGTTAATTTACCGAAAGTTTTTTATTCTGTTTGCAAGCATATCATTAGTAATGAAAGGTAGCACATTTGATAGAATAATTTTAGTGGCCGCAATGTTGTATCGTCTTATCAGAACATATTGTTCTTTTACGGATGAAAATCCATCACTTGTTACGTCACGCACTGCATTAGCATCAGTGAGAAAAATGAAAACACGTCCCCCAGCAATCCGGGAAGCATGGGTTATTTTAGATCCCGTTACAATATCTGCTACACCTCTTAAATAATCATCAATTGTTGTATTGATCAAGTGGTTAATCAGAACCGCGAGATCTGGCGAACTCGTGATTGCAGTCGGTTATTTAGTCAATCAAGTCAATGTTTATACTTCAGTATCAGCAAATATCCTACCTCACCTTGAGATACACACATAGCTCAAAGGCTTCAGTATACAAGTGCACATCAAAAAACCGTAAAACACACAAAACTTCCACAATATCAACCGCAGGATCACGGCGAATATATCAAAATGTCCGCGTAGATCACAGTTCTTAGTTTACCAAAACACACACAAATCAGACTTTGATAAGTACACTGTATCAAAATTAAATTCAGGAGCCGATGTGAGACACGTCTTTCCGAAAAATACATACCGGTACATACATACATACATACATACATACATAGATATATATATAGATTTAATAGATATATAGATATATACTAGGGATAACATCGATCAAGAATCGATTCTGATGTAAAACAATTCTCAAATGAAAAAAAAAATAAAAAAAAATATAATAGTAGGGCCTAATGATAATTTTTTTCTCGTGTCAGTGCTGTAGTGCTTCACGTCGCTATGCGTGCTCATTTCGTTGTCCATATTATTCTGTATTGTTGAGATTTTACTATCTGGACACAAGCTATCCCTTCGGTGAAGTCTGACAGCCGAACGTTGACAGAAATACCCGAATGGTACACTACAGTTCAAAGAAGTCTCTAGCAGCTATTTTTCACGTGAACGCCTTGAGAAGGTTGAAAAAAAGTGTAAAATAACAACTTTTTGAGGATGAACTTTTTTTCCAATTTTTTTCCAATTTTTTTTTTTCAAAATCGTTTTTTAATCGATTCTGGAGCTTAGAGAATCGATGTCATCACTAATATATATATATAATGCATACATTCTTTTAGGTACTACCTAATATATTCTGTTGTAGGCCTACTTTGAATGAAATTCACCACATAGCACCACTTTTATTGAGAAAAGTACAAAAAGACCTTTTTTCAAACTCCTTTTTCCTGGAAGTTTTCGGTTTGTACTCTGACAAACTCATCTATTGAATGTAAATATGGCATTTAATGAAAGGTTAATTATTTGTCTTCGTTTTCATCAAATTCGTAATTGTTCCTTTTATAATCAAAATAAGTTATATGAATAAAACTGCATATCTGTGTATGATGGAGGATTAGGACAGCATGCAGCAGCGAGATATGGCCCACTATTTTGAGGTTATGTGTTACTTTTTGTTCAGTGTGGCGGGTTGGAACAGCATGGAATGATCATTAGAATACGTATTTGCGGTTATATCACTTTTAAAAATGTAATATAATTTGAATTTCAGGTCGCTTGAATTGTGATTTTTTGAGGTTCTACTGTAGGCCTACTGGAAATAATTCAATATTCATATGGGCCTGAATAATAATTCAAGCATAAAATAGTATGCAATACAATAACCGTATTTACACGCATATAAGCCGCACGGACTTATAAGACGCGGAACCCTACTTTTCAGGTTTTAGTTTTGGAAACCTTCTTGTTTGCTTATATAAGACGCAGTATCATATTCCACACTAACAGTGACACTATTGGCCGGCAGTCCTAAATAGCAATCAGTGACCATGCCTGAAAAACAGCAGTCATATTGCTTACACAGGGAGAGAGAGAGAGAGAGAGAGACGGAGAGGGGAAAGTTTGTACGGTACCGAACGCGCAACAAATTCTCGCAACAGCGCATTGACGACAGTCCGTGAATCAAATTTGACGACAATTGCGAGTTCGCCGTATGCTTCAACATTGGAAGACCGGCAGTGTTTCACGGGACTATTTTTGTGATATAAAACATCAGAGAAAACCAGTTTGCAGCAAGCGCACGTAGTTCTGCGCAGCAGTATAGCTGTACAGCACAAACCAAAGTCATATTCCCAGCCAAAAATACATCACAATATGTGACGTTTTTTTCTCACTTACCTTTATAAGACGCATGTGACTTTTTGATGACTTAAAAATGGAAAAAAGTTTGTCTTATATGCGTGTAAATACGGTATACATATGGAATTATTAAATAATAGATAGTAAGTCTATTGGGATATGCACCTTGGCTAGCATTACTGTCCCTTGCAGTTGAGTAGATATTGACTCTTGATAGATGTTACCAGACTGCATCTGCGTAGCTTGCGTAATGTTGCTAATCCGCTCGGCGGTGCTGCGTTTGCTGTTTGCTTGGAACTGGCTGAGGTATGACAACGACTGATCACGCTTCAAGATGTTAGCAGCCTCAACCTGACATACATAATGGACTTAGATAATGTACTACAGTCTACCGTTACCACACCGAGAGTAGATCTCGTATATTATTCAATATTTATTAGGGCTGTGCGAGCAGAGCTTCTCGAGTTTGAGTGAGTTTCGAGTGAGATTGCCTTTTTTCGAGCGAGTTTCGAGCACTATTTTAGTTCGAGCGAGTTCGAGCACAAATTTTAGTTTGAGCGAGTTTGAGCACAAATTTTATAGAAAATTCAAGTTGAAAAAAAAACATTGTAAATAAAATCATATCTTGAAATACAGCAGGAGTATCAAAAAAACGATATGACCAACCCTTGAACAATACTTCAGCAACATTTTCGTGAAAGAATTGAATTTAAAAAAATTATTGTTTGAGAAAAACGAAAAATAAATGTCATTGTTGAAAATTTTGTAAAAACCAAATAATCATGTATATTGTTGGTTTTTATTCTATTTCAATTTTTTTGCAGTTTGAGCATGATAGTTATCTAAGTGCAAAATTTGAAGTGGATCCAATCATATTAAAAAAAGATAGCCACGAAAATCATCACTTCCCGGTTAGAATTATGACAATTTTGTATTGCGTACGAGAGAACCCGGGCGAAACTACTTGATAAGTTCCCTACTGATGAGCTACTTGATCGGCTAACTTTGCCGATGACGACCCGCAAACTTTTTGCCATTGGCGCTCGACCGTCCCGAGTGTCTTGGCAATACGCGTGATGACGTTTTAATCTGTCCTTGAAGAGTTTGGGGAGGGGGAGGAACTGAGGAAGGGAACGACTCAACAGAACTCATACTCAGTCACTTGGAGTCATTCAGTCCGGTGCAACTGACATTGTGAAATGATGCGGGTTGTAATCATTCAGCAAGTTCTATATGCAAAATCGAAGGGAGAAATGCAGAAACAAGACTTTTTCCTAACTTTCAGACACTATATATTCATTATTTAATACCAATATGATGATTGATAAGAAGATGACAAGTTTATTCTCGCTCGCTCAAAAACGTTCGAGACCCGAAAGTATTTCGAGACTCCAAATTTCGATCTTGTAAAAAATCTTTCCGAGAGAGTTTGAGTCTCGATCTCGCTCGAAAAATTCGAGTCTCGCACAGCCCTATTATTTATACACTAGGTCGCGTATAAGCCTAAGCTTATATATTTATGAGTAGAGCTACGATAATCAAGTGGTGGATACACTTGCAAGTCTTTGAAAGTGAGAAGTGAAAGTCGGCTCCAACACCGTCGCTGATTGGTACACGGCGAACCACGTGATCGACTCGAAAGACTCTCTGAAAGTCTTTCAAAAGTCGAGCATTGCTCAACAAGTGAGAGAGAAAAGTGCAAGTAGAACCAAAGAGTCGAACATGATTGGTCCATTTTATTTGACGTTGATTATAATGCTTTCTTACATTTGACTGCAAATACATTCTTCTTGCATTTTTTCTTACATTTTTCTTGCATTTGATTTTATGTGTCCCCATTCTTGCTGTTTATAGGTTGTTTCAATTTGAGAAGATGTAGTATGGCCCTATGGGGTATGATTCCCATAAATCATATAACTTCAATATTTCCACGTCAGTCCACGGGCGCTCCATTTAATTTTCACCCGCAAAAAAATATATATATAAAGATAGGCCTAACCTACAGAGCACACTGAGTTTTGGATACCGTAGTTTGTTTGCACTGACAAAAAGTAAATAAATCAGTAGGGTCGTTGTCAATTTTCTGTCTCACCCTGACTTGTAGTTCCGACTGTCTGTCATACATAACGTGTCAGTTAGTTTGCAGTGAGCCATTTGTATCAATGGGTATATATACCCACCTTTCACTTCCAACTTCTCACTCGCGCTTTCACTTGCAAAGACTTGCAAGTGTATCCACCACTTTATGCAATTACATGTTTTATATAGAGCATTCTAGGACATGCAAACATGGTTGTTAATGCATTTTGAGATCCCATTAATTCCAAAAATATGGGTTTTATTTTGCATGTTTGAGCACTTTTGGATAAAATTGCATGTTTTAGTCTTCTTCTGCATGTTCTTGCATTATGAGGCTAATTTTGTGTGCATATTTATTATTTAGTCGTTTTTTGTGTTTTTTTTCACGTTGTACTCTCTTTTGTCATTGAAATAAATTCAGACAAGTATTGTAGAATCTGCTGTACCCCTAAATTAAATCAAATTTTGCACATATTTAGAGGTACGTGAAATAAGCATTCCGTTTTGGACTTTTAAGCTTTCAAAATTTGAAAATTCGTATTTTGCAGCATTTTTAGCAAAATACTCAAAAATAATGTTGAATTTACGAAAAATTGATCGAATTACTGTGAATATTATTACTGTGGGTAGTACACTCTTAATATTGTCGAAATAACGCTGTTCATAGCTACCCGCGTATTGTCCGTGTCTGGTCGTGTGATCGCTAGTGCCGAACGTAACCGAAGTAACCCGAGCACGCGGGGGCGCCAGATACTACGTCAATACACCGTTTTATATATGGGCGCAAACCAACAATTTTACTACATACCTTGGGAGTTGAGAAATTGCCAATGAAACCTACGTGGACTTCAGATGAGAGGTTGAGATGAGGAAATAACAAAATCCGAGTTTGAAACCAACACACGTTTCAATATTGAGAAGAAAATATTCCTGGTACAGCATTTTATTTTTTTAAGCTTTTGTTTTCAACGTGATAATGGTAGTCTAGTGCCGTGGGGCCGTCGACCAGCTGCTCGCAACTCGTAAGCGACAACAAAGGTTCTCTGTTAGGACTTTGCAACAGTAACAGACGCAATGTCGGGAGGGAGGTATTTCCAAGGGTTTGATGCGTTCGGTACAGCAACAGCACGTGAGATTGGGATCTATTTTCCTGGGGCTTTACCCGGGTAAGACAGCTCTTGACAGCACGCCTTGAGTTTATAACAATACTTATGAGTTGTGTTCCGAGTATTACGATTTTTTTTGTCAAGGTTTCGTGGAAAACAAGTTATTTATACTGAAAAATTAATGTTATCTTTCTTTTCGTGGCTATTTCGTTGAATTTAATAAATTCGCTTTAAACTGTTCAAAATGATCTTTTTCGTGATGATTTGTGAAATAGAAAACCACTTTAAATGCATCCTAACACTATGAAACATGGAGAAATCATGAAATAAAATGTCTTTGGGATTATTCATTTTTTTTCGCATTTTTCGTCAATGCGGAAAACACATACCTCTACACATATTGCAATAAAAATGTATACACTGGAAAAATGAGCCCACCTGACTGATGCAACCAAAGTGCAGGTGGTTGAGCACGGACAATGGATGCAGTGAGGCTAGTGTTGGCGTCACGGCGTCAATAAATCGCTGCAGTGACTCGAGCACCAAAGGACTAACCATGATGTCAATGTCACCTTTCATCTTGACAACGATGGTGGTGCGAGTGCCGCACTCGGTCTGCAATGCTAGCAGCTCTTCCTCGCAACCAGTGTCATGTTCTTGGTCACCTGTGTGAAAGCATACATTTTGTACAATTTATCATCACCATTCAATATTTCATAACAGGACCACTATTTTGACAGAATATAGATTAATAAAATTACGGATTGACCAAAAATTCCTTTTTCACGAAATCACTATACAGTCTTCCTGATTAGAATTTAGTCAATCTCGTATTGTGCATGCCAAAGCCAACCTATGCAAAGTTATACCACTGGCCGAAACTACATATGAGAAATTGTTGAGAAGGGCCTCACTGATTATGTGTCACTGATTGATTGGGCTCCGACGACGCGTGATTGTCATATGACCCGCTTCTATTGGCGCTCGGCCGTCCCGAGTCTGACTAACCAATGATTGTTTTGAGCTCAACATGGTCTAGTGTTTATCAAGGTCAGACCACACTTAAGCCACACTCAGTCAGATGACACACACAAAGCAATGAAAAAGTCAATGTGCTAAGGCCTATTCTTACGCGACAAATGACGAGCATGGTAATTGGGAAAATGATGGTAATTTCAAGAAATGCACTCAAACTATTTAAAATTATCTTATCTGAGAACAGTGTTGAGGTGATTGAAGGGTGGAAATGAAAGTTTGAACAATGGTTTACGTAGAATTTGCATTAACTATATCAATCAACACTTGAGATGACTATAGGTCCTACCTTCAGCCAGAGACCGACTTCAAGTTCAAAATAAGTCAAATTTTGGCTTTACCAAGCTTGGACTAATGACTAATGAGGTTCAACTGTCTGGATTTTTATGATTTTCAATGTTCTTGAACGCGATAATAATTTTTGATGGATAGCACCCCTCTGTAATACTTGAACATACCATTAGTGAAATTTGTGATTATCACATACAGTAGAACGTCTTTTCTACGATTCTCATTTATACGATTTTCATGTTTATACGACTTTTCTAGGTGGTCCCAATCATTCTTCATAAGACTGTACATGTTAATTTTCCACTGTTATACGACTTTTCGTATATACGCCTCAATTTCTTGTCCCGTTCCTACATTTTCAATAGTCCCAGTCAGGTGTTCTTCATGAAGTCGTAAAAACCCAATCTTGGGTAAATCCCAAAAACATAAACACCACCTGCAAGTGCAAGCACATCTGCTTTTATTTTAATAACATTGCCAACCCATCATGGCGTCCTGAGTCATCTCTAGTTAGCCAATCAGCCGCGACATCTCAGTTGATCAATCAGACGCATCGTAGCACTTGTATCTATGCAACAGCTGATTATGTTCACTTTTCTTGTGACCTTCACACGAAGTGGCTGTATTATCGATAATGGCGAGTGGTAAAAGGCTTTTGTGAACATCAACAGTGGTATTATTACAAGTGAATTAGTATCACTTGATGACATTTTGGCTCAAAACGAGGAAAACGGCAGCAATGACGAGCAAGATGGTGATAGTGTAGTCGAGTTAGTCCTTCCCATTTCAAAGCTGCGATGTCTACGGTCTCACTTGTCAAGCAATAAACTGTGTGAAGCTGAACAGCAAAGTGTCATGACAGACTTTTTATAGTAGTAAGATGATAGCATTTTAGCTGACCCTGGGTTATGTTACATAGCTGTTTTTATCATTATACTGACATACATGACATTTATCTTTGTTAATAAAAACTGACACATTGTTGAAACATGAAATATGCATGTTTGTTATATGTAGGCCTATACGATTATTATACGATTATTTATGCGACTATCCGTATATACAACCATTTTCCTCAGTCCCCTCAAATTCGTATAAACAACGTTCCACTGTATATAGAGTTCTAGATTGTCCATTGTAAAATACAACAGGAATAAGAAAATATGATGCATTATCTGAAAATCACCATTGGACGTTTACCATTACCGGTAGCCAAAAATAGTTCCAAAGTACAGATACTGACAAAATTTAGGATACGTAGTAGGGATGTCGGCGGGTAGCAATTTTTGGAATCGGGTACCCGTCATCATTACCTGGGTATTACCCGGGTAATCAATTTTTTTCAAATCTTGACTATGCTCATCTACTTTTCATTTAAATGTATTTTATCATCTTTTTCACCATCTTTAGGTTACCATTATTAATGTTGCAACTATAAACAGTCTGCTCATATCATATCACTGACCCTCTCAGCACAACATTATCTACCCAAACACATTGGTTGAGTCAACTTGAGTGAATGTGGTATGTCCCTCTTTTTTGTGACAAAGGGCCATGTGTTTAAGCGGTGTTTAAGCGGTATGCAGAAGTGTTAGAACTGTGGTTGCTACGAGTGCCAGGGTGTTGAAGGGGTGGGGGGAGAAAGGGAGTGTTCATTCGTCTCTCATCATAGGGTCAGTTGATGATAACAGATGATATCCATGGTCTAGAGAGGAGTAGAGGAGACCTAAATTCTTTCGTTTTTCCCCCCACACAGGCGCGCTTTGTTTAAAAGTTATCTGTCAGTGAAAATGAAGAACAAAAGCTCGCGTTGTAAATAGTGGCTGGTACCCGGGTAAGGAATATTGGAGTCGGGTAGTGGTGTACCCGTACCCGACCCGGGTACGGGTGGCCGGGTACCCGCCGACACCCCTAATACGTAGTATAAGTAGTCTAAAATTAGAATGCGTACTTGTCATAAAGTGCGCACTGTCAAACGCAAATGGATGAGTGGGAGTTTTGCCAGAGGCAGGCGGTGGAGGGGTAGCACACCGATTGACCATCTTGAGGGAAGTGAATCCTTCGGTGAGCGTGTCAAAGCGAGGCGTATAACGTCCACCGATGTACACCAGCCGGCCATCTTCCGAGCGATGAAACAAGGGAACCGTGAAGCCGTCACTGCCAGATGGAAGAGAACACTGCGACCAGTTGCCACAACCAATCTGCCACAACATAACGTACAGGTTATACCATGTTCTGTAAACACAGTTGCACTGGCTTCAATAGCAATACTGCGCATCCACAAACTGACGTCAGTTGAAGCATGCTGTATTTCATTGTATGTTTAAAGATGTTCAAAGATTTAATTTTTATTCACTTTTGAGTTTTGACATTGGAACTTTCAACTTTGAATATCATCAAAATCCAACATTGTTCAACAATTCTCTAAATTTTGAAAGCTAGACAAGCCACTGCTAGATAAAACTGAAAACCAGAGGAAATATAGTTCACGCCACAGGATTTTCATGGATATAAATAATCATGAAACTTCAACAATGCAAGATACGGAATTAAAAAATACATTACAAGATGCAGTCAGTATTTCAAAAACGCTAACGAGTCAAATTTTATAATACAGTAAACCCTCGTTAATTCAAATTTATTTGTATAGTACAGACTGTACAGTAGTATAGTGTGTGCGTGCAGTTTGGTTGAATCAAATGCGCCTCCCACGTGGTTTGTTCCCTCCCACTTCCCCCTCGGCCCCAGGAAGCCATCTTTGACAGCTATGTGGTTATCTTCAAGTTAAGTCACAGATAATTGAAGCTGTTGTCAAGTGTTTTCTCAGCAGTTTTTCAACAAAGAGTCATTAGGAAATACATTCATTAGGAAATGCTTATCACAGTTCACAGTGTTGAAAGAGTCAAATTACCGAACTGAACGTTGAAAAGTAAAAAATGAAAAGTACAAAGTGAGGCAATAAATCCAAATATTAGGACCTAGAATAAAATGGATGAATTATACTCTCTACATACACTAGCTGGCTGATTCATTTATTATTGTTTCATGTTTGTTCAATTTAAATTTCAGCAAAAAGTAAGAATAAAAGTTGTCACAATTGAATATTTTACTACTTGAAATCCTTTGTCGTCTACATTCCTACCCTAAACATTACCTCTCGGGTGTCTCAACCAGCCAGATGTTTATGAAGAGGCTCCCCCCTCACCCCTCATCATGCTAGAATGCATACACATGTGGCTGTGACGTGTCTCTAGATTGCCAGGACGCCCGAACGCTAATGTTTAGGATAGGGAATGTGGACGACAAAGGATTTCACGTAATAAAATATTCAATTGTGACAACTTTCATTCGTAATTTATTCTTGCTGAAATTCGAATTCAACAAACACAAAACAATAACAAACAGTAGTTTGGACTGATTATCAGTTCCAAAATTCGAAATAATACAAATTCGAATTATCAAAATGAATTAACATCGATATCCCTATAGCAGCGGCCGGGGTCATTTCTCCAGTTTGAATTAACCAAGTTCGAATTATCGAGGGTTTACTGTAACATAGGTAGAACACGGTCCAACATACGGTATTTTTGCTATCTATTTTTACCTCACCACGGACCGTTCCATAAGAATAACATGTAATCCAATATAAATATTTATTATAGATCGACTGTTCTTCTCTGCATGGTATGAAGCATTGTGATATACCGGTAGTTCACTGCAATATGTTCACACGGAAAGTCGCTACGCTCATATACATGTTACGTTGACACTGAAAATTCTATATTGTGGGTATATCCCGTTCAACAACTTGACACAAATTGATGTTTACTAACATCAATAAGTGCAGTTAGTAGACTTGCCTTCATCAATTCAAACTAGTAGTCAATCTACTAACCTGAGACAGATGGTTGACGTAGCTGGACATAAGTATTGGCGACTCAACAATAGGCTTATTGACCTGCATGTGAAGATTGACAAGCGTCACGTCTTCTTGAGAGCTCACTGCTGATATGAACGAAGTACTCGAGATGATTGAATGCGTGTCAGAAGAATCGTTAACCATGCCCGCCTCCGACACATCTTGGAGACCTGAGAAATACGAGATGAAGTGTCATGCATGCACTATCACGACTACAAAACATAAGTTAGATGTTGAGAGTGAATAATGATTGTACCTGTGTACTACAAAATACAAATAGGACTTGAAATTCAACATTCATATTTCACAAGTAGAAGCCTATTTAGTGTTTATCAAAGTTCAGTTAGTCTGTTATATAGGTTCAACCCACAGAGTTTAAAACTAGTTGAATAGATGCATAGATGAGCCAACATGCTTGGTGGCGCGGGGTCTGCAGGGTGTTAACGTGAGTTACGCGCTTTGGTGATACAAGCCAGACTGGGAATATTTTGTTACAACTTACAAGTTATCCTAATGGTGGAGCTCTGGACCCATAACCTAATAAATTTTGTGCCAGGCCTGGCTAGCTCCAAGAGGCTAAGGACTTTGATTGGTTAATGTTCACTAAGAGAACTACATGTCATGGCAACATGTCCAGTCTTTTTATATTTCAATTGTTGTTAGCACAAAATTCTAGCCCTGCTCATGAGGTGGACTTCAGATGTGATGGAATTATTCAGTCCATGAGACCGTGAATTTGTTATAATAGTTGTGTTTGTCTGTCTGCACTAACTTGCACGAACCTACACCAACTTACACCGATTGGTCGGTGGCCGTTCGTCTGACTCAGGACAGAATAGTGCAACTTGCACTCGGCTGTTCGTTTGTCAACGCACGGTGAACTGGAGTAAGTTGGTGTAAGAAAGTGCAAGAAAAGTTACCCCTGCTCGTTTAGGTGGTGTAAAGTAGTGCAAGCAGATCTTACGTACGCAAAATGGCGGTATCTGTGAATGTTATCACGTTTTACTTACGGACTGATGAAAACGGGATACTATTGAGTTCAAAAGGTTAGTTTTATTGGTTTATTCATCATTTATGAATTATTAGTTCATTATTATTTTAGTTTTGACACGGCTGGAACGTGGATCTGCAAGGCCTGGTACATTTCCTCAACAATATCACCTCCCATCTCACTTTGCATGCCTAAATATTAAACTAAAACAACTCATTTATAATCAGAATTCCAGCAACACACACCCAAAACATTCCAACAATTACCACCGAAAATTACAACAATTGCCACAGAATTTACAACAACAAATCAAATCCCCACTGTCAAAACCTAAGTCTCCTGTAGTCTCGTGTCAGGACTGAAGGTCGTGACAGTTTATTATCATTTAGTTAGTTTTATTAGTTTAGTTTTATCTAGGTTTTATTTAGTTTTATTAACTAACAGTGCTCTCGAAACAATATTGTTCGAATATTCTTATAACTAGTTATCAATTCGTTATGTCTGGTTAGCTTGGGCGTCAAGTAGCGTGCTGGCGGGCAGGGTTCGATTCTCTTGTCTTTTTTTTCTATTACCTTTTAAATATTATATAAATGCTTTTGGCTACACGTTATTATGATCAGAAATATTTTTTTCATCAACCATCAACCAATATTGTCATTATTGTTTATAACGAAATTCATCACAAGCGTAGAAATTGAATGACACATATTTTGAGTTACAGTGGAATTCGCGGCAAATAGTTTGTGGTACGCGGTGGGTGGTGGCTGTTCGTCTGTAATTGTTAGTTCACGAACACCAAGTTGAACTGAACCACAGTGCACCCTGCACGGAGTTGAACTAAAGTTGCTCCGCCCCCTTGAAGTGTACTCCAGTTCTTTTCAGTTCATGACAGACGAACACAACTTATAATATACTGTCATTGTTGGTTGCATTTTTAGTGAGCATTAACCAATCAAAGTCCTAGCCTTTTGGAGCTAGCTAGCACTATGACTAGCACGAAATTTCAAGTGGTTCATCAGGTAAGGTCCAGAGTCATACCAAATAAATGACTTCATTCATTGATTGTTACTTAAGACTGATGTGAAAATTCTACTGAGGAATATACTTCATGATGATCAGCATATACTTCCGCATCTTTTCATGTAACTCACACCCACGTTTTTGTATTTAGTATTCTCTGAGAATTTAATGAAATGGTGTTGTGCGGTGATTGCTGTGTATAGTCTGCTTATCTATCTCTGTGTCACGTGATATTTCCCCTCTGATCAGACAAGCTATGTTGGCCTCAACCCCTCTCAATGCTGCCAGTGCTACGATTTGCAGCTAACATAGTCTATACATAAAAATGTCTATGGCTCAACCTAACTTATTGCATATACTGACCAGTCATACTGTCCCGGTGGTCCCGTCTCCTTTGTCCATTAAACGAGTGGAGGTTACGATGTTCGGGTGTGTGAATCTCGTGGTCACTCCGATGACTTGATAAACGCACTTTACTCTCCGGCGCTGTGTTCGTCACTGACATGGAACCTAGAATTTCAACAGATAAATACAAACGATTAAGCTGCAAGACAACCAGGCATTTACTACTCTTCACTGTTGCAAGCACACACACAACACACTCTAATATACTGAACAGCTACATGCTCCAAACCTACACGCAGGCCTAATTTTTGAAATATTTTAAATATTTTGAAAAATATTCAAATTTAATATTCAACATGCCAAAGTATTTAACCTTCTTTGAAGCGGTTTCTTTCAACCTTTCTTTCAAGCTGGTTGATTGAATTATAGAACAGTATTGGTATGTGTTTGATGCATAAATACGCTGGTTGTATTATAAATAAGGGTTGACGTTCAATATTGAATATTTCGATCGATACCCAAAAATTCTTGATATTATATTTATTGCGTTCAGAAGGTAGAATGGACAGAATATTGTTCATTTAATCCATTACTTTTTAAAACATGTAAATTATGAAGAATAAAATGATGGAGAACTAATAGGCCTGCACAAATAAATTAATAAATTATCTCCTATCTGTAGACATTTCCTCAACATTGGCAGTCAGAAGTTCCAACTATCATGATCAGGAGTTTTGAGTTTACCCTAGCTGGCTGACACATCTGGCTTATCTCAACATTTGACCACAAGAACATTTTTCTTTGCAAATTTTGTTTTTCTTCTTTGACGTTGATTGTGAAGTTGACAAGGGCGTGGGGGAAGGGGGGGATGAAGACGTTCAAACTTTGACCCCCTATAACTTTGAAACCTCTAAGAAAAAAATTCACTCAAATCAACAATCGGAACAAGTGTGCCAAATTTCATCAAATTCTTCGTTGGTCAAGGACAAAGGGGATTCCTATTTGACATGGAATGACCGTATAGGCTATAGCTATAACGCAAAGCTTCCAGTATGTTAACAAACCTTGAAGAACGTTCCCGCTGGTCGTAACAGGAATAATACTCAGCTCCGAAGCAAACTTCTTTCTATTGGCCACCGCAATTGACTCCTGCCTAGTCAACGTCACGGAATTTCTCAGCGAAGATGTCCTACTGGCTATTATGTCTTCCTCGGCTGAATAGAATGTTTCCGATTGGTTTTCGGAACTCATCGAAACTGTACGCTGCACTTCTTTCAAGCGCTGTTCCTCTGGCGATGATAACGAATGGCGGGAATCACCCGGGGATGGAAAATAGTCCACGGCAAGCTTTGAATCGCTAAGCGAACATTTTGGTGGGGTTTCTGGCACGCTGAGTATCGACTTGCTGAGTTTTGAATCACTATCAATCTTCGATGTTAAATTACCTGCAATATAATAATACAGATAACTTCAATTTTAAACCTTGGGCCCCTACTTCACTTCAAGCTTCTTTTACAATGGTATATGTTAAAACTATTCAACTCATACCACATAATTTTCAAATGAATACAGCTAGAACATGCACTATTAGCTGTTTACGTTTTGACAATTATGCAATATGAGTTGAATAGTTGTGACTTGGACTCGGAGGTGGCTCGTGCATGAAATTTGAAGTGAGGCGAGATTGAAATTGAAAAGTGGGTGCCTACAAAAAGGGTCGTGATTTCAAGGTGAAGAGGGGGTCTGGGGGGCAAAAGCCCCCCAGACTTTTTTGAATTTTCATCATTTTGGACCTGTAGAAATGAGTTTCGAGAAAGATTCAAGTTACAATCTTAGCCTTTACATCAACAACTTCATTCCTCATAGTCATAGTGTTAATTCCAGTGAGGATATCGTCATTCTTCGGTACGTTAATCAACAGTCATAGGTCCTAAATTGATCAAGTAATTGTACTTTGTTATATTTCTAGTTCTACATATACATTGAGTGAAGTGCCAAAACGATGTGAGGTTAATCAAATTGCAAATTTTCAGATTTTATGACATTTTATTGGTTTAAAATATTTTTAAAACTCCGATGTGTTGTTCAATAATTCATTCCTCCGCTTCAAGTTTGCATCATTCATATTTGAATTTCCTGTGATATTTTGATTAAATTCTGTCAGAGCAATTTCAAGATAAAGGTACATTTATACTAAAAATTATTATTATGAAATAACAGGCATTGAAAAGTGGTAATATGTATAGGCAATAGCAGGCCTAAGCCTATGAGAATAGCCACTGCACATGAGACTGAAAATAATTCCTGAATCCAAATATTATGAATGTGTTCAAACAAATTGTATCCATATATTTTGTATTTTGTCACACTTAATAATAATGTGGAAAAAAACTAAAAACCAGAGAAAAAAATGCGAGTTCTGGTACGTAGTCAGTTGAATAGTACAGAATGATGGACTATTTTGTTTTTCGAGGGCTGAAACTTTTCCCTGATCGTGAATTTCTGATAATTTCGATAACGGGCTGAGGGCGATCCAACAATAATATTTCTTTTTTCAATTCCCACTATCTTGATCTAAATGGTATTTCGAGTACAGCTGGTATTTGATCTTGTTTAAAACACTGAAACAGATGGTCGAGTAATTATAACACTGAACTGTCATTTAGGAAACCGGAGTTCGATTCCCGCCGTAGTCGACCATCCTGACAGGAGGTTTTCGTGCTTTCCCTCAGTCTTTCAGGTCAATACTGGGATGATTCCTTAACAAGGTTGCACTTTTTCCCCTCGCTTTTCAAGTTATTTTTTGTGTGTTCGATAGTGCTATTTTATTTATGTTATCGCCAAAGTGAAGCCCTTATAAGACTTTGTGGATAAGCGATAGGAATTTTGTTAATTGTAATGTTTCTAACTTTTGTTTTCCCAGTGAAAAAAAATAGCCCATGGCCGACTCTGTCCCACTCTCCAAAAAAACTCATGATAAAATAAACTCTCATCCCACCATCCCACCATCTCATATATCATTCACCGACGCCAATCGATCTCAGTCATGAGTAGGCCCTACAGTGCGTCGTGACATCCAATATAAATCAATAAATACGTTGTTTAAAACAAAAAATACTTGGAAAGGTGTAGGCCTAGACGTACCATTACCAGTTGGACCCAGTACGGCATCGCGCTCACAAATATATACACTTGAATATAATAGAATGACGTTTATATTATAAAAAACACCTCTGTACAAATCACACAATTTGACACATCACCATACGCTGGGCCCAGAGATTTCAATAGGTAATAGATAAGAAAGATGTAATAGTTAATCACTTATTACCTACTACCAGTATGACTTAAGTAGGCCTACTCTACTATCAAATTGACCGTGAATAAGTCACACGTGTTTCATTGTATACTCTGTTGCCACATACAAATTCACTATTACGATTAGAAATCCTTTGTTTCATCACCTATTCGAGTACACGTGCGATGAAGAATAGTCGGCATGAATTTTGGCATCATTGCGCGTATATTCGTGTATATGCGTTCGTCTCAGTCTCGTTCATTCAGCCTCAAACTTTTCGAATTGAGCCTCGTTCGCCATCTATCTCGTGAATTTCCGTACGATCCTAGGTTAAGCCAATTGAGCCCGAAGAGGCGTACTAGCTCGACGCTGCATGAGTCGAAATCGAGTGCAGAGCGCAACGCGTGGTAATACAGTAGAATCTCTTTAGAACGTCCTTCAATACAGCGATCATCGCGATATATCATCGTTTTGAGATAGTCCCGGCCAATTCCCATAAGACCATGTGTATTTTTTCTTTGTTAATACGTCCCTTAATTAAAAGACCATCGCGAGAAAATGACGCTTTTTTGGTTCCCTTCCAAGAAAAACCATCAATACTACGACGAAACGACTGAAAAATTGTTTTTGTTTGTACCGTTTTGTCCTGAATATAAGCTGAGGGTTTTTCTCGAAAATTCAAGCCCCAAAGTCACCCTCAGCTTACTTGCAAATCTCGGCCTATAATCGGTCCAAAATACGGTTTTTGATCATTTTAATTGGGCGTACAACACCGGCACACTCATAACAACGGAATCGACTTGAAACTGCGAGATATTCTACTGAAAACACATTTAATGAATGTTTCATCATAAACAAGCATGATTTTCCCAATTCCCAGCATTTTTATTTGACGCACAATAATAAACAACCACTTTGAGCTGTTGGCTGCATGGTGTGCATCATCCTACTGCCTAGTGCTGACTGCGTGTAGTCTGACCTTGTCTGACATTGACACGCACCAGACTGTTTAGCGTTAAGAGGCCGGCAATTTGCACTAGTTTGGCGGTCAATGTGGTCTCAATTCCGGTAGACAATTCTCGTCGCGCTAGGTGCATTTTACGCGATTAACTACCGGTCGTCTAATGATACTTTTAATGTTTCAATGTTCTTACGGACGCTATACGGTGGTATTATTTTCATATTATATACCCTTCCAAAATAAAGCGAAGTGTATAGGCCTACTTCTACACATAACGATTGGCACCATGTCTGTTCAATGTCAGGCGTGCTGCTTGACTACAACTGACTGGTGGAGAAATAAGATACAGTTGAACACTTCAGACACTTGAAATCACACAGTAAATTGCAGGAGGGAGGTGGAAGAGGGGGATATTTCATTAAAGCATCAATTCAGACTGGAAACATGAACTTAATTGATGTCAAAATATTATTACTCAGCATTATTATGCAGTGTCCTACTATAACTGTATACGTACCACATGGCAAGCTATCAGTGATCGAACTCCGCCCTATGCTATAATATTGACGACTGACAGTATTTTATGAATGCCTTGTAGAACAAACACAAAGTTTTATTGTGAATTTTACTGAAAAATTTGGTTGAACGACCATCATGATATAACAACGATTAGCTTATCTCCCCTCAAGGTCGCTCTAAAGAGATTGTACTGTATCAAGCAATTCTAGTTGACTTGGGCGCGGCTCGTGTAGAAAAGTTTGTGTGGGGCTTTTTTCTTTTTCTTTTTTTTTTTTTCGAGTGGAATTTCCAATCATTCTGATATTTGAATGAATATTCAGACTGAAAATATTATAATTTGTATTTTATTTTTTTTTTTTGAAAAGAGTAACTGCAGCGTTGCCTCAGTTGGTACACTGGATGAGCCGCCACTGCTCAGACTATCTTGAAGGTATGAAAATATCTGTGTTCCCCGCATCAGAACTTGGATTTCTCATACTGTTGGAAAGTTATCAGCAAAAAAAATGATATTTTGCCAATCGGCTCACATGCACTTTCAATACATTTGTTTGCTCTCATAAGAAATATTTCTTTCAAATTATTCAAAATGTCATTCCGATCAAATTTAAAAAATAGATCATTCAGTTTCAAGTTACAAACCTATTGCAGTAGGACTTTGGTCGAGGAGTCGCGCGTAGGGAACATCACGCAACGTTCCAGCTGCAGTTCGATTACCCATTGATGTGTAGGAAAATCGTCGACCCATGCTACGCTTATCGCCATAGCAACTACCAGGGCTGGGCGAGGCTGTGCTAATGCGGGACCGGTCTGCTGTCTGGGGACTTTCACCTGCACCACTGCCAGCAATCTAGAATGTCATGGGAGGGATGAATAAAACTTGGGATGTGACAATTTAACACTGCGTGCCAAAAATGTTGACCGAAGACATATAATCAACTTATGTTGAATATTTATGACTGAGCTATGATGGTGGATGCTCACAATTTCCTTGGATAGATAGAAAAAACTTGCTACAGCAAACTGTATTGGAAAGCCAATATCAAAATCGCTTACCGATACAACAAGGAGTATCTGTGGCACAGAGGTAGACCATTGCAAGCAGCATGGGCCTACATAAGAATTTATTTCAAAAAAGATGAAAAATTATAAATGAAATTGAAATTGATTGGATATTGAAATCCAACAAGCCTACTTTCAAATAATATATCTCTCACTGTTGAAAAAAAATCTTTACCACTAGTAGTGAGATATTACCTTGAGACTAGAGTTCCTGTGCACAGTATTGTCCCACGAGCTAATTGGGTCTGGTTGTAAGGATACATCCAGAGAACCTGTGTATGGTGGCGTGTGAAACACCAGCTGCCCTTCATGAAGGATACTCTGACCAAATCCTGGATCTTTGCCAGGCTCATGAATCCTATAAAATGAATTATCACTTGTGAAAATCAATTTTGAATCATAACATGAGCATAGTGTTGAATACTATCAACATTATTTATACTTGCCTACTACAAATTTATGTCACATTACAGCCTATCAGGCTAATCTCCACATTATGCCTCAACATTAACAACCGGCAGTCTTGAGCGAAATTATTTTTCCAACTCGTAAAACATGCATGCAATCGTTCCGAGTGTAAAATATGTTTTACGACCATTGAGTGACATTACCACAATTAGCCTCCCCCTTCCATTCCCTCAACATCGCACTATCGAGGTTCTACTGTAGATAATACTTTAGCTTTAAATTTAAACTTCTCATATCAATTTTCAAAAGTCAGTCTGAATAAAGTACCAGTATTTAACTATGTACAGTCCTGTATAAGACTTTCAACTGAATTATAAATAACTCACCTAAAAACTGCCATATTGACCCCATCTTGTACATCTTGCCGACTTGGTTTGAAAAACTTGGCTCCATTCTTGTTGGCTCCAAAAAAAGCACATCCCCCTATACATCCACACTTTCCATTACTGGCATTCACACCTGTTTCACCAGGCCAAAGAAACCATAAACGTTTGGTCAAATCGTCATGAATTTTCAAGAACCTTTGTTGAACCAAATGTAAATTATGTTCGGGGGTTGGTAATGACATGGCTGCCTCGATAACTAATGGACCTAATGTAATCGAACCGACTTCTAGCCAAAGCTCAGACCCTTCGCTACTCGATCGATGACCACTATGAGATCGGCTACTACCGATATGGCTATAATGTCCACCAGTTGAGACAAACTGACGCACTCGAACTGAAGGTAAGACTCCGGTAACACCCGATTTAACTTGATGCCCGTGAAGATTGCAGGAAGCTACACGAATCGGAGAGGCCCACAAATGTATTGCTGTACAATTTTCAAGGAAATATAAGTCAATTGTATCAACTAGAACGCGATTCATTCGGTATTTGATATCAGTAGATGATGGACAACGATAGCCTGTATCAGGATTCGACTCGGAACATGTTAATGGAGGAAGATTGTGATGGCAGATTTTCTGTATCCCCGGACAGCGTAGTTTATTTTCATCATCCAACGCTAATAGAAGGAAAGTCTCGAGTGATGTTACCAAATGATGTAATTGTGGTGCAGTCAATTTTCCGCTGAGTTTTCCCAAATGTATTTCAAGCAGCCAGGCATACTCTAATGTATCTTCACCCAAAGCTCGTCCATCATTACTGAACATGGCATGATCCCGTATTTGCAAACCAGACAACAATAAATGTCCTTGGGTAAGATGCTTTTCTTTGTTAGGTCGAATAACCTGATCAGAGATGAGAAGTATTGCTGGAGAGAGTAGTAGCTGTAACTTGGTTTCTTTGTACGCTTTCTGCATCTCAAAACCGAAACGTTCTAGTAGAATCATGGGGCACGGAGGATCGTTTTCAGTACAGTTTTTAACAAGATGTGCTTGAACGTCATGCATAGTTATTGAAACATTAACATCAATTGGTCGATAATCCCGAGGATCAAAGTCTCGTTGTTTATCACTCTCGTCACCTTCTGATTTTGTTAGATTGTCATTTACTGTAGATCGTTTACTCTGTTGCATGTCAGTAAACATTTGATCATCACCAAAAATGTTCTCTTTCAGATGTAAAAAGTTTCTAATCAACGTACCGTACAGTAAGAGAACGGATGGCCCCATTTCCAGTTCAAGACTGACTTTATCTGCGGGAAGTGAACCAGGTTCAAACTTTGTTCCGTCAACATGTGACCAATTCAGTCCCGGTGACTTTCGGCAATGCGGAATCCGAATAGGGGATAGAAGGATTTCCTCTTTCTCCGGAGTTGTTATATCAGCTTGAGGTGGAGGTCCGAGAGGTGGACATGGGTGATACGTATAGTTGATACATAATGCAATAATCTGTACGGACCAACAATCAATCCAGCCGTCACTTTTCTGACAAACGTTCCTCCATCGACGAGCATCAGATTTTGGTTTTGGGTGACCGTCTCGTCCTAATATCTTTGCATTAGCATCTAAAGCAAGCAAAACACTACGACTAGAACAAACTTCTGGGAGATAAAGAAGCAAATCTACGCTTTCCCCTTGGAGCCAGAAACGTAAAGGAACTGTTACCGGCAGAAAGTCAACGAACGGGAGATCAAAAGAGAGATCAAATAGATCTCCAGAAAATGCTACATGTACGTTTTCCTGGTTCTGCGACGAACAATCAATCCAATTGTATTCATTGCTCAACGTTATTATTTCAAACTCTTTCAAAAGTAACGTGAATTTCCAAGTGTACGGTACAAAATGAAGTAAATCAGGTCTTGCCTTACTTCCCCAGTCATTGAGTAAATCTTGAAAGAACCACTTATGTGCGAATATCAAATGCACAGTTGCCTTACATCCTGTCAAATTGAAAATCCATTCTTGATGATCATTCCACTTTATCGGATAATGACATTTGACATTGAACTCGAGTGTTTCACTTTCGACTAAGCTTCGATACTGCAAACTAGTTGTAGCTTCCAGATGTAACAACTGCCCAGTAATCTTTGTAGTGAACCCATCTTTCAGAACCACCCACGGCATCGTAACCTCCAAGTAAGAACCGGGACCAACATTAATATGAACTGCGTTTGTCTCTTTGTTCTTTGAGAAAAGAATATCAACCGTAGCTTCATTTAAGGTGCTTAAGCTTATGTCAAAACACTCAGCCAAACGTTTCTCTCCAGGTTGAGGTGCTTTGGTAACTTGTAATGATTGACAATCGGCAGGATAGAAGAACTTGAACAATCGCTCCCTTTGACGATCCGCCCAGGGGCCGTAACTAAAGTCTGTGCCTTTACCACACTTGATATCCATCCTCCACATAGGAGGTGCTGACTCAATAATGTCCCCATTAGCCAATCGTAGCATTTCTGGTTGTTCAGGTACAACACCAGCCTCATCCATATAATAATACAACTCAATGTTGTTTGACGATAAAACAACAAAACCCTCTCCCATGTATCGTGGGGGTTCATCTACCATTCCAGTGTACTTAGGGCTTGGTGCCAGTATGACTTTGAAATTCTCAGCTTTACATTTGGCAAAGTGCATGAAATGATCAAGACGGGAAGCAGCAGGTTTAGTCGAGTAGACAAAATGAGCTTCTTCAACAGTTATCGAGAGAGTTGTGGGAACGAGGCGGTTCCCAAAAACTACGCGACCACATTCCACGTCAAGCTTGATGACAGGAATAAGGTCTCGCCAGCTGTGAGATAATGCTGCCACCTGAAATGAGGAATATATCAGAGGTATTATGGTTGATATGTGATTATACCTCATAATATGAATATTTTCAAATGATACTACATACTACATAGTTCAACAATACATTCCATGAATATTCCAAGCTCTGAATTGATTGTACACAGTGAATGTTCAACTTGTAGATTTGGTGTACACTTTGGCCTCCTAGTACATATTATGTTGATCAAATTTGGTTAAAAATAAATCAAGTTATAGTATACATTTTGTATTTTCATCAATCTACCAACTGGTTGAATCAGTGATAGCAAAGACTCCATCCCACTCTTACAGAGCTTTGTCTGTTTTTTTTTGCAGGCACTGCACAGGTCGCAGGGTTTGACCTATGACTATCAATAACGTAACGGGATAAGCAACATGGCATAAGTCCTATCCTTTTAACATTAGGCCGTTTTCACCATGATGGAATCAGCGCTTTCGTGTACATTTGTGAGATTCGCAATTTCAAATCAAATCGTACGTATTAGGCTCGTATTTCAATATATAGTACATAGTTGTATACTTGCATTGTTTCTGACCTTTCTCGTAGATGATGGGTAATTATCCAGTTATCAAATGGTGAATATAGCAGTAGGGCTCTTGACTAGGGGACTAAATGCTTTTACAGACGTATTTTAAATTTAGATTGGCCAATTCAAATGAAATTTATTCCAATATTGCTTAATGCAGTTGGAAAGAGCTGGATTCACAGATTACATTACATCTATTACTTGTATAGATCAACATACAACAATACCAGCAAATCATCATAACATTTGTGAGGCGGCATCCCTTTAATATACGCATGGTGTGAGAGGGAAGCGCCATGTTGCTTATCCCGTTACGTTATTGATAGTCATAGGTTTGACTGATCAACATGAAACTTTTTTTGTACAGGCAAACTCATCCAACTTAGAACTGTATAGTTTTTGGAATGGATCGGTTGGACCTATTTTGAGAAATATCATCTCAAAATTTCTAAAACCCCTTTAAGATTAGGCTGAGCGAAAAAATTTGAAAAATAAACTCAAAAAAAAAATCTGAATGTGTACACATGAATGATAAACATTATCACCATTTTGTATGCAATTTGAACCAGTCATTTAGAGACAAAAATTCAACCAACTGTTTTTATTCATTAAATATATAGAAATGATAGCAGAATTATGTTACCAAGATTCACTGCTTTCTAGAATCAATATTTGCCCAACAATGAAGTATTCTTTATATGCGTCAAGGTGTGTAGAATACCAGAGTCGACAAATTAACAAGGGTAGAACTACCCTGTACTTCAACGACTTTTATATCTTATTCAGATATCTCGCTCATCTTACAATGCATATGCTGCGTTTGCCTAGTATATAATTATGGACTTTGAGCCAACACATAGTCCCCCCCCCCCCCCTCCCTGGCAACAGAAGTTTAAAAATGATTCCCAACATTTTTTCACACCATTTCCATTTTCACTTGAAAGCTGGTGGGTTTGACTTTCAAGGGTGTCCAAACTTTGGTCAAAATTTTTATTTTTTTAAAGCAAAAAATGGTATCAAGAGTACAAAGTTGGTTCATTTTAAGCACAAAACTATCCTCATTCTTTGCTATTTGAATTATGAACATAATTCAGCAACAAAATTTTTAAAAAATACCTGAGGGCTGACTGCTGGACTCCCTCCTTTATCTTTCTTCTCACTTTCATCATCAGTAGGGAACATTTGGGGGTCCAGACCAAAAACCTAGAATAATCCAAGAAAAACAGTTGCAATATACCTAGTCATAACAGTTCACCTTTTAACTGCAGAGTTGTCTGACAGCAGCTGTATGCCCTGTGCTGAGTTATTTTTCCAAAACGCTAAATTTATTCTAAATGATTTTTATTTCTTCATGATTTTATCGACACCACAGGAGAGTAAAAAAATATGGGTGGTGAAGAATCAAATGAGAACTTCATAAATGTACTCATTTTTGATTCCTAGGCCTAGGCGAGTAGGCTCGGCCTAAGATATTGCCGCAGGAGCTTGGATATTATCATACTCTTCACTAGTAAATACATTATTATTATGGGTGTGCTAGCACAAGAATTTTTGAGTTCGAGTTTCGGGTTTCGAGTTCAAGTTCCAATTCACATGAACTCAAAAATTGTGAGTTCAATTTATTTTTTCACAATCTTTCTGCAGGCCTATCTGTATTACCCTGGATATAAAACGTGATTTTTTCCTAAATTTTGGGGTCCAGGGGTCGCTACTGATTTGCGAATCTCGGCCTAACATCGATCAAAAACACATTTTCATTTTTGTAATTGGGCTGTCTATACTAAACGTACAGGATGTTGAAAATAGTCGCTCCAAGGCAATTTGCCGTGCTATACTTGAGCAGTGAAATGCCTTGTTTTGTTCATAGATTAAAGTCTAACAGCCGTTTGGTCAGCAGAGTCAAAAAGTAATTTCGAAATTAATTCCAAATTGGGGAAATTTGAGTCAAGCTTTATTGAATATGTGTATTCTTGAACTGAAAGTGCATCAGAAACACTGTCATATTTTTTTTGGCCGAAGCTACAGCGCTTGAATGAAATATTAAGTTGCTGTTTTGACTTCATTTTGGTGAAAAATCAACTATTTTTCCTCTTAAAATGAGTGTGAATCATAAATGAGAACGGGTAGGCCTACCTATATTTATTTTTGCATAATTCTATTCATAATATCTTTATCCACAATAAAACAAGTTTTTTGATTGAATGTCATTACTCATTACGGTACTTTTAGTGTATTTTGATGATCTGTTTAATAATGACAATGCATGAAATTTGAAGGTTGCATGTAAAATGATAGGGAAATATCCAGTATTTGAATTGATATATCTCAAAATTTATCCTGGTTAGCCTATGATCTGTTTTGATATTATTATCGAGCACGTATCAAAACGAATCGACTGACAAAAACACGTGATTTTTCCGGGACCATGAGGTAATGGAGGTTAGCCTTAAAGAGGTTTTCTTTACTCTATGGTTTTGTTGACAGATATTGCATTGCAAACTCAATTGTTATGGTGATGATGATGATGATTGCAACAGATCGATGTTTAATAGGCTAATAAAGTATCACTGGCTCAATCAGTAAATTGAAATTCAGGAAAAAAATGAATGAACAAATTATGGCAAATATTATTATTGTGCGTAGTAGAAGCTCAAATGTCAAAGAAAAGCTGTTCATAGCATCCTGCGTGTTGCCCATATGTCATCAAGACGTATTACAAGGTCCATTTTGCTGGGACCCCCAAATTGAAAAAGTCGAATTATTTTGCTGTCGTTTCGCTGGCACCCCCAAATTAATCTCTAATTAGCGGGGGAACGAGTTGAGCGCAAGCGATGCGGTTTCGAGCACAAACGAAGCACAAACGATTGACAAAAAAAAATAATCCCATTTTTTCCATTCGGGGGTTGCAATTCGGCCGTTTTCGAATTGGGGGTGCTGTTGTTTCGCTGGCACCCCCAAATTAATCTTCGATTAGCGGGCAAACAAATTGAGCACAAACGATGCGGTTTTGAGCACAAACGTGCATAAATGAAGCACAAACGATTGACGCAAAAAAGTTGATTTTTTTATTTGGAGGCGCTGTCGTTTTGCTGGCACCCCAAATTAAATTCTAATTAGCGGGCGAACGAGTTGAGCACAAATGATGCGGTTTCGAGCAAACAAGCACAAATGACTGGCGAAAAAATAATTTGACTTTTTCGACTTGGGGGTGCCAGCGAAATGAACCTCGTATTACACAAGATGTATCTGGTGCCAGATACTATGTCAATAGATAGACCGCGCAATATATAGGAGGGTACCAACTATCAGTGTTGGGGAAGTTCCTTTTTAAAAAGAACTTTACAAAAGTTCAGTTCATTACTGTGAGAATGAACTTTTCAAAAGTTCAAGTTCATTTTCTATATTTTATTCTGAAAAGTTCAAGTTCGTGTGAAAAGTACATAAGTTCACGTGAAAGTTCATTTCGCATTTTTTCTGTTGCTTTTAACGTCAATTTGGACCACCGACAGTATTATATAGCTAATATTGGTAGGGCTTACTGGTCAGAAAACCGCGTCTATCTCCATCTCTCTCACTCAAGTACAAACGTCATGGAAAAATGTACTACTCGTTTGAAAAAAACGTCTCACCGGCGAACTTTCGAACTTTTGAAAAAGTTCGTGACCGAAAAGGAACTATTACCAAGTTCACGTTCATTATGTGAAAAACGAACGCGTTCATATAAAAGTTCATCAAAAAATGAACGCGTTCCCGTGAACGCGTTCATTTTGCGAGTTCACTCCCCAACACTGCCAACTATCAACCATTTCTTTATGCATTTTGGACTTGGGAAATTGCCAATAAAACACACATGTGTGTTTTATTATTATTATGTTATTATTATTATTATTTATTGTCATGTTCAAGTTCATGTATGGACTGTAGATTAGACGTTAGGAAGAGGGCAAAACTGAAATTGAAGTTGAAAATGAACACATTTTGTAACCCAAGTGAGGATATATTTTTGGTTCAGCAGTAAATTTTCATCTGCCTTTTAATGTCAATGTTATACTTTTGGTCTAGTGCCCATCTACTAGCTACATGGCTGAATGAATCCTTAGGTCTTTGTTCAAAACAGACCGAGAAATAATATCATTGCATGTAGATAAAAAATTACTTAAATAGTAAACACTGCATAATGTGTTGAAAGAGACACTTGAAATCAAACAATAATTTCACAGTTTCAAACTAGTGTTTGTTGACAAAAGTATACAGTACACCCTCGTTAATCCGAAATTCAAGGGACCCCAAAAAGTGATTTCGATTTATAAAAATTTGGATTAACCAAAAAACTCCTTTTCCACGAAAATCATCACACATCCCGGTTAGAATTGAAGCAATTTCGTATTGAGCGCAAGAGAAAGCTAGATGCCACATGTGCGAGGAACCGACTCACTGATCGTGTGTATTCGGCTATCTTTGACAGCAAACGAACGTTAGATGGCCAGCTTTCATTGACGCTCGGCCGTTCTCCGAGCTTACCGCTCGTCAAGGACAGACAGAGCGGCCATAGACCTTAGTAACTAACCTAACGAAGTTAGATACTAAGGTCTTTGGAGCGGCCCGAGCGCTCTCGGAGTCGGATGACGTATGCAGTGGCAGCAAACAGCTGAGCTGGCTTCGGCCTATTGTTACGCGTCAGATAAAAAGGATGAAATTTACGAAAATAATGATCAATTCAAGGAATTCACTCGATCTATTTCGGATTATCCAATCCGAAAACAGTGCTAAAGCAATTGAGGGGTCGAAATATTAGTTCGAATTACGGATTAGCTGGAATTCGGAATAACCATATTCATTAACATTGAAATGCCTTTACCTACCGCCGGGGACTGACTTCAAGTTCGAAATATGTCAAATTTCGGATTAACCGAGTTTGGATTAACGCGGGTTTACTACTTGAATAGACCTACCACTTGCTGAAATATTTAAGATAGTTAATCTTGCAGATAGTTTGAGATCTTACAGTATTTGGGGCAGAGAGAAGGGAGCAGAACACGTGGGTCAGACTTGAAACTACAAACTGAAAACAGCATATTTTTTTAAAATTTGAATTTTCTTTCTTGCGGTCCCTTGGAATTACATCGAATCAACGAGGGTTTATTGAAAGAACTTCACTTAAAACAGATTGAAAACTCTTCACTTAGAACGGATTGAAAACTCAATATTTGATGGGACCTGGTAAGTCTAATTGTTTTTTTTCTTCGTTTTTTTTCTTCACTCAAACTCAAACTCAAACTCAAAACGTGTGATTTTCTTTCGAACTCGAACTTGACTCGAACTTGAATTCTCAAACTTGCACACCCCTAATTCTTATTGTGATCGATATCAGAATCAAGATAAGAACTGGTTTCACCTTCCCAGATTAATGTGTTGGGATAAGTTTCTCATTATTGGTCAAACAAAGCATAATTATCATATTGCCGAGTCGGTCAATTGACATCCGTCATTTTCACTAATATCAGAATCCTATTGAGTCGTTGACAGGAATTTCATCTGAATAAACACTACTATAATGACATAAATCAAAAGTCGTCGTTGTTTTGAAGAAGTACGTATGTTCAGTCAATAGTTCACGCAGAAACACACAAAAGAAATCAGGTCGATAACTACAGTTTGCCGCCCAATAGAAAATAAGCAATATACCACAGTGCGGGAATCAAACCGCGGATACGCGGACGTAGAACAGCTGACACAGCAGGCTGGAACGCGTGTGTAGCAGTTAAAAGGTTATCTTTTATATAGTCTTTATAACTAGCTAAATAGCTACCACATACCTAACCTGCCCATCTTACAACTGTGATTAAACATAACTTCTGATATCAATGCTATAAAGCAAAATCTTTCATTTATAAAATCAATATAAAACGAAATATAAACTTTCAAAAGCGAAATCATATGATTCATTAAACCACAAAATCTGAGCCCTGCTCATAACTCAAACCCACGTTCAACCTGACTTCAGTTTTTAAAGTAGTGTCTTAGCTGAACGAGCAAGGGGGGCAGCATTCGGTGCTTTAAAGTTAATACAAGAGTCAGGAGAACGAACAGGAGAAAACTAGGCCTCACTGGTTAATTGGTTCTTGTACACACTGTGTCTATACACACCTTCTCAAGGTTAGCGTACATCTTGCTTCGATTGTAAACGTGTAGCTCGAATCCGTTGAGCATAACGGACAGACGCGTGTCAGAGTGAGAAAGATCCTCAGACACGTCCTTAGGAACATAGGCACGCCACCACCGGAATATCAGCCAGCCATCTTGGATCCTAACCGTGTAGTCATTGGTGATGTAGATAATGTCTCGACACATGATCTTCCCCGACAGAACGTTCCATGTGAGAGAGCCGACATGGAGGAATCCTTCGCGTATGAATAACCTGCCACGGTAGCACAGAGAAACGTACATTAATATTTAATATGGAATAAAATTGACTTGCAGATATAATTTGAAGTATAATGAATATGAAAATGAAAACATATTCAAGTATATCAAATACAAACGTCGCCACTAGACCAACAATTCCAAGATTTTAGATATTCTCTACTTTGGTTTTCTTCTTTCAATTGAACTTCTTTCTTCTTATTTTTACCCTTATATTTTACAGTTTTTCCCATTTTCATTTCTCAGATTTAGTTGGTTTATTTACTAAATTCAATTTTTATATGTTGATTTCTATCATTTTTAGGTACATATGATTTGACCAGAAAGTTTCACATGTTTGCTATTATTTCTATACTATACTTGCCTGTTAAGAAGCTTTGTGATAAAATAACCCATGACACGAGAGTTGTAGTAAGTGATGTAGATAATCCATGTCATAGCTGATATCAATGAACTCAAGAGAAAGACAAAATTGCTATCCATTTTCAGATTGTCAAGGAACACAGTCACATTGTTCGATAGAGCATCTTCCACGTTCGACGCTGTCACTGTCGGCATTATTACTTCAAGCTCCATTGTGATGCTACAAAAAAAGAGCAATATCCCATAACGTGCTTACCAATCGGGTTGAAACACACTTTGAAATAAAACGTTGAAACATCAATTACTGAAATTAAAAAAATTAGACTTCCAGAACAACCTTCCAATATTTAAAACTTTCAATCTTCATAATTATTATAATTAAATATTAATTAATAATTCTCATAAGTAAAATTATCATTCTCTATAACACAATTACACTTCTATTTATTTTGTAATTTGTGAAAGAATCACCTTGCACTTGATGATATTAATGCCAAATAAGGCATAGCCAAGGGAAATCAATCCCACATTTACATTGATACAATTTAAATCATAAACGATCATCAAATATATTGGAAAATATTGTACCATTTCGATATCTTGAATATCAACTGACAACCCTATAAAAATACCATAGCTATACAAATCTAACAGTGATACCGTATGTATGTTTGTTCTGTTGGGAGACTTACTATCGTAGAACTAAGAATAAAGAGCAGCAACAAACTATGTCATGTGAGCTCAAGTTGGGAGAAGCATAAAATAACATGTCATGATACGGCACTGAAAGCTGACAGATCACTATTCTGACTCTGCTTTGAATCTATACCAAAAAAATGCTAAAATATTGACCATTTTACTCATATTTAAGTATGGAGGAGCATTTCCTTTTACAAAGAAGCACAAGGATAACAACATGGCACCAATACTTTCTAATCAGCAGGGTGTTGCATCAAAAGTGACATCCAAGCCATTTCATTCAAAGGGAACTAGCTCTCTTATAATGAGCACACAGACGAATATAAAAAAAAAACAATGACTTATGAATGACTGACTGAATGACTGACATTTAGACACAGACCTAAATAATTCTAATATCTTATCTTACCTTAATTATCTTCAATGAAGGTATTGTATATTAATTCTCTTATCTTGACTTTGGTTTACTGATTAGTGATTGCTGAGAAGGGACCAATTTCTATGACGAAAGTCCAGTGCATTAGGCCTGCTTAGCTGTGCTTTTGTTGAAAGGAAAAATGTTCAGAAGGCGAGCCACTCCAACTCCACCAGCAACTGAAACCATTAACAAAAACAGTAAAGAATACACTCCAGATAATGAAATATATATATATATATATATATATATATATATATATATATATATATATATATATATATATATATATATATATATATATATATATATATATATATATATATATATATATATATATATATATATCTATATCTATGTATGTATGTATGTATGTATGTATGTATGTATGTATGTATGTATGTATGTATGTATGTATGTATGTATGTATGTATGTATGTATGTATGTATGTATGTATGTATGTATGTATGTATGTATGTATGTATGTATGTATGTATGTATGTATGTATGTATGTATGTATGTATGTATGTATGTATGTATGTATGTATGTATGTATGTATGTATGTATGTATGTATGTATGTATGTATGTAATAGTTTTTTCCACAAGATCAGCTCCAATTTTCGCCAAGAAGGGTGGATAAATACTGTATTATTTTTTGTTATGTTCATTCTATGCATCCATGTGATTGAGGATGCATCAAGAAATTTTTGTATTTTCATCCCCTTCAGACCTGAAAAAAATGACAAAAACAAGAGAAATCCTAAAAACCCCTTTTTGGGGGTGATATATCTCGAAAGGGGGTTGAAGTAAAAATTGGTGACACAGTGGGTTTGAAGCCTTATTATGTGAAGACCAATCCCTGAAAACTTGATCATGTATTTTGCACTGGTTTGGGAGTTACACATTTTTCAAAATGAGCAGAATCAATGATAATTCTCCATCATTTATTAGACATGTTCCAACTGGACAGCAGCAGACTATAGAGAAATCACACAATAATTTGCTGTTCCTAGAATTATGGTTTTTGCAGCTGTATAGGTGTTGATTAAACAAGTCTGTGCATGTACAATACAGCATTGTTGCTTGCTATTTATGTGTCTTGTTTTAGTCAGTTGGATTTCAGTTCCTCATCAGATCAGTTGTATTGGCCTACAATGTGGTGTTCTATAGGGAAGATTTCAAATGAAGAGTGTAATAATGAATCTTATGGAAAGTGTGACAGAAGGATGTCGGGTATTGAAACGTTCACAGAAACTCAACAAAAATTACTTTCATTACGTGTGGGTTTGGGTATTGAAACTGTGTGTGACTACCATGAAAAAAAATATCTAACAAAGTATAACCACCTGTTTGGATTGAAGTGTTGCGACCCCCTTGCAAGACATAAAAAACCGATTACATCGAAGAAATCCTTGCGTGAAATTACTCTGCATTATAGTAACACCAATCCGTCTCTACATATTATTCCTGGCAAATCTTTGTGCACTTCCTGCTATACAAAAATATCAGACTTGAAATTAAATGTAGATCAAGAAGAAACCGAAGTATTGTACGAAGCATCCGAAACATCCTTGCTAGCCGTCAACGAGGCTTGTTCTGCACTTGGAGTTTCTCCAATAAAGATTCAAAAACTAAATGTTGATCGACGAAGTCCGGCAGTTAAAAATAAAATTTCTCAGATGTGTGACCAAGTTGTAATTAAACTAACCAATACTTTTGGGCTTCCCGAGTTGGATAACAATGAAAATGTGGTTGAAGATGAGTTTTCCAGATTAGTACAAAAACTAAAAATTCGAATGGAAAGTGCTATTACTAAAGATGAAAAAGTGAAAATTCTCAGTTTAATTCCAAAGACATGGACAATTCAGAAGATGTGCGAAGAATTCAATGTAACTGAATATCTAGTGAAGCTCTCTCGTAAAATGGTTAAAGAGCAAGGTGTTTTACCCAACATTTCAGCAAAAAAATCAGGACACGAAATTGAGCAACACATCATTGACACTATAATCGCTTTTTATGAGAACGACGAGTACAGTAGAATGTGTCCAGGAAAGAAAGACTGCGTGAACGTTAGAGACAGTAGCGGTGTCAAAGTGAGTCATCAGAAACGACTTGTTTTGTGCAATTTGAAAGAGTTGTATGGGCAGTTTAAGAACAAGTACCCAGACTTGAAAATTGGTTTCTCCAAGTTTGCGGACTCACGGCCGAAGTGGTGTGTTCTTGCTGGTGCATCCGGCACGCATTCAGTCTGTGTTTGTGCAATACACCAGAATGTAAAGTTGATGTTGAGTGGTGCCAAGGTCAAGAATGATTACAAGGAACTATTGGGGAAAGTGGTGTGTGACATCGAAAGTGAAATGTGCATGCTTCAGAAGTCTTGTCCAAACTGTCCGAGACCTGAAAGTTTACGAGAGGAGTTGCTGGCTTTAAAAGAGGCAGACGAATGGGATGAACAAGTCAAGTACAAGCAATGGGTAACAACCGATCGATGCGAAATGATAACCATTGTCGATGAATACTCTGAATTTGTGGATAAGCTCATCGATAAACTACTTGTACTAAAGGTACACCATTTTGTATCGAAACAACAATCTCAATTCCTCAGACTCAGAAAAGAATCATTGCTTCAAAACGAGGTCATTATATCGGGTGATTTTTCAGAGAATTTTACATTTATCATGCAGGACGAGATACAGAGTTACCACTGGGTGAATGCTCAAGCAACACTCCATCCATTTGTCATATACTATAAGGAGAATGAGGAACTAAAGCATAAAAGTGTCTGTTTTATAAGCGACCACCTGCAACATGGAACAACAGCGGTGTATGCATTTCAGAAAGTGTTAGTCAATGATATAAAAGAGTTTGCTCCTCATGTAAATAAGTTCATTTACATATCAGATGGGGCAGCGAGTCAGTACAAAAACCGCAAAAATTTCAGCAACCTATGCCACCACAAAGAAGACTTCAACGTAGAGGCGGAGTGGCACTTTTTTGCCACGTCGCATGGCAAGGGGCCTTGTGATGGCATTGGTGGTACCATAAAACGACTGGTCACAAAAGCCAGTCTTCAACGAACAGAGGAAAATCATATCGTGACACCGCTGGATATGTTTGACTTTTGTCAAACGAATATTACTGGGATCATCTTCCATTTCGTATCTTCGGAAGAAATTAAAAAAGAAGAAAATGAATTAACAGTCCGTTACGAAGATGCAACTGCAGTACCTAACACCAGAATGTATCATGGTTTCATTCCAATTGATGTCCACTCTCTGAAAGTTTATCGAACATCTTCCTCAACTGTTTTCGAGAAGGTACAGATCACCAAAGTGAAATCGAACCTTGGACGTGTAATTAATCCTCGCAACAGAGACTATATTGCATGCATTTACGATAAACAGTGGTGGCTTGGCAAAATTGTGGACACCTCTGTAGAAAACCAAGATTATAAAGTGAACTTTTTTCATCCATGTGGACCCGGCACAATCTTCAAAATGACCGAAGATTCAACTTGGGTACCTCACTCCAACATTTTGCGGGTGATATCACCGTTGGAGTTGACAACAGCGACGGGTAGATCGCATAATATAACCAACAGCCTAAGTGTGGAGATAACTAGCATGATGACACTCAATCAATAAGAAAGATGAGTGAGTCAAAAAGTCTCTATTATTAATGGTTGTGTAAATCTATGATATTTGTCTGATATGAAATATATATTGTATTTGAGGCTAAAAACGTAATTTGTATT
>OZ023326.1:56214616-56254616 GCA_964007535.1 Brachyptera risi
ATATATATATATATATATATATATATATATATATATATATATATATATATATATATATAATATATATATATATATATATATATATATATATATATATATATATATATATATATATATATATATATATATATATATATATATATATATATATATATATATATATATATATATATATATATATATATATATATATATATATATATATATATATATATATATATATATATATATATATATATAAATATATATACAAGTGGTTGTGGCAAGTGGTTAATAAACATTTGAATATTCAAGTATTAAAGAAGGAGTGGTGCCAGATAAGTTAAAAATATCTATTGTAAGACCTAAGTATAAGAAAGGAGATCACTTGCAATATTCAAACTATAGACCAATTGCTCTTCTACCGACAATTGAGAAGATAATGGAAAGATGGATCGCAATAAACTTAACGAATTATTTAAAAGATAGTAATATCATCAATCAATCCACTTCAATTTGGTTTTCAAAAGGGAAAAAGTACTTCTGATTTATTATCCTTATTTTCAGTCTTTGTTAATTCTAGACTAAATTTCAATTTGAATGTTTTGGCTCTCTTCATAGACTTCTCTAAAGCATTTGATACTCTAAATCACCAAAAACTAGTTTCTATATTAGAATGCATAGGGATCCGTGGTAATCTGCTTTGTTGGTTTCAAAATTATTTAGTCAATCGTCATATTGTGATGAAAGTCGGCAACACCCTCAGCACTTCTCAAAACGTTATTTCTGGTGTACCCCAAGGCTCAATTTTAGGACCAATTCTATATTTATTATATACCAATTATTTATCAGATCACGTAAAAAATTGTCAAATGTACTTGTATGCGGATGACGCCCTTATTATGAGTACAAATAGAGACTTAACAACTGCTGTGCATAACCTACAAATTGATTTCACAAATATTTTGAAAATAACACACGACTTAGATTTAGTTATTAATTCACAAAAACAAAAACTATCCACTTTTGCACTCCCTTAAATAAAGATAGAAATACACCCTTTCAAATTTTATATCACACTTATGATTTGTGAAGAATGTAGCAATTTAAATGTTAGGTTGGTAGACCTACAGTTCTAGTATGCAAGTATGTCTTGACTTAGTTTTTTTTGACTCTAGTAGTTGTAATTTCCGGTTCCTGTTTTCTATTCTTGTACCCTACCAGTGCCATGAACTGTCAGTGGCTTTAGTGCATTTTCTTCTACGACAACGAATTGTTGTCCAACACAGTAAATACTTTTGTGTCTATTAAACTTCTTTTTAAGTGAATCTTGTTCTATTAAATCCTAAATCCATCCAGCTTGAACATATTCTCAACAGGTTATGGGCCCAGGCGTTCTAGATTGATTAGGAAAGTGTGAACAATTTCTACGTTTCAGTCAACAAGATGGATACGGATGAGAAATTTCGAATTCCTCTGTTTGTAGGAGAAAACTTTTCTAGTTGGAAGTTCCGAATGGAAACGTTACTTGATCAGTTGGAAATCTTGATCTGCATTCGTGAAGATGCCGTAATTGAAGTCAGTGAACTGATGGAAAAAGAAGATATGAAGAAAGATGGCACGAATAAGAAGATGGCAGAAGAGCTCTTGAAGAAAGAGAAGAAATGCAGGACTCAGATTATAATGCGCATAGGAGACTCACATTTAGAATATGTACGGGATCATACCTCAAGCTTCGAAATATGGAAAGCGTTGGAGACAACATTTGAAAGGAAAGGAGTAGCCAGTCAACTTCTGTTGAGGAAGAAGTTACTCTTGTTAAAATTCAACTCGTCGAAGTGTGATCTGGAAAAACATTTTCTTGTGTTTGACAAGCTCGTACGTGAACTAAAAAGTACTGGTGCAACGTTGGAAGAGACTGACATTGTATGTCATCTCTTGCTGACAATGCCGAATGACTATGATGCAGTTGTCACAGCGCTAGAAACTTTGTCGTCTGAGAACCTGACACTTGCTTTCGTAAAAAATCGTCTTCTCGAAGATGAAAGTAAAAGGCAAGGGAAGTCTGCAGAAGCACCGAAGAATAATACGGAATCAACGATGGTCTTCGCTGCTGGTTCTGGGAAAAAGTTTCAACAACAAACTGCCAAGAACAGTAGTTTTAAGTACAAGTGCTATGGGTGCGGAAAAGTAGGGCACAAGCGTTCTGAGTGCCGAGGAAAGCAAGTAAACGCTCAAGTTGCAGAGAAGATGACATTTGTAGCAGTTTCGGCAGTTACGGCCATGCAACGGGAAAATAGCAGCTTGGAATCCGTCACTTGGTACCTCGACTCAGGAGCCTCGCAACACATGCTTAGTGAGAAGAGTGAGCATCTACTCCAAGATGTGGAAACACTATCGGAGTCAGTTTTCATCACTGTTGCTTCGGGAGAACGAGTTGAAGTCAAGAAGAAAGGGAAACTTGATGTTTGGGTGAACTACGGAGGCAAACACACCCAGCTGACCATCGAAGACATTCTGGTAACACCGTTTAAGTTTAATCTACTATCAGTTAGCAGGCTGGAATCACGTGCATTCAGAGTGGTATTTGAGTGTGGAAAGGCTACTATCTGGAAAGACAAGCTGAAGGTGATTGAAGGAAAGAGGGTCGGTCAGATGTATGAAATAACTTTTCAACTATGTTCAAAAGACAAGTCACATGAAGTAGTGTGTGCAACCGCACAGTTGTGGCATGCTAGGTACGGACATATCAGTAACATCGGACTGAAGACCGTAAGCAGAATCGTCAACGGAATAAAGTTGTCAGGAAACCTCAAAACCGTGTGTGAAACATGTGTGGAAGGTAAACAGACTAAACTCCCTCATGTTCATGAGCGTGTGCGCGCGCAGCGTCCACTTGAATTGATTCACAGTGACCTGATGGGGCCATTGAACCCTGTGACGGCTGATGGGCGGAAATATATCGTAACATTCATTGACGATTACACCCATTTCACAATGGCATTTGTTTTGAAGTCGAAAGCAGAAGTGCTAGAACATTTAAAGAAGTACGAAGCAATGGTGACTGCTCAGTTTCCTCAATACAGAATAAGTCGCTTTCGTTGCGATAATGGAACTGAATATGTCAACAAGGAAACTGCAGAATACTTCAGTCGTAAAGGCATTCGATACGAATGCACAATTCGCTACACACCGCAACAGAATGGAGTTGCTGAACGGATGAATCGCACCATAATGGAGAAAGCTAGGTGCATGCTTATTCACAGCGGAGCGACCAAGGAACTATGGCCTGAAGCAGTTAACGCCGCGATTTATTTAATAAATCGGAGCCCAACATCTGCCCTGAAAAATAAAGTTCCTGCAGAACTTTGGTTTGGTGCAAAGGTTAGTGTCGATAAGCTGAGAGTGTTCGGATGCCAGACATATCTGAAACGACCTTCTGAGCTTATTGGTGGAAAACTGGAATCGCGCTCGATCAAGTGCATCATGGTAGGATACTGTAGCAACGGCTATCGGCTCTGGAATCCTCTCGAGAAGAAGATCATCTTCGGGCGAGATGTCGTATTCGATGAAACGAACTTCGATACCACGAGTGATTCTCTGAGTGTACCGATGACCTACGACAGCGATTCAAGCGGAGTTCAAAACGAACCGGAAACACGCTGTGAGACACAGCCGGAACTGGAGAGTGAATCGGAACTGGTGAGCGAATCGGAACTGGAGAGCGAGTCAGAAAAAACACCGGAGCTGCGGAAGACTCGAACAGGTCGCGTAGTCAAGCCGCCAACGTATTTGAAAGAATACACAGCTTTCGCTTTGTGTGGTTATGTCGACGATGTACCAGAAACGTATGACGACATCGCAGGCAGAGAAGACAGCACAGAGTGGTTGAAAGCTGTAGAAGAGGAAATGATTGCTCTAAAACAGTCAAACACATGGGAGTTAACGTATCTACCTCCTGGAAGAAAGGCAATTTCAAACAAGTGGGTGTTCAAGGTAAAGAGAGATGAACATGGTGAAATAGACAAATACAAGGCACGTCTGGTAGTAAAAGGGTGCGCTCAACAAAAGGGACTTGACTATAACGAGACGTTCGCACCAGTCGCTCGATTGGCAACTGTTCGAACACTTCTAGCAGTCGCGAATCATGAAGGACTATCTGTAAACCAGATGGACGTAAAGAATGCATTTTTGCACGGAACTGTAAGTGAAGAAATCTACATGAAGCAGCCTCCTGGTTTTGTAATAGGAGAGAAGGTGTGCAAACTGAAAGGTGCTTTATATGGTCTGAAACAGGCACCGAGGATCTGGAATTTGAAGATAAACAACTTCTTGTTGGATCTTGGTTTCAAACGTTCTGTTAATGATCAGTGTTTGTATATGAATACAAAGTTGTATCTTCTTCTATATGTAGATGATTGTTTAATCGTTGGAAAAGAAGAAGAGATTAAGAAGTTGAAGAAACTTCTCAGCAATGAGTTTCGTATGACGGACTTGGGTGATGTTCGATGCTTTCTCGGAATCAAAGTCGAGAAGAGAGAAAATGGATTATTTCTAAGTCAGGCGAATTATGTGAAACAAGTATTACAAAAGTTTGGCATGGAAGATTGTAAACCCGTAAAAACTCCATGGGAACAAGAGCGAAAAGGTGAAGGTGAAGCAAGCGAAGATACTGAATGCATCATTGGGAAGAAGCCTTATCGTGAACTAATTGGATGTTTGATGTATGCAATGTCCACGACCAGACCTGACATCAGTGCTGCAGTTCATTACTACAGTCAAGCTCAGAGTAATGCGACGGAAGCCCACTGGAAGGGGTTGAAGAGAGTTCTACGTTATCTACAAGGTACGGTCAACCTTGGTCTATTCTTCGAGAAGAAGCAAGAAGCGAAGCCGCTTGTTGGTTATGCAGACTCCGATTGGGCTGGTGCTAAGGACAGGCGGAGCACATCGGGTCATCTCATGGAAGTCTACGGTTGTCCAGTAGTCTGGACCTCGAAGAAGCAGACAGCGGTGGCTCTATCATCAACCGAAGCAGAATATATTGCACTCGCTGGTGCAGCGACGGAAGTCTTGTGGTTGAAGGCATTGTTGAAAGACCTAAGTGTAATTGTGAAAGAACCTGTAACTCTGTACGAAGACAATCAGGCTTGTATTTTCTTATTGCAAAAGTGGGAACACAAGCGCCTTAAGCATGTAGATATCAAGTACCATTTTATTAAAGACTTGGTCGAGAAGAAAATTGTTCAAGCAGTGTACATATCTACAGAAGATCAGAAAGCGGACATATTTACGAAGGGACTGCTCGGAACACGATTTGTGTTGATTCGAAATTTACTCGGAATTCAATTGGCATGAACTGAGACGATGCAAGAGTACAAGAAAATTGAAGAGTTGTATTTTTGTGTATTCACTGTAATTTTGGTCTTTGCTCTTTTGTCCTTAAATTGAGGTGGAGTGTGAAGAATGTAGCAATTTAAATGTTAGGTTGGTAGACCTACAGTTCTAGTATGCAAGTATGTCTTGACTTAGTTTTTTTTGACTCTAGTAGTTGTAATTTCCGGTTCCTGTTTTCTATTCTTGTACCCTACCAGTGCCATGAACTGTCAGTGGCTTTAGTGCATTTTCTTCTACGACAACGAATTGTTGTCCAACACAGTAAATACTTTTGTGTCTATTAAACTTCTTTTTAAGTGAATCTTGTTCTATTAAATCCTAAATCCATCCAGCTTGAACATATTCTCAACATGATTGCTTGCACATTACAAGTTGTGGTAATCCTTGTTTAGGTTGCATTTCTAATATAGAAATTGTACATGAGCATGTTTATCTTGGCCTTAAAATTGATAGATCATTTTTATGGCGACCACACATTGATAATATTTGCAGCCGGTTAAGGTCCTGTGCATACAAAATTTACACGCCTAAACACATAATTCCTTTCACTTTGCTCAGAACTGTGTATTTTGCTTTAGTAGAGTCAATAATTAATTATGGAATCTTAGCCTGGGGTAACGGATCAGATTCACATATGAAATTGATAGAATTTGTTCAAACTAGAATTGTTAAAAGTATTGTACCTCCTCAAAAATTAGGATCTCTTCATCAAGATACAGTTGAAATTTTTCTGTATTTAAATGTTTTACCAGTTATTTACTTGTTCAAGTATAGATTCATTCTTAAATATTATTTTTCTGACTTATAAAACACCAGTTGACACTCCATTTAATACCAGGCTACAAAAACTTGAATTATTCCGATTACCTCTTTTCAATAACGAAAATGGTAAAAGAAGATTGGAATATGCAATACCTTCAATATTCAATGATATACCTGTTGACTTAAGAAGAATGAATAAATATGCTAAAATTAAAAAGAAATTAGAGCTTTCATTTTAAATTCAGTTAATTTCACATAATTCAATGTCTACGTTAATTACTCATGGTGACCGTATATTTTTTGTTATTAAATTAAATTTTTGTTAGGGTCAATTAGGCCTACAGAATATGTTGATACAATATGGAAATTCTAAAATTAGTTTCCTATTGGTTGTCTTATTTTCATTTTCATGCTCAGTCATTATCATTTAACCTATCAAAGTGAATTATGTTTTAGTATGAGTTTATTAAATATTAGCATAGTAAATCACAGTGTATTTGAGTGTTTTGTTTTCAATCGTTTAAACTGATAAGCCATTTATGGCTTAGTGGACGAGAGTTCAAACTGTATTACTTTATTTTATAATTTAATTTGTGACAATAAAAAAAATAAAAAAAAATAACATGCTACTGATCGCGCATTTACATGAAATATTTTCCGCTAACATTCTCCAGCTCCGGATCAATAGCAGCGTAGACAGTTGTCTGAGCTCCTTGTTTCGGACTTTTAATGAACATCCAAACAAGAGGTTTAAGAAAAATTGCCGAGAATGTACTATTGAAAAAACTCATGTGACGAATTATCTCAGTATCCACTATTCCAGGGTGGAGAGAATTCACGGTCACTTTAGTACCCTGGAAAAGTAAAAAGTATTGAAATTTGTGGAGAAAATGACAATAACCATACATGCTGGTGATGCAAATTGAAAGCAACTTTTGTTAGTTTTTGACACTAATAGCACCCATGCCAAGTTTGGAGCAACAAAAATGCTCGGTATTGATATTTTGAAATCGATGGAAATAGCGTTCAATCTGAAATGCATTGAGAAGGCACGACAATAGAGAGTAGAATCGCTAGCATCAATAGCATTGGTGCCTAAAGCCTAATACATAATATGATTCCCTTAGTTACGTGGTACGGTATGGCCGTTTCAACCGGCCATCTTTTAATATGGAAAGCATTAAAAATCTCCAATCCTCCTTTTTCAGCTAGGATACTTTTTTTTTTTATATTTAAAATAGTGTACCAATTAAAGCTAATTAATGGTGGTAAAATCATCTTTTCAACAAAGACATAGTTTGTTCCACTTGTTCCAAAAATGGAACAATTTACTATGGTATAACAACGCTATTCAGCAGTAGGTTAATCCAAACCTTTCCATTGAAAAAGCATAAGAATTTTTCCTTCAATTCATATGAACTCTTCAATTAATTTAATTATTTCTTCATGATCAACGTTGCAAAATTCATAAAAGTTTCTTATTTATAGGAGCCAGACGTAGAGATGTACCTTGGTAAAATACAATTTTTTTATCTCAAAACGTGTTGAATTTATGCAGACAGGAGTTTGCCAGAATCTTCTTCAACAACATGTACCTAATCTTATTTAATATTCTGCAGAGATTAACATCAATTGAAACTTTAGCAGTCACTACTCTGACAAAATTATGGTAATATATAACCTGATTTGATTGGTGATGGTGTGATAGGGTGACCATATTCAAAAAAGGAAAATCTGAGATATGCTAAGAAGTTTGAAGTCAAAATCATTCTACGCCAGATTGTATCGGGAGGCACAATCGCCCTGTAGGGATTTTTTTAGGATTTAGTTAGGCCCTCTTTTTTGGTTCATTTTGAGCCCATTTTGAGAAAAACACGGATTTATAAATCTATGATATTATACCTTGTTAGCGTCGTAACCTACTGGTATGTTTATTTTTCTTGTACGCTGATTACATCAAGAGTTATGAGAGTTTTTCCAAGAATTGGAAAAACGTAAAAAATTGAGTGAATTACGCCAAAAAAAAGATCAAGTTAAGCATCAAGTCAATACATATATTCAAGTTAGTCATTTATACATCAAGTTATTCATTATTGACTTTTTGTGCATAAAGGTTTATCTTAGATATACAAAATAGGTTCCTATTGGAAAGTATATTACAATCAATTTACCTCCAGTCTTTTAGCCAATTCTTTGGTGAAAAGTACATTAGCTAGTTTGCTCTGACTATAAGCATCTCCTTCATTGTAATGTTTTTCGCTATTTAGATCTTCTTTATTGATTCTTCCTCTTTCATGTGCTATACTAGAAACATTGACAATCCGACTTGGTGCAGATGATTTGAGTTTCTCGAGTAACAAGTTTGTTAAAAGGAAGTGGCCCATGTGATTAACTCCAAGCTGCATTTCAATGCCTTCTTTAGTCTTTGTTTGTGGACAACGCATTACACCAGCATTATTGATGAGGACATCCAACTTCTCGTGTTCTACAAGTAGGAAAAACATTGAGATTGGTACTGTTTGTAGTTATAATTGTTAGTTAATATTTCATTGAAACATTTCAATGTTATAATTGCCTTTCATATAGTTAATTAGAAATTGCACTATTACGCATTGCACTATTATTGTTTTACACATTGATTCACTTCTGATTAGAGTACACGTAGTACATTCCAGGTTAGGGTGCACTGTGCAGCTAGACGAGTCAATCACCATATCACTGATTCCAGGTAGTATGCTGCACAACAATTGTCTTTCTCATTCCTGTCATATGCCATCTTAATACGACCTATTATCAAGCAATCTGTGGCATGGTGGTAAGGTGCCCAACTTCGGTTCCAAGGGAGCCGGGATTCAAATCCAGTTCCATAATACTTTTTTTTCAAATAATATATAAATAAAATAATATATGGGCCTATTTCCTTTTTGAGCATTTCAAAGTGTCTGGCAGAAATTCTAAGAAACTATGAATTTATCAGGAATTTTGAGAATGAACAAAAATAATACCACTAGTGTTATTGAACATTATTCTTACAACAATTTTCCTAGAAATTAGTTCAAGTCATTTCAAGACTTTAGTATGCACTGCTCAGCTTCAATGGGAAAACAATATTACCCACTTATACACTACCCACTTTATACTCAGCTACGACCTTGTCATTTCCTTTGACTTTGGTGCTATAGATCTTCTGAAAATTGTCATATGGTTCACTTTGTTGACTTATTGCATGAAAACTATTAGTATTGCATGGTATCAAGTCTAAACCTAATTGCCAAACCATTAATTCATTGAATCTACATTCAAATATGACCTACAATAAAAATACAAAACTTTTTGCATAGGAAAAAGCAAATAAAGTCCAATGAATAGCCTGCCCAACAGGAAATTAGTTTCTGTTGCCAACAGGGGTAGTTCTGGAGTCATTTTCTTACTTTCTAATCTCATGTTTGGTCTAAGCTTACACTTTTGGAGAACTTGAATTTTACAAAGGGCAAAAAATAGGCCTATTTAAAGTTTTAAACATTCCCCCATAGTGGCTGGCAGCTTGTTACTGACTTACAGTATCAGGGTAGCCTAGTGGTGCAGCAGTGCTATTCCCTTTCTTCAATCTTTAACTCAACTATCTGTAACACTGATTTAAAGATCTATAAATCACTAAAAATTGGTAATATTAAAAGTGTGATTCCCTTCCCACTTTAAAAGATTACAGTCAAAAGGGTCATCGTTAATTGATATTTCCTTATAGATCTATAAGATCCCTAGATCGTTAAGTTTTTAAAGACAGCATAAAATGGCGTTCACGTAGTAATTCGAAATTATTATCAATTAATATTAAATAACACGAACATTTTACAGCTTGGTGAATGATTTTGAATTGTTGTGTGTAAATTGAAGAATAGGAAGAAGTAATTACTTATGGTATAATTTAGTTTTTGACCTGGTTTTTTAATGCCACAAATGGGACGGGGACAAAACCGTCTCTCCCATCTTCTGTCAGTTGTCATTCACCCTCTTTGGATTATGTTTGGGCTAGTCCACACTCTTCAAAACTGATTTCCTACCAATATCGATAATTTTTTAAAGATAATATTATTATAATTATGACGATGTTTAAATTTTTGATCATTGATGTTGCATGTTATAGGCCTACTGTGTTCAAGTGGCAACCGTATTGTCGACAGTGTTTTATTAATAAAAACTCATATATATAAATACCTATGGATGATTTCCATTCAGAGTATTTTAAAGAAAATTAAACCCGCGACAGTGAAATGAAAGAGGTTGAAATTGACAAGAGCTCCAGTGTCTTCTAAATTGAGGGCCTATATTAATCTTGTATACGCTCTCTAGATTCAAATGTAACAAATCACTCAATGTTTTTTTTTTTTCTTTCTACTTCAACTACTTCATTATTTTTAATGTTTGAGAAATACGTCCGAATTTGAATTGTACTTCTAATTCACTAATTTAACCCACAGTTAAGCCTTTTTTGAAGGGCTTTGTGGATGTTTTTTTCTTGTAATTGTGTTTTTCTTTCTGTATCAGTGTATGTGACCAATAAAAAAAAAAAAAAAATGAATAAATATTTTTTCTTTTGGCTCAAGATGTGTCATCGACTCATCGATGACGATCGTCAACTAGATCGTCAACTAGAAAATACGTCATAATTTTAACAAGCAATATGTTAACAATATTGTTGTTAATTATAATTATATGTTAATTATTCTTATTGAATAATTTATTTTATAGCCTAGACGTATATTTTTTACAATCGATTTACTGATAATTTCACTTTCATGTATACCTAGTATCAATGTATAATGCTTCTATGTGTAATGTTTGATTCAATCATCTGATGTGGTTTACACAATAACTTTTTAAATTAACCACGAAAAATACAATACAATACAATCTACTGTCAGTTTAATGTTAAAGATTGGAGAACAGGACTCGATCTTTAAGGATCTAGTCTTCAACACTAACGATATGAATTGTTAATAGTTAAAGATTGTTAAGTTGAGGATTGAGAACAGAAATTCCACTGCAGATTCATCTGATGTATATATGTATAAATTCAAATATGTAATAATTAAATTTAAAGCATTTTTATCAAAAAGTATAGGATTACACTCATTCTATGAGGTAAAGATTGAAAACCAGTCATTACTTGTGCTTCATATGTTGTGGACCTTAATCACTGTATAAATTAGGGTTGCTATCCGGAGGAATTTCAAACAATTTCGAACTTTTAATATAGAATATTGATCGAAATATATCGAAATTTTCAGTTTCCAATCAATATGGAAAATATCATATGGGAAAAAATACAATGATTCACTAGAATGTTTACTACTCTTTGTATCTGACTGATACCCCCTTTACACGATCAATTTTTTCCTTCAATTAATTTCTTCAATTAATTTTAGTGAAGTAGAATACCCACGTTTCCTATATTGCCTACACATGGGAACGGAAAGATTTCAATTGCATGCCAGAATTGCGAAAAGTTCAAGTACGTTCAACTTTACTGAAATCTTTTACCTAGTTGACCAATGAGTGACGAGCCCTACAGTCACGAGCAATTCCATTGACTCCGTAGGATCTACAAACCATACGTCGTCATACACCATTGAACACACTAAAAAAGAGGGTAGACTGCATACCCTTCTTCAACGTAACTATGTTCATTGCCAATTTGATATTGGCTTCTCAGGTCATGTTATTGTTTATTGTTCGAGTGTCGAAATGAAAATCAAAGTCAAGTTAGTATGAATTCATGGATGCAAGAACAGCTAAAGCTCAACTTGTTCTTAAGTAGGGTTAGGTTTAGGTGCTAGTTGCAATACATAGACACCGGAAGCGCGCAGAAAAGTCGTTGCTTGAAAGTCGATCAGATTCAAATCTCGAAAACTCGCTACTAGAATGAAAATTTCGCAGCAGGAAATTGCAAGCACCTTTACACCATCAAAATTATTTTACTACAATTAGTGAAATTTCATGCAACTAAAATTCATCGTCTAAAGGGTGTTTGAGTTGCTAAAAGGCTAGAGTTTCTCGCAGACAGTACGAAATTCTCCCCAGTAGTACACTATTTTTGTTAAGTTACAATTTCTTGTATCGATACGGATCATTGTTTCAGCATTGAATTTATTGAAAGTACTGTACCACCTCAATATGAATCAAAATCCTAATAAAAGATAACAAAATCGAATGGTAACCCTAGTATAACTATAGATGTACTAGATCATTTTATGATCTTTATTCTTAGCCTTACCGGAGTTAAACTTGGTGGCAAATTCTCTAATTGATTTTTGAGAGGACAAATCACAAATTCGACAGTAGACATATTTGTTCTTTGTTTCTAATACTATTTCTTCCCTGGCCTGAAAGACAAATAAGACAGAATAAAACTTTCAATTTCACTTTCAAAACTCAAACATCTTATTTTACTGACTTCAGGCAATACGAAGACGATACAGTAGTGCTGTTTGATGACCTAGTGAAACTTCAAGACCCTTTGTACGTATACATGTTTCAATGATTCATTGAAACCTATCAATGACCTTCACCGTCATTGTGATCTTCACCAGTGGTAGGGTATGGTTCTGAAAATAAGTAAGTGCCCTAATGGAAGGAAAATACCATCCAAATTTAAATACAGTAGAACCTCTTTAAATAGTGAGTTTCTTTCAATAGTACATTTTTCCCCTTGATAAGTTTCATTTTTTGATCCCATTCATATGCTCTTACATGTTGAATAATTTCTTTAGTAAGTTTTTCACTTCTTTTTCTTGTCTGGTCCCCTAAAAAATGTAGCAAGAAGTTTCACTGAACTAGTACCAAAGTCGGTGACTCTTGGGGGGAGCATTTCAGTATGATTTAATATGGTTTTAGCCGGTCACTTCTGTTTTTTCAATACATGTTTAGCACAGGTTCAAGTTAAAACTGGGTTCATCATTTACAGAAATCATGAGGTTTACCCTTGGGCCTCATATACCCATGCCTTTGGGGTAGAAAGCCCTATAAGGAGATTATTGAAATTATGATTTTTTTCCATTGCAAAGTTTTCATGTGTTTTTGCCTCTAGATGACACTATTGTGGGCTTTTGAGATATTGCTGCATTTTGGTAGGTTATACTTTAGTTGAAATTTTTAATCAGGCTTGTATTTTCAACAAATTTCACTAGGTACACTTTTTACTACTTGATTCTAATTTTACAAACATTGATACAGTAATGACAAAATAGGTTGTATTGTCGAGCATTCAAAATCAAAGTTTGCTACACAAAATATTATAAAGGTCTAATATTGTGACTTATGAATGATCTAAGAAATCAATTTATTGTCAAGAGACAATCAGTAGAGTTGTAGGAATATAGCATTCATATCCAGTTTTGGTAGTCTATTTTTTGTGTGAAATGTAGCATTTTGTAGCAAGCTACAAAAAAAAGCTGCAAACTCTACACCATAAGCTACGGAATTGAGTGGCGGCCCGACAATACGAATTGTGTACATACAGTGTACATACATACATAGGCACCCAAAAAAAAAGGGGGGGGGGTTCTGGTAATTTGACTAGACATTATTTAATGAGTTTTAACGTAGATCATCATACTAAATCATAAGATGTCTTACCATCATGCCCATGTATGCCGTTCGTCTACATATTTTAGCTGAAGGTAACGTAAACGTAGGCTTCAAAAGATACATGCACTGTGAAGGAAATTTCATCTACTCATAATTGTGATTATGAACGAAACCATTAAATGTTCACTCATCCTGTTAAGATGAATGTCCAGTTTTTCCATATCTTGCAGACATTGTTGGTTCAAAGGGAAGAAGGAAATAAAATTTGCGAATAAAACTAGTTTTTCGTTTCAGAGTAGTCTACAATTTCTCATATGAGTATGCTTACTCAAACACATTCGTTAAGGCAACATGAGGAGTAGAATTTGTTAATCACTCGTTCCATCGAATTTGAACTGGGTGAGAAGGAAGTGATACTTCTGCATACTCCATGAAAACAATACATTTTTGAAAATGTAATGAGAAAAATCATCAAAATAGTATGATCTCAAAGAACTTTCTTGTGGGCCTCCTTCCATTTGAAGTGGGTGGTCCTTTTATTCGGAGTGGGTAGTTATCACGTGAAAGTTCGAAATATCTCACAAACAAAATCACATTATTAAATTATTTCAGAGAACACTTCAAATGCTATAATTATGGAAATTTTCCCTAACGGGGCTCTTTTTATTTAGAGTGAGTAGTTATCAGGTGAAAGTTCGAAATATCTCACAAACAAAATTTTACTATTTTAAAGTGACTTCAAAGAACATTTCAAATACAATATTTATGGAAAACTTCCCTGCGAGGCTTCTTCTATTTGAAGTGGGTGGTCATCAGGTGAAAAGATTCACAATATCTCACAAACAAGAAATTACTTCAAAAAACACTTAAAAACAATATTTCTGGAAAACTTCTCTGCAGGGCTTCTTCTATTCAGAGTGGGTAGTTATCAATCACGTAAGGGTTTGGAATATCTTACAAGCAAAAAATGTATTTTCAAAATGACCACAATGACAGTTCGAAGACCACAACCACTTGAAATAACGTACCATATTTTCAAAAATCCCGGCGGGGCTCCTGTTGGAATAGGTAAAGAATAGGTAAAGCTGTAGGATAGGCCTAACCCGAATATGTAAAAAAAAAAACTCTCCAAAATATGTTAGAAGCGCTTGAAATATCATACCGGGCATGCTTATTTTCTGAAAAACCTGCCTGAGGAGCTGGTGTGTCTCAAACCCCCCACATGTGTTTTCTGCAATTATTGTATTTGTCCATTTCTCTACTTGGATTTCGCATGTGCGTGCCCCAATACAGGAATCCTAACGACATTTTTGTTTTTTTTGTAGAGCACTTATGATTCATTAGATGTGTTCGTCTGTCATGAACTGAAAAGAACTGGAGTACACTTTAAGGGGGCGGAGCAACTTGAGTTCAACTCCGTGCAGGATGCGCCGTTGTTCAGTTCAACTTGGTGTACGTGAACTAACAATTATAGACGAACAGCCACCACCCACCGCGTACCACAAACTACTTGCCGCGAATTTAAAATATGTTTTTCAACTTTCAATTAATTTCTACGCTCATGATAAATTTCGTTATAAAGAAAAATGACAATATTGGTTGATACAAAATTATTCATGACCAATAACCCATGACCAAAAGCATTTATATAATATTTAAAAGGTGATAGAAAAGTAGCAAGACAAGAGAATCGAACCCTGCCCGCCAGTAAGCTACTTGACACCCAGGCTAACCAGACAACGAATCGATACTAGTTGTAAGAATATTCGAGCAATATCGTTTTGAGAGCACTGTTAATAAACTACACAAAACTAAGCTCATAAAACTAATAAACTTAACTGATATAATAATCAACAAATATCTCATAGATAATTGATTAACCAATAAAACTAACATTTAGAGCAAAACAATATCCCGTTTTCATCAGTCCGTACGTAGAACGTGAATAACATCCACAGATACCTCCATGTTGCGCGCGTAAATTCTTCTTGCACTTCTTTACACCACCTATACGTACAGGGGTAACTTTTCTTACACTTTTTTACACCAACTTACTCTAGTTCACCGTGCGTCGACAAACGAACAGCCGAGTGCAAGCTGCACTATTCTGCCCCGAGTCAGACGAACGGCCACCGACCGATCGGTGTAAGTTGGTATAGGTTCGTGCAAGTTAGTGCAGACAAACGAACACAACTATTGTCAATTAAATACAAGAGACAAATTGAACATATTTGAAACCATGGCCACAGTCATGGCCTGGCTCAGTGGGTGAGTGGTAGTGTCTTGCTTTTGTGGCCCTGAGTATTTGGCCTACTTCGGGCCGCCACTGACGGGATTATCAACGGAAATACCACATTCTTTCAGACTTTTTAGTCTGAGACAGGAAACTGTCTGAATACCACTTACTTACTGTTGATAGTTATTCAAGGAAAGAGATAACTTTTTTTCAACTTGGTTTCTCCAGTTAATTCTATATTTGAACACACTTTTCAAAACAATTTTTCATAAAATACAGCTCATTGTCTTCAAAACCATACATGTTTTCATAAAACAGCTAAATGTATACTCTGAAAAAATACATTCAGGCCTATAGTGAAAAATGGTGAAATAGGATATAATGTTGAATGAATTGAAGTACGATGGAACATAAAGAAAATACAAAATATACATCCTTGTGAAATATTCAGATTTGGTGGTCTAATTCATTAATGCTAAATCTTATCTCTAACAATCAGTACCGGTAGGTATTATTATTATTTATCATTTTTATTATTATTCAACTCTTGCATACACTTATACTCTGGTATACAGCGAATATTGTGTGTATACTTCGAGAAGTGGATTCACACCCTGGTCATGATGGAAAAGTGGGTTTATGCTGTATACTAGGGTATACTCTCGACTGAGATCCATATAAAACAAACTAAGCATTGGTCAAGTGGATTACAAACTATACGTAAGCTTATTCAAGTTGACACCTACCTGTTCACACCGCTTCATGTCTCTGCAAGCCATAACTACTTTAGCTCCTCTGCTTGCCAACTCTCGCACAGTTTCTTTTCCTATTCCTGTGTTGGCACCAGTTACTATCATTACTTTCCCATCAACTCGGACAGGATCTGTGTACATTTTACCGCCACTGTAGTCTCTGCATGAAAAAAGTATTGATACAGTATAACAATAATGCTGTTCAATAATAATACTCTGCAGTATTGATATATTAAAAGCCTATTACGAAATTAATAATATACATAGAAATGCAAAAATGTTGATTATATTGTGGAAATAAAGCTAACGGTACAGGCATTGAGAGCATAATTTAAGAACAAATTAGAAAAATGCACTGGTTTGAAGCAGTCTCACTGGAATTGCAAATTAAAAATCCAAGGCCCCCACCACTACACTAAAACAGAAAAAATGAAGAAACATATAATTTTGCACCCTTCAACCATTAAATTACAACAGTCAATCAATTTAGGGAGAGAAGAAATTTCAAGATTCGTGACAGTGCATCACAACTGACCACTCCATACAAGATCGCAGTGGAAATTGAAAGTAAAGAAAAGCAAAGTGGAACTTGAGCATAGGCCTACTCATTTTTTATCAGACCATCCTTTTTAAAAATTAAAAGCACATGAGCTACTGCCTGCAATATACCACCCTCCTGGAACTTGATTACAAGCTGGGTATGTTTGTTTCGTCCTTCCCATATAAACTGTCATCTTTTTCAGTCATTTTAAACAACACATAAAGAGATATAGGTGAAAGTTATGGAGGCAGCAATATGCACTTGTGATGTGTTTCAGAAAGAGTTGAGGGGTATACTTTAAGGTAGATTTTAAAATTAGTCAAGCAAAGCCTTTTCTAGATGTGGGCGCGTGTACAGAGTACTACATTTTAAGGACGCTATTATTATTATTATTATTATCATTATTAACTCTTGCAGTTGCACATAAATGCGCGGTGGCAAGTTCCCTATCGATCCTATCCTATCGCCTCCCTAACCTTCTGACGGAATAGCTTCAACCCTATTTCATCCTCCTCAAGTATACTTCTACTAAGCCCACTCCAATCCCTACCTGTCCTATTCAAGAAAGAGAACTTACCGACATCTAATCTAGCCCCCTTTATAACTACTGCTTTATCATGACTTTGCCTACCCCCATACCCTGACTCATTCCTTTCAATCAACCGCTATCAGCACTGTGTCTTAGGGCCCCGACTATGGTCTATGGTCAGGATCTGCTTTCAGGTAATTGCCAGCTCCGATTGAAGCCAGAGTTTCCAGAACCATTTCACTTTAGCACTGAGTGCATAAATACTTATGGGATATAGAGTGGCAGAACCCTGTTTGAACAGTCTATAGATTATGGTAGTATTATGACTGGTAATCTCGCTAGGAGCGTGACCGATCCCCAGACAAGTTTGTGTTATGCCTTGTTTATATTTAGGGTATGTTTGTAGAGCACTGTTGCAAATGAAAGCTGCTAGAAGTGTGCTGATCAGTCAAATTGGTGATCATAGGCACTTGAAATATGTCATTTCCTACAGGCCTGTAGAGACTACCTTTAGTACTTTATCTATGACTATTGTTGAGAGGTAGGATATGTTGCGCTGCAAAATTTTTGGGTCCTGGTAAATTGATAAAAGGCTTTCAAGCCATGGCAATCTATTTCAGGATAGGCCCAAGTTTTCATCCCTACTGAATGAACTATGAATGAGATTGTACTGTATTGCAGTGCCGACATTGATTCTGTAGAATACTTCTTTACTCAATGGTAGGCCTATCGGTATAGGGTTTTAACGACGTATTGCAATGATGACCAAGATATATTGGCGTCGATGAATTATGAAAAATGAGATAATAGGTGCCTTAGCTATTTTGTCGTGACAGGAAGCCTACCCTTGTGAATTTGGGTTTATTTTTCGAGTTTTTAGTGTTTTCTGGTAATCATGATTAAATCTATTTGAAAAAGCCATAGCATGGTAAGAATTTTTTTTATAGGTTTCAAACTCATTTTAATATGATGGTTTCTGTATCTACGTCTGTATTTTGACAGATGTTTGCGTTGCCTACCGTAGAGTAATTGAATTTGAATTTTTGTTTTGAAAATCAATTATACCGTTCATAGCATAAATGCTCTTGGTCGTGGGTTATGGACCGTGCGGTAATTTTTTTTCTTGTAACCACATAGAAAGTGTTTTTACTTTTTACCAACTTGTAAACTTATTACCGGTACCCTAACTTATGACTAATTTCAATTCCTATCATGCCCAGGCTTTTTCTAATAGAAATATTGAACAAAATCTATCGAAAAACACAAAATTTCCCACCAATAGACAAAAATTAATTGCAGTAAAGGTCACCCCTACCTTAAGGTCTAACCTACATTACCTCAAGGTCATGAAAAAAATATGATTTTTTTAATATCCAAACAGATGATAGGCTAACCGGGATAAATTTTGAGATATATTGATTCAAATACTGAATGTTTCCCTATCATTTAACACACAACCTTCAAATTGTATGCGTTTTTATTATCCAACAGATCATTAAAATATACTAAAAGGAATGACATTCAATCAAAAAACTTGTTTTATTGTAGGTGAAGATGTTACGAATAGAATTATGCAAAAATAAATATAGGTACCCGTTCTCATTTATGAATCACACTCATTTTAAGAGGAAAAATAGTTGATTTTTCACTAAAATGAAGTCAAAATAGCAACTTAATATTTCCTTAAAGCGCTGTAACTTTGGCCAAAAAAATATGACAGTGTTTCTGATGTGATTTTAATTCAAGAATACACATGTTCAATAAAGCTTTACTTAAATTTTCCCAATGTAGAATTAATTTCAAAATTACTTTTTGACTCTGCTGACCAAATGGCTATTAGACTTTAACCTAACATTAATCAAATAATTTAAAATAAGAGATAATGTCACATTGCACAGAGCTCTTCGGCCTACTATTGTTGCTCACCAGCTCTACCAATGATGAGGCCTTGTTCAATTAATTATATTGGGTTCGACGACGCACTGTACGATGATTACGATCTATTGGCGTCGGTGAATGATATATGAAAAGATGAGATGGATGGTTATTTTATCATGTGTTTTTGTATAGGCCTAGTGGGAAGGAGTCAGTTGTAGCCAGCTGTTAAGGAACCATCCCAGTATTGACCTCGACGACAGAGGGAAACCACGAAAAAACCCTGCCAAGGTGGTCGACCAGGGCCGTATTACGCCTAGGCAACCGAGGCAGCTGCCTAGGGCGGCAAAGTTTAGGGGGGCATCATTTCCTAAATGTTTCAAAGACTATATATATTTTCTTTAGGCCTTAATTGGGGAACAATGATTTTGTATCAATTTTCGTTGTTATTAAATGCAAAAAAATTATTCACACGAACATCAGCAAATGAAAAAAAAGCATTATTGACTTATTGCAAGGAATAAATGAGTACCGTATTTACTCCAACTAGTGAGTCACGACAGTTATTTCGAAGTTGCTTTGTTCCATTCTTTTACACTGTAGCGCGGTGGTCTATGATTACCAGACACCTTATTTGCGCGCCCTGGATAATCAGGGATGCCGTTAGGGGGTCCAATAAAGGGGGGAGTGCCCCTCCAATCGACATTTGCGCCCCCCCAATAACTTATCCCCCTTTAAAAAGATATAATATTGACCTACGAATGAACACCCAATAAAATATGATGACTTATTAATATGAATTGTATCAGTATTCACTCTACTACTTTGCACGTTTCCTTTTTCCTTTTCGATGATTCAATCATTAGATTTCAAAACTGCTCGTGAATCGCAAAAATCACTTGAAAAATTACAACTTTTCAAAAAAATCACTGCTGGGAATTTTGCTGGGAGAAATCGCGAAAATACCTTCGAAAATGTCCATAATGATTATACTATTAGAAATGACTTTGATAATGTCCATAGTGATTCAATCATTGGACTCAAAAATTGCTTGTAAATATCAAAAATCACTTAAAAATGACATGGGTCTATTTCAAAAAATTCCCTGCGAGGCTTTGATGGGAGAAATCGCAAAAGTATTATTCAGAAAATGTCCATGACGATTCGATTATAAGACTCCAAAACCACTTTTGCAAAAATCACTTGAAAAATGTCCACATTTTCAAAATTTACCTGTGTATCATGTGCCTACATGCAAGTCGTCACAATCACAAAGTCGTAAAGTAGATTACGATGAGACTATTGACAACTTTGCTGTGAGGAAGGTGCGACGTCAGCAGTTTAGACGCCCATACTTCATAAGTGATTTAACCCCATTGACTAGATTAATTGCTACGTAATATAAGGAGGCAGGGGGGGGGGGCAAAATTATTTGGCTAGGGCGGCGCAAACCTAAATACGGCCCTGTGGTCAACCATGGCGGGAATCAAATATCTGTTCAGTCTCCTGAATGATGGTTTAGTGTGCTGGCCACTCGACCTCTCGTCTCAGTATGGGGTCTTGTTATATGGAGGGAATGGGGTAAATTTACTGATTAACGTACCATGCCATTTTATTTTAATTCTTTTCAATTTTTTCTTCATTTTTTTTAAAGTATGTAAGCTCCGTTCCGCCTGCCGGCGGTATACGCGAGGTTTGTACACTAACCTGACCCTAACCTAACCTACTGTCCACCTTTGTCGTCTTAGTCAGATCACAAAGCATCAACTTCAAGTGAGTAAAAAACATATTAAAACAAACAAAACACAAAAAGTCGGTAATCTTATCGTTCAACGTACCATCGCTAATTTTTGTCCGATATTCTTGTTTGAGGTGTTTTCTGATAGATCTTGTTTGTATGTATGATGTAGTGTTTAGACTTTTTGTGTTTTGTTTGTTTTAATATGGTTTTTACTCACTTGAAGTTGATGCTTTGTGATCTGACTAAGACGACAAAGGTGGACAGTAGGCCTAGGTTAGGTTAGGGTCAGGTTAGTGTATAAACCTCGCGTATACCGCCGGCAGGCGGAACGGAGCTTATATACTTTAATAAAATGAAGAAAAAATTGAAAAAAATTGAAAAAAAAAATGGCGTGGTACGTTAATCAGTAATTTTACCAAAAAGTCCAAACACTACATCATACATACAAACAAGATCTATCAGAAAACACCTCAATCAAGAATATCCGACTAAAATTAGCGATGGTACGTTGAACGATAAAATTACCAGGAATGGCTCACCATTATTTACCAATTTTCAATATGTCATTCCACGTAAATAGTGTGGTTAGTTTAATTGGTGGGCCTTGACATAATCCACTGCCAGAAACTAGTAAACTTAATTTGTAATAATAAATGTGTAGGTTATGTTTCTCACTTTGCACTTACTTGATCATACAGGCACCTCCAACACAAGTACCCACAGCACTTAATATGACAACCATTTTTGGTGGTTTCCACACCATTGTCTTATATTTATCTGATGATCTTTCCAACTTAAACCGTGGACCAATGCAAAAAACTACGAATTTCAACTCGAGATCTGTGGCCAATGCCTGTTGTGTGGTTATCTAACCCAAAAGCAAATCCCAAAGATGATTAGTAGCAGAGCAGCTCAGCCCTCTTTTTTGCAATGTGTTGTCAAAGAAGTTAGTTGAAGTTGCATTTTTTTAGCTACCGTAGTTGTGTGATTGTGTTGATAGTTGATTGTGATTGGCAAACGCGTTGTGTTTCCGCGTTGATGGATGAGCTACTTTTATATCAACTTATCTTTGGATTGGTTATTTATATATATACACCTTGAGACTCAAACAATTATGTCACTGCCATCATAGTTCCTAATTAATTTCTATGATAATAAAGAAGGCTTTGTTTTAATGGTTTCCAATTGATGGTGACACCTGTTGCTTGGATTCAATTGGTTTCTTAATAGCTTTGAGTGATTTGAAAGATTGGATTATACATTTTTTTACATCAAAACGGCTGTCTGATTGAACTAAAAGTTCAGAATAAGGTGTAATATTATAATTATATATAATTATAATATTGAAATTCCATGAGAATTTGAATTCTCTCGAAGGAAATATTTTCGACAAATTTTTTCCTTTTGGTTTTTCTTATGGGATTTTTGAAAATTTTGAAATGATGTTTCTCAGAAGTGGTTCAACCGAATGCGCCTCAAAACTATACAGTATCGAGTTAGATAAGTGTATGCCAACTTGAGTATACCAAGTTTCAACTGATTTTGAATTTTCGTTTGATCTGTGGAGCGCGAAAAGAAAAAAGAAAAAAAACGGGCACTTTTTTTGGGGTATGGTGAAATTGAGTCTTCGCTTCGCTCATCCAATTATGTATTATTCTATCCGTGTTGGATTAGTTATAATGGTTTACCCCAAAATGAATTCAATCAGAAGTTCATGATGATGATTTTTGTTTGCTTAACGACCCCACCAACAGCTAGTTTATACGGGGGTACGAATGAGCAGGTGATTATGAAACGATGAAATGATGATAAGTGAAAAGACGTTTACAAAAACCCATGCCTTATGTGGGACTCGAACCCACGCCCAACGGTGACTTCAGTTTCTGAAGCGGTGCCTCAGCTGATCAAGCTACCGAGGGTGGCATCAGAAGTTCAAGTAGAATCTATTCAAGAGTACTTTTTTTAAAATTATGCTCGTTCTGTTTATGGTTCTTCACTGCAATTGTGCATGTTTGCACGGTGGCAGCTGTTTTTCATTCTCGAGCCTCTTCTTGAACTCGTCCAGGCTCTTTGAACCTCTTGCCTCTGTACACAGATCGTTCCACTCCCTCAAAGTTCTTTGGGTGAAACCACTCCTTCCCAATTCTGTGTTTGCCCTCTCCACAGCAAGCTGTTCCCCTCCTCTCCCACTTCTCTGAACTCTCATCCCTATCCTCTCTCACTTCTTCCCATCCCATAAAGCCATTCCTTACCCTATAAAAGTCAGGAGTCTATCCTTTTTCCTCCTTTCATCCAAATTTTCCCACCCTAATTCTTTCACCATCTCACTGGGTCTTTCTCTTGATTTTTCAACTCTCTGTTCATTTCTTTCTATTCTAAATCCTCTCACTCTTCCTAGAACCCTTCTTGCAGCCACCCTTTGCACACCCTCCACTTCTTTAATCAGGTTGATGCTGTAGGGATGCCAGACCGAGCCAGCGTACTCCATCATTGGACTCTTGTATGCTTTCTCTTTAATATCAATCCCTGTCCCCTTCAATTGTCACACTACAAAATTTAGTGATTTTATTCCCCTTTTTGATAATTTTCTAATATGTTCCTCCCACCCCAGATTTGTATGTAGGTAAATTCCAAGATATTTATAGGCATCCACCTCCTCTAAAATATTACCCCCTAGATTATAATAATTTGCATTCATGTCCTTTTATTTTTCCTGGAGAAGTGAACCGCCTTACATTTATTTATGTCTAGTCCCATACGGTTTATTTTAACCCATTCATTTATTGAATTTAGGTCCAGTTGTAATGCAGCTTCATCTCCCTTGCTTTGTATCACTCTGTATATGACACTGTATATGACACGGTCATCAGCGAATGACGAATTTTTGATTGAATCTATAGAAGCTATAAAAAATGATCATATATTCTAATCTAGTTCAACTTGATTAGAATTGATCAATTTTTTGGAATAAAATTTTCAACTGTACAATCAAAATTTAATTGTATATAATAATCTGAAGGATATAGGGAAAAGATCTTGATCAAGGTAAAAAAAAACATTTCTTTGGATTTGCACAAAATTGACGTTTTTTTAAATATCTTTTGAATCCATTTTCCAACAAAAAGTGAAAGTTCCAAATTTTCGACAGGATTTCAATCATTAATAATAACAAATAATAATATTATCAATGATTTCAAGAATATCAAATGTCACAAGAGAAGAAGTTGAAAGAAAAGAAAGACCAACAAACACCTTTTTTATCCAGCCTGACTTAGTTTTTCGTGGTTTCTCAGTCCTCAAAGCAAATGCTTGGATGAAGTAATAATAATAATAATAATAATAAGTCTTTATTTCTTTCAAAACACAACACAGTTGGGTATACATATAGTTACTTACATAGTTGGCATTTAAAAGAAAATGGCGATGGTTCGGTGGGATGCCGCTCTTCCAACTAACCATGATTAATAATAGAGATGATAAGATATATAATAATAGAATAGTTGTAATAAGAAAACACTAAGAATATCTTGATATAAGAAAAAATGGAGATCATTCATTTTTAAAACTAAGAAAGTGAAGCTATAGAATTTATTGTCCAATTGGCCACGGCCTTTAATTAGTAAGTGATAGGCCTTATTATAACTTTTTAGGCATCACTCATTTTTTTCCAGCTTGTATTATGATAAGCTTTACATCTGCTGTTAATGGAAACAAGTGATCATTGTCCAAGAGACTTTGATAAGTTGCCCCACACTATTAGAAACCTGACAAGTGTCGGATGTTTCAAGGGTAGGTGCGTCCAATGGATTAAAACTACTCACGAATACTTATGATTTGTCTCTAATCTATAAGAATGATATAATTTTAATTTTGATATACTTTTATATACCACAATATATTACCATGTACCTAGGTTAATTTTAAGTTACATCTGAATTGTTTGTAATGAAGTGTATGAAATTGGCTTCTGAGCTATCAAATAAACATATTATTATTAGTTCTAAGTGGAATTGATATCGACATTCGTGTGCTGGTGATGTCTGGATATGTACCACAGAAATGGTTTTTACTTGTGTTCCGAACATTCGTAAACCGAGTCTTTTATCTGCGGCGGAAAATCATGACAGCGCAGTTCTGGTGTCGAAGCCATTTGTTTTTAAATAATTAAAATGGGGTGGAAAGATCACATTGTGGTGCCCCATCCAGATGTTCCTACCTTTCACCCATAGCCTTAATTGGGGAACAATGATTTTGCATCAAGCTTCGATATTATTAAAAAAAGAAGATATTATTGCCAAGCAAATGACCAAAGAAGTCACTTCATAAAGTAGTATCTTAATCATTCAACGTAAAACCGAGTTAAAATTAACCCCAAAACTAATTATTTAACGTAGGCCTAATTAGTGTACTAATTAGGCCTACGTTATAATAATAATAATTTATTCACAGTATACATTGTGGTATGTTATGTTTCGTCATTTTAGTTTAATAAAGCCATGTTATTTAACAGGATAAAATTCATTCATAGTATATGGTTCTTTATCTAAAAGATAACGTTTTACATCACGTTTAAAACAATTTACATTTTCCATCATTGGGTGCTCTTTGGGTAGTAAGTTAAAACATTTGACACCGTTAAAGTTCAGTCCAGTTTCGAATAAAGCACTTCGATGATGGACAACTACTGGAAGGTTTTTACCTCGAGTGTTGTGTGAATGATCAACATCTATTTCAAAAATACTTAAATGAGAATGAACGAAGCAAACTAATTCCACAATATAAATGGCTGTGACAGTTAAAATATTGAGCTTATTTGAACATTCCTCTACAACTCTCAAATCTATTTAGATTAGCCAATAGTCTTACAGCATACTTTTGAAGTATGAAAATTCTGTTGATGTCTTTCTTTGCAGCACCACCCCAAAACACAATACAGTACCATAACGTATGATAGATTCAAAGTTTGCCAGGTACATCATTCTTGATTCATTCAATCCTAGTATCTTTTTCAGTGATCGAAGTTTGAATATAGTTTGACTGAGTTTCGTACAGGTTATATTTATATGGGACGTCCATTTCAGGTGCTTGTCAATACTAAATCCCAGAAATGTAGTAAGATCGTTTACATCAAGACGAACATCCTTGTTGTATATCTCAGGTTCCCATTGTTTGTCACCCAAAAAGTCAATAGCCACAGTTTTACTGTTGTTTACAGTCAGCTTATTATCGCAAAACCATGCATTTATACTGTGTACAGCAGCATTTACTCTAAACTGGATAACTCCTGGATCAGCACCATTTAGTATGCTCATGCCATCAGCATATTGAGTCAAGTGAATGTCTCCATCAGGGATGAATAGGTCGTTGATGTACATCAGGAACAGCAGTGGCCCCAGCATGGATCCCATGGGGTACTCCAATATAAAAAGTGGTAAAAAGTTACTTGGCATTATTGAATGAATAAAAGTTGATGCGTGAGGAGCCCTTTTACCAACTGGTAGTTGTTGAATATCAATTACCAGTAGGCCTAGTTAATTATTTCTTGAGGTACGAAAATAAACATATCCAAGGATGTTGAGTTAATTTATTTCACTAATCACAGTTAGTAAAACAGGCTTCAACTAAAATGCTGACGAAAAAATGCTATCATTTTCTTATAAATGATGCCAGCACTGGGTTTGTCTCTATTTGAACTGTTAGGATTTTCCCCAATAATTTTTTTCATGTGGATGAATAATGAGAAAAAAACATCTCTTCACATTTGGTTTATCAAAACCAAGTCAGGGTTTAGCTGCATTTTATATAACAGGCGACTTCACAGGGAATAGTAAAATAAATATTGGGATGAAAATTCAACTTATAATTTTATTCTCTTGTATTTTGATTATACATTCCTACAAAATAACATATTTTACTACACAATGTTAGTGCAGAAAATATTAATAAGTTAATAACCTTATGAAAATGACACACATATGTTTGGATCAAGTAATATGTATAGATTTAATTGAGCTCAAGAAGTTTAAAAAAATAGTAATTTGGTAACTCCTGTAAAAAATGTTGAGAATATTATCCATGTGATATAATTTAACATATGCATTACATTGCATTGATGCAATGCATATGCATTGATGTTTATAATTTAATGACAAAATAATTAATGAACAGTAACTATTAAACTTCAAGTATTATATTATAAGAAATGAGAATCATTTGACTATAGTTACCAAAATCGCAGATAATTTCTACCTAACATTTACTTATAATAGAAGTGAGAGTGCTTTGGGACTGATTGACTTGCAGCAAAAAAGAACATGCATTTCAACAGTACAATGAAAATATTAAATGATTGTAATAATACAAAAATGGATGGAAATTAAACAAGAAAATACAAATTGTCGTAATTCAACTGAATGAAATTATGAAACTGTAAAAACGATGAGCAATCCCTTGAAATTGGTTACTAAATTTTGGGAAATTGAAATCCCCCAATCACCCCCCCCCCCCACACAAAAAAAAAAAAAATACAATAAAAGCAAAGAAACATCAGATAACTTTTCGTACATTGAATATGAATAATAATAAAACGAATAATAAACACTGTAGGCCTAATATTATAATATTAGTCTTTGCTCTACACATGGAAAAAATTAATGAAATTGATGAAATTTGAAAATTATGTACCAGTAAACCAAGTACTCTTTGCCTATATAGTCTATGTGATCAAGAAAATATATTTTCTAGATTCTACTTGCAATAAATAATTGATGAATATTAAATAAATGCATTTGAATCAAACAGGTTGAATTTGATTTTACCCATCAATACTTGATACCGATACATCAATATGTGTAATACTTTGTAAGACTTTGGCATTACGACAATTTGATTTTCTGTTATACCTACATACAATTACTAATGCATTTCATAATACACAACAGCACTACAGAAAAATGCACTTACCTTTTGTGCATACTTGAAAATATTTCCATACATTGTCATGCAAGTAATAAGAAAATTAGTTAGCTCAACACTGAAAATATATGTAGCTCTATTCTTCCAAGGAAGTCCTGATTATACATTATCATTATATCTATTACCATATAAGTATTAATCATTTCTCAATCTTATTATTATCTATTATCTAACAGTCTGATAGTAGGTCTAGTTTAGGCCAATAGTGAAAAATGAATGAAACTATCAGACTTCAATACCCATAGGTGAATTTTTCAAAAAGGAAACTGTAAACAAATAGATTTTTGCACGTAGGCAACAGGCTTCGACACAGAGAATTGGAATGTGATAAATTTCAATTTACGCACAATGCCAGTCATTTACTGACCAGGATGGTTGAAGTACGTCGGATCATAATAATAAGCACCTCCAGCAGCTCCCATGTCGTAATCTGAAAATCAAAACATTATATCAATAGGAAATCAAGAAAACAAGCAGTTATGTATTAGACTTATGTTTGGTGACTTGGTAAGTTGATTTCATATCGAAACCAAATACAGTAGCATTTATTAATATTTATTGTTTTTTAAAATATTGTTCAGAACTAAAATTGTTCATCATAGTGAAATTGTTATTACAGTGAAACCTCCATGCATCCTATCATTCATTTTTCCTAAGCCCACTCCCATATGATCAATGCTAAATTTTCTTGGATGGATGGTTTTATTTTCCTGGTCCCTTGAAAAACAATGGATAGAGGTTTCACTGTAATGTGTATCAAATTGTTATTATTCATGTGATTTAAATGTGGCATTAGCACACAAAATTTAAATACTGGATTTAAAAGGAGTGATGAATAAATTTTATAATCAGGCCCTAATCATTATATTGAGTTAGCAAAACTAACAGACTCAAGTCAGAGCCAATTTTCAACGTAAGAATTTAAATACAAAGTAGGAATACATAAAGCGGTACTGTATACGGCACCAGTAGATAGTATCCCATCAAAAACCTTGACGGGTGAAAACTTCTACAAAAACTTCCTGATATAAAAAGTGTGAAATCAAAACTGTATGCTAAGTGCAACTTCTTATTCATCAATACAGCCTGGAAAATAACAGGAAACACTTGGCCCACTGCCCCCCCACATCCCCTCATATAACACCACCCCAAATTGAAGTGAAGTGCATGATGCTAAGAGATGGGTAACTTCACGTTCCTGACACAGTGAAACATAATATGAGTCAAGAAAATGTGTAATTTACGCATGGTCTCATGGAGGCTCTGTCCCGTTATAGGTTATCAAATTATGAAAAAAATCCACTGTTCTAAAACAATGTTGCATTTGTGGCTCGAAAGAAGGCAAAGGCTGACTTTGACCCGGACGTACATTTCCTCATTGGAGTATAGCTAGGAAAACGCCATATACGCGTTGTTAAACGAGCGAATAGTAATAGTAGGTCGACTTTTTTGCCAAACTTGATAAAAACACTTTTTCCAGAACCTTTTCTCAAACCAAATTAACAATCGAAGTTGTCTCATTGTGCACGTAATGCAGCGTTTATTTCAAATCACAATTTGTCATCAATACTACGAATACATTGTAATTATGGTATTATATAGGCCTACTTCATCTCATATAAGCCGAGCTTGTAAAGAATCGAGTTTGTAATCCTGTCAAATTGGATAGAAGAGAGTTTGGAATCGTATTAGTTTGTATTCCTGGGTTTGCGTCTCGCCTCTGCACCACTCTGCGAGACTCACCACAGAGTTCTTGTATTCAGATGAGCCTAGCGAAGCCTTCCATTTCACATACCGAAATATTTCGACCTCGTTCACTGTGTGTTATTTTTTGCGTGGCATACATAGGCAGCACATCATATCACCGAAAAATCAAATGCTCGAAATCCCATATGATCGAAAAAGCAGATGACCGAACTTTCGTTTTCTCGACGGACCAAATGATCGAGATCATATGGGATTTTGAGCATTTGATTTTTCGGTGATATGTGCTGCCTATGTATGCCACGCACAAAATAACACACAGTAAACGAGGTCGAAATATTTCGGTATGTGAAATGGAAGGCTTCGCTACGCTCATCTGAATACAAGAACTCTGTGGTGAGTCTCGCAGAGTGGTGCAGAGGCGAGACGCAAACCCAGGAATACAAACTAATACGATTCCAAACTCTCTTCTATCCAATTTGACAGGATTACAAACTCGATTCTTTCCAAGCTCGGCTTATATGAGATGAAGTAGGCCTATATAATACCATAATTCAATGTATTCTTAGTATTGATGACAAATTGTGATTTGAAATAAACGCTGCATTACGTGCACAATGAGACAACTTCGATTGTTAATTTGGTTTAAGAAAAGGTTCTGAAAAAGTGTTTGAAACTTTTTTTCAATTGTTTGAAAAAATGTGTTATGAAAAAAAATAGGGTTTGGAAAAAAGTATCTGGAGAAATGTTTTAAAAAAGAGTTAAAAAACAAATGTATGAAAAAAAATTTGAATATTCAAGTGTTCGGATAAAAAAGTGTTCGAATGTATAACTCTTCGTATATTCACAGTACAAATTTAACTGCTCGGTTACAAATTGACGCTATTAAAAGGTATTGATTTGATATGGTATTTCATGGGGAGGAAGATTTGTCCCTCACGCCCGCGTACAGCGTTACCGAAATATCAGACTCCTGCATTAAGAGTCTACGGGAGTCAATTTAGAGAAATATCAGTTTCTTGGTGATAACTTTTGAACTGTATGAGATATCAAAATTCTCATACGCGAGAAACACAGATGATTCAAACAAATGGCTTCAAGATAATATAAGTTATACAGTCGAGCCCACATATAACGAACTCGGTTTTAACGAAATTTCGGTTTTTACGAATTAATTACCATTCCCCTTCAAATCTCCTATCCTTACAATGTTAAATAAAGACCTATAACGAAGTGATTTATATTTCAAAATTCGGTTATTACGAATTTTTTGTCACTTTACAGCATATTTTGCTCATTATTTTCAGCTATTTCCAACAAAATATACGAAAATCGGAGCATTTTGCGTGAATTTATTTTCAGGTTACATTTATTTTGAACGGACTGTAGGCTACATCGTAGTAGCTGGTGACGCGTACAGCACATGGTCATAACTCTTGCTGCACCCCCCTCCCTCCCAGTCCCACGAAAAGTGGAACGGATAAACCCAAACATTCGCTCAACGCGCGCTAAATAACGTGATGGTGACATCTTCAATGACTTTGTTCATCTGTTTTTTGTTAACATTCCTTCACGTCCATTCGTGATAGTGTCCTGTAACCTAGGAAATAAAACACGAGAATTGGGGAGTGGTGGTGTCATGTGATGGCAGATGATGAGTTCTTTATGAAAGGACATTGTTGTTTTCTATTACTTTCTACAAACATACTAAGTGATGATACGATGCGATGATAATATGTCACCTAATACAGTACTATACTAGGGCCTAAGTCGTAAATGTAGGCCTATCTTTATAAATCTCTAAAATTCAAGTACTGTTATGAAAAAGAGCAATAAATCTATATAAAGAAATTCTGTTTTAACGAACAGATTTTTATTCCCCTTGAAATTCGTTATATGCGGGCTCGACTGTAACAGTTATTCAAGTCATGACGCATAACTGTCAAGAGTCGACAGCTAAAAAAACAGATTTAGTCATAACTTATATCATCTTGAAGCTATTATAATTATCTGTGTTTCTCGCGTATTAGAATTGAGATATCTCATACCGTTCAAAAGTTATCGTCAAACAACTGATATTTTGATAAATCAACTGCCATGGACTCTTAATATTCAAACAGTTTTTTTTCCGAACAGATTTTTTTCCGAACAGTTTTTTTTTTGAACAGTTTTTTTTTCGAACAGTTTTTTTTCGAACAGTTTTTTTGTTCATATTGATGGAAAGAATGTTTTAACAAACTGTTCGAATGAAAAAGAGTTCGAATAAAAAAGTGTTCAAAAAAATAACTGCTCGAATATTCACAGAACAAGTTCAACTGCTCGGTTTAAAAATTGGCGCTATTAAAAGGTCTTGATAGTATTTCAGAGGGAGGGAGAGTTCCCCTCACGCCCGCATACAGCTTCACCGAAATATCAAACTACTGCGTTAATATTCGAACAGTTATTTTTCGAACACTTTTTTTTCCGAACACTTTTATTTTCGAACACTTTTTTTTTCGAACAGTTAACGCACTCCCGCACTTGGCATACTGTTATGATTGCACACCTCACATTTCAGGAAGTTCTCGTAGTTGCTAAAATATTTCAGGACTTGGCTCCAAGTTTTTACCTGTCAGGGTTTTAGATGGGATATCAGTAATTTTTGTTGCTTCATAATGATTAGATGCATTTGCTTGTTCACAAAAGTATCAGAATGTATTTTTTGTCTTGTGTTATCAAATTTTTGTTCGAATAAATACAGTCCCTCAAATTGATTTCTAGGGCTGTGCTAGACTCGAAATTTTCGAGCGAGTTCGAGTTGAGATCGAGACTCGAACTTGCTCAGAAAGATTTTTTCCCAGATCGAAATTTTGAGTTGAGAAATACTTTTGGGTCTCGAATGTTTTCGAGCGAGTGAGAGTGGAAGAATAAACTTGTCATCTTTTTATCATTCAACAGATTGGTATTAAATAATAAATATACAGTGTCTGAAACTTATGAAAAAGTTTTGTTTCTGCATTTCTCCCTTTGATTTTGCATACTTTGAACTTGCTGATTGATTACCACGCGCATCATTTCACAACGTCAGTTGCACCGGACTGACTGACTGCGAGCGAGTTCTGTCGAGTCATAGTAACCAACAGACACGCACACGCGTCTCTCTCCCTTCCTCAGTTCCTCCCCCTCAACAAAACACATCCACACTCTTCAAGGACAGATTTAAACGTCATCAAGCCACTCGGGACGGCCGAGCGCCAATGGCAAAAAGTTTGCGCGTCGTCGGAAACGGTCGGAACTAGCGAGTATACACGATCTCAACAGTTTCTATCGGCTAAGTTTGCCGATCAAGTAGCTCATCAGTAGCGAACTCATCAAGTAGTTTCACGCGGTTTCTCTCGTACGCAATATAAAATTGCCGTAATTCTAACCGGGAAGTGATGATTTTCGTGGCCATCTTTTTTATTATTGATTGTATCCACTTCAAATCTTGCACTTAGATAACTATTATGCTAAAACTGCAAAAAAAGTAAAAAAAATAAAAACCAACAATGAGCATTGGTTTTTACGAATTTTTCAATGAAATTTATTTTTCGTTTTTCTCAAACAATAATTTTTTTGAAATTCAATTTTTTCACGAAAATGTTTCTGAAGTGTTGTTCAAGGGTTGGTCATATCGTTTTTTTGATATTCCTGTTATATTTCAAGATATGATTTTATTTAAGATGTTTTTTTTTTAAATTACATTTTCTATAAAATGTGATAGGTATTCATTTTTCACCTCCATTGTTAGATCAGATTCCAGAAAAGCGATGCGTCCAACCCTGGATAAACTCATAATGAACACACACACAAAATGAGACAATTGAATAACTTTTATAGATGTGGCACAAAAAACAAATTCTTGTTTTGTGAAAAAAGAGTATTGCAGTAAATGCACTATCAAGATTCACAATGTAAATTGCTATATTGAAAATGAGCAGACGGCTTGATGCACAGTGACACTAAATAATTCATTTCAGGTACGATTTTTTATATTTTTTCAATATTTTGGAATATATGACTCGAATAAACATCCAAACCAAATATTGAAAAAAAAAGAAAAGCTTGAAAAAATGAAAATTTTACCACTTGGTTCGATTTTTTGTGAATCGAAATCATTTTTAGCAGGTCTCTTCCATTTCGGTTCAACGAGGGTTTGAGCTCGCTTGCTCAAATTAAGATTGTGTTCGAGCTCGCTCAAACTAAAATTTGTGCTCGAACTCGCTCAAACTAAAATTTGTGCTCGAACTTGCTCAAAAAAGTCAATCTCGCTCGAAACTCGCTCGAACTCAAAAAGCTCTGCTTGCACAGCCCTATTGATTTCCTCGCCTATCGTATATCAGCATTGAATGGCCCAAAATAGTTGCCAAGTTGGAATATTCTTTAAATACTGGTACTCAAAGTATAGGCCTACTTATTACTAAAATTTGCATAATCAGGTAATAAGGTAAACGTAATAATTTACAAATATCAGCCGTTTCATTCGACATTCATTATCTTTCTAATGTGTCTGGTGACGGTCATTCAGATAGATAAAGCGGAGGAAAAAGTACCCGAAGTTTTTGATGGTTCATTGGTGGCCGTTGGTGGGCCGTTTGGTGGCGTTTTCGAAATGTCATTGAAAATGTGTCGTTGAATGATTTTTAAAAATGTCGTCAACTTGAAAATGAGTGTAAAATAACCTTACTTCTGGTTTTCAGAGGCAACATCCAGTTAAAACATTCAAGTCACAATTCCATATGAGTTCACATAATCCCTGAAAAAATCAGATAAATCGGACGATTCGTTTGGCCTGTAGCGCAGTTTTAAGGTGACGACGGAAGGAGGAGAAGGAGGATATGGAGGAGAAAACGGAAGAACAAGTGTTTTCACAGTGCTATGACTTCCAGACATTTGGTCTGATATAGCTTAAATTTGATGTGTCGTGTATATGGCGTTTCATTCCATCACAACAATCTAGAGGTATCAAAGTTTGTTAGTTCCGGAGATACAGTATGCTCAAAACCGCCTGGTAAGTACTTCGTGTCAACAGTATAAGCGTGTAGCTGAGACTTCGCACACACTTTGCTCTTGTCAAGCTACCGTGCTCGATTCAAGATGGAATACCTAACATATACAAATAAATCAAATGAAAATACATGAAAAAGGAATACTGTATCAGGAACACACAATGTCAATATAAATTCAGACAATTATAATTCAATTCATACACATTCAGGTATCTATTCAGGTATACATCAGGTACAGACTATCTAGAGACCCCATGAATTACAACAAAAATAAGAACAAAAGGTTGAGCATTTTTCTATTCATCAACAGCTTATCAGCCAGCACTATGTCAATCGGCTACATGTGATGTGCAGGGATGTGCCAATCATTTTGTCTTCATTTCTGACCATTCTATTGAATATGATTTAAAAATAATTCAGTTAAAAGTAAACGAACAACATATCATCAACTAGCAAGTAAGCCGCTAAGCTATTAGATGTCAGTCCACTTATATAAGTAGAGGTACGTGTTTTTCGCATTGACGAAAAATGCGAAAAAAAATGAATAATCTCAAAGACATTCTATTTCATGATTTCTTCATGTTTCATAGTGTTAGGATGCGTTTAAAGTGGTTTTCTATTTCACGAATCATCACGAAAAAGATCATTTTGAACAGTTTAAAGCGAATTTATTCTATTCAACGAAATAGCCACGAAAAGAAAGATAACATTCATTTTTCAGTATAAATAATTTGTTTTCAACGAAACCTTGACAAAAATATCGTAATACCTGGAACACAACTTTTAGTATTGCTATAAACTCAAGACGTGCTGTCAAGAGCTGTCTTATCCGGGTAAACCCCCAGGAAAATAGATCCCAATCGCACATGCTGTTGCCGCACCGAACGCATCAAACCCGTGGAAATACCTCCCTCCCTCCCGACATTGCGTCTGCTAAGTCCTAACAGAGAATCTTTGTTGTCGCTTGCAAGTTGCGAGCAGCTGATCGACGGCCCCCTCGGCACTAGACCACCATTATCACGTTGAAAACAAAAGCTTAAAAAAATAAAATGCTGTACCAGGAATATTTTCTTCTCAAGATTAAAAAGTGTGTTGGTTTCAAACTCGGATTTTGTTATTTCCTCATCTCAACTTGTCATCTAAGGTCCACGTAGGTTTCATTGGCGATTTCTCAACTCCCAAGGTATGTAATAAAATTGTTGGTACGCGCCCATATATAAGAAGTGTATTGACGTAGTATCTGGCGCCCCGCGTGCTCGGGTTACTTCGATTACGTTCGGCACTAGCGATCACCCGACCAGACACGGACAATACGCGGGAAGCTATGAACAGCGTTATTTCGACAATATTAAAAGAGTGTACTACCCACAGTGATGGTATTTACAGTAATTCGTTTAATTTTTCGTAAATTAAACATCAATTTTGATTATTTTGCTAAAAATGCTGCAAAATACGAATTTTCAAATTTTGAAAGCTTGAGAGTATAAAACAGAATGCTTATTTCATGTACCTCTACATATGAGATATGAGAAAAATTTGTCTTTATCCTCACCTTGATTACGCTGGTCGGCATATCGATTGGCAACCACATTCAAGCGACTGTTACCGACATTCAGCCCATCCATGCTGATCATACTGAACCCCAAAGGCGGTGGTGGCATCATCTATCAATAAAAATACACATCTTGATTCAATTAATCTGTTCAACAACGGCGATAGTAGGAACGTGACGAAAAGAAATTCGTGTTCTTTTTACAGAAACTTTAATGGGAACCGTTCTTAATATCTTGCAGTAACTTCAACGTAAGCAAGTTACTTCACAGCGTTCACAAGGAACAAAATGTATGTCACTTCTGAACAGACAGTACTTCAAGAATGGTGGAAAAGTAAGGTTTCAAGCAAGGTGGAAAAGATCACCTTTACAAGTGGTGATATGTAGATAGAAATAGAATATTTGTCTTCTACTATCCATCTCATTTTATCAAAAGAAATACAAACTCAGTCTAATCGCTTCCATCCATACTGTAGCCCATTATTCCTCAATATATTTCACGATATTTCCTCATCAACTAGTAACTATACAATCTTTTTGTTTCATTCTCACTTCCACAAAGACAACGTTGACGGCCCAAACCAGTCAAGTTACGTGCGAGCATTTGGAGAAAACAGTCAATCATAAGTGCATGTTAACCTTTGTGTATACGTCGAAAGCATTCCAATGAAACCCTGACTACCCGGTGACATCAAGAATGGTCAATTACAACCTTTTCTCAAGTCAAGTACTAGGGGGAATTTGTACTAGTTTTTTCACGAGGCCTTCTATTTTAGTGTTACATCTAGCCAGAGTTGGGTAAGTTCCTAAAATAAAGGCACTGAGTAAAAGTTCAGTTTCTTGACTATAAAGGAACTGATCGAGTCAAGTTCCTAGTTCCTCAGATAAAAAAAGAACTTTCAAGTTCCCAAAATATGTAAAAGTTCCTTTAAAAGTTCTTGATGTGGACAATTCTTGGGATTTTCTTGGTATTCAGACAAAGAAAATTGAAAACAGTTGAATTGTATTTGATATTATTCATCGAAATTATCAACAAACATATTTTTCCACGATTCTTCAGAGAAATCGGTTAGAATGATGCTTCCAGTATTTAATGGTATATGCATGAGGTAAATTATATATAGGGCCTATATATATACAAATATCCTAGGTCCTTTTTACAATACAGTTTTCACCTTTCAAAGACCAATCCTCAAGCCTCAAAATTCTTATCGGAAAGTCCACCTCTTCTGTCTCTAAAAGTAGCCCCCTCCCTTCTCCTGTGCAAATATTCTCAGCACTGGACAGTAGGGAATGCTAAACTTGATGAAAAGTTTGTGGATTACTGGACAGTCGCAAAAGTTGCAAAAATCACCTATTTGAGTAGGCCTATCACTCATGGCGATTTCCGTGATGTTAATTAAAGTAAAACCTCGAACAAAATACACAACGTGACCAAACAGTGAGAAAGTATAAACAACAATGAAACGTGTGAGCCATGTGGGCTTCGATCGTCTGTTGGGAGTCGATGCTTCATGAGAATGTATTTCCTATTGGTTGATCAAAATGTATACTATCTCGTGATTGGTTTTTGATGACGTCATTCTTTTCACGTGGTATAGTGGCGACTATGACGTCAAACCTTAGGAATGCCAGTTGAAGGGACTGGTCGACGCCTGCCTTGAAGGGGTTAGGTAAATTAGTAAAAAAAACGCAGGTACTTTCAATTCGGTGGTGTATAATGGGCAGGCCCGGATTTACGCACAGGCTGGCAAGGCTGAAGCCTAGGGGCCTAAGAGCCCAGGGGGCACTTGGGCTCCTCAGCGCTTCCATATTTTTGTTTCAAATGAAGTGAAGTGGTAAGATGAAACCAAAAGTATCACGAACTTATTTTCATATTCCCATTCATATTCTGAAAACACTATGTAACAACATTGTCCAATATACAGAATACAGAACTTACAGAATATAATCTAAGAAAATGATATCTCAAAAAATTGATCAACTGAAATATTGCTGAAATATGCCCTGGTATTTTTTTTCTAGGATTTCATCCCGGGTAAGTCGCACCCTGTCGTACAAATATTCCGTTACTCAGCGAGTCATCATTGGTAATGTCGAGTAACGAGCGGAAATACGTTGACGTGCCACGTGGTTTTCACATTTACCGAAATATGTTTTACATTTATTCATTTATTTTTCATTTTCACACAATAGTCTTACACACATTTTTGAAATAAGTATAGGGGCGCTGAAGTAGGTTCAGCCTAGGGGCGCTGGATTCTCAAGTCCGGGCCTGATAATAGGTCGATTCGAAGGGACACCCAAGCATTAGAAGGACTGGTCAATCGTTGAAAGCATAATGCTGGGCTTCCATACCTGCATTACAGTATTCGGATTGCAATTAGCTATGCGGTTTTTTAAGCCACCATGATAATAAACCGAGCAATCAGTGACAAGTTACGCGATGTCTGATTGTTGAACTCGCTTCAATTCCACCGCCTTGCGAAAGTGAAACGTAAATCGTGTTCATGGAAAGCCAGCATAAAATGTACCTGAGGGTAGGTAGTTTTACTCACAACTTGGGTTTGCTGGCAACTAATCAACCGGAAATACCAACTGATAACAATCACGTGTAATGTAAAAATGACTTCAACAAGTACAGCGATGTTGAAAAGAACTTTCAAAGAAACGCAAATTCGTTCTTACGTTCCACAAAAATAGTAACGAAGTTCCTGGAGAAGTTCCTTGTTATAAAAATGAACTAGTTCCTTTAAAAGTTCCCAAAAAAGGAACGCATTCCTTTCGTTGCGTTCCTACCCAACTCTGCATCTAATCTTGCTTGCTAGACCTTGTGACAAGGTCATCCATTATTTCTGAGATCAGTCTAGTAACAGTGTTTTATCAATATTTATTGAAAGATCAAACATGGTTTCAACTTTTAATATTATGGGGACACCCAAAGCTCTTCTTGCTGAGCGAAGCGAGCACCCGGATTCAAGATGAATAATCAACACACTCAAATGACAAAAACATATTATACATATTAGTTACACATACATATTATACATATTAATAGTATGTTAATTAGTGTTAGTATGTTAATAGTGTGTATTATTAGTAGTTAATAGTATAGACTTTATACATATTAGTTATGGATCACATCCATAAGGAATATTGTAATATCTATTTGTTGAACACTGATTGCTAGAAAAACATTCAAAATGCCTAAAGAAATGATTTAATAAAGATGAATTAATTGAAAAATGGCACATTCGGCAAATCGTAGAGAGTGCTGCCATTCTGCAGTATTTACATACGAGCCACCAATGTTTACTTGAAATTAGCTGTTAAGTAATCAAAT
>OZ023326.1:56259616-56374616 GCA_964007535.1 Brachyptera risi
AAAAAAATATGGATAATTTGTTTAGAAAAGAAGATATGAATAACTAAGATAAGATATTTGTGTATATGGAAAAGAAAAAAAATCTGACTTGACCGAAAACTGAACATGATATTCGTAGCGATTCCAAGTAGGACCCATGTTAATCAACACATTTTTCTGAATAGAATCCAATCTCACGTTTTTTTGCTGCAATTAGCGGTGGGTCAAAAGCTGAATATGCAGACAATATTTGTTGAAAATGCTAATGAGTCAAATTTCATAATAATAAAGGTGGATAGATAAATTGTATGAAACAGTAACTCTCAATACGTCACCACGGACCCTTCTATAAATAATGTAAATATTTGTTACGTATCAACTTCCCTGAATGGTTTGAAACAGTAGGGTGCAAGCCGAAAGTCCCTACCACAGTATATAACCGGCACATGTAGCTGAGTGGTTAACACACTTGCTTCATGTGATTCGAGCGGTGGAGGGGCATGTCGGACCCGATTCGATTCCCGCCACCGTTCATCTTTACAGGGGTTTTTCGTGGTTTCCCTCTGTAGTCTAGGCTAATGCCGGAATGGTTCCTACAATATTGGCCACGACCGCTTCCTTCCCACTATCTTTCCCGATACCTAAGAAACCTTCATACCTTCATCTCATCATCCCATCAATCATTCATTCGACGCCAATAGATCTTAGTAATCATTATAGTGCATCGTTAAAACCCAATATGATGACAGTATATATGCTAGGTCATTCGAGTTTGTAGTCAAACACTACAAACTCAATGTCTGCATTGACATTGAAACTATTGCGCTCTGTGGGTAGTTCTCTGCTTAAATTCACTTCATCCAACACAAGCCTATCAAGATTTTGAATACGCTTGGTTTGACCACGTAGATGAAGATCACAATTATTTTCAATTCAAATTATTAATACTGTATTGGCAAATTTTAGTAAGAGAAAATGATATATTCATTTTGTTTCAGGCATTTAGGCCCACATTCACTATCAAAGAGTCTGCATTTTTCACAAAATCAAGAGTTATTATTAAATTATACTACATTTAAAAAAACCATTAACTAGATCAAGCATATAAAAGAGAAGCATATTATATTAATTAATTGCATATTTCTAGTATCAAATCAAATTCTCACTAACCTTGCACAGCACAAGTTCTTTGCCAACATTACCTTGACCAGAAAAGTCAGTATGTACCATGTACTGGTACAGGGGCTCACCAAAGTTGAACCTGTAGCATTTGTTAGCCAGTTGCTGAAACAGAAATTGACCATCCAAGCATTATAATTGTTGGTTCACGATTTTCATAGGACTCAAATACATTGTAAATCAGGTCAAAATACAAACATTTAAATTAACGTTCAAACACGAGTTTATAAAAATAATATTTCATTTAAAATATTTTTAAAATTTATGATGATTATTAGATGTGTTGTCAGCTTTTTTTGGGGGTGGCAATATTGCCTTAGTCTTGGCCTGTTGTGTAATAGGACTGTTGTGAGATGCGACATGGATTCTAGTCTGCTTCTAGTTCTAGGGCAGATAAATGGAGGAATTAAAGGGAAAGTCAACTTGTTTTATATTCTCTAGTATGAACAGTCTTGTTTCGTTATGAATTTTAGTAAAAGTTTCATAATTTTATCTTTTCCCCTTCAAGAGATATGAATATTCTTGTATGTCAGTTGTAGTGGATTCTAAGAATTGTTGACGAGCCATGGTCAGTCATTCATTCCACTCCCATCTTAGCACGTGCAATTCTGCTATACACATGGTTCTGAGAACTTGAAATTCCTGAACAATACATGCACTTTCAGTTTGTTACAAACTTCACAACCAAAGAGACGTATTGTCGATCTTGGCTTATTGTTTTTGAATTGCGTTTGCAATTTTTGCAATTGTATGAATACAATCCGTAAAGCCATGTTATTTAATTATTCTCCATCATAAAGTGTGAATATCATTTGTGCTCATATAGTTCATATTTAGAACTCTATTGATTTTAATTTACCGGAAGTTTTTCAACCAAACTTGGGCCAACGTTTATACTACTTATTGAATTTAAATATATTTTTGATATGACTGATCGGATAATCCAACCGTATCAATTCGAACCCGAGTATTCAGATAGTGAAATAGAAGTGGTACAAGCTATGGAAGAGCACAGGCTGATGGCAAGATGTCTAGAAGGACGTGAGCATCGTTTATGGTGTTGTGTGATAAGTGTATAGAGTTATGCCAACAGACCACGTAAGCTTATGTTGAAGAGAATATGAATGCACTACGGTATTTCGAAGGTTGGAGGGGATTTTAATAGCGTAACACAAAATCCAGATTTTTATTCGATAATTTCATCTAAATGTGTACTCAATATGTTACGCCACCAATCGATAAAAAGAAAACACCAATAGTAGAAAGAGAATAGCTCTCATCGACGATCACCCCACAAACAAAGTGTGGCGATATTTATGTTACAAACAATTCGTAATTTGGATCAATTCAAATACGTCACTTGGGAAAGGCAACACAATAGTTATTCCGTCTTCTGTCGTGTCGACAATAAGAGAACAATATCCAGAAGATCTAGAGTCAGATTATACAGGGTTTATTGCGTCACAACTCACAATAAGGCAATACTAAGTGGCCGGTATAGATCTTACAATGTAAGTAATGTGATTAATCAAATTATAATACAAAATATCTTAATTCAAGTTGAAATATTTTCCTGATAATAGTTTGATATGTTATAAAATCATTCGAACTCCTCACATATGCTCCTTATCATAAAGTAGTATCGCGAGTAATGTTTGTTTTAATTCTTGCATCGTTTTACGAGGAATAGGTGCAATGTTTTTAGGAATTTCAATGTGGTTTTCTTCTTCTGAAATTGTGTCAGTCTTCACTTTCGAGCAAGTCTGAGATTTTTGACATCATCTCATAATGCTTCCGTTTCATGTTGGCATTTCAAATTCTGAGATGGCACTGCGCCCGGTTTCAAATGGGAACCAAATCTAAATGCATTCGGCATTAATAGACATTGTAAAATATTCTAACGTAGGTAATCGCTTTCAAGAAAATTTTGACGGTTCAAAATTTTTCATATATGTCTTTTGTTTCCAAATAGCAAATTGTTTTGGTAATCTATCATGATTAGGAAATGAGTGATAATGCACTGATTTATTATTTTTTCTGTATAGTTACTACACCAAATAAGCCTACACAACAACCGGGCATTGCACTTAGCATAGAACTACTACAATACGTGTCATGTATACCATAACTAACGGAAAACTGAATTAATGGATCACTGTGTGGAAAGGACAGGGACTAACCACGCTACGTCACAGTCCCCATTTCCAGGAGTTGGCGAATGATACCATTGCATTTTTCTCCTGGACGCGTCGACTTATAGATGAAATAAAAAATACTGTATATCTTGAAATTATGAATGGAATGTAAATCTGCATATCTACGAATAACAAGTTGACTTTCCCTTCAAAAGGGAAATAGTTTGGGATGGGAGCTTTGACTTAGAAGCAGACTTCTGGAATCGGGGTCGAGTTAAGCATAATATCTTTTGGATGATGACATTTTGTCGACATGAGTGAGGTTGGGAGATACCAACAATTATGCGTATTTAAGCTTGTTTTTGAAGTATAAATATACAGTGTCCATGCGATACTGTCGCAGACATCGGTACCTATAACTATAGAAGAAACAAAATGATTTCAGCTAGCTTACCACGATAGCTTCCTCATTGACTTTTCGGAAGTTGTTATTGTAGCCACTGCCACGTCCACACCAATTGTTACCGGGGCGCGCATTACCGAGGTGGTATCTGCAATCATATACATCATCCAATTATCAATGAAGTAAACATAAAAACTATCAACACTCAGTTTTGTTAGGTATTGTGAGGGTTCCATATTCCAGAAATATAAACTCATATATTTTCATTATTTTGCATACTTATGAGTGACATACTGTGCGTACCGAAGTGAGTGAATGTGTGTCACATGACAGGTGTGTCTTATAGGGCCAGGAATGAGAGGGGAAAGGGAACATAATATACGATGAAATGCATCAAGGTAGTTTTGATTAATGGGGACTTCAAGGGGCAAAGGAAATTGAGACTATTACGAGTCCGTCCATCCCTTGCTTTGTTTCGAGGCATGCAATAGTTCTCACTGGAACCAATCTGAAAGGCCCGAATTGGACGTTTCATTTCAACAATACACATTTGAAATTTCAACACAATGAAAACAGTAAAATTACGTGTTACACGACTGGAATAATTATGTGTTTTGTAATTAATATGATGGGAGAAGTACAAGGAACAAGTGGGCACGTCAAAATAGTAAGGGAGTAAACAAGTAAGTGAACAACCAAAACCATGTACAACTATAGTGGTTCCTTAGAAATCAGAATATGAAAGTACTCATGAATGTTGCTATTTGATATACAAATTTCAACAATATTGGGAATTTAATATGAAAAATTGATCGAAATTTCGCATTTCAAACAATAATGAATTGCATGGAGAAAGACGAGATTGAAACTCGTAAGTCTTGACCATTTTATCTTGGGTAGTGGATTCTAGTTACGAGTAGATGCAAAAATGCCATATGTTTGGGGGAGAGGTTAGTTCAAACTTGGATTTACAACTTCATTCATCAACATAACAATTAATTATTGTTTTCCAAGTTTTCATATTTTTACTTCCAATGATACACAGGCTTGCATTGACAGCAACAATAAAATGCACAAATTCAATTATTATTATGTTAATTATAGTGTTTTGTTACGTAGTTTATTCTTATTTCAGTTATTTGCAATTTTGCCAGTTGATATCAATCAGTGTTTTGATATTGAATTTATTGAATATTCCAATTAAGTAGCCTATCGAATCAAAGACCTAAAGAATCAAATCAAATGAAAATATCGAAACCGAAGGGCATTCCTAGTTTTTATACTGATGAAGGAGTTGGAAGAAACAACTTGGATTTCATTTTTCAGCTATGCCTGTAGAAAATTACAGAGTAAACATTAAATTACTAAAAATCACAATATAGGTTACCAGTCGCTGAAGTATGGGTTATGGGTTGAACTAATTAAGTAGTCTAATATTCTTTGCATCTTAATCTGGTCAAGGAAATTTTGGAGCTGGCAGAAAAAAACATTTCACAAAAGAGTAGAAAAAAAGGCTGGAATTGCACCATATTATATATTAGATAAAGATTATCATGTGCCCATTGATACAATGGATGAGACTGACAGTTAAATATTCAACTATAATAAAAGCGTCAATCCTCAAGTTGAACAACGTAGTCTAGTCAATATATTAGGCCTATTTCTAAGAATATTTTTTCAACTTACTCTTGTCCATTGCCATCGTTCATGTCACTCGGAAGTGAAGAGTCATTCAGACACGGGTTTTCAAACACCCCACAGCGATAGTAACGCGTCATAGCCTTGTGTAGTGCATGATCATTACGTTTAACCGGCTTGGACCATGTCACGTGCAACTCTGCACCATCCAATTCGTGACCTGCACAAAAGAAGTAAGATAATTTTTAATTATGCCAAGTAGACCAAGTAAAAGTAGAATTAGATGAGCATTGCAAAGACTTCATTTTACTTGCGGAAAAAATCCTGCTTCGTTTTCTTTTTAATTTGTGCGCTGCCAATCTTTTGGCCGAACCAATCGACTTGAAATTTTTCTGGACATTAATTAATACCAGAATAGGTTGGGATTGTTTTTGAGCAAAATCGGTTGGACTGTTATTCCCGGAAAAATTCGGAACGTTTGGAAAAATTTCATCAGAATAGCACTGGATACATTTCAATGTTATCTCTTTAACAAAAATTTGTCACAGAATGTTGATATTGTTCTAATATATATTTCTATCAAGTTTGTACAAATTTGGATAGCCAGTTCTTGTGAAAATGAATTATTAGATTGGAAAAATGTGTAATATTGAGTCGAAAGTTGGTAAATAAAGACCAAATGAAATGAAATTTGTATAGAATATTTATATTGTTTTGACACATGTTTCTACCAAGTATAAGAAAATGGGATAAGTCGTTTTCAAGAAGATTAGTTATTACTCATTATATTGGAAAATTTTCATATATATAGGCCTACCGTATTGAGTTTAAAGTTTGTTAATGGAAATGAACACGTTCCGATGGCTCTGATTCATAATAATGAAATGATCTGAGTGAATGAATAAGAGGCTTGATGAATTTCAAAATCAAAGTGTGTATATAATTTCTATTACATTCTATATGAATTTCTTGCTGGTTTAATGATATTGAAATTGAGTATTGATGCTACGTGTTCCTGGTTGAAAAATATCCCAATTTGGTTATCAGGTTTTAAAAAGCAAAATGTGACGTCATCGATGTAGGCCTACAGTGTTCACATTGAAAGTACATTTTATGACCAATTAATTTTTTTCACGGGGATTTTCTTCACCTTTCATGACATAATGGAAAATACAATTTAAATAACTACATACTTCTTACATTTTTGAGTCCAAACAAAGGCAACCTCACAATCAACCAGGGCACCTCTAGAGCTACAATCATTATAAATAAGTATATTTAATTTTTTTTCCACTGAGACGAGTGGCCGAGTGGTTAATAAACCGTCATTCACGTGACGGGGTTCGATTAAAAAATGATCGACCATCCTGACAGGGGATTTTCGTGGTTTCCCTCTGTCGTTCAGGTCAATACTGGGATGGTTCCTTCTCAGCAGGCCACGACCAACTCCTCCTTACTATCCAAAAACACCTAATAAGACAACCTCTCTTCTCGTCATCCCATTATCTCATATATCATTCACTAATGCCAATAGATCGTAGTCATCAGTAGAGTGCATCGTTAACCCAATATAAATAAATTTAAATTTCTTTGAATGAATATTAGGGTTTTAAGGCGCATCGACAGCATAGCCTACATTCATGAGTGACCTTTTAGTTATTGCCTATGTTGGTATTTACTATTTAATAGTGAAAAGATGACAAAATCAAGTCTGCAAAATAAATTCATAATCTAGCTCAGGCAACCTCACCAAACAATTAAAACATACATTTTTCTGTAAGAATATAATACATATATTGTGTGATTTTCAACTTGATACAACTATAAATAATTTTAATGAAAGAATCATCATATGTGAATGGCACTGGCATAATACTCGTCCCACAAACCAAAAACTGTCATAAATCAAAATAAATTGGATAACAACACTGTTTTTCTTTCCTATGCCTATTTCACTTCGCTCTATCGATCAATAACAAAAATTATCCAACTTAGCTAATAATGTCAATCTACGAATCATAGCGAAATTATTACAGTAGTTTATTACTTGGAGCTCAAAAATAAGAATCAATAATTTATGGTTGTGAGAATGTCTATAGATAAAAAATGTTCACCTGTATTGGGCAAGTTCAACATTTGTACAAGCCATGTCATTTGACAATTGTATATATTCTAGGCAACTGCAGCATATGCGTTGTAAGATGAGCGAGATATCTGAATAAGGTATAAAAATCATTTCAAGTAGTTCTACCCTTGCTACTTCATCGACTCTGGTATTCTACACACCTTGATGAATTAGATGAGCGTAGCGAAGTCTACATCCCACTCAGGTCGCAGGGGTTGACTGATCAACATGAAACTTTTTTTGTGCACGCAAACTCATTCAACTTAGAACTGTATAGTTTTTGGAATGAATCGGTCAGACCGATTTTGAGAAAAATCATCTCTAAAGCCTGAATTACACACTTCAACTTATTCTTCAATTGTATTAACTCAACTCATGAATTCATGGAGTTGAACTGTCTAAATGGTAGGATTGAAGAAAAACGGTTTCCTCAAGAACATGAAACACAAGTTTAGATCAACTTTTATGATATAGAGCATGTTCTATTTTCCTTCATGACATGAAGGGACATGAAGGAAACGAACCCATCAGGAGCTGGTCCATCAAGGCAGAGATTTTCGATGCCACCATTTTATCTCACTTCGTAATTTCCAATTAATAATTTGCACTGATTTTGTGGTTGAATTTGAGAGAGAGATATTTTGAGCCATTAAAAAATATCAATTGAATTTCAAATTAGTGAAATAATTAATTCACAAGCTCTTATAAAAATCCACTTTCTTTTTTGTTGGATGATATATACTAGTCAATTTCAGGCAATTTTCATCTGTCAGAGTGGTCTAAAGCATAGAGCACCAACCTGATAGTCCAGAGGTCCGTAGTTCGAATCTTCTGGAGATACTTTTATTTTGTTCAAATCAAGTGCATACAAATGCAAATTAAAATTAAAATGATATACGAATTTGATTATTTGAATACCGTTTTCGTACGTAAATACTTCACTTTGACTGTAAGCATTCTTTGAGTTTGACATTTGACAGCCACAGCCTCTGTGAATGCAGATAGGCATGTCCAAGTATAGTATGCACTGCATACTAAATACAAGACACGCTTGTTCAGCTAAATTCTGATCACATTTGACATCTTTCAACTATTTGAATAGTGTAAATGGTCGTTTCAAGATTCTTTTCATGAATTCGTGAATTCATGAGTTGAGTTGATACAATTGAAGAATAAGTTGAAGTGTGTAATTCAGGCTTAAGTTTCTAAAAACCCTATAAGATTTGGCTGGGCGGAAAATGTTGAAAAATAAAATCTCTCCAAATGGGATGAAATTTTCTCTAAATGTGTATACCGGTACATAGATTTTACATATTATCACGATTTTGTATGCAATTCCAATCGGCCGTTTTGAACTGATAATATTCATCAAATATATCATAAAAATTGTGACAGAATCAAGTTGTCGAGATTCACTGCTTTCTAGATTCAAGAGTTGACCAACAATGAAGTATTTTTTATATGTGTCAAGGTGTGTAGAATACCAGAGTCAATGAAGTGGCAAGAGTGGAACTACTTTAACGACTTTTATAGCTTATTCAGATATCAAGGTGTGTAGAATACCAGTCGATAAAGTAGCAAGGGTAGAACTACTTCAAGGACTTTTATACCTTATTCAGATATCTCGCTCATCTTACAATGCATATTTTGCGTTTGATTATTATAAAGAAGACTTTATTGTTGGGCAAATATCAAATCTAGAAAGCAGTGAATCCCGGCAACCCAAATCTTCAAGGCTCATTCACAGTGCAGCGTTAACTTATACTTATACGTAATCGTTAACTTAAAGCAGCTATCCTAATATTTTCCGTCTCTATTCACAATAGACCAGCACGTAACCATATACGCGTGAAACCAACAATCACAACATCAAGTTTCACCGACCTCTCGAATAAAGCGATCCGAGACGAGACCGAATGTCAACAAACTGAACATTCAGTTGTGTTGCTAAAAACAGCGAATTATGGATCAAGAAGATGTATTCATATTTCGTTGTCATACAATGGGATCTGTGTTGGGGTGTAATTATCATTATTCATTTTTATTTGTTGGGGTGTAATTATTATTATTATTCATTATTATTGCGAAGACGAGACAAGAAGTCGAGACGAAAACTGTATGTGTAAAATGGCTGCCAATGTCTGTTTACTATTACAAATTACTTCATAATTTGTTTATAATTTGACAGTTTCTCCCGTTCCCGCGCCCTTCATCGTGGTTGATCGATTCGGCTTTCTGATTGGTTGTTTCTTACGGTGAACGTTAACTTGTAACATAAAAGCTTGGACCTTGGTAGCTCATAAGTTAACGGCTTACGACAATAAGTTAACGACATGCACTGTGAATAGGCAAGTCACTTTCCATAAGCCAAACATTTTACAAGTTAACGCTTACTGGTACGTTAGAAGTTCAAGTTAACGTTGCATTGTGAATGAGCCTTTATTCACTTCCGTAATACATTTGATGAATAAAAACAGTAAAGTCCAACAGCTGTTTGGTCAACAGTCAAAAAGTAATTTCGAAATTAATTCTTAAAATTGGGGAAATTTGAGTCAAGCTTTATTGAACATGTGTATTATTGAATTGAAATTGAATCAAAAACACTGTCATATTTTTTTTTGTCGAAGTTACGGCGCTTGAATGAAATATCAAGTTGCTGTTTTGACTTCATTTTGGTGAAAAATCAACTATTTTTCCTCTTAAAATGAGTGTGCTTCATGAATGAGAATGGGTACCTATATTCATTTTTTCATAATTCTATTCATTGTATCTTCATCTACAATAAAACAAGTTTTTTGATTGAATGTCACTACTTTTACACACAATGATCTGTTGAATAATGAAAATACATGAAATTTGAAGGTTGCATGTTAAATGATAAGGAAACATCCAGTATTTGAATTGATATATCTCAAAATTTATCCCGGTTAGCCTTGATCTCTTTAGACAATATTATCGAGCACATCATAACGGATCGACTGACAAAAACTCGTGATTTTTCCGTAACCATGAGGTAACGGTTAGACCTTAATTTATTATTTTCTTCCCAACGGCTAGTTCGAATTGCATACAAAATCGTGATAATGTGCATCATTCATGAGTACACATTCACAGTAAATTCTATTTTATTTGGAAAGATTTTATTCTTCAGATTTTCTTGCCCAGCATAATCTTATGGCGTTTTTAGAAATTTCGAGATGATATTTCTCAAAATCGGTCCCACTGATTCGTTCCAAAAACTATACAGTTCTAAGTTGGACAAGTTTGCGTGTAAAAAAAAAAGTTTCATGTCGATCGGTCAAACCTTGCGACCTGTGGAGTGCCAAAAAAAAAAAAAAAAAAAAAAAAACACAGACAAAGCCCTATAAGAGTGGATTGGAGTCTTCGCTTACACTCATCTAATAATTGATGAGCGTAGCGAAGTCTCCATCCCACTCTTATAGGGCTTTGTCTGTGTGTTTTTTTTTTTTTTTTTTTTTTTTTTGTTTGTAAGCACTCCACAGGTCGCAAGGGTTGACTGATCAACATGAAACTTTTTTTGTACACGCAAACTCATCCAACTTAGAACTGTATAGTTTTTGGGATGAATCGGTCGGACCGATTTTGAGAATCATCATCTCAAAGTTTCTAAAAACCCCATAAGATTTGGCTGGGCAGAAAATGTTGAAAAATAAAATCTCTCCAAATGGAATGAAATTTTCTCTAAATGTGTATACATGGATTTTACACATTATTACGATCTTTTAAGCAATTCTGATCAGTCGTTTTGAAGAAAAAAAATAAAATGTCTGATAATATTCATAAAATATATCATAAAAATTGTGACAGAATTAAGTTGTCGAGATTCACTGCTTTCTAGATTCAAGAGTTGACCAACAATGAAGTATTTTTTATATGCGTCAAGGTGTGTAGAACACCAGAGTCAATGAAGTGGCAAGAGTAAAACTACTTTAACGACTTTAATAGCTTATTCAGATATCAAGGTGTGTAGAATACCAGAGTCGATAAAGTAGCAAGGGTAGAACTACTTTAAGGACTTTTATACCTTATTGAGATATCTCGCTCATCTTACAACGCATATTTCGCGTTTGACTAGTATATGCAATGCATTGTGCAAGCTACAGGCTGGACGCGTAGATATTACTTCCCATATTTTAGGTATCACGTTTCGTTAGGTCGCCTGTTATGCTTACCATTCCAATAATCCAACGCGGCTTCGGCGGCTTCACGCGTAACAAAGTGAATGAAGGCAAAGTCCTTCGTCTTCTTGACTTTTTCGATGGACGTGATACCGGACACTTTACCAAATGAGCGGCGGAGGGTAGACTCGGTGGTGTCTGGCATAATATTGCGTACGAACAAAATCTTCACCTAAAATAAGATCATATTACATGTACACATATACATGTAAGTTTACATGTATTATTCTTTCTATGCGAAGGAACACGTAATATCTTCCTTGGAGTTCGACCGTTCGGGTTCTGGCACTTGGAATAACTTTGTTATATATATATATATATATAACTAATAAGTAATAACTATTATCAACGCAAGGCTCATAAATACTATGAAATGGATCTCGAACATGAGAAAAGTAGACAATCGAAAGAGGAGTTGAAGAGAGTTTTGCAGTATAGCAAAGAAAAAGTTTGCATAATAAGTTTTACTTAGAAACTTGCCGCCACTTCAAGCATTTCTGAAGCATTTATTGCAATTATTAAGAGTTACATTTCTTTTTCAAAATCCAGAGGCATTCTATACAATATCAGAATCATAGAAAAATATCATCTAGAATCTAGTTTGTATCGTAAGCTAAAAGCAAAAAGGCAAAAAGGGCATGAAGGTCGTGGCTATAGGGTCGCGAAGAACCAAGCCCCGGGAAAATAATAGCAGGGGTTACACAAGACACAAAAATCGACGGATTACAATGATCGCTTGGCAACAAGATATATATATATATATATATATATATATATATATATATATATATATATTTATATATATATATATATATATATATATATATATATATATATATATATATATATATATATATATATTTATATATATATATATATAAACCGTCGGTCGATTGAGCCATTGAGGGCTTTCTGAGATTGAAAGCCTCGGTGTTCCCTTGGTACACGAGTTTTTATAGGTCTCGAAGAATATTGATTATTTTTTCGTATAGTGATCCCCGACATGTGGCATGATTATTATTTTCATTTTATTTTTGTATATAGAGGAAAGGCTGAATATAGCGAGCCTTGACGTTTGTGAAAAGTGAGCCTTAGTATATAATGCCTCGAATTTGAGATTCCAGGCTGGGATCATCAGGCTTCGGGTCCATGTGAAGTTTTGCGGAAAGAAGACCTTCGTATAGAGTAAATAGCGTGTGTAGTCTCAATTGGAATTTTTAAAATTCGAAAATGAAAGGAGAATTCTCATGTATGTAAGGTACCCAGTTGTACATATATTTTTTCCATTTTGATCCGTGCCCAGAGAACAGATGAAGGAAAAAATCTTTCCTTATCCGTGCCCAGAGTGCACATGTTTCAGGGGCACTGTGGCGGCAAATTACGTTCTAGTCATATAGAAGAAATATAACGAAGTTATACGACGAGTTATAAGAAGGAATATAGGAATTATAGGAATTATAAAACAATTCCTGTTTGATTAGTTAGAATCAATGCGCCTTTGATTAGTTAGAATCAATGCGCCTAGCATTAGCAAAAAAAAAGCATATATACATATATAATAATAATAATAATTTCCAGCTGCTCGACATTTTAAATTTAGGCTACAATTTACTTCATACTTTCAATGTTCACTTCAAATATAAACCTGATCATGTTAATTTTAATAATTCCCCAGCACAAGATTACTCTCATTGGGGAATTCACATTTTTGTACCTTTATTTTCTGTATACCATGTAAAGAACAAAAAAATTGAAATACAAATTAATTTCGATTAGTATTTTTTGTTTCAAGTTTTATTACGTGGTCACTAGTTCTCACGATTCCATGTACAACAAATAGCTCGATTAATGTGGTAGGCCTACAACTAACTAGTGCATAATAAGTCTATCTAATAGCAGTGTAAATTCTGCTGTGATTTGATTGAATGATATCAATAGAATCCTGTTCCCTTTCATACCTGCCGCCACCAGAAATTATATCGACGCTCGCTCATACAATTATCCTATTAATTGTTCCTAACAAAACGCGATGGTAGAAACAGTTATATCATATTTATATAGATATATCGTATTTACATAGTTATATCATATTTATATACCGGTAGTTAGGGCTATAAATTATATTCTTCCCTAATCCAGTTCCAGTTCATAATGGTAGGCATTGGTAGCCTATAGAATGCCGCAGGGGCGCAGAATCCGAATCAAACATCGAAAAAATGACTACAATCAAATGAAACTACGATTTTGAATGTTCTATATCAACACAATTTCAATGTATCATTTACAAATGTGTACAATTCAATCAAATATCTTATATCTATCAACGAAGATAGCCTAATGTTTAGAAGAAACAAACAAGTGCCATCGCTATGGTGAACATTTTTATTGTCTAGCTTTATTCTTTTTAATGCATATTGTATAATTTTGTATTGCATGCAGCATGCTTATTGATACCAATTCTTGACACGAGGAATAAATCTATTATTGGAACATAATGTAACACTCTTATTTCAAAACAGAAACCCTCGTCTACGGTTATCCATAATATCTATCCATAACATTACTAAATATCCAAAAGTTAGGGGGAGGGGGGCAAACTCAACCAAAGCGTCACTAGGTAGGGGGAAAAGGACGTATGAGGTGCTGGAAAGGCTCTTCATAGGCACCACAATTATTTTAATTTGTGTTGTTTGAGGGGGCTTTCAATGTAATTTAAAAATAACCAGGTTAAATTTTAATAAATTTCATCAATATGAGAGGTGTTTTGTTACATTCACTGAGAAGTGTCATAAACCCATTAGAATATAGTAGCCAATTAAATAAAGATAAAATAAAGATAAAATGAAGATAAAATAAAGATTAGCAGGTTATGGTCAGTAATATTTATATTTGTATTCATGGAATCTCTCTCCTTGGAACATTCGTTCAAGATTCCACGAAAAATATGAGTGCATAGAAATTTTGGTGCAATCGGTTTTCATTACTCTTTAATCAATTCGTAGTTCAAACTGAAATTTCATAGCACTAGAAAAACCGAAAGCGTCTTCTTTTCGCGATCCACAGCCCGCAGACAAACCAAAAGCACTCATTCTGCTGAAATTTGGCATGCACATAAACAGACGTCATCATCTAACTCGAAACTGCATTGTTTATATAGGCGTATAATCGGTCCAACCACTTTTGAGAGAACCATATCGAAAGGAATCTATGATTTCACTTAGGCCCAAAAAAGAAACACTTGAAATTTCGACTAAACAATTCAACTATCGGCCTACACATTTCGACTCAATTTTTTCCCAAGTTCCAGAAAAAGTCAACAAATAGCAGAAAAAATACTACTCTCAGAGGTGGCCATATTTGCTGTTTACACCTGGCAATAATTTCATTGGTGTATAGCCCTGTGGGCCTATGTAGTTTCTTTGAAACAATTGGTACAAAAGACACATAGTAGACCATATGAATTCAAATCCGAATATTGAATCAGAACATGAATTCATTTGGATTAGGCCTATAACATTACATTTAGGATGGCCAAGTTCGGATTTACAGGTTTAAGAACACTCAATTTACATCGACGTAGTGGATTTATCTTTCAATGTTTTTCAGTACGACTACAGAAAAGAGTTGAAATATTATCATCAACTTCTTTCCACACGAAGTTTGGGGGAATATTCAATTATACCAAATGTATAAAATAAAAAATAATGGTAGAGAACAAAAACGGTGCATATGCTGTGATTCAAGTTTTTCCTATTCCCGCCAAGGTCAACTATCGTGACAGGGGCTTTTCGTGGTTTCCCTCTGTCGTGCAGGTCAATACAGGCCACGACCGACTCCTTCCCACTATCCAAAACACCCAATGAAATAACCTTACATCTCATCATCTCCTATATCATCCACCGACGCCAATTATTCTTGGTCATCAGTACAATACTCCATTGAACCCAATATAGCCCTTATGATAAAAAGGTTGTGCAATACCACTGGTCTACGGCTTTCCACGAATCAACAATTAGTGAGCGGCGACTTTCTTATGGTCTGTAGAGCACTGTTTGTGTGTTTGACATAGCCGACGCACAACACCGATGCACGACACGGAACTTATTACGATTTACGAAGTTTATATGAAGTAGATTACGTGATTTTACCGAGTTATAGAGAACAGATAGGCAATGACGTATAATTCAATTAGCAAGTTCAATTAATAAATGTCTTACCTGTCGCATGATTTCGAAGTCGACTTCCACCTCTGGTTCGGCCCAGTCGATAGCAATTTGACCTCCAAATATCAACGAACACTCGGGCAAAAAACGACGTCGAGCCAACGCCGCGCATCGATGATCTTCAAAATCGACAAATGCAAATCCACGATGTTTTGATTTATCCGTCATCGAACTGTACATAATTACATGCGTTACTCCTTCCATCACATTACGAATCTCCTTGACAACATCTTCCCTCAATTTAGACTCTGGCAGTCCTCCGACATACAGACGACAATTGTCTACCGAAATTGCGACCCCGATATAACGACCTCGACGAATCTCATAATTATTCAGTTCTCTCATTGCCCTTATTGCGTCGTAAGGTTTAGTATACTTGACGAAACAGTAGCCACGATTAGTACCGGAGAAGTCCATCATGAGGCGAAGAATATATATTTTGCCGATCCTACTAAACACAGGTACCAATTCGTCTTCGAAAAGATCTCTTGGGAGTTTTCCGACGAAAACTTCACATCCTTTTGATGGCGTTTCATTCCAATCCGGCGGTGGTCCAAATTGACGTTGTCCATTGCTTTGCATTACTGGATAGCCAGTATCCTCCATCAGCTTGATTAATTTCGTTTGGGTTTCCGCCTCCAGATCGAGTGGCATTTTCGGACGTCTTCTTCTCGCAGCTCTTATTAACATAATGACGCTATAATTGGACTTTTTCTCCTTCGCAGGGTATAATTGGCGCGTAAAATGAAGGGGAATGTGTCCTCCCTCAGCAACGTAAGTCTGATGCTATTGGTCGCCTTGTTCCATAAACTTCGACGTATATTCGGCAAAAGAGGGAGCGAACCACCAGCGCGGTATTGGTGTGTAGTGGGTGAACGATCGTTCGGAACGTTCAAACTTTATGGATACAAATAGGCCTAGTATTCTCCAAGAGCCATAATGTGTCCCCCACCACAAATTACCCCTTTGGAGCCTTCGAATCAGACGCCACAGCACGTGCAATATCAAATTCAAGGAAATTAGTTGGAATTGTCGGGACTCGTTTGAGTTTCGAATAATTTTTGATAGCAAGGTCGATATCGTTTTTGTAGTATATTCGGGGTAATATAAGAAAGTAAGAGAATAAAAGTATAATATATCAATCAAAGAAGCTGCTGCTACATATTGTTTGAGTGAGATGAAATATGTGAAAAAAATGTGTAAAAAAACGTATTCCATTACAACTTACAAGTAGGCGGAGGCCTATGAAGAAAGTATGGTACAAAATAATTTGTTTCCATATCAAAAAGGAATAGAATAGAAGAATAGAAGCATTGAGTTTGTAGTAACTACAAACTCAATGGTTGAGGTTAGACGTAGGCATACGGTACCTACACACTTAAAAGTAAAAACCTCGGTAAATACACACTGAGAAACACATCTTGACTACAAAAAAAAAATGGTAATGGCTATTTGGCTATATGTTATATATTTGTATACCATGCTTATACTTGGAGACGGTTGTATGTTAGCGTGCTATAACATGAATCATGACATTGACACAGGCCAATGGTATTATCAAAGAAACGTCTTCATGATATACCATGGAGTTGTATTGCACTGAACTTCATGATGATACTAGATGTTTACGCACGTATATCCATTTCATAATTCAAATACTCGCCAGGGTGGTCTAGGGAGGGCACGTGCCCCCCTAGACGTTTTATTTATTCTCGTTTCACTGGTGAAATTGATATATTTGTATTTGTAATGAATATCGAGCTGTCATCATTATCTTTGTCCGATGTATTTATAGGCATCATGCAAGCATTTTCTTAGATATCCATCACGACAACCGACAGTAATAATACAGATTTGCAGTTGGTGTTTGCGATTGTGTCATTTTGTTGTATTTGCGATTCTTAATCCAATAACTGCCTTTGATTGTAAGGCGGCGCCGTCAGCTGTTGTCATTGCGTCTCCTAAAAGCATTTTAAAAATTGCAAGTTCAAGTTGACACAACACTTCTTTCATTTAGAACATATATGTGTGTAGATTGAGGGAGAATGGTGATGGTGAATCCTATTCAAAGTGTATAATCATATTTTATTTTCAATTATTCAAAAGATATCTTTATTATTCTACAAAGACATTTCGCAAATTACATTGATACTTTTAAATTAACATCAAAAACTTGACACAAAGGAATTGTTTCCCTGTATAGAGGCAAAGGATGAAAGATTGGTTCATTATTAATAGTGGTTTGTTTAATATTGGTTTTCGACGAGTTTTCGTTGTGGCATCATCTAGAAAGCCTAATTCCATCAAACCCTAAATCATTATCACTTATTAGGTCAAAAGGGTAAACAAATGTCAGGACACGAGAGAAGAAAAATGCAATAGAATCTAGGACCCCCGTGAAGTTGGCCCCGCACATGAGCCGGATTCGATTTGAGTTAATGGCAATCGTTAGTGCTTCGTTAGTGCAGTTTAGTGCTGCAAATTTTATCGTTAGTGCTATTTCAGTGCTGGCACTATCACACCGAATCTATGTGCGGGGCCAACTTCACGCTGGCCCCGCACATGAACGGAAACCGTTGATTTATGGTACGATCATCTTGATTGACGTTAGTGCTCGTTAGTGCAGTAAATTTTTTCGTTAGTGCTGTATACTGGTTTAGTGCAGAAACGACAAGCCATGTGCGGGGCAGCCCCGCAGATGAGCAATTATGGCGTTTTCATAACGTTCAAACTTCAGTGTTCGTTAGTGCTGGTTAGTGCCACAAAAATTTATGTTAGTGCTGGCATTATTTGGTCAAAATTAAATATACAGTATCGAGATTTAATTCAGCGACGGTGCTATCTATGTGCGGGGCCAACTTCACGCTGGCCCCGCACATGTATATTTCCGATACGATCATCCCAATTGACGTTAGTGCTCGTTAGTGCCGTAAATTTTTTCGTCGGTGCTAGCATGGTTTGGTCACAATTAAATATACAGTATCGAGATATAATACAGCGACGGTGCTATCTATGTGAGGGGCCCACTTCACGCTGGCCCCTCACATGGACGGAAACCATTGATTCATGGTACGATCATCTGGATTGACGTTAGTGCTCGTTAGTGCCGTAAATTTTTTCGTCAGTGCTGTATACTGGTTTAGTGCAGAAACGACATAATCCATGAGCGGGGCAGCCCCGCACATGAGCAATTATGGCGTTTTCATAACGTTCATACTTCAGTGTCCGTTAGTGCTGGTTAGTGACACAAAATTTTTCGTTAGTGCTAGCATGGTTTGGTCACGATTATATATACAGTATCGAGATATAATTCAGCGACGGTGCTATCTACGTGCGGGGCCTACTTCACGCTGGCCCCGCACATGGATGGAAACCATTGATTCATGGTACGTTCATCTGGATTGACGTTAGTGCTCGTTAGTGCCGTAAATTTGTTCGTTAGTGCTGTATACTGGTTTAGTGTAGAAACGACAAAAGCCATGTGCGGGGCAGCCCCGCACATGAGCATATTTGGCGTTTTCATAACGTTTAAACTCCAATGTTCGTTAGTGCTGGTTAGTGCCATAAAAATTTTCGTTAGTGCCAGCATGGTTTGGTCACAGTTAAATATACAGTATAGAGATATAATTTAGCGACGGTCTAGTAAACCAGTACAGCACTAACAAAAAATTCACGGCAATAACGAGCACTAAAATCACTAAATATGTTCGTACCTTGAATCAATGTTTTCCGACCATGTGCGGGGCCAGATTGAAGTTGGCCCCGCACATAGATAGCACCGTCGCTGAATTATATCTCGATACTTTATATTCAATTGTGACCAAACCTTGCTAGCACTAGAGAAAATAATTGTGACACTAACAAGCACCAACGATCACTCAAGTTTATACGTTATGAGAACGCCATAATTGCTCATGTGCGGGGCTGCCTCGCACATGGCTTATGTCGTTTCTGCACTGAACCAGTACAGCACTAACGAAAAGATTTACGGCACTAACGAGCACTAACGTCAATCGAGATGATCGTATCAGAAATATACACTTTCCGTTCATGTGCGGGGCCAGCGTGAAGTTGGCCCCGTACGTAGATAGCACCGTCGCTGAATTATATCTCGATACTGTATATTTAATTGTGACCAAACCATGCCAGCACTAACAAAAATTTTTGTGACACTGAAAAGCACTAACGAACACTAAAGTTTATACGTTATGAAAATGCCATAATTGCTCATGTGCGGGGCTGCCCCGCACATAGATATCACCGTCGCTAAATTATATCTCGGTTCTGTATATTCAACTGAGAACAAACCATGCTAGCACTAACGAAAATTTGTGTGGCACTAACTAGCACTAACGAACACACAAGTTTATAAGTTATGAAAATGCCATATATGCTCATGTGCGGGGCTGCCCCGCACATGGCTTATGTCGTTTCTGCACTAAACCAGTACAGCACTAACAAAAAAAAAACGGTGCTAACGGGCAGTAACGTAAATCGAGATGATCGTATCAGATTTATACAGTTTCCGTCCATGTGCGGGGCCAGCGTGAAGTTGGCCCCGCACATAGATAGCACCGTCGCTAGATTATATCTCGATACTGTATATTTAATTGTGACCAAACCACTAACGAAAATTTTTCTGGCAATAACCAGCACTAACGAACAGTGAAGTTTGAACGTTAGTAAAACGCCATAATTGTTCATGTGCGGGGCTGCCCCGCACGCGAGTTTGGAATCTGCAGTCAGTTTAGCATAGGCACTACGTCACAGCGCTAACTCGTGCCCCCATTGGCCATTACTTGCCTCCTTGCCCCGTGCCTCCTTGTTAGCGCGATAAGGCACACAGCTGATTTTCGCCAAGTTAGCCAACCTAACTTGTGCGATGCGTGTGGTTACAGTGGTATTCATGCACGCTCGCCCACTATGATGGAAGGTAAACACTGACTGCCAGTGACAGTTGTTAAATGTCAGTTGGTAAATTTCGCATATGATAGTTACAAATTGATCAGTGTGGTTACAAATTATCAGCATATTGATATTCAAATTTCGCATATGATAGTTACAAATTGATCAGTGTGGTTACAAATTATCAGCATATTGATATTCATATCTAAGATAACAATCTAATCCTAAGCGCTGTAAGTATTTTGCAAAATATCTGTGGATGGACAGTTCTGCAGCTAGAATGGATGAAATAGGCCTAGGTTTAGATACCACATTAGGTCTATATAGGCCTACACGCTCTATGCTCACAGCAAAGACCAAGGTGATAATACAAATGGAAATTCGCGCAGTGACACTGAAAATGGTGAGTCAATACAGATTTTCCCATGTTGTATGAAAAGTTTGGACCAATGATTCACAATAATCTCCATAATATTTTGTTTTACTTCTAGGTTACGTCACTTGCTTAAGGCCTAGGCCTACTCGAAGACTTGTAGCCCTAGCCCCACAGGTCTCAGAGATGATTATATGACCCTAGGCTCACTGTACAGGAAACTATTTTAATAGTCAACACACATCGATCCAGATAAAAAGGTACGGTGAACCTAATTATGTTGATTGACTTTGCACAGAAAGAGGCAATGTCAGGCTTGCTTAGTTCAGGTTATTGGGCTGATTTTCTTTAAAACATCACAGAATCTTCATTTTACTCATGGCTCACTCACAATGAAAATTAGGTGTATCTTAGAAACTTATACTCATAGTCGCAACGTAGAAGTTGGTCAACATCCAACTTTCAGTACCGGTACCAAGTTTACAGCTTACTTAAGCAAGAAACAATCAGAAGCCACATAAGCCTACAACAGCTGGGAATGTGTTCTTATTTTTAGATGCCAATTTTGCAAGCTTTGGTTTTGAGGCTATAAATGTTTGTATCGGTATACCTAAATGTCCGTATGCAAATAATTATGTCCATGAAAAGTGATCAAGGCCGTATTGTACGATAAAACCCGTACTGATCACAAGCATAAAGTCGTGAAGGAAACTTTATGGAGGCACGTTGCCACACAAATATTTTGACTGGGAAACTGGTTCAGAAAGTACGTTAAATGGTTGTCGTGAACGATCATTTCTGAGCATGAGTTGAAAACAATGAGTCAACGGTGTTTTGCGACTAATCTCAGCCGTGAACAGGCCTTTAGACTATGTAACCTAACTGGAAACGTAACAAGAAAACCATTTTTACATAGTAGGATTGAAATAAAGGGCAGCCCCATTCCCACAAACATTGGGTCAATTCATGCCAACAATAACCAAACTTACTACATTCCAAAGTACAGCACGCATTTCTTTCGACCGTAATTGCCATTATTGAATTACCAGTCACTTGATAACAATAACCAATTACATAGTACATTGCTATAAGCCTACAACCGATTGGAAAAACGTCAAGCATTCAAAATAAAAATATTTGTACAATAACATGAACTTAATTCAATTTTAGCATTACAAATAATTAAGATCAATATTTTCAATGATAAAAGAGGTCAGTTCGTGAAAAATTCTATATATTTTCATTTATTTTATCCAAGTATGATAATCACTTGAGAGCTATAATATATAATGGGTAGCCCCAAAGGATCACATACCAGTATAGATCAGTTTGACTTTATTTACACATGAAGCAGGTAAACTGACTGGTAGTATCGGTACAGAACACAGGCAGAACGCTCACTACTTAACGACTCAGCTGAGACTGGTTAATTGACTAGTCAAATCATATTATTTGAGCAGTCAATTGACTATTTCTCATTTAACGGGTCGAATGAATGGTCCAGTTTCAATTATTCATTAACGGTACCGAATAAAAATGAGTTTTATTTAATCACGAATGCTCATTTTGCGAAAGAAATATTTCAAATATCGGAATTTAAATGAAATATAATCAAATTAATGAAATAATTCATTGCCCATTTTTTCTATTTATTGAAGTAGACCAGGCCTTGAAAAGCTATAAATTGAAAGAAAATAGCTTTTTGATATTGCTTTTAACTATTCCTCATCAAGTCTGATTTGCATACAAAATTTAAAAATATGTTCTAATCAATCTCACAATCTTTCACTGTGCACAGCTGTATATTATATGAATAATCCATTCTCATTAGCTTCTAATTTTGGTTATTTGACTGAGGACATGATCAACTGTTCACATTTCATTCAATCAGACAAATACCGTCCCCAACAACAGCTTGTTTGCATTTTAAAAGTTTTATCATTTTTGTCACAATATCTGAACAATATTTACAGGGTCACTATAATAAATAATACAGGGTTACCATATTTTGCCTAAATTACGTTTAGCTCGACTTTGCCGTGAGTGAGAAACAAGTAATGAATGAGTGAATGATTCATGAATGATGATTGTGGGTGGGAAAAACACAGTTGTCAAAATGGAAAGATAGAAAAACAGAAAAAACAATACAGTTTGGATGATACTTTTAGGAGTGAAATCAAACTTGCTTAGAAGAATGTGCAGTGCCTAGTGCAATATTTCTGCTAACACATTGTTGCAGATTGTGAGGTGCAGGTTGTTTCCGGGAAGGAAGTGTTCTCTTCACCGCTCGCCGGGTACTGTTAGTAACTCGTGGTCTTCCGCCAACATGGGTATGACGACCCGATAAGGTTGTCTTCCTGCGAGCTATTGCCGTTGGCTGCACAGAAATCCTAGCACCGCGTCTTCGATTACTTGCCGCGACTGAAGGAAACATTTTAGCTTTAGTATAAGTTGTTGTCACCTTACGTCTGGCAGGTACGGTATCAAACATTCAAGTACCGGTGTGTTAAATTTGGGCCCACAGCCTCTTGTTTGACGCTTGTGGTGAAATAAAATGGGCTCTGAACTCCAAGTCTTCAGTCGGAAATAATTTATGAAACTGAAACCCAGTTTCCTTCACTTGCAAAGCTTGGTGGTACAGTAGATTTAAATGTTTGAAAAATACCAAGATTTGTCTCTAAGTTTCACACATAATTCTCTTTAAAACTGATCTAATGTTAGACTGGTACCTTAATTAATTTCATTATGGCTTAGCCATGCTTCTCATACAGCTAGGCTGATGATCAAGTTGAATTTGGAGATAATAAGAATGAAATAGACAACAAGATAAATGAAACATCCATACCTTGTCAAAATTCAAACCCGGGCCTGTTTGGCTAGATTCAGGTACCAGTACCCTACCTTTGAACCTGGAGTTTAATAAGAGTTTATAATCTTTGTTATAATATGTGAACAATATTCAAAACAGGGTTATCATATTTTTTCAAAATTATGTTTAGCTCACCCTTTCCGCAAGTGACGATTGCTGATAAGAGCGCCGCAGGTGTTTTAAGTTTACAAAGGTTGACTTCCATCTTTTTCAGGGCTGGAGCAAACTCCTTAGGAGAATTCATCAACTGTTCTTTTAGAAGATTGTGAATTACTTGAATTGAGTACTGACCGTCTTCAACAGCTTGCTCTAATTCAGCATCATTATCTCCATCGTCTTGAACATCACACTCAGTGTTGGAGACACGATCTTCTACAATGTCTTGCTCCTGGCAACTTGTACCAGCACTGCCCTCACTGACTTGCCCTGATGTGTCAAATAGAGGTGTCAGCCAATTAGCGCGAGGCGCCTTGCCTGTGGCCAACTCGAATAACATACTTCGGACCTCAATAGATCTGACAGGTATGGGACAAACTTGAGTATGGTAGTACACCCAGACCTGATGTTTGCACAGAGCACCATTTATACCTACTGGGCATTCACATCTGTTGATGTCCATATCTACATTATAGCTCTTTTTTTCAGATTCACTTGGGACTGAAAATAATGAACTTCCAATGACCACAATTCTAGAAAGGACATCTTGTGATGGATTGTGCCATTTCTTTGGGAAACAAGAATATGATTGGGCTCTATTGTGTGCACAGTCTAGTAACTTGCGTTCATAGTATGCATCAAGGCGGGTGATGACGAAATCAACCATCTGCACTAGGTTGAACGCTTTGACGCGCTCGAATACTTTATCTTTCAATACTCTCATTGCTGCCTCAGCAAAATTGTTAGTATTATTACCACGTAGGCGTAGGTCTTGACGAGCTCGGTAGCATAGCGCCCACTCCTCTCTTCTTTGCCAGTATTGAGTGGCAACATGGCTTATAAAGTTAAGATATTTTTTTGAAATCTTGTCTCTTGTTAATTGGTCGAAATTTCTTTCACACTCCTCCTCTGATTGTGCATATACTATACTCTTGAAAAGAAAGTAGAGTTGCTGTCGATGTTCAGCAGCTATTCCGTGCTTTGAGTTCAATACCCAACGCCACATAGCCTGAAGAATATGGAATAAGCAGAGCAACAAAGTTGAATCTTCCCAGACAGTGTGTAAAGCTTTGCGCTCCGAGTCGCAATCATCAGTCATAAAAATAGACGGGCCATCTTCTTTCCCGTAGAAGCCATCAACCCCAACAAGGTCTTTAAACATTTGGAGTCCTTTAATAAGATTATTTGACGCCTCTGAGTTAGTGATGAGCACACCCAAGGGTATTCCTCCTGACTCGTTGTGGGTTAAAAGAATGAAAATTCTGTGTCCATCACGGTCGACTGTGCCAGAGGAGTCTATAAACACCAGCTCCGCAGACTGAGAGACAAGCTTATGAGCCCTTTGCATTAGAGGAGTGCATAGTGCAATAAGAACTTGATCATCGGTTAGGTTCCAACTGGCACATTTCATCGACTGACTTGATGCATTAATTTCCTCTAGGCGCTTCTCCAGAAACTTATGGTCTTTGGGAATTACAGGTCCGTACTCTTTAACAAATAATTTATTATACAAGTAATGGCAGGAGAAGTAGTCAGGGCAGTAAGATCGATCCGCCAGGTATTCTTCATAATCGTTCGGATGATCATGTTGGAGATCAATTTTGACAATATTTATTGCAGTAGCTGGCGAATGTCCTTTGTGAAATAAATCTAAAAGTTTTTTTTTGACGTCATCGCTTACAGGACGGAACCGTAGGGCATCTGAACTCTCTGTTGGGTGATTGTGTTTCCAGTAGAGGTAAATCTCACATGGCATACCGCGTTCATGTGTATCACGACCCTTCTCCTTCTTTAATTCTCGACGAATTGTTATCGATAGTTTAGATGGGCAGTTTGTATTTCTTGAGTTTCCATTAACTACACTGTTTACTGTATCAGAGCGAGTTTTATGCTGGCAGTGACGGTATTGCTTATATGTAATTTTTGTGCCCGTCACTTTCGGTGTAGATGAAATTTTGTAAGTGGTACGCGTTTCGTTTTCAAACTCTGCCACCCATGTTTTTGCATCAACCTCATTCGTCACATTGGCAAAGATTATTAGATCAATGATATTTTCGTTTAGTTCGTACTCTGTTTTTATTTTGTGTTCAAATGATGGTGGTAAAATTCTCTGAAAGTGAAAATGTTTTTGTTTTTTATTTTCGCATAATTATTTTTAATTTTATTATGTCGCAGTTAGTTCCCTATGACTCCTTTTTATGTGTACATACTGTATTATAGCATTATGTATTATGTATAGCTTGCTTTTTAATGTTATTATTCAGGTTTGGTTCTGTATATTTGTATCAATTAACAAAGTAAGCCTAACGTTTGTAATCATGATCGTATGATTATACTGTCCACTTACTCTAAATGTGTATTGAAAGTTATTCGTATTACAAGGAAAATTTTAGCATGGTAAAAGTCAATTCACATCCTAGCCTAAAAGAAAAAAGATTCGAAGCCAATTCTCGGGCGTAATATAACGGTATCATCTTGCAACCAAATGTAGCCCAACATGATCTAATAATAATATTACCTTGGACTTAATATAAATCTGTACATTTTCATGAATTAGCAAAAGAACTGATGCAATAAAAAGTATACTGCTATTCTACATTGATTGTATAATGTTACAATTTTTAAAAAAGTACAATCAAGCCCAGGCCTATTTGCTTAAAATGTAAAATTTGAGATTGGGTAGCTTTATCCAGTGAAGGTTTTTGAAATATTCAAATTTTAATAATGTTCCAATTTAATTAATAATCTATCAACATTGCTTTTTCTTGAAAACATCAGCCCACTGAACTTTACTTTACTTTTTCATTTTACTAGGCCTATCAAATGTTTTAATAGATTTTATTGTATGTGAAAACTATGTAGTGTACCGTAAACGATAAAACTATGAACAAAAATGTGTATCAATTTTGAAAGTACAACAGAGTTTTATATTGTGTTTTTAATGTAATAATATACCGGTACCCTTCGCAAAATTGTATGTAGGTCCGTACAGTTTTGCAGTTTTATGTACCGGTATCGAAGTTTGGAAGTTCAGTTCTAATATTTCATTTTGATTGTTAGAGTTAAACTTCTCTTCTGTGATTTTGTTTGAGATTTTATGGTAACTACATCTATTAATATGTACATTTTGAATATATGTTTTGAATACATGTCTCTATTATGTGTACCTTTCTTACCTCTATATATTAAAGAAATGTCTCGAGTTTAATTAAAGTAAATGATCATATTCTGGCTATCAGAGAAAATGTTTTTACCTCTATTATTGTTGGCAAAAGTTGTGTAACTTGTGGATCCAAATTGAAGTTTTCAGTAACAAGTCTTTACACCCAGGTCTAATGTAATTTTCTCTACAGTATTTCAAAAGGAGATAATAGCATTTTAAATTCCAACAACTTACTATAATTACTTTATTTATATCATTTCATTTATTGTTTGAAGAAAAATAATAACAAATCAATACTAGTGAGGATAATTTTTATTCAATTTAAAAACTATATTTCCATCATAACCAAGTCATTTAAAAAAAAAAGTGTATGTATTAGGGCCTATTGATAATAATTTCAGATTTAGAAATCCAGTCTTGCACTCTTATGTTATGTCACTTTAAAAATCCTAACTAACAATTTTGTCGGTAGCCTACTTATTTAAGCACAACAAAATGCATGCTCAACTTGTAATTCATTAAATAAATTCATAGATTAATTAATCGAATAAATCATTACTGAGACGGGTGGATTGATTGTTATAGCGCACTGAACTGTTGTTCAGGAGACCAGTGTTCGATCCCTCCAATCGCCATTCAATCCGAGGTCTGCATGATTTATAACAGGCCACGGCTGCCTCCTTCCCAACCTCTTCACCCTAAAAGTCTTAGGCCTATACCCTTGTGATATATATGGGGATAACAAAAAATAACTCCAAAAAAAGTTTTAGATGGCTGATTTTATTGAGGGTAGTAAAAGTGATGATTACAAATCATTTGTTTTGATGAGTCCACTCATTTTTCACCCATACTAACTGGTAGGCATGCTATTAATTAACTGAATCTCATTTTATTGCCTCTCCCATTGTTCTTGTAATAGATATTATTTACTATCTTCAAATAATGTTAACCCATAAAACATTTTAATAATTTGGAATATCTGTCATCTTATTTTTAAAAGTGTGGCTAGGCTAAAGTGAATGACAAGTCTATAGGCTTAGCATATAACAAAAACTTGAGCTGCCTTTTGACAGGTGTAGGCGTAAAAATACCTAACAGCCTAGTAGGCCCAGGCCTAGGCTCCAACAAATAGTTAAGCTTTTAAATGTTATTTGGCACATGCAATAAAAATAACATGGATACAGAAACACATCAATTACATGTATACGAGGAAATTACAATTAGACTACATTAATTTCTATAACACCTGCAAAATATTAGAAAATAATGCCGTACAACAATGTTATGCACACCGATGCACACTACACAATTCTGTTACGAATTCAATAGTACTATATCTATATTTTATCATGATAGTATCGCCCAGAGACAAGGATATTGAATACAATTATGATAATATCACCTTGAGACCAGCATATTTCATATTATCAGGAATATCCATTTCATTACGATGCGAAAAATGTGACTATGTGAATGAAGATGTCGCAAATCAGCTGTGCGTACCTTGGCGCGCTTAGTTGGCAAAGTAATGGCCAATGGGGGCACGAGTTAGCGCTGTGACGTAGTGCCTATGCTAAACTGACTGCAGATTCCAAACTCGCGCCCCGCACATAGCTAATGTCGTTTCTGCACTAAAGCAGTATACTGCACTAAAGGAAAAATTTACGGCACTAACGAGCACTCACGTCGATCCAGATGATCGTACCATAAATCAATGGTTTCCGTCCATGTGAGGGGCCAGCGTGACGTTGGCCCCTCACGTACACATATATATATATATATATATATATATATATATATATATATATATATATATATATATATATATATATATATAATAACCAATCCAAAGATAAGTTGATATGTTCCAGCTCATCCATCAACGCGGCAACACATAACGCGTTTGCCTAGTATATATAATAACCAATCCAAAGTTAAGTTGATATGTTCCAGCCAGCTCATCCATCAACGCGGCAACACATATCGCCTTTGCCTAGTTAATCTTGTTTGAATTTAGTTTGTAACTCTTTACATAGTCACAAACTCTTGATGTTTTGTCCACTCGACTTCTTGGATCGAGCAACTTCTCTTACAAATTACACTCATAGTTCGATTATCTGTGTAATAATTATAAAAAAACGTACATCTTTCTTGCGTTTCAGCGGAAGAACGAGTCAATTCATTTTCTCGTCTTCAACGTTTAGATAAAATGTCATGAAATTCCTAAAAAAAAAGTACATAAATACACGCAAACAGACACAAAATTTGAATGTTTATTGGATGAGCGAAGCGAAGACTCAATTTCGCCATAGCCGAAAAAAAAGACTGTTTTTTTTCGCGCTCCACAGGTCAAACAAAAATTCAAAATCAGTTGAAACTTGGCATACACATGTGTCATTATCTAACTCGATACTGTATAGTTTTGAGGCGTAATCGGTCAAACCATTTCTGAGAAAACTTATAAAATATTCATGATATAAATTTCATCCGAGACATTTCAAATTCTCAGGGAATTTCAACATAATAATGATACATATTATTCCGAACTTTCACTCAAATCGGACCAGCCGTTTTGATGTAAAAAAATATATAATGTAATTTTTGTGAATCACTCAAAGCTATCAAGATACCAATTAAATTCAAGCTACAGGTGCCACCTCTTAACTGTAAACGATTGAAACAAAGCCTTCTTTATTATCATAGAAACCAATAATGAAAAATAAGATGGCAGTGAAGTAATGGTTTGGATCTCAAGGTGTATATATATATATATATATATATATATATATAATAACCAATCCAAAGATAAGTTGATATGTTCCAGCTCATCCATCAACGCGGCAACACATAACGCGTTTGCCTAGTTTAGATCATAGCCTATATAGCAGTAGCACATTGTTTTGGAAACCAGAAAAGTAATTATAAATGATCATTTTTTTTTAAAAGTGTACAGAACGTTTTCATAGTTGGATGAGCCCATACCATACCCCCATACCCACCATATCTGAAAAAAGGTGCCTTTTTTCGCGCTCCACAGGTCAAACGAAAATTCAAAATCAGTTGAAACTCGGCATACACGAGTGTCCTTATCTAACTCGATACTGTACAGTTTTGAGGCGCAATCGGTCGAATCAATTCTGATAAAACTCATTTCAAATCTTTAAAAAATCCCATAAGAATAACCAGGAGAAAAAATTCGTCAACAATATTTCCTTCGAGAGAATTCAAATTTTCAGAGAATTTTAATATGATAATTATACACCTTATTCCGAACTTTCAGTTCAATCAGATCAGCCGTTTTGATGTAAAAATAGATGATCCAATTTTTTAAAATCACTCCAAGCTATTAAGAAACCATTTAAATTTAAGCAACAGGTGTGAAAACGATTAAAACAAAGTCTTTTTTATTATCATAGAAATTGATTACGAAATAAGATGGCAGTGACATAATTGTTTGGGTCTCAAGGTGTATAGGCTTTTGTCAAGTGACGTCACCCATTCTTGCAAGAGACATAACAATGTCCACCAGTTGGAATTGACCAATCAGAATGGTTGGTAGTCCACCAGTTCGCTGTATTGATATGGTAACAATTGTTTGTCATTTGCTACGTGACAGAAGCCTATATATATAATAACCAATCCAAAGATATAAGTTGATAGGCCTATGTTCTAACTCATCCATCAACGCGGAAACACATAACGCGTTTGCCTAGTGATTTTGAACTTTATCTTCATTCGACTCTGTGATAATGTATGAGTAATAATAATAATAATTTATTTATATCCAAACTTCTTACAGTCATTACCCTTAACTCTATTAACATATTTGTATGAGTAATACAAATATTCACAAATATTTACAATCAAATAGACACAAAAAGTGTTTCACATAATCATTAATAAAATAATACATCGATCTGATAATTACTAAAAAAGATGACGTATTTACATTTTTGAGAGCATTCCTGCATAGGAATTTCACTATTGGTTTATAAGAAGAAAAAGGTTTATGTTGTTGTTACTAAATTATCAGTCAACATTCATCAAAAAAATGGAATGTAATTACTTACCGGTATATGAATCATCATTATTTTTTTTTCAAGTTTGAAGAAAATATAAAACAATTGCTACTTGGCAAAAATAATATTTTGAATTCTGAAATCAGATTTTGTCATTTAAATATTAAATATTTAACCGAATAATATGCTTCATTTTCAAGAAGAGTTTTGAGTTTATGTTTGAAAACTTCAATTTTATTTATACATTTTATATTTTCTTGTAATTTATTATATAATTTTGAATTAATGTTCTTTGAATTAATTAGTGTTAATTTTGACCTTTGTTTTATAATGTGTAAATTATCTTCTTATCGCGTGTTATGAGTATGTATGTTTTTATTCAGGGTTTTAGTGTAATTTTTTAACGCTAAAAATAGACTGAAGTATATTTACAAACTGTAGAATGTTATAATTTTGTGTTTAATAAAATGAGGCTCACAATTATAGGTTCAACACTAGGCAAACGCGTTATGTGTTTCCGCGTTGATGGATGAGCTAGTTACTAGAACATATCAACTTATACCTTTGGATTGGTTATTATATATAAGGCTGAAGAACAGCTCCATCTATCCTTAGCGTTGAATTCAGCATAGAGCCTTACCGGTGTTATGCCACGCCCAAAAGGGCTGGACTTAGCATTTGCCACGTGACCGGTAAATTGTGTTTGATTGGAGCTTAGTTTTGTTGGTCCTGAATAGCACGGACGGTAAACAGCTGATTATCTCAGTCGACAACAATGCGTGGCCCACGCAATACATCGCGGAATAACAAGCTAGACTCGACTATCGCCCCCGCGCTCCCCCCGTCCATCAGCCACAACAATAGGTCGCAAGGCAAAGTATTCTTAGAACGCGGCGACGAAACAAAGCGTCCCGACTGCAAATAATACAAGCTGATGTTGGTTTCATATTTGAGTGAAATATTATAGAACAGGATGTTATTGACGGTATCACTCTCATCATGATACAGGTGCGCGTTTCTATTTTACTTGTCTGGGGGTCTCCAATAATAAAAACATAAGATTGAGAAGAATTAGGAATAAATATCCAACCTTCAAACACTTATCAAAATAAATCGAAAGATAATAAAAATATACTTTATCAATAAAATAAACTCTGAAATGAATATTTTGGAAGTATTAAATTATTTATAATTATTATGAGTACGTGTGTACATGCATGTTCGTATATATACACTTATCAAAATAAATCGAAAGAAAATAAAAATATACTTTGGATTATGGCCACATAGTGAGAATAGATATGATGTTCTGTGTGTGTTTCATAAATAATGAACATTTATATTCTTGTGTACACTCATTTATTACATTCCATACAAAATAATAGCTCTATAGGCCTACAATTGACAACACAAGTCGAAATGAAATTGCAATACTATTTTATTGATCAAACAATGTTTATGTGTATAAATAATACACAGTCGGCACACAGGCCAAACTACACTATATCAATTGTCAACACAATTGCCAGTATTTAATTAAAGTGGAATTAATTACACTCAATTCCTATTTCGATAAATATATTCATCAGGTAAGAATATATATATATATATATATATATATATATATATATATATATATATATATATATATATATATATATATATATATATATATATATATATATATATACTGAGACAAGTGGTCGAGTGGTTTTTTGAACTGTCTGACTATCTCTATATACTGAACTGTCATTCAGGAGACCAGGGTTCGATTCCCGCCATGGTCGACCATCCTGACAGGGGTTTTTCGTGGTTTCCCTCTGTCGTTCAGATCAATACTAGGATGGTTCCTTAACAACAGGCCATGACCGACTCCTCCCCACTATCCAAAAACACTTTATAAAATAACCTCACATCTCAATATCCCATCATCTCATATATCATTCACCGACGCCAATAAATCTCAGTCACCAATAAAGTGCGTCGTTAAACCCAATATATTTTTTCCTTCTGACATTCGTAGATTATGACATCCGATTTCACGAGCTGAAATATCAGCCGAATCGGGTGAACGATGTGGAAAGCAAACATTACCGTTTTAGAGGAATTTTCTTTCGATCTCGAGATCAGAGTCGGGGTCGGTTTCGTCTATCTCACCCCGACCTGATCGACCAGTTCAAAACGCAGAATTATCTTTCTTCATATCGACCTCCTTGACCCGTTGGCAACCATTTAGGGTCGTTTTACGCGTCAACGTCCACCGATATAAGCCGATGTCAGCCGATATCAGAGTACCGCAAGGGTTTCAAGTCCAGAGTCACATTCAAGATGCGATGAAGGCTTACAGCCTATGGATGGTTTTATCGACGATGTGGATCCCCCGCCATTAGAAGATGACGCTGGGCAGCCCGGACCGCCCACCATCAAGCCGGTTTTCAAGTTGAACGGTCGTCGTGTTGTTGACCTTGCCTATCTGTTGAGGTACCCCAAGCTGATGGGCAAGCATGTGCCGTTCGATTGCAGTTTCTTGGACATGGAGCCGATATCAGAGTACCGCATGGGTTTCAAGTCCCGAGTCACATTCAAGTGCACCGTGTGCAATCTCAGGTCCACCATGTGTACAGAAGACCCTGCTAAGTCTGATGAGTATATGGACGTCAACACCGCTGCAGTGTCAGGTGCTGTTTCTACTGGAGGAGGCTACTCCCAGCTTGAAGAGCTGATGTCCGTCATGGACATTCCTTTCATGGCTAAGGGTACGTGGAAGTATCACCACCAAATTGTCGCCAAGACCATGAGTGATGCTGCTCTAGAGAGTATGTTGGAGGCTGGACGTGAGGAAACTCTACTTGCCAAGGCTGCAGGTCGAGTTGGTGTTGACGGTATACCAATCATCCCTGTAGTCGGTGATAGTGCCTGGGCCAAGAGGTCATACCGCGTGAACTTCAACTCATCTTCAAAAGCGGTAAGTGTGACAGTCGGCTTCCACACCAGGAAAGTTCTTTACAAGGGCGTTCGCAACAAATACTGCTCGTTCTGTGCCTACCACAAAAAAGTGAACCCCGCTCAAAACATACCTGATCACACTTGTGTCAAGAATTGGGACGCCTCGTCAACTGCAATGGAAGCAGATGCCATTGTCGAGGGTTTTCGACTGAGTGTTGCCATGCATGGGCTGAAATACGGCGAACTCGTCGGTGACGGTGACAGTAGCGTGCATCGGAAGCTGATAGAGGCGCTCCCTTATGGACCCGAACTTCTTGTCTCAAAAGTTGAATGTAGAAACCATCTGCTACGCAACTACAACAAGAAGATGCGAGAACTTGTTCTCAACAAGAACTTCGGAACTGTCATTCTCCGGAGCCGTCTCCGAGTCAATTTGAAGCGCCTCAATTACTCGGTAACCAAGGCCATCAAATACAGGAAGGTGCAGACGACTCCAGACTACGTGAATATCCAGCAATTACATCAGGATATTGTAAACAGCCCGCATCATGTTTTCGGGGACCACAAGAAATGTGATCCCTACTTTTGCGACGGTACTTCAAAGCCAGGAGAGGAGAACACCGTTCCAGATATGAGGTTGACCGGGTTATTCCAGGAGGTTATGTCTGCTGCTGCACGTCTTGCCCACAACGCTCCGAGTTTGATCCGCGATGTGGACAACAACTCTGCCGAGCATTACAACTCCAAAGTCGCAAAGATGGTTGGAGGCAAGCGTGTTAACTTCACTAAGCGCGACTCGTACAACGTTCGGTGTGATGCTGCAACTGCGTCATTCAACACCGATGGTGAACTGCATCGTGTTGTCCATAAGACTCTCATGGCAAAGAGCCCTGGATACTACACAAAGTCTTACACAATGAAACGTAACCATGTTATTGTCTCGTCGCGTAAGCGCAGATTAAACATGACCGACGAGCAACGATATGGGAGGCCGCCAACTGCAGCGATCCTGGCCGTGAGCGATGAACATTACGGAGAAGAAGCAGCCAACCCGAAGCCAGACAAGAGCCCTGAAGATCTCGAGATTGCGAAAACCATGTACCTCGAGACACTGGACTTGGGAGCTGCAGGAAGGAATGAACTGGAAAAGAAGACTCGTGGCCAAAGCACGTCAGACACATGGAAGCTATATCGGAGAAAGATCCTCACTGCTTCCCGGTTCGCCACTATATGCAAGATGCGGGCAACAACATCGTGTGCTTCGGTCGTAGAATCCATCCGATATCCCACATTCAAGGGTAACAGAGACACCCAGTGGGGTATCGAGAAAGAAATCGAAGCACTGGCCCGCTTCTCGGAGGAATATGGAGTGAATGTAACCAGTTCCGGTTTGGTAATAGATCCCCAGTTACCTTATCTTGGTGCATCTCCGGACGGACTGGTGGGCGAAGATTTCGTGGTTGAAGTGAAGTGCTTTTCAAAAGCAAGAGATTCAACGATCGAAGAGGCTATTACCAACAAGCTCATTACGTGTCTATATCGTGGTGACGATGGCACCATTCAACTAAAGCCTGATGCAGACTACATGTACCAAGTGCAGGGACAACTCCACGTCGCTCGGCGTCTTTTCTGCTACTTCGTTGTGTGGACATTGAAAGATCTGTTTGTCCAAGTGATAAAGAAGGATGACGACTTCAGGGAGAGCAAAATGGAAGGGAAACTTTCACAGTTCTATTTGAACTGTCTGTTGGTTGAAATTGTCGATTCTCGTCGAGAGCGAAATCGTACGATTCGGGACCCGCAGTACATAGTCGATGCCAAGCGACGAGCTGATGAGAAGAAGAAGGAAATTGAAAAGAAAAGAAAACTGGTCCATCGAGCGTCGTGAACTGTCATCTTGTGAACTCGACGGTGAGTTTGGAACCCATTATCGAGGATTTTGACCGTCAAGGGGGAAGGCCCCGGTGATTGTGCCGCATTACCAGGCAGATCCCGCGAACAGCCCCTGGTCGAGCTCGTACATGTCGGACGGCATTCGCCACTGCTGTGTGCGACTTTGACGAGAATTACCAGGAAGACTTGACCGATATGGAGCAGACTTCAAGGATGTTGCACTCGAGAGCCGTTCGTGACGCCCACTTTCTTCGGCGACGATCATGGACACGTTGATCACCACAACCTACAGAATACAGAACGACAAGAATAAGAAATCAGGTTGTATTTCTAAGACGACTACTTTCACACACACTCACCTATTCTATGCGTGAGGAGTATTGCTTGCGCAATCTCTGCTTGAGATGACGGTATTTTATGGGTTTTGGGAAGGATAGTGGGAAGGAAGCGGTCGTGGCCCATTTTGTGGGAACTATCCCGGCATTAGCCTAGGCTACTAACAGAGGGAAACCACGAAAAACCCCCGTAAAGATGGATGGTGGCGGGGATCGAACCAAGTCCGATATGTCCCTTCACCTCCCGGAGTCACACGCGCTAACCACTCAGCTACGTGTGCCGGTGGAAAAATATAGTAATAAGCTATAGTCACACAGACTGCGAAGTCTGCGTTCATATTGAAATACATTGATTGGGTGGGGTGGGGGGGGGGGGCAATACCTCTCGCCGGGATTTTTATTTTTCAATTTTCCATTGAGATCAATTACGTTTCTTACTATAATTCAATTGCCATATTCTACTCAAGACAGCATGAATTTCTTTCATGAGCTGATCCTTACATGTATTATTTGATTGATTTTGTACAGCTCTCAGATGATAGAATTGCCACAAGGTTGTGACTCGCGAGGTCAATATATATATATATATATATATATATATATATATATATATATATATATATATATATATATATATATATATATATATATATATATATTTATATATATATATATATATATATATTATATATATATATATATATATATATATATATATTATATATATATATATATATATATATATATATATATATATATATATATATATATATATATATATATATATATATATATATATATATATATATATATATATATATATATATATATATATATATATATATATATTATATTATATATTATATATATTATGTATATATTATATATATATTATATATATATTATATATATATTAAATATATTATATATATATTATATATATATATATATATATATATATATATATATATATATATATATATATATATATATATATATATATATATATATATCTATATATATATATATCTATATATATATATATATATATATATATATATATATATATATATATATATATATATATATATATATATATATATATATATATATATATATATATATATATATATATATATATATATATATATATATATATATATATATATATATATATATATATATATATATATATATATATATATATATATATATATATATATATATATATATATATATATATATATATATATATATATATATATATATATATATATATATATATATATATATATATATATATATATATATATATATATATATATATTTATATATATATATATGATATATATATATATATATATATATATATATATATATATATATATATATATATATATATATATATATATATATATATATATATATATATATATACATATATATACATTTTGAAAAAGTTCCACGGTTCACCTTCAATCTAGGCCTACAAGACACAGTTCTGTTCTAAACGAAGAATAGTGTCGTGTCAACTTGCAAGTTTCAAAATGCCTCATGTTGTGTTATGATAGCTCAGTTTTCTTCATCAGTGACATAAAGACCTACAAATGAATCAATTTCACATGTGAAATGTGAATTATCACAACGAATCCGAAAGGGCGCCAAACACACAATAAGACTTCCAGGGCCCCCTGGCTATGCTACTGAACCCAACCCATGTGTGTCTGTCTCGTGGATCACAGAGGTCACCATTGATTTAATAGATATCGATTGAAGTATTTTTATTACCTGTTTTCTGTTACCAATCCCTCAACCACAACGACATCGTTAGTGGAGCTTTCCGTTGGTGGTAGGCCTCCATCACACCTCGACGTAGATTGACTACAGAAAAAAACGACATTAATAATAAATACCAAGTATGTATAAGTAATTAAAATAGTGAATCTAGGCCTATTACAAATATACTACAATATACTGAACATATGTAGCTATACATATGCCACCCTCGGTAACTGGGTCAGCTGAGGCACCGCTTCAGAAACTGAAGTCCCAATGGGCATGGGTTCGAATCCCGCATAAGGCATGGGTTTTTGTAAATGTCCTTTCACTTATCATCACTTCATAGTTTCATAATCACCTGCTCATTCGTACCCCCATATAATCTAGCTGTTGGTGGGGTCGTTAAGCAAACAGTACATCATCATTATAGCTACATATGCCCACCCTAAATCATGGAAGAATATAAGAAGTGTAATTGAATACTTGAATGCAATAAATATATATACAATACTGTATGAAGTAGTGTGTCCATTAAAACAATGCATTCATCACTCTTGTTGCGATGATAGATATTCAACCCGGTCTAGTTTCGACCCTGAACTCGTTATCAGCTGTGCTGAGGTATTCGGCCTACAGGCGTAATCACACACAGACACAATTAAATCGTAGAACAAATAGGCCTATTCATTGAAGCCCATACATAGGCCACCTCTTTATTCCATTGCGATACAGACTAACTTTACTTTCTGTCTCACCCATAAAGGTAAAACCTAGATGCCTGTAATCGCAACGCAACACTCTCTAATCAATATTATCAATAAATGAAAATGAATTGATATTAAAATTATCATATTTACCCAGCAGCAATCCTCTTGAGGCGGTAATACTCCTTCAGTGAGCTTCCGATTGGTTTCTTGTGTCTTCTCTTTGATGGAAATGTCCTCGTCTTCATTATGAGAAAAAACTTATTTACTCAACTAATAATAGTAGGCACACGTGCGTTCGTAATAACAACTGCACACTGACCCGTGTGGGTGCTAATTTGTATCGTACGCGCATCGATCCCCTCACGGCACGGCTCGGTAAGACGCTTAGCGGGCTGCCGTTGCGGGCGGTCAAGGCGTAGACAGAAACCGAAAAAGATCTGTTCTGTTTCGCACCGAAACACATCTCCGTATTTCTTGCGTACCAACTAAACCATTTAAAATAATGTACAACAGTAAGCGACAAAGTTGTAAATGAAGGTTCAAACTATGCTCATGGCTTTGAAAAAACTACCGATTTCTATTTTTACCTATTTATTCACCTACTTTCATTTCGAGTATACAAGGCTCAAATTTGTGTGAAGTTCACACTCATCTCTACGTTTTTGAGTGTGAATATCGTCCTCACTGTAAAGCCGTTATCATAGAACAATCTTTAGTTGATAATACACAAAAAACTGCATGCGTTTATCTCTTATCGTTGCTTCACAATTCTGGAACTAGCGAACCTCCGCGAACCATGGTAAATTGGTAGGTGTGCTTCAGCCTTAAGGCTGAAGCACCTTGAGATCCAAACGATTATGTCACTGCCATCTTATTTTCTAATCAATTTCTATGATATTAAAGAGGGCTTTGTTTAAATTGTTTGCACACCTGTTGCTTGATTTAAATGGTTTCTTAATAGCTTTGAGTGATTTGAAAAAATTGGATTATATATTTTCTACATCCAAACGGCTGATTTGATTGGACTGAAAGTTCGGAATAAGGTGTATAATTATCATATTGAAATTCCATGAAAATTTGAATTCTTTCGAAGGAAATATTTTTGACGGATTGTTTCATCTGGGCTATTCTCATGGGATTTTTGAAAATTTTGAAATGAGTTTTCTCAGAAGTGGTTCAACCGATTGCACCTCAAAACTAAACAGTATCGAGTTAGATAAGGACACTAATGTGTGCCAAGTTTCAACAGATTTTGAATTTTTGTTTGATCTTTGGAGCGCGAACAAAACAAACCAAAGAAAAAAAAGGGGACCTTTTTTTCGGGTATGGTGAAATTGAGTCTTCGCTTCGCTCATCCAAAAACATGTTTTCTTCACATTTAAGACTAAGAATACTTCTTAGTGTTTTTTTTGGTAAAATGAGAATTTTATTTGCGTTGTTGGAATATCCCCAAAATTCTATTCCGTATCTCATGTGAGATTCGAAATTTGCGAAGTAGGCTATTATTGCTATTTTTACATTTGTATTTAATTTTAGAGATTTTAAGGTAAAAGATGCAGAGCTTAGCTTGTTTGCTATATTCTCACAAAGACATTTCCAATTAAGACATTCATCTAAAGTGATACCTAGAAATTTTGTTCCTATGGTTTTAACTAATTTAGAATTATCAACTTTAATTTCAATTGACGAGAGATGGTGGGAGAATAGAGAACGATGGAGGGAACTCATAGGAAGAGAAGAAGAAACAGAGGATAGGCCTCCGCCTAGCAGTAGTGAAAAAGAGGAGGAAGAAGTCGGAACTGGCAGGAACCAATTGATATGAGAAGTCTGCCCTAGGAAAACTGGCGGAAACACCCCCTGGCCCAATTCAATTGGTTATCTGGGTTGAGATATATATATATTTAATTTATTCTATTTTAAAATTTTTTTGTTTATTATTTGTACTTTTAAAGTGAAGAAAGTTTGTTTTATTTGAGTTCAAAATTAATTTATGATCATTAAACCAATATGTTGCTTCAGCTATTATTTTTAACAGATTTTATTGTAAATAGTTCATTATTTGATGCACTAACGAATAAAGATAAAGCTGGTATCATCAGCAAATAGTTCTGAATTTTGTATAATAGTTGGCAAATCGTTAATGAATATAATAAAAAGCAGGGCCCAGATTCACAAAAGGTCATAACTTTGATCTGGCTCAAATTTACGACAATTTCTAGAGATAATACCATATTTGATCCATCATTTTTTATTTTGTCATCTTAATTTTTGATTAAATCCATTATTATCATCAATCTATTATTTATTAAAATTAAAGAATCAAAAATAATGGATCAAATATGGTATTATCTCTAGAAATTGTCGTAACTTTGAGCTGGATCAAAGTCATGACTTTTTGTGAATTCGGCCCCAGGGGTCCTAAAATGGATCCTTGAGGAACTCCTACAGTAACAGGCAGAGAATCAGACAAATATTTGCTTTCGATGTTGTTTCTATCAAACGATGTCAACTCAACTTGTTGAACCCTATCTATAAGGTAAGACTCTATAAACTTATGAGCCAATCCTCTGATTCCATAGAAATGTAGTTTATTTAAAAGAATTGTATGATTAATGCAATCAAATGCTTTTGATAGGTCACAAAATATTCCTAGAACTTTTTCTTTTCTTTCTATTTCTTGTATCACAGTTTCTATTAAATTGTCTATAAGTTATAGTTATAGAAGTATATAGATCTCTTTTTTCTAAATCCATTTTGTTTATCTGATAGCAGTTTTTCTTGTTCCAAGAAGACAGTTAATCTAATATGTATTATTGATTCTGAAATTTTTCATATTACTGGCACGAGTGATATAGGGCGATAGTTCCCTATTTCATCTTTTTTCTCTTATTTGAATAGATTCTTTTTTTTTAGATTGTTTCAGTTTTTGAGGAAATTCTCCATTCATAATACAAGAATTAAATTTATTTTCCAAGGGAAACGTTATTTTTTTCAATACATTTCTTAATATGTGATACTGGTATGTTGTGTATCCCACTTGAATACTTATTTTTCAATTTTGATGTAATTTTTAAAATTTCTAGTTTATTCGTTCTATATCTAAAAATATCGATTTAGATTAATTAATTTTTGAAATTTGCATGTGTTTTAGATACGCATTTGCGTCACTTTAAAGATTATTGGGTAATTTTTCTGCAATAGTTGCATTCACGATTAAATGTATTGGATATAATTTGTGAATCCGTAATTGAAATATTTGCGTGCTTCATTTGTTTATTTTCTTTTTCCATTTGTTTATGTTTGTTGGACTCATTATTTATGATATCCCATATTTTTGACGATTCATGGTATGCATCACATTTATTAATTTGATTTTGTTTATCTAATTTTTTAGCTGTTGGTAAAACTTTTTCATATATTTTCTTATAAGACTTGAAATATTATTCTGTAAATGAATTTTTTAGATATTCATTCATAGGAAATAGAAATTTGAGATTATTTCTAGCAACTTTGATAGCAGGTGATAACCATGAAAGTTCAGTATATTTTGTTTTCATTTTTATATTTGTTTTAGGAAAGCAATTTTCAAATCCATATACATGAAGAGCTGTTCAAATTATTCATATTTTCTGTCAGGAGTGTATGGCTTCATAAAAATTCCTCCAATCTGTTTGCATAAGATAGTCTTTAAACTGATTTATATTTTCTTCGTCAAATTTTCATATATTTTTATATTTACTTTTCTGAATTATAGGTTCTATTTCTATTGTCATTTGCCAAGCAAAATGATCTGATAGGCAATTATTAATCACAACTGTAGTGTATGTTCCTTCATTTAAATTAGTTGCAATATTGTCAATAGGGTTTTCCGAGTTATGAAACGGATCTATCCTTGTTGGCTCGGTTATTGTAGAGCACTTATAAAAATATTTTCATCACCTGTTGGCGAGCGATATAAAGCTATAACAATTTGGTTGTTTCTATTTCCTTTTCTATCAGAATTAATTTCTAATTCAATTCCTGTTAATTTAATATTTTTTCGCTGCTTATAGATTCATTATATCATCTCTGTTTTTTTATTTTCATTTCCATTTATTATTTATGTATATTGCAACCCCTCCATGCGTGAACATTGTTCTACAGAAAGAACTTGTCAAATTAAAGTTACATAATGTTTACTAGTTTGGTTTCGTTCGATTTTAGCCAATATTCAGAAAATGAAGTAATAATAAAGAAGTAGATCATGAGGAAAAATTAGATAAGAAGAATGAAGATAAGAAGAAAGAAATTAACAAGAAGAAAGAATTGAATATTGAGAAAGTGCTAATTCTATCGGACAGTCACGGAAGAAAAGAGGTCGTCATCATTATGGAACAAATGATATTACTTAAGGAGATCTCTTTTGATACAAGTATAAGACGAGTAAATCAGTAGATATGTACTATTCCCTTCCCTACAGAAAGGACATGAGCTTCTCCTTCAATCAGCGCATTAAGTCCGTAAATAATATGATACACAGCTCAATCAATCAATCAATTCAAAGTATATCTTTTTTTTTATATATTGGGTTTTCAACGACGCACTGTAATGATGACTGAGATCTATTGGCGTCGGATGAATGATTAATGAGATGATGGAATGATGAGATGAAGGTTTTATGGGTAATGGAAAGGATAGTGGGAAGGAAGCGGTCGTGGCCTATATTGTGGGAACCATCCCGGCATTAGCCTAGACTACAGAGCGAAACCACGAAAAACCCCTGTAAAGATGGACGGTGGCGGGGATCGAACCGGGTCCGATATGTCCCTTCACCTCCCGGGTCAGACGAAGCAAGTGCGCTAACCACTCAGCTACTGTGCCGGTCCAAAGTATATCCTTTCAACAATGAGTGGCGAAGTGAAAGAATAGAGAATACCCAGTTTTGATTGGTCATACAACTTAAATAATAACGCCAATATTTTTGCAAACACTCAAAATATAATTTATTTGAAAAATAATTATTTTTACATTTTTTCCATGTTATACCGTTGTTCGAACTTCCCTCAATAATGTCTGGAAAATATTTTAGGAATCTTTCTACAATGATGTTTGATGAGAATTCTTGAAAAAAATTAGTTTGCTCTGTCGAGCCAAGACCCATTTGGCTTTTTGGACAAAAAGATGTCTAAACTGAAATATAAAATTTTTATTGGTTACGACCATACTTGTCAACATACTGAGCATAGACTCTGGTCCTGAGCCGTAGAATAAAAAAAGTCTGCTTTATTATATTGATTTATTAGCCTGAGTTCTCGATATTATTACAACTTTGAATAAGTATTATCGTGTTAATAAACAATCGGCTTACCATTACTTAGAAAAGACCCGAAGGTGAATTTGGAAATGTCAGCAAGCAACGGTGTATGCTTGAACGTGTAAGTATCAATACATTTTTGATACATATTGTCCGAGACTGACTAGCAACACAGAGACAAGCCGCACAGCCTGTTTGTGTAAATGAGTAAATCGCTATTACATCATAAGTAGCTGGTACCGTTATTTTATCAGTTATTTTTTTTTTCTTCGAAACGGCTGATTAGAATTGCATACAAAATCGTGATAATGTGTAGAATCCATGTATACACATTTAGAGAAAATTTCATTCCATTTGGAGAGATTTTATTTTTCAACATTTTCCACCCAGCCAAATCTTATGGGTTGTTTAGAAACTTTGAGATGATATTTCTCGAAATCGGTTCAACCGATTCATTCCAAGAACTATACAGTTCTAAGTTGGATAAGTTTGCTTGCACAAAAAAAGTTTCATGTCGATCAGTCAAACCCTGCGACCTGTGGAGTGCTAAAAAAAAAAAAAACACACAGACAAAACCCTTAAGAGTGGGATGGAGCGCTACGCTCATCTAACTAGGCAAACGCGAAATATGCGTTGTAAGATGAGCGAGATATCTGAATAAGGTATAATAACAGTCCTACATTTGCTACTTTATCGACTCTGGTATTCTACACACTTTGTCCTTCATTTAATTGGTACTTTATCTTCTCTGGTATTCTACACACCTTGACGATTATAAAGAATAGTTCATTCTTGGGCAAATATCGAATCTAGAAAGCAGTGAATCTTGGCCCATTTCCATAATTATATTTGATGAATAAAAACAGTTATTTGAATTTTTTTCTTCGAAACGGCTGGTTCGAATTGCTTACAAAATGGTGGTTATGTGTACCATTCATGTTTGAACACTCGGAGAAATTTTTATTTTTTTCAGAGAGGTTTCATTTTTTCAAATTTTCTCACCCAGACTAATCTTATGGGGTTTTTAAAAACTTTGACATGATATTTCTCAAAATCTATCCAACCGATTCATTCAAAAAACTATACAGTTCTAAGTTGTAAAAGTTGGCCCGTACAATAAAGTTTCATGTTGATCAGTCTACCCATGTGACCTGTGCAGTGCTTACAAACAAACCAAAAAAACAACAACAAAAAAACACACAGACAAAGCTCTATATGAGTGGGATGGAATTTTCGCTACGCTCATATTCGCAACATATTGCGTTGTAAGATGAGCGAGATATCCGAATAAGGTAAATAAGTCGTTAAAGTAGTTCAACCCTTGCTACTTTATCGACTCTGGTATTCTACACACCTTGATATCTGAATAAGCTGTACAAGTCGTTAAAGTAGTTCTAGCCTTGCCACTTTATTCATTATTGACTCTGGTATTCTACACACCTTGACGCATATAAAAAATACTTCATTGCTGGTCAACTCTTGAATCTAGAAAGCAGTGAATCTCGGGAACTTAAGGCCATATTACACGGGGAATCCTCCATTCGGCTGTTTGAATAGAGTTCAATTGACGCAATTGGAAATAGTTCTATATTCTCGGGTTGCATTCACTGAATAGAGCCCACGTGACCCGATTCATCCAATAGGAAACCAAATAGCGAACAGCTGATCTCAATGTCAAAACATTGACGTTTGTCAAATTACATCAACAGTCAATATTGTCATTAGTGACGTTTGAAGATGAAAATTCCTTTCATTTTGCTGTTTGTGATCGAAATTATTTATGATAATAGCATTAACCACAATTCTATTTTTAGACACATTCGGACAAGAAAATGTCCGTAAACGGTCTTCTTGATTACAGTATGTCATTAAAATTCACATTGAAGAATCTTAAAATTCAATGTGGCTCTGATATTTGACGTCACCAAGTGAGTGATTGTGGTTAATGCTATAAAATATAAACATTAATTGTGGACAATTTTGTTCAAACAATTCAAACAATTCTCAACTTTGTGTAAATTGTGACAAGCAGGCCGTGCCTCAAGGAGGCTGTGAACCATTCAACCAGCCCGGCCAATTGGTTGTGTGTAATAGGTCATTCGGCTGTTTGGAGTGTCCTTGTACTCCAGTCAAACCTAGGTCAAACTAAGTTTTAGCCTCAAACAAATTGTAACAGAAAATTTTTTCGTTGAATTTTGATTGCCTTGAAATTTTTAATTGAATGCAAAAATGTTTGCTCAAATCGAAGTCGCCATTTTGTTTTTAATCGAATTTTCATGTAAATCTTATTTATTTTTTATTGGCCGTTGTTAGTAAACCACATTCCTACATTTTATTGTAAAATCACGACAAAAATGTTTCACATGACCCCAAAATAAATCAGAATAATCGGACAAAAATTGCTATGATTTTGTGATTAAATTTAAATTAATGCCAAATTTCATTAATCAGATCTAGTGAACAGGGTTCAGGAGTTAAAAATGTAAACTCAACGAAATCTCATTTAGATAATTATACGTAACGGCAACAAATAAAGTTTGCTCAAATTGAGGCGGCCATTTTGTTTTAAAATACATTTTTGGGAATTAATCAATTTGATTTGAATAGTCGGCCATTATCGATGAATTGTCAATTTTTTTCAACATAATGAACAATGAATTCGTTATATAATAATAAATGAATAATTGAGATAATTTTACTACAAATTGAATGAATTTTGAATTAAATTTGAATAAATATAATTTTGTGAAATAGGCTGTGGGGAGCAAGCGGTGAGTGGTAAATATCTCAATTGAACGGTAAAGTTATGTTGTAATTATATGAAATTTCTGGTGAACAGTTTGCCGAAATCAATGGTTAATTAAAAAATTTGCATATAGGCCTATAGTCAATATGTGGAAAAAACATTTTTTACGTGTTTTATTCCTCGATTTTCACAGGGGAGACACATCTGTGTAGCAACAGAAAAAAGTATAACTTTGATCATTCAATATCAATAATCCAATGTATTTATAAACTCATTTGGTATCTCGCAATTTGATCTAGAAATGTTTCAAATTTGAAATCTCAAGCTCGCAATTGGAAATGGTCGAGCATCAAGCCCAAGCTTGAGCAATTAAGCAATTGTTTTTTTGTTTTTTTTAATAACATCAAAACTTGATTCAAATTCATTGTTCCCCAATTAAGGCTAAGGATGAAAGGTAGGATCGTTTGGACGGGGTACCACAAGGGCGATCTACCACCCCATTTTAAATGTTTATAACCAATGAACTTCAACACGAGGACCTTGTACCGTTAGTAACCATGACTTTCCGCCGGGGATAACAGTCTTTCAGTTTCCGAAAGTCCGGAACACATTATAAGTAAAAACCGTTTAAAGTAAAAGCAATTGTACATCCGTTTGTAGGACGTTTGTGGGAGAAGCGTTAATCAATCAACCATGCATTGAGTAGGCCGAATGAGACTCAGATTGCCTTAGCAACTAATGAGAATACAGGATTGCCGTGAAAGAATCACGGAAATGGCGTCTCTTTGGCAATAGTAGGCTTATAAGCGTCGTAGAATATGTGTTACATGAAAAAAAACACAATTGATATCCTGATATCTGATATCCACATGGCAATTATGTGCAATACACATAGTATTAACGAAAAATCCTTCTTATGTGAGAAAAAACGTGAGATATGTCTGTCATTTGAACAACAAAACTGAGTTGGAGCAAAGCAAAGCACTGAGCCATGATTTAATAATTTGTGTTGGGTTCACAGACGCGATGTAATGATAATATACATCTATTGGCTTCGAATGTATTAAAAATAAGATAATGAGATGAAGGTCTCTTAGGCAATGGGAAGGATAGTGAGAAGCAAGCGGTCGTGTCCTAGACTACAAAGGGAAACTACGGGAAAGCCCACTTAAAGATGGACGGTGGCGGGGATCGTACCAGGTCCGACATGTCATTTTCCTACCGGATCACATGAGAGAGTGCGTTAGCAACCGAGCTGTATGTGCCGGTAACATCCACCCCCCCCTCCCCCCCCACACACACACTCACACACTGTGTCAAAGCAAAGCATTCACTGCTCCAGTATACTTCTCCTTCAAATGTCGATTTAGATTATTAGGGATGTAAAAGCTTAATTGCTCGAACTTGGGCTTGATGCTCGACCACTTCCAAGTGCGAGCTTGAGATTTCAAATTTGAAAACAATTCTAGATCAAATTACGAGATACCAAATGAGTTTATGAATACATTGGATTATTGATATTGGATAATCAAAGTTATACCTTTTCTGTTGTTACACAGATGTGTCTCCCCTGTGAAAATCGAGGAATAAAACACGTAAAAAAGGTTTTTTCCACATATTGACTATACATGCAATTTTTTTAATTACCATTGATTTCGGCAAACTCTTCGCCAGTCGTTTCATATAATTAAAAGATAAATTTACCGTTCAATTGAGATATTTACCACTCACCGCTTGCTCCCCACAGCCTATTTCACAAAATTATATTCATCCGAATATAATTCAAAATTCATTCAATTTGTAGTAAAATTATCCTAATCATGTATTTTTATTATATAACGAATTTATTGTTCATGATGTTGAAAAAAAATGGACAATTCATCGATAATGGCCGACTATTTAAATCAAATTGATTAATTCCCAAAAATGTATTTTAAAACAAAATGACCGCCTCAATTTGAGCAAACTTTACTTATAGCAGTTACGTATAATTATCTAAATGAGATTTTGTTGAGTTTACAGTTTTAACTCCTGAACCCTGTTCACTAGATCTGATTAATGAAATTTGGCATTAATTTAAATTCAATCACAAAATCATAGCAATTTTCGCCCAATTATTCTAATTTATTCTCGTGTCATGTGAAACATTTTTGTCGTGATTTTAAAATGAAATGTAGGAATGTGGTTCACTGATAACGGCCAATAAAAAATAAATAAGATTTTCATAAAAATTCGATTGAAAACAAAATGGCAACTTCGATTTGAGCAAACCTTTTTTGAATTCACTTGTAAATTTTGAGGCAGTCAAAATTCAACGATAAAATTTTCTGTTACAATTTGTATGAGGTTACGGCCCTTTTTGGCTTAGATTTACTGGAGTATTGAGGAACCAATTGATTTCATTCAATTGCAATCATTCCCCGTGTAATAGAGGCTTTAATTCTGCTTCCACTTCTATAATATATTTGATGAATAAAAATAGTTAAATTTAATTGTTTTCTTCAAAACGGCTTGTTAGAATTGCTCACAAAACGGTGATGTGTGTCATTTATGTATACACATTCACACAAAAAATTATTCAATTTGGAGAGATTTTATTTTTCACATTCTCTTGCCCAGCCTAATCTTATGGGTTTTTAAAAAAATTTTGACATGATATTTCTCAAAATCGGTTGAACCGATTCATTCCAAAAACTATACAGTTCTAAGTTGTAAAAGAGTGCCCGTACAAAAAAAGTTTCATGTTGATCAGTTGAACCACGCGACCTGTGCAGTGCTTACAAACAAAAAACAAAAAAAAAAAAAAAACATACAAACAAAAAAACACACAGACAAAGCTCCATAACAGTGGGATGGAGACTTCGCTATACGCTCATCCAATTATGTAAGAACAACAAAAGAAGGACAAAAACGCGCCCGCACGTGTAACCAACGATGAAACAGTACAATTCGCATTAGAAGTCGAAAGAGCAACTTGGCAATACAAAATACATTTTATAGTGATTTAATTTACTTGCATAAGGGGAGCCCCTACAACATTTCTATTGAATTAGCTGTATTTTAGCAAATTTGGAAATGAGCACAAAATAATATGGAAGATTCAGATATTATATAAAAAGCACGAAAATTGCGTTGTTGCATTTTGTTCATCAATTGAATTTGTGTTGTTTTACGGCGCTTCAACGACGAGGTAACCGCAAAGGTTCGCAGAACATGAATGATTCAGGGGCCTCAGTGAGCCAGCAAGCATCGAATATTGTAAATGAAATAACAGAATTCACTCATCACCTTCAAACGCCAGTTGCCGACGCCGATCGAAACATAAGTACAACATCGAGAATCCGTTTCCTATGAAATATGATACAATAACATTTCTTAGTTTAGGCTTACGTATCACAGACTAAAACAAGACACGTGCACCTTCCACCACATTTCGCTATAATTAGGCTACAATAATGTCGTAAACAGGTGAGCCCAGACATGGGCAATCAATATTTTTAGATTTTGCGTAAGTCAAGTATTATTGCGGACTCATATATTTTGGGTCTTGGGGGCCCCACTGGCCAAAAACAAAAACACACAGACAATTAAAGCTCAGTAACTCCGTAAGAGTAGGATGGGAGCCTTCGCTATCGCTCATTCAGTTAGAATAAAGATCGTCTCAATATTTTTAGAACATGGCCTATACAAAATTATAAACATATATTATTTTTTTATATGTATAACTTAATTATAGTTGATTATAAGTGAAGAGTAGATAATTTGATTCTTTTATATTTGATTGATTGATATAAATTGTGCTATGGCGCATCAAGTATACTGGAGGGGGGGGGGGAAACATGCCCTGGGGGGAGCCACCCCCCCGGACATGCCTGAAATCATCAGTGCCTCATGAGTCATGCCTGTACAGTGGTGTATTCTTAAAAATAAAAAAAGTACCAAGGCGGTGATAACTGAAATAAAACGTTCATTCCAACTCGGTGGGGATGGGGGGGGGGGGAGACTTGTGAGCCGTAACATGCCACAATGTCGGTTTCAGGAAATTCTAATTAAAATATAAAATAAAAATGATGTAGTTTACCTTTGCATCTAAAATAATCGCCACAGAGAATCTCTCGCTACCTTGATCCTCCGCGGGTGCATCGTGGTCTAAGTTACATGTTGCGATTGTGCGTCGCCAGCTGATCGATGACTAAGGAGCCAAGTTTTACATAAGGTGTCAGATCAAACTTGACTAGAGGTGGTCCATTTAGTTTGATAAACAAAAGCGAGGCAATATTCTTCACGATCAGTTTCCTACGAAGATCGATTACTATTAAGTTCATTGCGCTAAATCCCAGAAAATACATTCCTTACAAAAAATGTTACAAACTATACACTACATTACAAGATTCTGTCATTATTGTAAAGTCTGACGTTGCAAATGAATATTAGCAGATTCCATCTATCAGGATGCATCATTTTTAACATTGTGCGCTTACAAGTTAGCTGGTTCAAGTTGGCTTTATATGATTTCTAATATAGTTTTCAAGAAAAAAAGTACCGGGGCGCGCCCTGCCCCAAAATTAAAGTACCAGTGTGCCGCCCCGGCCCGCCCTGGCCTGAATACACCACTGTGACTGTGCCTGTACCTGTATACTGTTTAATATTAACCTAACTTGTCGTACTATTATTTGTTCAAATAATTGTAGTTTCATGACTATACCGTAGGCCTAGGCCTACTCTCTTCAACATAAATCTCCATAATTACCATAATTAATTGGGTAGAATTATCCGACGTCAGATCGAACCAATGGTTTTAGTAGTCTTTTCTGAAATATAGCCCGACCGTGAGTAGTCAATTGTGTTTAGCCGACTCAGTAGAGGGTCGATCTAGTTCATATACTCGATTATACTAAGAAAAGCAAAATATGCATCTCAAGATTTCTTATAGACCATTTAGAACAAACAGGAGAATAGAAAAAAATCCGCCATTTGGGTAATAGCATAGAGGTAACATTCCAATTCTAAATCGAGTAGGAAATAGTTCAATTTTATAATAATTAGACGAGCTTTAGCGAGGATTCAATTTGACATACTGAAAAAAATTGGTGTTTGTTTTCATGTTTTTTTTTGTTGTTGTTTGTCTTTGTGTTTTTTGTCGGTTCTCAACAGGTCAAACGGCTACAGCTATCAACTTCAAACTTTTTTTCGTTATGGTTCCTCATCTAACTTAGATCGGTATAGATTTGTGGCATTATTGGATGTTAACTTTTTTTTAATGTTTTTTAGAAATTTCAAAAAAGGAAAAAAGAAAATATTTTCATTTTCTAAAAAAATGAAATTTTGCGTGAAGTTGAATTACATTTTGATACACATTTCTGGAAATTTTCAGCTTGATCAGGTCAGCCATTTATAAAAATATAAAATGTGCTAAATTGGTACCACTCGAAGCAGTTTTTACCCATCTATAACTTAGATGTCACCCAATTGGCGAATGTAGGCAAGAGTTTGGCAAAAAAAGTCGACATACCTCGTACTACTATCCGCTCGTCTAACAACACATATGTGGCGTTTTCCCAGTGGAATAACAACATCAACATGAGGGACAGCAGAATAGTCTCAAAAACGATGTACCAGGCTACCAGCACTACAAATTGTTTTTGCAAGGTTGGGCAATGGGCTATACCGCTACATTGCCCACACAGGATCGAATCGATTAGAAAATAGTTCAAGTTTTATAATAATGGAATAACAACATGAGGGACAGCAAAATAGTCTCAAAAACGATACACCAGCATTACAAATTGTTTTTGCAAGGTTGGGCATTGGGCTCCCGCAACATTGCCCACTCATGGTACAACCATAGATGGTAGCCTACAACATTTTCAATGACGCTAAATAATAAGAAATATTTCCTGGGCTCTGCTAAAGCTGACCAAGTTCGTGATTGATTGAAATATGAATTAATTTATTTTTACTTATTTTTTTGTATAGTGATTTTTGATTATTTTGATGTAGTGATATTATTTTTTTTATTTTTTAATATTTTAATTTATTTATTTTTAATTAATTAATTTAATTATTACCCATATCACTGATGAAGTCAATGACCCTACCATTGAGTTTAAGTGCCCATATAGACCTTCTGTCAGCCTAGACCTAGGCATTGAGATTATAGCTTGGCCTAGGCTAGGCCTAGGCCTACATGTTCTAGGTTAAGAGTAGACAATTTCAGTTTAAAAACATGGGAGATGCAAAAATCCCTATGGAATCTTAATATAAATGAAAGGAACACTGATATCTTATACGCTTACCATAATTATCAATCTAAAACTCGACTTTGGAAGATAATATCGAATCTGTAATTGCAAACTTTTTCAAGCCGCCATTTTAAAAAGATATTTCAAAGATAATTCAGATATATTTCGATCAAAAAGCATTAGTTATGATTACCACAGCAACGAGCAACTTATTTGGATAACTAGCACCAATTAAAGTATGTAATACCAGAAAATGAATTGAAGTTGAATTAAAAGATAATTCGTTTTTATTTCACTTTTAATTACCTATTGTAATACCGGCCCTTATATCATTTGTTGTGAGTGTTATCATAGAATGATATGACGTGGTATTCGATTACGTGCCCTCCTGGAATCTATGTGTTGAACTACTGTGGGCAGATTGTCTGCGTTAGATTGTCGCAGTGTAGGTTTTGCATTGTTTTAATTCTATGAACTTCTAATAAACTTGCATAGTCAAAGTATGATCGACTTGGCTACTTCTCTGTCGCGCCGACCGCCAAGACGATTCTTCATAATTTTATTCTAATCAGTCAATTACGCTAAACTCTTGCAACAGTATATAAAAAGTAAAAAAAGTCAAACTCAGATAATTCCCTGGCCCAATTTTTATAAGGTGGAATGCCCCGGGAATGCTGACTTCGGGCAAGGTATATATATGTGCACGACTTGTGTTAGTTGTGTATGTCGTAACGGGTGACTAGCGTTGTTGTTACGAATAATCTGAATTGACGAAAAAACTAACCTAACCTAATTATAAGATTAATTGATTAAAACCTAAAACCAAAATAATTGTATCCAAATGGCAAATTAACAGCTTTACAGGGCTGTTTGTAAATCAAATGTTCAAAGTGTGTATGTAATTTCAAGACCAAAGCACCCATCGTTTTAATTTTTTTTTTTATTAACAAATTACAACTATACAAAATCACGATTTCGCATGTTACCAAAATAATTGTATCCAAATGGCAAATTAACAGCTTCACAGGGCTGTTTGTAAATCAAATGTTCAAAGTGTGTATGTAATTTCAAGACCAAAGCACCCATCGTTTTAATTTTTTTTTTCATTAACAAATTACAACTATACAAAATCACGATTTCGTATGTTGTCCTATTTTAAATATAAGTTCGATGAATTATTTGTACATTTTACAAATCATTCATACATCAATGATATATTTTAAAGTCGCATATATTATATACAGCTACAAGAATTTAGAGCATTTTTTGATCATATGTGACGGGAGTTTTTGACCCACGTTTAATCCTAACAATTTTGTTCTCCCTCCCCCCCCCCCGCTCCTACCCCTCAAAAAAGTAACTATAAATTAACTTGGATCTATTCTAGAATTTTACTTCGTTATTGAGGGCCATATTTTTGAAGTTGATTGATTGAATTTGAATGCAACATCTGTGAAGAGGTAAACGTCACAAGAGAGAAAAAATAGTTAGATAGTGTTTTATAATATTCCAAATGAAGCTCTCCGTCCATGGTGCTACGCTCACTTGTAAAAAAACTGACAAGTGCCGCATAACGTCTTAAAAAACTAACAAAATATGTAGAAAAGTTATGAATTTTCAAAACATTCTGTACAGTGCTGTGATGTGACCACTCCCCCCCCCCCTCCGCTCGTCCACTCCTTTCCTCTCCCACCATTATGGGTTTGGCTTTGAACACCTGTCGGAATTATTAGAAGTCAGAGCTTATGGCATGCCGATTTACGAGAAATTAATAATTGCATAAAGAGAAAATTTTTTTTTTTTCATATACAGATTAGTATTTATATTGTATGTTCGATTACAGACGAGAGATGTATAGTAGGCCTAACAGACGACTGATGATATAGGGTTTCTCTTCTCCGATTTGATACAATTCTTTTTTATTGCCTTGATTGGAGGTACGGTATATATTATGGCTATATATATGTATCCACAGATTCCTGATTGCCATATAAGATGTTGGAAATATTTCATGCATATTGTCTATTAAATCCGTATTTCATTGTATACTATCATTCAGAATATACATATTGATGTATATCCATATCATTTTAAACACCCAAAATCAGAATCAAAACATTAAAAACCATGATATTTCCTATGGGGATAGACTGGGGGGGTTTCTGCCCCCCAGACCCCCAGACCCTCTGATACTCACCCTCTGATACTGCGTAACGCCGCCTTCGCATCTTCCATATTTTCGACAACGTACCCTTCCTGTAATTAAATCACTGCACGCCACTGCATACATCATACATTCTCAAAGATGTCATTCTTTCAGAAAGTGCATTTTTGTTCAAAAGTTTAGGTTTTACAGCGGTCTTTTTCGTTTGTTGGCTAAGAAATTTTGATCAAGTAAACAAAAGAGATATGTTGAACATTTCAGTGTTAATAGTACTGACTACTGAGACGAGTGGCTAGACCACTGAACTGTCATTCAGGAGGCCGGGGTTCGATTCCCGCAATGGTCGACCATCCTGATAGGGGCTTTACGTGGTTTTCCTCTATCATTCAGGTCAATACTGAGATGGTTTCTTTTTAGTTGAGCGTAGCGAAGATTCCATTTGACATACCGAAAAAAATGGGCTTCGTTTATATATATTTTTTTTTTAATTTTGTACGCGGCATACAGGTCAGGAAAAAATAACTACCGACTTGAAACTTTTTCTACATATTTCTGTCATACCAGAATAGGTTGGGATTGTTTTTCAGAAAAATTGGTCGGAAGGTTTTTCCGGAAAAGTTTGAATGGTTGAAATGAAAGTTTGAGAAATCCTCATAAGAATAACACGGATGGAAAATACTTGAAATGTGAAAAATTTTCCAAAGCTTCAAAATTCTCACTGAATATGGAAAACATAATTACGGATATTTTCAGTGACTTTTACAACATGACAAATAACTAATAAAACGCAATAAAAGTATACATTTTTAGACGAGCTTTAGCGAGGATTCAATTTGACATACTGAAAAAAATTGGTGTTCGTTTTTATGTTTTTTTTTTTTTTTTATGTTTTTTTGTCGGTTCTCCACAGGTCAAACGGCTACAGCTATCAACTTCAAACTTTTTTTCGTCATGGTTCCTCATCTAACTTAGATCTGTATAGTTTTGTGGCATTATCGGGTGGTAACTTTTTTTTTTATGAATTTTAGAAATTTCAAAAATCCCCATTAGAATAACCCGGAGGAAAATACTTGAAAAATCAAAATTTTTCAAGACCTCTCAAATTTTCGCCGAATATAAAGGAAACTATTAAGCACATTTTGAGAGATTTTTCGCATCAATCGGATGAGAAATAACGAAGAAAACGCATTTATAAAGCATTTTCCCATCAATTTAGGCTATTACGGGAACCAATTAAATCTATAGCAACAAGTGTGACCAATTAATTCAAAACGATTGAAATGAATGAAGAGGAAGGCCGTGACATAACTGATTCTCGTAAGGTTTTTGAACGTTTGGAGTGATCCAAGGTCTGTAGATGTAGATTGGGTTGACAAATTATTTTTCATTCTAGATTTCTATACCCCTAAGCTCGTCTAACAACGCGCATCCCGCGTTTTCCTAGTATTTAATATTGGGAGTAAATGGTTTTGCAAAGTGTATATGCGACAGGTTGCAGCACTATAAATATATCAACAAGTTACAGGTAAGGTTTTTGAACGTATGAAGTAATCCAAGGTTCGTATATGTGGATTGATCTGACGAAATATTTTTCATCCTAGATTTCCATAATTCTAACTCCTATAAGCTCATCTCACAACGCAAATCCCGCGTTTTCCTAGTCTTAACAACAGGCCACAATCGACTCCTTCCCACTGTCCAAAAAACACCTGATAAAATAACCCCTCATCTCACTATCCCATCATCTAATACACCATTCACCGACGCTAATAGATCGTATAGTCATCAGTAGAGTGCGTCGTTGACGTTAAACCCAATATAAAGAAAGTATTAAGAAGCCACTAGTGAGTTGCGATTTCAGCGTAAATACAATACATGTATTTTTATTTAACTCTCATGAGCCATCGACAGGTACACTACGATGACTTTTAAACATCGAATGCGATTGAGTCACAGGTCAATCTCAAATATTTGTTTGGTCATATATAAACTTCAATCAAAGTTTATCAAACTAAGGCGAAATTCAGTGATTTGTCTGCTTCCAAGTCATGTGTGAGCGCGCAGCCGCGCACACATGACATTTGTCATTTGTTCAAAAAATATCTTCCATGACAGTCAAGATACATCCTTCAACTATACACCCCAAATTTTTGACAACAATCGGTTGATAGGTTTCTTCACAGTTACCGAATACAATTAGCGTGTTTTTCTCGTAAGAGCAAATTACAAATTTTGACATATATATATATATATATATATATATATATATATATATATATATATATATATATATATATATATATATATATATATATATATATATATATATATATATATATATATCTCAAGAAACTCAAACGTCTGAGGGTTATGGTTATACCATTCGACTTTTTATACATCTCTGTACATTGGGTAGTCTTTCGATGCAGGTCTGTAGGGTGGGGAGTGGAGGTCACCCGAGAACACGTGCACGGTGCACCATCAATTACCGCCAATCGCCGGATCAATCGCCGTGTCAAACAAAAGATATTATTTACTAGGCAAACGCGTTATGTGTTTCCGCGTTGATGGATGAGCTGGAATATATCAACTTATCTTTGGATTGGTTATTATATATATATATATATATATATATATATATATATATATATATATATATATATATATATATACACCTTGAGATCCAAACTATTACATCACTGCCATCTTATTTTCCATTAATAATTAATTGGATGAGCGAAGCGAAAACTCAATTTCGCCATACCCGAAAAAAAATGCCAGTTCTTTTTTTTTTTTTTTTTTTGTTCGCGCTCCACAGGTCAGACGAAAATTCAAAATCAGTTGAAACTTGGCACACACAAGTATTCTTATACAATTCGATACTGTATAGTTTTGAGGCGCGATCGGTTGAACCACTTCTGAGAAAACTCATTCCAAAGTTTTCAAAAATCCCATTAGAATAATCCAGAGGAAAAAATTCGTGAAAAATATTTCATCTGACAGGATTCAAATTCTCAGGGAATTTTAATCTGATAATGATTCACATTATTCCGAACTTTCACTCAAATCGGATCAGCCGTTTCGATGTGAAAACAAAAAATGTAATTTGTGTTAATTATTCAAAGCTATTAAGATACCTATTAAATCAAAGCAGCAAGTGTCACCACTTGATTGTAAACGATTAAAACAAAGCCTTCTTTATTATCATATAAATTAATAGTGGAAAATAACCAACCAAGCTGTTTTTGCTAATTGATATTGGAGACGCTCGATCGGGTCTGCCAAATGGCAGGATGGCAAATTACATTGGCATTGCATGACTGAAAGAGATGGCAGTGATGTAATGGTTTGGATCTCAAGGTGTATATATATATATATAATAACCAATCCAAAGATAAGTTGATATGTTCCAGCCACAGCCTTCTTTATTCAAATCATTCATTTCAGAGAAGAATGATCTGATTAAAGAAGGCTGTGGTTCCAGCTCATCCATCAACGCGGAAACACATAACGCGTTTGCCTAGTATGATAATAAAGAAGGCTTTGTTTTAATCGTTTACAATGAAGTGGTGACACTTGTTGCTTTGATTTAATAGGTATCTTAATAGCTTTGAATAATTAACACAAATTACATTACATATTTGTTTACATCGGAACGGATGAAAGTTCGGAATAATGTGTATCATTATCAGATTGAAATTCCCTGAGAATTTGAATCCTCTCAGATGAAATATGTTTCACGAATTTTTTACTCTGGGTTATTCTAATAGGATTTTTGAAAACTTTGGAATGAGTTTTCTCAGAAGTGGTTAAACCGATCGCGCCTCAAAACTATACAGTATCGAATTAGATAAGGATACTTGTGTGTGCCAAGTTTCAACTGATTTTGAATTTTCGTCTGACCTGTGGAGCGCGAACAAAAAAACAAACAAACAAACAAACAGGCACTTTTTTTTCGGGTATGGCGAAATTGAGTCTTCGCTTCGCTCATCCAGTAAGCGAAAATATGTCAAGATAAAAACGAAAAGAAGAACAAATATGATATTTGCTGCTACCTCATTTGACGTATCGACACACCAAGCTGTTTGTGCTAATTGATAGTGGAGACGCTCGATCGGGTCTGCCAAATAGCAGGATGGGAAATTACATTGGCATTGCATGGCTGAAAGAGACGACAGGGCAGGGGCTTAGGCTATATTCAACTATAATGAACTATTTATTTCATATCATTCTTTATAGTTCAGACAGTACAGGAAAAGGACACATTCAGACTAGCAGTATTTTTGTCAGCTAGTTTTGTGCTATATTTCGGAGGGTACCCCTTTGCATCAAGGGTCCCCCCCCCCCCTCTTGATGCAAAAATCGAGATTTTTGTATTCATTTTTTTTTTTATTTGAATTTTATCTAGGTGTAAACTGAATCCTAATCTGGACACGAAATCTCGCTAAAAAAAATCCGATCGACCACAACGTCGCCTGGAAGGTGCCGGTTCGTTTCGACGCCGGGCGATGGGGTCGCAGTCGATCCGAGTGCGATAGCGCGATGCAGTTTTCAGATTTGGGCGGCGATCGATCGCATTATCGATCGCATATAAAATTTCAACGCTGGCAAAAAATCGTTGCCATAGTTGTGGCCGGAAAATACGTCCTAAACGGCCGAAAGACGGCCGCCGGCCACAATGGACCGTCCTACAAAGTCCGTTTACGCGAAAAACTACCTGAAATGGCCACAATTGGGACGAGAAAGGCAATAACAATAATTTGATTTCTGGGTTTCAAACTGACCAATCAGGTCAGGGTAGGGTTTGCAATACCCACCTTGACATTGATCTCGAACATGGAACAGATTCTTCTCGAAAATGAATTGCTCGCCATTTCCACACTGGTCACCCGATTTGGCCATCCAGTTTTCCAGCACGTGAATTCGGATACGATAATGTACGAATGTATACAAAAATCCAAAAACTTTCCCGGGGGGCTCGATTCCCGCGAACACGCAATTCGTCGTCGTCGAGTAAGTTGTGCATCGGACTTCGGAAGTTGGAGGAATAAAAAGTCTACCTCATAACCTTCACGGGAGTCGAACACTTCTGTGGCCGCCAAGTTTCGGCAGAGGCAGACTTTTGTCACGACTTTGAAAATATCGAAAACTAAAAAAAACATGATTTAGACCCCAAAAAATTAATAATTTCCATCGATATTCAATATCATCATTTCGATTCGATCGAATGGAATTCCTAATATTACAATATTTTTGATCGATTTTCGATATAGCCCTATTCGGTATCGCTTATAAATTCTCGATCGAACGGCAACCCTACAAAAAAATGTCTTCATTGAGAAAATTATATTCATAGACAATTCTATAGACAGCTTCTTCAGTTCTCTGTTCTACAAATGAAATCAGATAATATATAAAGTTATTTCATCTCATAAATGAAATATAGGCCTACAGGATTGGGTTATTTAAGATGCTACTAGTCGGTCGCGATTTCAGCATAAAATAGATGTATTTTCATTCAACTCTCATGAGCCAACGACACGTTCGATGACTTTCAAATTTCGAATGTAATTCAGTCACAGGTCAATCTGATTTATCGAGGTACTTTTGTATCTCAAATATTTTTTTGTTCATATATAAACTTCAATCAAACTAAGGCGAAATTCAGTGATTTTTCTGATTTCATGTCATGTAATAGCGCCTCGGTGATCGCGCACACATGACATTTAATTTACGTTACAGTCAAGATACATCCTTTAACTATACACCCCAAAAATTTGACAACAATCGCTCGATTGGTTTCTTCACAGTTACTGTTTACAATTAGCGTGTTTTTCTAGTGTGACCACATTACACATTTTTTAATATATCTAAAGAAACTCAAACGCCTGAGGGGTATACGCCTTCTTATACATATTTGTACATTGGGTAGTCTATCGATGTCACCCGATAACACGTCGTACACAATCATTCACCGCCGAGTCAAAAGAGATTATTTATTAGCAAAAATATGTCAAGATAAGAACGCAAAGGACAGATGATATTTGCCGCTACCTCATTTGGCGTATCGACACACCAAGCCGTTTGTGCTAATTGATAGTGGAGACGCTCGATCGGTTCTGTCACATTCAGACTAGAAGTCATTTTGTCAAAACGTATCAACTAGAAGTTGGCTAAAAGTAGAGATTGCTAAAGCAATCATTTGGCCACGTGGACTGTGAGTATGTTTTCGCAGAAAAAAATGTTTCATTCATCGGTACAAAATGACCTAGAAGTCTCAAACCAAAACATTACTTTACATTCATTACTATACCAAAAATGTGATGCTATCGATTAGGTAATCGTATTGAATTATGAAACCAATTAAAAAATTGGTTATTACTAAACATACTTGTTTTATGTCTAGGTTGGTTAGTTGTCACCTCACGGTCATAGAACATTGTTATTGATTATTGACTCTTATTAGTTTTTTCACGCTTTTTTCACACACAGCCCTCTCCATCTTTGCACAACCATTTACGAATTCATGTTTTAACAAGTTTTATAGGATCTATATGATTCTTGCCATTTATTTCTACATTTAAACTACCTGCCCATATAACTGGCCTCACCAAACTTCCATCTATCAAATACAACCTGGAATTTTTCCTACTCCAGAACCCTATGTCCTCAATGAATTCCTTACTTCGAAGTCACACTAGAGTTAGACAATCATTGCATCATGGCATAGTCCTATATAATATCATTCTGTCTTCTTCAATCATATCTCTCTGTCTCCTCATTTTCATATCTAGTTGTAAGTTTTTATATTTCCTATATTTGTACCATGTGCGAATCTTTGGACTAAATAAAATGAAAAATAAAAAATAGTCATGTTATTGTTATTATTGAAAATGATCATTATATACGGCGCCGCGCGGCAGTCGATATCTTCTATTTATATTGGGTTTAACGACGGATTGTACTGATGATTAGCCTGATCTATTGGCTTCGGTGAATGATATTTAAGATACTGGGATAATGAGAAGAAAAGTTATGTTATTATGCTTTTTGGGGATAGTGGGAAGGAGTCGTCCTTGGCCTGTTCCATGTATCAACCTGAACGACAGAGGGCAAGCACGATGCACCTCTGACCTCAGTCAGGATAGTCGACCAGGACGGAAATCGAATCCCAGTCTTCTGAATTATGGTTCAGTGCGCTAGCCACTCGACCACCAGTGTCAGTTGCACAGTAAATATCCAAGACGAAGCTGAAGGCCTTCCGAAATATAGGTCACTAATGCCAGGAGCCACGACCTTTCGTCATTTCACTCATCCTTATTCCTTTAATTCGTATAACGATTCATTCATCACATAAGGAGAACGAGAATTCTTATTTCTTATGATCCATTCACATAATCATGGATGAGCGAAAGCGAAGAATCAATTTGGCCGTTAACATTAAAAAATAAAAATGTCACAATAAATATGTTGATGAAACGTAATAATACTTATGAAAATTTTTTTTGTGTCCTTCTCCCCCCTTGGGATTACCGAACAAGACATCATAGAGAGAGACCATGTTCTGTGTGGTTCTTATCCTCGGTCAAGACTCACGTCATAGTCCTGTGTTGACGCTGGGAGTGTGCATGTCGGGACTGACAATTCCTTATGCGCGTCACAAAATAATTACGGAAAACTACAACAAAAATAAAGATTCAGACCACCAAAAAATCGATAATGATTTCGATCGATATTCCATTTATCATTTCGATTCGATCGAATGGAATTCCTAATATTTCAATATTCTCGATCGATTTTCGATAAAGTACTATTCGGTATAGCTCACAAATTCTCGCTCGAACGGCAACCCTACAAATAATGTATGCATTCAAAAAATTATATTTATGGACAGTTTCTTCAGTATTCTGTTCTACAAACGAAATCAGATAATATATGAAGTTATTTCATCTCGTGAATGAAATATACAAAATTGGGTTATTTAAATCGTGATAATGTGTAGGCCTACTTGATCCACCCTACGAGCAAAGGTCTCATCCTCTTCAGGGTTCAAGTATTTGCTGATTGCTGTCATACCAGAATAGACCTCAAATGGTTTTGAGTAAAATCGGGTATTTTGGCAAATTCCCATAAGAGAATAACAACGGGTTATTTTTGTCAATTTTATTCAAACGCCGAGATGAAATTTCAACAGAATGGTAATATGATCTCAATAGGCCCTTACCTACATGTTTTTACGAAGTTACAATTAATTTGGTTCGGTCGTTTTCGAAAAAATGATATATTATATTGAAAAAATGAAACAATTGCAATTTCCTGAAAATAATTGAGTAGATTTTTGATTTAACACTTTTTAATTGAATTTTTCGAGACGTATAATAGTTCGCAGGATCCGAATCTGGACACGAAATCTCGCTAAAAAATTCCAATCGACCGCAACGTCGCATGAAGGTGCCGGTTATTTCGATGCCGGGCAGCGGCGTCGTCGTCGATGAGTGCGGTAGCGCGATGCGGTCTTCAGATTCAGGCGGCAATTAATCTTGCCTCTGGAGCCGATGAAAATTTAACCGTCGGCAAAAAACGTTGCCAAAGTTGTGACCGGAAAATACGTCCGAAACGGCCGAAGAACGGCCGCCGGCTGCTATACGGACCCTCCTGCAAAGTCCGTTTACACGAAAAATGACCAAAAATGGCCACCATCGGGACGAGAAAGGCAGTCAGAAGAAATTAATTTCTGGGTTTCAAACTGGCCAATCAGGTCGGGGTAGGATTTGCAATTCCCACCTGTACCTTGATCTCGAATACGGAACAGATTCTTTTCGAAAGTGAAATGCTCGCCATTTCCACATCGGTGACCCGATTCAGCGAGTTTTCCAGCACGTGAATTCGGATAAGATAATGTACGAATTTATCGAAAAAAAATCGCATACAATTCGATTGACGATTTTTTTTTGAAATGTGTCGGCCGCCGTGGTCACAAAGAGAAACATGCCGTGGCGGGTGAACGGGTGGGCCAAATCGATCGGGGTTAAAACCACACGATAGGAGACGACGTTTTCCCGAACTGTTTTCGGAAAATCCATTTTCCGAGCAATGGTGTCGGCGGCCGAAGAGTGCTCACCTTCCCGGTGATATTGCGGGTTACCAGACAAACGCACGAACTCGAGATGAACAGATTCGGAAAGGTCTAGTCGAGTCCTTTCATAAAAGTGCCGGTCGAATAAGATGGGACTCCTGGTTCAACCGGGTACGTGTCGGCGCGGTCCCGCGGACTTTCGACGCCGCCGCCGTCGACGGAAGTGCGAAAGGGGAATGCAGTTTCTAGATTCTGGCGGGGATCGATCACCTCTATCACCGCGGAAAATTTCGTAGTCGTCGGACATTTGCGGAAGATATTTGTGAAAAACTCGTTTTTCCGGTAATGAAAAAGACAAGTCCGCAGGACTCGAACCCCGAACCCCCGCGACGGTTTTCGGCAAGAGGTGGTGAATTATCGTACTTTTTAGGTGTACGACATTCACCGAAGACGAGAAAAACTTTCCCGGGGGTGTTCGGGGTTCGATTCCCGCGAACTCGCAATTTGTCTTTGGCGAGAATGTTGTGATTGGGCTTCGGAAGTTGGCGGAATAGAAAGTCCGCCTCTGAGAAAAATCTTATCGGGAGTAGAACACTTTTGTGGCTGGCAAGTTTCGGTAGAGGCGGACTTTTATCACGACTTTTATATCTTCGAAAACTTGAAAGAAACGTGATTTAGACACCAAAAAAACGATAATTTCGATCGATATTCAATAGGCCTATCATCATTTCGATTCGTTGGAATGGAATTCCTGATTTTCTGATATGTTTGATATAGCACTATTCGGTATCGCTTACAATTTCTTGATTGAACGGCAACACTACAAATAATGTATTCATTCAAAAAATGATATTAAAATGATATTACATTAATTATTCTATAGACAGTCCTATATGGAGAGTTTCTTCAGTTCTCTGTTTTACAGATGAAATCAGATAACATATAAAGTTATTCCATCTCATAAATGAAATATACAACATTGGTTTATTTAAATCGTGATAATGTGTAGGCCTACTTAATCGACCCTACGACTTACGAGCAATGGTATCATCCTCTTCAGGGCTCAAGTATTTATATATGAGCCTATAAATTAGTGAAAATCATTAAAATGTTCATGATAAATTAAAAGGTAAATATTTTTTAGAAAACAAGTAGATTTTTGATTTTGAATTGAGAAAGCGATTATTTTTATATCCACTGCAGATTTGGACCCTAAAGATTAGGCGACCATTGGTCGTAGAAATCAACTTTTTTCGATTGAATATACATTAAAAAAATAGAAATATATCAATATGAGATAGATGAAGAGTAAAAATAAATATATATATAAAAATGAAATGAATGAATAAATATACAAATATTAGAATATAAAAAACTTGTTGACAAATTCATCATTCGTGTAAACTACACGTTCAGCAAAGGATTGCGAGTTCATGATTGTTTTTCCCTCGCATCCAGTGAATCGTCCATAATAAATATCACCTCAGAGCAGCTGATAACGCTGTAACCTGATCTATTCTTGAGCTCGATCACTTTTAATATCTTCATTCCACTGTATTGAGGGTCTCAATTGACCGTCTATCATGACAATTATCACTAACGGTAGGAAGCTTCAATCCTGCAAAACGTTCGGCGGCATATTTTGCTTTGACAGTAATAAATCAAACTACCAATTTGTCAACTGACGGGTCAAACCCTGTAACCTATCTAGGCAACTCAAATTTCGTCCCTGTATAAAGGGCTTGCCTATCTTGCCCGAAATAGTTTTGAGAGTGACTAGTGGAGCCTTAAATCGTGATTATGTGTACTTGATCGACCTTACGACCTACGAGCAATGGTCTCATCCTCTTCAGGGTTCAAGTATTTATCTATGAGCCTATATAAATGAGTGAAAATCATTCAAATGTTTATGATTAATAAAAAGGAAAATATTTTTTAGAAAAACAAGTAGGTTTGGGATTTTGAATTGAGGAAGCAACTATTTTTATATCTACTGCAATCTTAATCCCATCTATCTTAATCATATCTAATGTAATTTTACCCTATAGATTACGCGACCATTGCTTGAAGAAACCAACATTTTTTGATTGAATACATCATCAGAAAGAATAGAAATATATTAGTATGAGAAATAAATGAAGAATACCATATATATAAATAAAATGAATGAACAAATAGAAAAAACTTATTGACAAATTCACCAATTCGTGTAAATGTTCAGCAACACAGGATTGCGTGTTCGGCATAATGTTTTTTCCCTCGCCTCTAGTGAATTGGCAATATGATAAATATTTCTGAGAACAGCTGATGTCGCTGTAACTTGATAATAATAATAATAATAATAATAATAATAATAATAATAATTTATTACCAGCGACTATACATGATACAGTATGGTAAATGTCAGCATTGAGTAAAAAAAAACAATATAAAAAACAACATATCATATGAATACAAGATAACAATAAAAATGCAATGAATAATACAGATAGGCGTAATAATGTCTAGTCCAGAGCCTGGCGGTAGTTAAGGAAATCTTGTACAGAGTAAAATGAGTGGACAAATAGAAATTTCTTCACCTTGAACTTGAAGAGAATACTACTAGATATAGACTTGATATCAACAGGTAAGCTATTGTATAGACTAGACATGAAATAGTGCGGACTTCTGGCGAACAACATTAGTCTGTGCTGTTCGACTCGCACATCGTCACGACGCCTGGGTGCCATGTTGGTGAACATTGCGATTGCATTTGAAGAGGTGAAAGTTCTCTTTCACAAAAACAACTGACTGCAGGATAAGAGTGCTCGGCAGCGGTAATGACGAGCTAGTTTTAAAGAGGGGTCTGCAAGACGATCGATTTCGTGCATTCGAAAGTATTCTCACGGCTCTCTTCTGAAGAGATTCTGAAGATCTATTTCCCTGCAGTGTAATAATTCCTAAAGATAATTTCTTGAGCTCTCTGCTCCATCACTTTTAATATCTTTCATTCCACAGTTCCACTGTATTGAGGGTCTCAATTGATCGTCTCTCGGTCTGGTCTATCCTGTCAATTATCACCAACAGTTGAAAGCTTCAATCCTGCAAAACATTTGGTGACATATTTTGCTTTGAGAGTACTAATAAATTAAACTACCAATTTGTCAGTCGACAGGTCAATTATCACCAACAGTTGAAAGCTTCAATCCTGCAAAACATTTGGTGACATATTTTGCTTTGAGAGTACTAATAAATTAAACTACCAATTTGTCAGTCGACAGGTCAAACCTATCTAGGCAACTCAAATTTCGTTCCTGTATAAAGGGCTTGCCTAACTTTTCCGAAATAGTTTTAGGAGATACTAATGATAATTTTTCAGGGGAGTGAATCAGACTACAAAAACTTACTAGAGCAAAATACTAGTACCAAAATATTATTCAACATGCGAGAGCAATTGGGTGGAATAAAAAAACCCATGAAGAAAAACTTGCTGATGACATTTGAATGTAGTTAGATCACACTGTGTTCAATCACCATAGTCAGGCGCGGACTGGCTCCAAAAGGCCCGGGGTGCTGCTTGTAAAGTAGGCCCGTAAAAGTTAGTGCCAGGCGCACCCAACGCCCGCCGGAAGCAAGGACATTGCTAGGATCTGTGTATTGGGGGGGGCAGCGCACATGTTACATGAATCAAATGACCGCCCAGCTGGACACCTGCCGCGCGCGAAAAGGGGGTCTAGGAGGCGAAAGCCCCGAGCAGAGCCCCGCAGGGAAATTTTTAAAATATGGGTATTTTTCAAGTGATTTTTACGATTCACAAGTGGTTTTGAAGTCTCATAATTGCGTCATCATGGCCATTTTCAAAGCTATACTTTCGCGATTTCTCCCAGCAAAGCCCTGCAGGGATTTTTTTAAATAGATCCATGTCATTTTTAAAGTGATTTTTGATATTTACAAGCAGTTTGGGAGTCCAATGATTGAATGACTATGGACAATACCAAAGTTATTTTTTATAGTATAATCGTTATGAACATTTTCGAAGTTATTTTCGCGATTTCTCCCAGAAAAATTCTCAGCAGTGATTTTTTTGAAATACGATCATTTTTCAGGTGATTTTTGCGATTTACGAGCAGTTTTGAATTCTAATAATTGAATCATTATCGTAAAGATTAAAGGAAGTGAAAAGAAGTAGAGTGTATACTGATACAATTCATATTGTTAAGCCATCATATTTTATTGTGTGTTCATTCGTAGGTCAACATTATATATTTTTGAAGGAGAATAAGTTATTGGGGGCGCAAATGTCGATTGGAGAGGCGCGCGCCCCTCCTTGGAACCCCTAACGACGTCCCTGGCCGGGAGCATCCTTGCTGATCGAAATTTTTTTATTTTTTATGTGTTTGAAGTAGCTTTCTACACATATCTTGACACAAATAATTATTTGTATTGTATATAACCACCAACAAGACCAACAACAGACAATACGTATCAGCTTAATGAGACAGTACTACCCATGCTAGTTGAAAGTACCAACTTCGGACATTATAAACAGTCTAGACAACAGAAGCATATTGACTATTGTACCACAAAATAGAATACAAATAAATGTGTTATTTAAAACAAAGCTTGGGAAAAAGTAACTATGGCAAATCACTTTTAGGTTGGTGGGGTAGGTGAAGACAGTACATTTAATTAGTCACTAGAACCAAAACAAAATTCTTTGGAATTGAATCGAATTTCATACCTCTTACCCGCCGCCCCGATAAGACTCAGCGTGGCGGCGAGGAATGCAAAGCTGTACTCGTTCGTGAAACGTGAGAACACTGAACAATCGTTCTCCAAAGACAAGGCATGAACCATAATAATTTATTAATAATATTGTCTTATTGTTATAAAAATAAGTAATGTAGTTTGTTCAAATAAATAAATATATTATAAAACAAATAAATATTTATATAGATATTGTCTATATAATTATATCTAATTCTTTTATATTATTGGGCACTGTAATGATGACTGAGCTCTATTGGCATCAGATAAATGATTATAATGAGATGAAGGTTTTATGGGTAATGGGAAGGATAGTGGGAAGGAAGCAGTCGTGGCCTATATTGTGGGAACCTATAATTATATCATATGTTCGATAGGGGCCCAGAACGGTCAAAAAGCCCGGGGTGCGCTTGCACCCCGGCACCCCCTGCCAGTCCACGCCTGACCATAGTGGTGTTCAGTTGTTCAATTTTTCATTTTAAAACTCCAGTTAGATTTGGGATTTAATAATTTACAAAACAGGTGAAATAAAACAATACAGTAAAACCACATAGCCTGTCACTACACTATTTGAATATCTCAGATAGACAAGAGTTCCCCGCACCGCCTCAAGAGTTACATAAAACCATGTATGATGGCACGAAATGTCAAAGAGTGGAATTTCAATGGTGAAACATGACAGGTTCATTTAATTGACTAGTCAGAATGAAAAGCCTTCCGTTTTAGAGCTAGATAAGAAATAAGAATGAAGATCTCCCCAATTTTTGTCTATGATGGTTAATTATAATGAAGTCTATGTCATCAGTTACCTGACAGAGGTCTGATGCTTCACGAGAATGTATTGTTACTTGGTACATGGCAATCAGCTCCAGTTTGGCAAAGATCATCATGGAAGATGTAATGCCTATAATCAGTGTTGAATTCAGAGATTTTGTTCCGGGGGGCTTTCGTGTTTCCCGAGGGGCAAGGGAAAACCGAAATACAAGTTTCTCAAAAAAATACACTATATACCTAGTGCTTAATGTTTTTACCTGGGTGGAGGGGGAAGGGCAAACGATGAGCTGCAGGGGGAGGAGGGAGTTAAGCCCCACTGCAGGTATGCCTGGATTCAACATTGATTGCAACAATATAGGGCAAATTACTGAAAATATCACCAGCATTGATCAAATTGACTCCACTCCAGCCACTTCTGATATTTGAAGTGTCACTTACCAGGATTCATGGGCAGAATAGCAAATAATAAAACAAATGAATAACATCTGAAATTTTTTTTTCTTAGGAATTAATAAATGGTGAATTCCTAATACTTTTTAGTTTTTAAAAACATTTTTAAAAACCGAAATACAAGCTTCTCAAAAAATACACTATATACCTAGTGCTTATTGTTTTCATCTGGGGGGGGGGGGGGGGGGGCAAATGACGAGCTATGACAGGTATGCCTGGATTCAACACTGCCTATAATTAAATGTATCTGTATATTTGTGGGTAAATATGGTTTCAGGAATAAGAAGAACTTTGATCAAAAAGTTACTTCTGTACTATAGGGTCTACAAATACTGACAAATAGAAACCTTTTTGATTTATATATTTAGTATTTACATATACATACACATACACTCAAATAGTACTGTAATGCTAAATTAGCGGTATCAGTGTATTGTACTAATAATGAAGTAACAAGAATCCTGGTGTCTTCTGTAATGCGTCTTTCATGGTTTCCCTCAGTCGATAAGGTGAATACTAGGATAGTTCCTTGAGAATACGCCACGACCGCTTTCTTACCACTGTCCGACCATAATGCCTAATATAAATAGTAACCTTTCATCTCACCGTCAGATCATCATTCACTGATGCCAATACATTTTAGTAATCATAAAAGTGGGTTGTGAAACCACAATATAAATAAATGTACCTGATTTGTTTGTTTTCCTATCAGGTCTGTAATGACTTCTACATGAGATAGTAATAAATATATAATGACTTCACTGATTTACCACTAGCTGCCCACTGGATTAGAAATTAATTCCAATGTACGTACAATTCACTTTAAATGTCTCTCCCAATCTTCATATTACGTATAAGGTATGGTGCTGTACTCATTGAGGTACGTTGTGACAAACAAGGACAGAGACTAGATAGTGAGTTTTTTGAAAATTATGTAAGAGCATTCTTTAGGTGCTAAAGATTTTTCTACTTTTAGAGTTGACCAAAACAAAACTCACCAACCCAAATACCAAACTGGTTGGCCCAAGATATAAGAAATATAGATATAAGAAATTGCCACAATGTATATGAGTTTAGAAAAGACTGTTGTGGAATAATAAAGCAAGGAACGTTGATGGCAAATCCTAATGAGAGAATGCAGTTTTGGGACGTGCTTGATGACCAATTTATTCTAGTTTTGAAATTGACCTCATAGTTATATATAACATTTTATCTCTGTTTCATTCTTTCACTGTAAATTTGACTGTTATTGTACCTGTATTACTTTGCATTATTCAATGTAATGTAACTTAATGTGAAAATGGCATTTATTGCTCGAATAAGTATCTAGGCCTACTACATTAAAAAAAAACGTATTTGTACGTTCAACTTCAAATAATGACATACATTTTCTAATCTAATTATAAATATTATAAATATTCTAATGTAAGATCGCCCTTGTGGTGCCCCGTCCAAACGATCCTATCTTTCATCCATAGCCTTAATTGGGGAACAATGATTTTGTATCAAGTTTCGATTTTATTAAAAAAAAAAAAAAAAATCCAATATCCTTCGTAGAATTACTTATAGCCATGCATTGTGGTAGGTCTATCCTTCATGATCATGACTGGCTAGTTCTATTTGGCATTCCGTCTATTAATTCTATGAGTGTTGTGATGACTTGAAAGTCTGACACAAAAGACGAAATTTCAATACTTGAGATAGTGCTGAGGCAGTAAAGTATCCTACTGTATAGTACAGTATAAGATTCATTGCCCATAGTTACGTATTGAAAAAGAAACAAGCAATGAATAGTATGGGTGTGTAAGTTGAGGAATTTTAGGTACAGTCATGTTCTACTTTTGAGTCTACTTGATGGGCCTACAGTGTCTTAAAAAAAGGTTAGGACATTAAAACAGAACACTTTCGAGTTCATCATGTGTTAATAAATAGTCCGTTTTCAAGTTTGACTAAAAAACAGAAATCATGAACTGGTACAGTGAAACCTCTATGCATTACACCTTATCCATTGTTTTTGCAGTTTCATAATTTAATTTGTTAATTTCCATAATGTATTTTGTCCCACTCCACTCTCACATAAAAATGTCAAGTTTTCCTGAGTGGATTGCTTTCCTGCATGGCTGCCTTTTCTTGGTCCCTTGAAAAGGGATGGACTATAACTGGACAAATAACTGAAAAAACTTGAAAATTTCAATCCAAAATTGAGTTTGACCGATTTTGATATTGAACTTGGAACATATGCTTGCTCGAACAACACTAATGAATATTTACCGAACCGTTTGAAAAATGTCCGGTGCTATTAAATATTAATTAGAATAGTCTTCTTTTATTGTTTTGTCTTGACATCTATTATGTCTTGCCTCTTGCCTATTGTTTTACTTGTAGGAAATAAGCCTAGACCCAAATCAGTTTAGGTCTACACTTATTTCGAAAGGTCTACTCAAAACTGAAATCTCACGTCTCATCAATCACTAAAGCTAGTAGCTACACTGAAACGAAGGTTGGAAGAGACTTTTCAAGTAGTATTAAAAATTAAAATATCACGTAGGTTATCTTTTAGAATCTCTCCAAGTTTGAACACTTGTTGTATTTCAATTACTACGGCTCTTCTGATATCGTTGTCGGGCCGTAGAATATTAATTCTGGTATTTGTCCGCCTTGTACCCCAGTGCCATTTGTACTTTCAGACGAGCACTGGAACTGGAATGTGACGCATCCAACAGTAACTTCGCTCATTCCTTCCTGACCAAAATAGCTCAGCTCACCGCCATCCAAGATGGCCGACGCTGTGTAGAATGACTCGGGTTCCACCTTGAGGCAAAAACATAAACAGACTTTTCATGTAGTGTAATCACAAAAAGTTTGCATTGACTCTTGTATAAGTGTATCAGTAGTCTATGTAGGCCCTATCGATTATGTAATGAATATTCAAATTGAATTGGTGGATCAGCCGAAATATGTCTATAATGTCTAGAGTAACTCCACATTTACCTGAACTTATAAATTAACGTGTAGGTATACAATTTCTTGAAATTAATTTGCAGATTTGGGCATTATCAACTTTAATAGTGAAAAAACTTTATTTATACTTGTAGGCAGTAGGCCTATACAATGCATCTCTCTGATTCAGAAAGACCCTGTTAAAGTTCACTCAAATATAGGTACCAGTACTAGTGATTGAGCAGTAGGCTACTAATGTTCATGGTATTTATGCCTTTAGGTACCTGATTGGGGTAAGGGTAATATCGAAAGGTACCCGCAGTATGGAAAATGAGATGTATTAAACGTGCGAAGGGACAAAGGAGAGCCATTGTAGCAAGCTCTACTTAGTATAATTGCCCTTACTTTTTTTCACCTCTCCACCCAGAGTCATGACTCATAGTCATGATGCACTCGTAAATTATAAAAGATGGCACCGTAGCCGTAGATGTCGTCTTTAATGTGAACTTTATTAAGCAATTGTTGAGGGATGTCGAGAGGACATGTCACGAGAAATCAAGAGGTTGGGTTTGTTTTTAGCGAAATCAGCTCAATGGGTTTTTCGGGAAAAAAGAAGGAAAACTTGGAAAATCTCCAGCCAGGAGGAAAGCATTTGCTAGAATTGTCAATTTTTCTATTTTATCTGATTGAAAAAAAATTCTCACAGAATGTTATCATTGCAATACATGTTTCTAGTAAGTCTGAAGGAACTTGGGTTAAGTCACTTTCGATAGAAAATGGATTATTATATTGGAAATATGTCAAATAATGAGTTCAAAGTTTGTGAATGATAACTGATGGAGATGAAATTTTCACGGAATATTTATATTGTCCTAATACCTATTTCTATCAAGTTGAAGGAAATGTAGATTGGTCGTTTTTATTACGGTAGCCTACAATGGTTAATTTTATAATATTGAGTTTTCAATTGTGAATGAAATCAATAGGTTTTGTGGAATAAGAATGATAATCATAATACGTATGAATGAATAAGTAAGGCTTAATGAAATTCAAACTTGGGTCTGTAGGCCTATATAACTTTCGAGTATAAATATAAATATGCATTTTCCTAGTACCGGTATTTATAAATGTTTATATTCAATGAAGCGCAATGACCCACACATGGTAACTGCATATTATATTAGTTTTTATGCAAACCTGTATCGGATGCTCAAAGTATACATGGAATGTGTTACTCGAGCCGTCAGAGAAGAACTTGGTGTTGTTTTCTGCCATGACTCTGCCTAACCTCTTCAGCTCGATCTTGCAGTTATAATCGGCAGCGCCACCGGACGAGCCATACAAGCCGAAGCCCACGACAAATATGCGCTTGTCAACACTGAACTGAATACTATCGCAGCGCCCACGGTAGCGCCACTGGTTGCTGCGGTAAGCGCAAGACTGGAACCGGTGACAAACCTGGGAAATAAGTCAAATAACATTGACTAAATGTTACACATTTGCTGGATAATTTTCCACCGCATTTCAAAGCCACAATATAAAATTTATCACCAACTTGACAATAAGTGAATGCACAATTGCCTGATATTTCAAGATGATAGGCAAAAGATGATTTCTTTTCTGAATTCTGAATTTTTCTGAATTCTTTTCCGATTCGGAATATCAAGTTTACTGATGGTCGCTCTTACACCTTTAAATTTGGTGATATTTGAAAAGCATAGCTGATATGTACTGATTCTTAGTACTAGATCAAAGTTTTTGGCATTGCAACTTACAATTAAAATTATTATCCATCCAACTCTACAGTAACATTTATTTTCTACTCAAATTCCATAATAGAGATATAAACTGTACCAGTACCTGTGGTTTGAGGCCAGCCCTAGCTTTGACTGGATAACCCAGATGTGGTTTATTATGTGCAGTGAAATGTAAGAAAATATCAATAATTTCTTGCAACGTTAATATTCCAAGCTGCGCAGCACCGTTAGCAAACTCTTCGAGACTCATTGTTGGTATTCGCACAAGGTACAGTGCCTGCCCAAGTACCTGTGGACAAAATAAGTGAAATCAGAAATCACTCAACTTCTAGAAAATCACAGTGAACATTGGAATGAGTTTAAAAGAATCTAACTGAGACCCTAGTATTGTATTGCAGAATGAACAAGTGACACTACTGGTGAAGAAGCTACCACCCCGTTTACATTTTTTTATATATATTGGGTTCAACGATGCACTCTAATGATAACTAAGATCTGTTGGCGTCGGATGAATGATTAGTGAGATGATGGGATGGTAAGATGAAGGTTTCTCAGGTATTGGGAAGAATAGTGGGAAGGAAGCGGTCATGTTCTATATTATAGGAACTATCCCAGGATTAGCCTAGGCTGCGGCAGGAAACCCCCCAAAAAAACTGTAAAGATGGACGGTAGCAGGGATCGAACGAGGTCCGATATGCCTCTTCACCTTCCGGATCACATGAAGTGAGCACGTTAAATACGGTGCTGCATGTGCCAGTTTGTTTACATCAGTACCATTCTACTACACTAGGCAAACGCGTTATGTGTTGCCGCGTTGATGGATGAGCTGAAACATATCAACTTATCTTTGGATTGGTTATTATATATATATATATATATATATATATATATACACCTTGAGATCCAAACCATTACTTCCCTGCCATCTTATTTTTCATTATTGATTTCTATGATAATAAAGAAGGCTTTGTTTTAATCGTTTACAGTTAAGAGGTGACACCTGTGGCTTGGATTCAATTGGTATATGAATAGCTTTGAGTGTTTCACAAAAATTACATTATGTATTTTTTTTACATCAAAACGGCTGATTCGATTTGAGTGAAAGTTTGGAATAATATGTATCATTATTACTAGGCAAACGCGTTATGTGTTTCCGCCCGCGTTGATGGATGAGCTGGAACATATCAACTTATCTTTGGATTGGTTATTATATATATATATACACCTTGAGATCCAAACCATTACATCAGACAGGCTGATTATTCCTACAAATGGAAGGCTTTGGATGAGTGGTTATTATGGAATATAGGCCTAATCGAAATATAAGAACCTTGTATTTTGAAGATCAAATCCCAGCCTTCTGTATATAGATCTGATTGATAGTATTCGTAGGCTATTCTAATGAATGAAATTGAACATAATAAAAATCGCATTTTTTAATTTTTTACTCCGAAACGTCACATCCGATTATTGTAAAAGTCCGTAATAATGTGTATTATTATGTTGTTCGAGTTCTGTGAAAATTTGAAAAATTTCGGAGAACATTCACTTTGTCACTTTTTCCGCCTGGCTTATTCATATGGGTTTTTTGAAAACTTCAAAATGAATTATCTCAAGAATTGTTGAACCGATTTTGCCTCAAAACTATACAGCATCAAGTCAGATAGGGTTTCATGTGTGTGCCAAGTTTCATCATGATCTGAATTTCTGTTTGACCTGTAGAGCGCGAAAAAAAAAAAAAAAAAAAAAAAAAAAAAAAAAAAAACACATTCGATTTTTCAAGTACAGTGAAATTGAGTCTTCGCTACGCTCATCCAATAATCAAAAATTATGGAAACTACTATTGCTTTTACACTGACATTATAGTAATTTCTAGCAGAGTATTATTAGTTGTACTAGTTGTATTTTCAGCGAGAGCATTATGTTTGAAATACAGCTTTCTAATCAATGGCAAAGCATACTTAGTGAGGGTTTGAGTAGGCTGTGGGAATTATAATTTAATGATGGTATCAGCTGACTTCTGTTCACACTAGAACTCCCACTACAGTCACCTTACTTAACGATCGTAAGTTCATGATAGTAACTTATTGTTGTTACGATCGGAGATAGAGTTACGGTAGTAATTGAGCAGTGCTGAAAACCGGGGTGTAGGTAGCCAGCGTAGTCAAATACCTTTCTAGGCATCTAGGTGTCTTTGATAGTGAGAAGAATATTAAATTTGTTTTCAATATAATTGGGAGCTGCAGCACCCAAATAAGCATTCTTGTATCAACTTGGAAAGCATCAATTAGTTCATCTAAGTTGACCATTGTTTTTTGATGTTCACTACTATCACCGAACTTTTAATCTACCAAATTTTGTGATTAATTGTCATATATATATTGGCTGCTCTTCCCCAAAAATACCAGCGTGAAGATATTTCATGCTAAATGAATTTAATTCTTTGATATCCGAAGGTCTAGACCTAGGACTTATATTTCCATGTAGGCCTACCTCTCATTATAATCACATCACAAACCAAATTACATACAATGTTGGCATACTAGGTCTAGAATGATGGTGTTGAATTAATAACTCGGAAGTATAGGTGCTGAGAGTAGGCATTGAGTTTATAGTGTTCCTATAAACTCAATGCCCTAGGTAATATTGCCAAAACAGTATTCTAACACACATCATTGGTCAATATTACGAATGGGTGATTATTTGATATACACATCCAGTGGCGTAGCCAGGATTTCAGATCAGGGGGGCAAGAATTTTGAAAGGGCGCCATGCATGAACCTTTGGTGAAAATGTAAAAAAATAATCAAAATATAAGAGTACTGTATAAGAATACTAATCTAGTTATAAGAATATAACAAAATCAAATAGAAAAAAAGAAAATTATATCCAAATATGAGAGTCCAGAGATGGCTATAGTCACACACACTGCAAAGTCTGCGCCCATAGTGAAAAATACAATTTAGGATTTTCATCTTTCAATTTTTCATTGAGATCAGGTCCGTTTTTCAATATTATTTAATTGCCATATTCTACTCAGACAGCATGAATCTTATGAGCCGATGCTGCATATATGCATTATTCTGTACAGCTGCCAGACGAAAGAATTGCTACGAGATGGTGACCCGTGGGGGCAAGGGGGGAAGGGCCCCTTCTGATCCCGCAGGGAATTTTTGGAAATTATACCATTTTTTAATATGGTTTAATGTGTTTCAGATGAGACTCAGATGCCAAAATTAATTTTTTTCATAGAACTTGAGGTGCCCAAGTGATATTGCCAACAACAATTATTGTGACTCAGGGTCGTTCTGTGTCATTTTAGCGCCCCGGGCAAGGACTTGATTTTGAGCTCTCAAAACCAAGTGCCCATAGTGAGAGGGTGAGTGCAAGGGTGCGGGAAATAAGCCCAGCAGAGAAATTTTTGTATTTTTCTCTTTTTCAATTTGATTCTACGGGTTTTGGGAACTACCCAACATTTTTGGAATAGCCTACATGGATTCTTTACTGAGGTGAGGAAACTAATTTTGATATATGAGTGTAACAAACAAATAAAACATTTAATTAATCCATCATTGATAACAATGATATATATTATATAAATAGGCCTAAATGAGAATAATATGAATTAAATAGATCATGAATCATAGAATATTATCATTGATAGAATGTCACAAATGGGTCTTGATAACGCCCCTTTAGTAGTATTAGAAATTACGGAATGTGTTTGTAGAATGATAACGACGTTTTTGAAATAATCAGAAATAAAATACTTTCAAAAATTTTCACAATCCACCTTTAATCTACGCAACAGTTCTGCTCTGAATAAAGAAAAGTGTTGTATCAACTCGCAGGTTTTAAAATGCTTTTATTAGGGCGCTATGATTACTGATTACGGCTGAGGGCAGAAAACTCACAATTCCTCGCACTGTATAGCAAATAACAACAAAATAACTCAAACACCAGCTGCAAATCTGTATGATCACTGTCGGTATGGAACTCGAGAAAATACTTGCACGATATGCCTATGAAAACATCGGACGATGATAAATATGACAGCTCAGTTTTCATCATCAGTCACATTTAGGCCTAGGCCTACAAATATATCAATTTCACCACTGAAATGTGAATTATCAAAATTAATTGTGAAAGGACGCCAAACACACAACAAAACGTCCAGGGGGGGCACGTGCCCCCCCCCCCTCGACCCCCCTGGCTACGCCACTGCACACATCTAAATTAAAGATATAATTGTTATTGATACAGTACTGTGTGAAAACAGGGTGGTAAAATCTTAAATGGACTCGGTTTCACGGTTGGAGAAGAAGTCAACACGAAGATGCGTTCCAAGGTCAGACCTCTATGGGCGGTCCAAGAAGCTTCGAGAAAGTGAGTGCTAGATCATATTTGCAGGTCAATGAGAAGTTGGCCATTACCATTGCAATTTTGGTTGTTGCAATTAAAGTAATAATATCTATTTAATAATTTAAATCTATTTAATAATATCTATTTATTGTATCTTATGAGTTTTTTTTTATAAGATGCGAGTGCTAGTGGAACCCATGTTAAGGGAAGAGCACTATGGGTTCAGAACAGGCCGATCAACAGTAGATTTGATATTTGCTGTCAGGCAATTGGTAGAAACAAGGTGGGAGGAGGGAAGAAGAGTGTACATGGCTTTTCTAGATTTGGAGAAAGCATACGACCATCTTCCCAGAGAAAGGGTGTGGGAGAGTCTCAGGGCAAAGGGCATACATGTGGGGATGATAGATCGTGTGAAAAGTTTATATCGAGAATGCAAGGCTTCAGTGCAAACAAATGGAGGCAGGACGGAGTGGTTCGATGTCAAGAGTGGAGTTAGGCAGGGCAGTGTCCTATCACCTATGTTGTTTGTGTTGGTGATGGATGAGATGATGAGAAAAGTGGAACCAGTGAAGGAAGGGGCAGATGCAAAGACAATGATATACGCTGATGATATCCTGGTGTGGGGAGACAGTAGGGAAGAGGTGCAAGACAAAGTTGAGAGATGGGAAAAAATTACCGAGGAGTTTGGGATAAAGATTAGTGCGGAAAAGAGCAAAGCTATGGTGATGAGCAGAGAGAAGAGAAAAAGTCGAGAGAAAATAAAACTGCAAGGTCAGGAACTGGAGGAAGTAGAAGAGTTCGCATACTTGGGAAGTGTAGTAAGTAATACGGCAAAAGTGGAGCTTGAGGTGAATAAGAGAGTAGCAAAGGCGGACGGACTATTCCAAAAAGTAAGGAAGCTGATTTGGAACCAAGACTTTCCGATGAGTGGGAAGACACTTATTTATAATGTATACTACTTGCCAATTTTAACATATGGAGCAGTTACATGGACATTGAATTGGAGAGATGAGAAAAAAATGGAGGCAGCAGAAATGAAGTTTGTGAGGAGCATAGCAGGAGTGTCAAAGTTGGAGAAGAAGAGAAGCAGAATGATAAGGAAAGAAGTGGAAGTGGAAAGGTTAGCATTCAAAGTGGAGAGAGAGAGACTCAGGTGGTATGGACATATGCGGCGAATGGATAAGGGAAGAATTCCGAGAGTTATGTTCGAGTTAGCGGAAAAAGATGGAGCTAAGAGAAGAGTTGGAAGGCCGAGAGAAAGGTGGCAGGAGGGAGTAGAATGCGGTGTAATCAATCGAGGAGAAAAATGGGAGGTAGTGAGAGATGAGAGATGGTGGGAGGATAGGGAATGGTGGAAGGAACTCGTAGGAAGAGAAGAAGAAGCAGAGGAAAGTAGTGGTGAAGAAGAAGAGGAAGAGGTCGGAACTGGCAGGAACCAATGGAGAGATGAATCCTGCCCTAGATGAATCGGTGGAAACACCCCCTGGCCCAATTTAATTGGTTATCTGGGAAAGATATATATATATATATATATATATATAAGTTTTTCCATGAATGAACTACAGGTACGTAAAATAAATCTCTTCAAATTATGATTAGGGAAACAATGTTCAGAATTTAGTTGTGAGTACCGGTTACACAGAGTGATTGACCCGCAGCATAACATTTACAGCGTCAACATGATTTTCTGTTTGAGCATATTGTAGTGAAAACTGTTTCATGACATTTAGAGAAGTATTTTCTGAAATACTGTCGATCCACAATAAACACTCACATTGGGGTAAGGCTTAATGCTTATGCATTAATGGAGGTAAGGCTTAATGCCCTTAATGGGGTAAGGTAAGGCTTAAAGGCTTTGATTAGTGATGAGGTAGAATTAATTGTTGAACATATCTGATTTCTATGTGATATAAATAATCTTTCCACATTGCTTTCACAAATTTCAACTCATTCATGTTGAGTACAATTATTTCTACACTAGGAAAACGCGGGATTTGCGTAGTGAGATGAGCTTAGAAGTATAGAAATCTACAATGAAAAATAATTTGTCAGCTCAATCTACATCTACAGACCTTGGATCACTTCAATCGTTTAAAAACCCTACCGGAATCAATTATGTCACGGCCTTCCTGTTCATTCATCACTCATTTTAATTGTTTTAAATTAATTGGTGACATTTGTTGCTATAGAATTAATTTGTTTCTCTTAAGAGGCCGCAGGCGCTCTACACGGGCTCGTTGTTCGCTCGCTTCAGACTCGAGTTCAACATGCATCGTGTGCTAGGCGCAACCCTTACACTAGCCCGCCGAACTCATATTCACGTAAACGCCGCTAATTCCCTTACTCAAACTTTTGATATATTTCAGTCTATATTTTTTTTCGGTTTTCAAAAATATGTATGTAGGTTTTCGTAAACTAGAAATTTTTTCATTTTCCATTTGAAGAATTTGAAAGATTACAAATTTTTGAAAAAAAATTCGAAACATACATAATTCGATTTGATACAAAATTCTGAAAATGCGATAAGCTCCGTTTTTCAATTATTAACAGAATGCAAAAACAATCATATTGATATCTCAAAAATTACAGTCGTGCGAGTTGCGGCGTGAAATACGAGCGCCTGCGGCCTCTTGATAGCTTTGATTGATGTGAAAATGCGTTTTAAATGCGTTTTAAATGCATTTTCTTCGTTATTCCTCATCTGATCGTTGCAAAAATCTCTGAAAATAATGTATAATGGTATTTTTCATATTCTGTGAAAATTTGAGAGCTTTTGAAGAATTCTTGTTCTTCAAGTACTTTTCCTCCGGGTTACTCGTAGGGGCCTAAGAGGATTTTTCAAACTTTCCGATTCTTTTTCGGAGAAACCGTTGAACAGATTTTTCTGAAGAACAATCCCAACCTATTCTGGTATGATATAAAAAAAGTTTCAAGTTGATTGTTTTTTTTCCTGATCCCCCCCCTCAAAAAAAAATTTAAAAACAAAGTCCAATTTTTTCCAATATATGAAATAGGAATCTGCGCTACCATCATCCAACCAGATAGTGTGATTATTAATTCTGTATCTTGTAGGCTACTGCTAACATTTTATGATCATTTACAATTTGAAAAATTGAGAACTTTTTCTTCAGCTGTTACGACAGGTTAAAAGAGAAAATATTTTTCAATTTTATGCTTGGTGTCTTTCACTACAGCAAAATCCAGGAATTACATGTTACTACATGATGGTACATGTTACAAGGAACTTTAAGAGCTGCTTGAGGGATTAGAAACAATAATCGGCCGTCTTTTGTCTACTATTGCTACTCACCTGTCGCTTGTTGTGTGCCGTTAGATCCATATCTCGGCGTGAACATTCAGCAGATGCCCAATTGAGAGCCGCCTCGAACAAGTGCATCTCTTTGCAGTTGAGCGTCTCGCGAGCAAGAACACACTCCAACGTGTTGACATCAATGTCTACGAAACCTTCCGAGCGTAAAGCCATCTCAGCCTGTTAGGACATAATCAATATGTGAGGAAAATAATTGATCTACTTGCATTAAGAGGCCTCTTTACGTCTTGCCTACCGGCTTGATTGCAGACGTTCGGGGCCCAAGTTGACAACGGAAAACCAATCATCGTATTAACCTACAGTTTCCAGTTAGATGATCACTAGTATTCAATACGTGCTCGTACGAAGAGCTTCATTCAGTTCGTGGTATGTTTTCAACCCTTTCAAAATAATTGTCAAAAATCAACATGTTTTTAAGATTATTTCAGAGTAATATAATGTGGAATTATGATTTTTAGTGAACGTAGAAGCACAGATATACTCATTGTTGTTTTATTACAAAAATAATTAGACTGATTGGTCCAACCATTTACCCACTATGTGTTGGGAGCTAAAGGCCTGCATTGGCGCTTTTTGTCCTGTTTTGACTGTTCCCTGCAGGTTTTACTCATGGGTTGTGAGATGTAGCCTCGTGATACAAACTAAAAAATTCAATTGTGAATATCATAACAAAATATAATGGTGAACTAGTACAGAAGAAAAGTAGGCTATTGCAATATAAAATCATGGAGGCACTCTCACCATTAGGCTGGGTGTTACATTTTTAAGTAAGCTTTCATTGAATCTTTTGTACCAACTTTACTTTACAAATCCACTTATATGGCCACAATTATTTATTACAAACTAATGTGAATTTGACTTGACTGTTATCCCTTATTTTAATAACAAACAGCTCATAATAATAGGTTACAGTACAGGTGAAATTCATTTTCAATAAATAATAATATCTACAAAAAAGCCAGTAGGCCTAATTTTTATTATTGGTAAGCGTAGGGTTATTACATTACGGCACCTAGTTTAGTTGGCTAAATTGATAGTTGATGACTCAATAACCTAACCCCCCCCCCCCCAAAAAAAATGAAATCACTGGTCACATTAGACCTAGATGTAACTAGGAAAACGAGTTGTGTTGAAAAAGAGGCGGATCCGATTTGTGTGAAACTTTGAAAATGTGTAATATTACGATTTATTATATGAATATAATGTGAAAATTTGAATTTATTGGAAAGAAATATTTTTTCTAAATTTTCTCATCTGGGTTATTGTTATGAGTTTTTGAAAAATTCGAAATGGGTTTTCTCAGAAGTGATGCAATCGATTGCGCCCCGAAACCATATGGTGTCGAGTTAGATGATGACACTAGTGTATGTCAAGTTTCAACTGAATTTGTTCTTCCGTCTGAACTGTGGAGCGCGTTTATTTTTTTAGTACGGTTAAATCGAGTCGTTGCTTTGCTCATCCAATTATAAATTAAGATTAGCATATTTATTCTGAGCTGTATTGAAGTAATAAATAATGTTAAAATTAATTTCAAGTAGCCTATATGACTTTCAATAAAATTCTAATGAACGTTCTTGAATCGAGTTCTCACGTGTTATTGTCCCTAGAATATTTTTTCGGGTATATATTTGCGGGCATATTTCACCCAGGCATATTTTTTCTGCTTACCAGTGGAAACTGTAGGGCCTAATCGTGACTGAGAAAATTAAAAGGAGGTAGGCCTACATATATTTTGTATCAGTCAAAAATGCCATCATTTTTTAAAACAAAAAAGGCTCGGTATCACATCAACAATTCCACTGTACAAGTGTTTAATTATGCATTTACAAAATGATTGTTATCACTTTCATTGCAATTTTGATTATCATTTACTAATGAGAGGTATGCTTTCATTCCTTTTCCATTGTTTGCAGCACAAGTACTTGGGTCTGAGAATTAGGCAATGGGTACAGGGTATTGTCTGGCTTGTGGACTATCCCCTTCACTACCTCCTGTCAACACCTACACCCTGATAACGTCCATATTTTTGTCAGGAGTGATGAGTAGCATATCCTCTCTCTAGAACGATTGCAAATCAAATGAGTTGGACTTACCAAACGAACGGTACAAATCAAATATGGAGGTGGAAACAAGCCAATAAGAGGCCGCTTTACATCTTGCCTACCGGCTTGATTGCAGACGTTCGGGGCCAAAGTTGGCAACAGAAAACCAATCACCGTATCAACTTACAGTTTTCGGTTAGATGATCACTAGTATTTTCAACCCTTTCAAAATAATTGTCAAAAATCAACATGTTTCTACATGTTTCTCATTGTTTTTACGATTTTTTCAGAGTAATATGATATGGAATTATGATTTTTACTGAACGTAGAGGCACAGATATACTCACTGTTGTTTTATTGCAAAAAGGATTAGACTGAGTGGTCCTACCATTTACCCACCATGTGTTGGGAGTTAAAGGCCTGTATTGACGCTTTTTGCGTTCCCCTATAGGTTTTACTATAGGTTTTACTCATGGGTTGTGAGTTGTAAAGTAGCCTCTTAAGGGTGTGGAGACTGACTGTAGGTTCAAGTTTTCAGAGAAGGAATCATCCATCTTTAAAGTACATCAAACCTCTGACAATTGCTTCTACAGAGAAATGGAGATAATTATTCAACGTTTTTAGTGAAAACTACGATTTATTACGTCTCTCCCTGATTTAATTACAAATGTTTAAAGTTTGACATTTCACGGAATTGCCCCGGCATTCGAGATCTATGACGTAGATCCCACGCATCGTCTGTCAGTTTTAACTTCCTTGCCGTGATTTTTTCATGAACGGCCAAAAGTACTGAACTAGATCTGCTCTACACGGCTCACCTTTAAAGTTAAATAAAAACTATCCAATACCATCACAATCTGTAAACCTATATATACCTATAAATATAAATGCCCATAAATAGTATATTTAAATTTGAAACATTGAAGTGTTTTAAATGATTTCGAGCAATATATTACTCAAGGCTTACATTTTGACAAAAATGCGAAGAAATTTAGCGATCTTTCAACTTTTATAGCATCTCACACACATAGTAATGACAGCTGGAGCATGCAGAAAATTAAAAAAATATACTTTTATTATAGGAACTTGAGATAGTTGTCTTATAATGCTTAATATGAAGCAATGTATTTCAATAGTTTTCGTTACCTGCTATAGCTTCTTGAGCAGTTGCAGTACGGAATGGCGACTATTCGGCGGTGCAGGGGTGTGGTGGGCGGAAAGTAAAGTCGTATAAGGTCTTTCCAAAAACATATGTCAACAATCTAATAGTACACTATTTGAAGCGATTTCATTGACAATCGTCAAACATCAATTGTTATATGTGTTTTTATTTTTGAAATTACTTAATTCCAGTATTTATTGTACACTTTTATTATTACGAAAATTGTCTATAAAGAAACGGGCTCTGACAGAATATTGGGGTTGATGTTTTCAGAGTGGTCTGCATTCTGTTGGTTAGGTTAGCCACTCCCCCTACTCGACTCGTTCTAGGACGAAAAGATGAGAATCGACCAGCGTGATGAAATTTACAGAGCTGTATGTAACTGAGAACTACGTAAAAAGTATTACGTAGATATTTTGCTATGCTGTATTTTTTAAAATTTTCCGCAGGCCACAGTCGTCATTACTGAATAAAAATTTCTTTCAATTTGTATGTGTGCGAGATGCTATAGAAGTTGAAAGATCGCTAAATTTCTTCGCATATTTGTCAAAATGTAAGCCTTGAATAATATTGCTCGAAATCATTTAAAACACTTCAATGTTTTAATTTTAAATACACTCGAGGAAGTTTTACAGATTTTGATGGTATTGGATAGTTTTTATTAACTTTAAAGGTGAGCTGTGTAGAGCAGATCTAGTTTTTGATGTGGTAGGGAGGTGGTTGGTGTTGTCAGCAAACTGGAGGAGGTGACCCATATTGATGTTTTGGGGAAGGTCATAGACATATACATAATGAATAAAGCAAGATTATGAAGTCCTATAAATTTAAAAGAAATGTGGCCAGTTTTAAGCAATCAGAGTGAATGCATATCTTTCCCTCATTAATCAATTTTGAACCTGCATACCATTTGTGGGCCTATTACTGGTAACTAAAATATTATGTTCATTGTACTTTCATATTGTGAACTCTCTAACGATATGGTTAGGTCAAGAAATGGTAATCCATTAGTAAGAAAGTCAAAATGATATCCCAATGTAGTCATTGAAAAAGCATCATCCTTGGTTCCCCAAGGAAACCTTGGTTCCTCCTTGGTTTCATGTTACAGTGTACATGTCATGTGTTGTGATGTACTCTATCCATCATTTTTAAAGGGACTAGGAAAACTAAACTATCCATGCAGAAAAATGATCCATCCAGGAAAATTTAACATTGATTATATGGGAGTGGGGTGAGGATGAATGATCCAAGCAGGAAAACGATGAATCCGGGAATGATGCATAGATGTCTCACTGTATTATATACCGGTATGCAACATGTATTAAAATTTCCAATTTGAAGTTTGTTTTTTGATCATTTTATTTTAAATTAGATTTCAATTGATTGTGATTGGTGTGATGAAATAAAAAGAGATTAAAGACCAAAATTAGTCGGAAAAGAAAGAGGAAGTAGGTTTGGGTTGCCGTTTGATACGAGTTCTCATGTCAGTATCAAAGCTTTTCCTATTGGCAAGCAAGATTTTCTTGAATTTTTTAAATAAAAATACTTAAACACTTGTTCAAAATTTTGAAGTGTACATCTACCATTAGTCTAGACCAACTGATCTATGTCTCGACACAACTCACGATGTAATACCGAATCATACTGGTACTTTTTTTTATGGAAATGTGGAACAAAGAGAACTAACAAGAGAAGCGCATTTATATAAGAAAATGTGATAACAATTTCAAACAATATTAGCATTATTAAAATCATTATAATCAAACTATTATTATCTGAATGAGAAAAAGGCCAGTAAAGTAAAAATATGCATCTGGATAAAATTAACAATATTGATTTGAAAACGGCAACCTCAATTGGAATATCTGTTACAACACCAACTATGAATAAATCACTCATGAATTGCAACATATAAATTTATTAACAAGACATTAGCACCATTAAACATAGTTTGTATACAGTCAATAATAATAAGTGTTGTACAACATATTTTCAACTACAGCATGAATGAAAAAGTACATTGACACATTGACACATTTCAGGGTTGACCCTTGACATTGATAGGTAGAATTAGGGTTGCCGATCGTAATTTTCAATTTCCAGTACAATACAGACTGATACGATTAACTAGGTCAGATGCACAGGTAGCTACAAAAAAGATGGCATGACATTCAAGAATAATTGTTCTAGAGAGTTGGTACCAATTACATATGAAAATAAAGAGTTGAATTAACATTCACGCAAAGCATGTTTCACCGATGAATGTATACATATGTTAGGTACCGGTATATTTTTTCAATTATCATTAATCAATTTTTTCAAATATTACTAGCTAAATTCTCAGGAAATACGATATTGATTTTAAATAATATTGGGTCAACTTCATGAGGGAGTCGATTTTGTTAACCATACCTAGAATTTCCTCTTCAAGCAAATTGTGCATAGAAAAAAACTACAACCAATATCGGTTTTTCTAGAACAAAAAAAATGTGAAAATGCGTAACGAATCTCTGCAGCCTACCTAACTGGTACTGTGAAAATTATTCAATGGATATTATTTTACATTCAATATTGAAAATTCCACAACCTGAAAAATGTATTTTTTGATTCTTTTCACATTTTAAATGTGATTTTCACGTAATTAAAAATATTGAGTATCGGTTGTACATTTCTAGGTGACAAATGAGAATTCAAATAATTCAAGTAAATAATGATACACATCCTACATCTACAAATATTTGTAGTCTCAATATCGGTACCGTAGTAGAGTATACTTTGAAGCACATATAAAAGAAACCAGATATTTTTCATGTTTTAGTAGACTCATCTTTAAATATGGTTATTTACTGATTTTTAATGCAAATGTTGATTTTAAAATTTGAAAATATCAGCTAGAATTGTAAAAATTGTGAGAGAAGAGGACATCATTCATCACATTGGTCATGTCTATTGTTCATGACTAAATCCACAGATTTGATGTAGTGATCATTTGGTGACAGGGCCTACAAAAGCTCGACTGACAAGGAACAAATTTGTATCATGGCTAGAAATAAAACTGAAATTTGATAGGATGCCCAGTATAAATTAGTTTCCTTTAGAAGCCTACGTCCAGACTTGTAATATTCTAGAGAAGCACTTCATACAAATCTTGCTGTACTTGATTAATTATGTATGCTTCACTGATAATTGGATGAGCAAAGCATAGAAAAAATTGTACCGCACCGTACTCGAAAAAACCTATTTTTTTCTGTTCGAGCTCCAGAGGTAAAATGAAAACAAAAATTTTGTTGAATCTTGGCACACTCATGGGTCATCAACTAACTCTACTGTATAATTTTGAGGCGCCTTCGGTTGCACCACTTTTGAGAAAGAGTATTTTGAAATGTTGAATAACCACAGAAGAATGACCCAGAAGAGAAAATTTGGAAAGAATATTATTTTCGAACAAATTCACATTCGCACGGAATTTAAATATAATGATTCACATTACCCTCAAGTTTCATATAAATCAAATCAGCCCTTTTTATGAAAAAAATTGTACCATGTAATTTTTCACATCAATAAAATAATACCAATGCTATTGAGAAATGTATTGAGAGAAGCAACAGGTATAACTAGTTAAATTGTAGGCCTAAAACGATTGAAGTGAGCAACGAATAAAACAGGAAGGCAGTGACATAATTGTTCCTAACTCGAGTTGTATTTATAGCTTTCCATTCCATTTCTAATAAATGTACTTTACACCACGCACCCTACAACGTATAGATGCTGCGTTTTCCAAGCTAATTTATATACTTCAACGGTACACACATATTTTGCACTTTGTACTAGATATTGATAATGATTATCACATCGAACGGCAAACCTAATTAAAAATGATAAAATCACATTGAATATCACACTTGATATTTTAATTTTAACAAATATTTTCCCAGTGGGTGGGTCACATTTATAGCAAAGCTAAATAGTACATCTAAAATTACACAACATTAATAGGACAGAAGAAAGTGCATATTGAACAGTGTCCAGTGACTGATTCCACTGCATCTCAAATTGCACGAACACATTAAGTGATAACATCATGAGCAAGAGAGAATTATGAACTAAAAAAGACAGATATGGTGGAGAGCTCACAGCTTAGTACGCATACGTACATTGATACGTATAATACCACTGACTGACACTTATGTATTGCGGCTTAGGGTAATAATCTGCAACTATATCCTCCTTCCTAGTCAACTCTATTCAAGCTTAGCTAGTAGATCGTTAGCTAAAAGCTCAAATACTGGAATTTATCAATCTATCTCAAAATTCCTACTCAACAAAAAAGTCAAATACTGGTACCCATTCTATAAATGATAAGTTCTCTGCATTCATTATAGTTCCACAATTTGAGGGATTAAGGACTCTCGTGCTTTGTGCTACGAGCAACGAGCTTTGAACCGGCAACGTGCGCTGACCAATCAGAGTGCGAGTTTCTCCTGGTTGCATGAACACTTGCTACGTGCGCCAAGAGGCAACATGTGCTGAGACCCAAAATGCAACATGTGCTGAGACCCAAAATGCAACAGGAAGTTTTGTTTACTTGTCTGAACTGTCAGAACAAACTTGTCGACTGCTATTTATAAACCGGTCTGCATGAGATATTAAATCAGTTTTTGGCACTATTATTTGGGTAATTAATGGTCCGACAGTATAAAGAAGCTCATATAGTCTGATTGGATACATTTGGTGGAAGTTTAAAGAATTTTTCATGGTAACATAACCACAATTTAAAGTCTAACTATGACATCGTCACAGCGCTCAACAGTGAACGTATTCGCGCGCTGAGCGAATGTTGCCGGTTGCTCAAAGCATGTTGCAGCTAGCACAATGCAGAAGAGTAAACGTACCTTTGAAAATGAAGTATTTTATATTTCTGACTTTTGTTAATTAAGCTAGCCTTACATGAACACTATGATGTGAATTAATTAAAGGTGGGCAGAGCGGGGCCCCCCTATTTTGCCCTGCGCTTTTCGTGTCCCGATTCAAGTTCGGCGACAGTTTGTTCACATCCTTTGGTCTATCTCTACAATAATAATAATATATTTATAAACAAAAATGTGAAAAACACGTCAGCAGTACTTGGGCATAGGCCAATGATCAAATTATATCAATTCAAAATCTATGTTGGAATTGGCTCAGCTGCTGTTGTAGAAGCCAAAAAAAAAGTAGACTTCAGCTGAACTTTTGCAGAATAAGTTGCCCCCCCCCCCCCAGTCGGCACTGATTGGCTGATAATTCTATATGTTTGTCAACCTTTGAATTCTCTCCCGCATGTACAGCAAATTTGAATAATAAATGTTTATGTAAGATCAGTTTAACCTAGATTCAACTAACAAAACAATGTGAATGTATTTGTTTCAGTATTTAAGATCAGGTAGAAGTCAAAAATGATAGTAAAATAAATACCTACTGTTAAGTTTTTCAAATCCACTTTTCAACAATTTAATATACTATACCCTACAATATGACAAATTGAAATCAAGGGGATGAAATGATAATGATTACTGCCTGCCTAACAAACCGCACCAACAGCTAGATTATTAAAAGAAAAAAATGAGTAGATTATATTATTCATGGTGTTTATAAAAAGTAAAAACTCATGTCTTATATATACGACTCGAAGCCTCGCCTGACTTCAGTTATCAAACCAATGCCTTGATTGACTGTCAAGCCAAGTGGGCAGCAAAGATACAATTAATACCTATTGTATGATTATATATAATTAATCAATCAATCAATTGATCAATTAATTAATCAATCAATCAATTAATTACCAGTCTTTAGAAAATTGTCTCATGTAATGAAATGTGATGTATTATTAATTAGGATTTAATATATATTATTGCCAACTGGTGGTTCAATGTAAGTTACATTCTAATTCTTGCAACGAGAAGGTATTTTGTAGGCCTAATGTTATTGATAAGAAATATTTCACTTCTATTTCTGACTTCTTTTGCTTAAAATGCGTCATTGAATTTGACTCGAGAATAGTGTAGAAATTACAATTTTCATTAACTGTCGCTACCAGTACCATACTCATACTAGTATGCTATCAATTTGTATAGAATGCAGTTTATTTAGCTGGATCTTTTATTAAAATGGATTCTATAAAATATAGGCTTAGGCCTCCACACGATTAGAACCAAATCACAATACAGTACGACACAGAGATATGACCCCCATTCTAAGAATATGTATTTAAAGGGGTGAGAACATGTTTGTATTGACTTCTGAGTATCTATGCCACGATGTAGTGATACCAACCTATTTTATCATAATACAAAGCAGATGACCCAACTCGGGTCTTGAAAGGGAAATATTTCCGGGGTCAGAATCTGAGTCCAGTGTCCCGATTGCCTGTAGCGCAACTATCACTTATATATCAAACTATTTAAATCAATGCTCAACAATGCTATACACGGCCTAGTAGATTATGAGAACTATAGATTTTGTTAGTTCAACAATGCTACTGATAACATAGCCACTCTTATTTACATCTAGTTCACAAGTGAATCCGCTAAATCGTGATAGGCAATCGGGACCTTTGGCTCTGAACTGACCGCAAGAAACCACAAATGCCTTTCATGTTATCAGTATGGGAGTTGGGTCACCTTCTTTACATTATGATAAAATAGGTTGGTATCACTACATCGTGTCTATGCTATGATATAAAAATGTTTTGTCAATCTGGTAAGTTGTAAGCACAGCCTTCTGAATCGGATAAGACAGTCTTTTCTTATGCCGCCCTTTGACTGAGGCTATTTTGACGAGTTCATGCATTTTTCTCGTGCAGGCAATCATGACGTCAATGTTAGATACTGTATGTTCTGCACTCGTAACAATCTAAAGTTCCAACTTTGAACAACTGTCACAATGTCCGCATTTTTCAATATCCTGTGATGTTATTGAGGTTCTAGGTCATATCTACATTTTGGCTAGGGCCTAGGAGGCCTAACGAGGTTCAGACTTGAACTATGTTTCTGTTAGCCCAAGGAATAAGGATGAATCCAGAACTTGTCCTGGTGATATTTTATAGATTTTTTTGATCTGTGGTCTAAAGGCATAGAACAAGCATTGATTTCAATTATGGATATAAAATCAATGAAACAAGTATATGGTAATACCCTCTTCTCACCGAAAATGTTAATCACGTTCAACAACTTAATCTCGATTACCGTGCAGTGTGAACGCAACTCCATTAACGTTAACAGTGATTAACGTCTTAATCTCGTTCAGCAAACCATGTTAGCGCGTTAACGCCATTAGTTTATTACCCACAATTCCATGCGTGCATTTAATCTCAATTAGCTTGATCGAGATTAACTTTTCGGTGTGAACAGGATATAATAAGTAATAACCTTATTCCATGGTAATAGCAAACTCAATAGTATTGGAGGAAAATATATACGTAATAAGTTGCACGGATATGTTTTAGGGTTATACTAAGTGATGGTGAGGGCTAGATTGAATAAGGTTTGAACCTTAAAACTACAATTAATTAACTAACCATAACAACTGAGTTGATGATTAACTCAATTATAACTAGCACCCAGGAACACCACATTTATTCTCTTGTTTGTGTAGACTTTATACATTTATTTTTATACATTATAAAATCAAGAAGCATGTTCCAAAAGAAATTAAAAACTTGAATGCATTTTTGTTAGTCAATAATAAACATAATAATTTGAAAAATCTAAATTTGACCTTGGACCTTGATTTTGACATAGAAAGCTACCTTTGAGTTGGTATAAGTATCATGAAATTTGGGAAAAGATCTCTTTGCATGCCTCCACTTCATAATATATGTCAACCTTCATTGAAACCCTTAAATCGCTAATACATAGGTCTGTGAAACTAATCATTTTCTATGAAGAAGTCAATATTTTACTATTTCTTGGCTTTCTTACCAGTACGCATTTGGATTATTATTTGATTATTTCAAGTTCCATTAGAGTATTTGACTTGGCCACATTGCACATCAAACCCTACTAATCCTACTTTAAACTTTAAAGCAGGTCAAAAGAATACCTTTCCTTACCCCTTTAATGGCAATATTTTCCATAATCAATCTACCGTCAACTTTACAATAATAATAATTCAAGTCTTATAATTGCTTGGACAAACCCGTATTTTTTTCACCTCAATGAATGATTATTACAAATAAAACACCAAAGGGACATATGAACTGATTGTTCAAGTACATACAGTATGGTAATCAAACATTTGTATTTAGGAGCAAGCCAATAACTATTGGTTACAAATCACCATCAAATCAAGTTATTGTAACCAACTATCTGTATATATGCATCTATAATGTATCTGTGCATACTTTAATTTATGCAACTGCTGTATTCCAGTATCTGAAAACTACAGTAGAACTTCAAAAAATCGAAATTGTATCAATCAAATCTCGCTCAGTCCGGTCCCAATTGTAGGTAATATCAAAGGCGTAATATCAATTGTTAAAATAACTCATCATCTAAATCTCACTACCCGCTACCGGTACCGTATCTACAGTACTCATAAATCACAATTTCGTAGCTAATTTCATGTCATTGATTCTAGTTTCATAATTTGAATTCATGTTTTTCAATTCAATTTCTAATGAGAATTTTGCTTTCTAATTCTTTAGACATACTGTCGGCATTGTGCCGAAGCTACACCTGATAAACTGTTGAAGAAAAACAGATGTGAGGACACCGAAAGTGCTGGGAAACTTGAAACTCACGATAGTCGAAACATCTGACCTTCAATGCTAGAAGATGATATTGGGACATATGACAAAGAGTCAGAGAGAAAGAGAGAAACAAGCAATATAGACGAAGAATCATCTCAGTGTAGTTTGTAAGCACAGAGCCAAAGGCTAACAACATTTCCCAAACGTAGATTGAAGAAAATTACCATATTATTGGTAAGAAAATTTAACTTTCCCAAGATTCGTAGTAGCTATTTGATAAGCCAAGAATGATTTTAAAAAGTGTGTAGCCTACATGTGAATATGAAAATTGTATTCTATGTAAGTATGTGTACGTGAAGTATAGTATGTCTTTCTTATAGCAAACATTCTACTCTCTTAGGAATAATAGGCCTCGTAAGAAATGAGAGTTATTGAAAAATGTATTTTTTAGGCTTCGAATTTTGTAGGCCTAGATCAAAGTTGAATTTTAGGAGAATCTTGAGTTACGATTTATCGAGGTTCTACTGCAATCATGTATTTTCAACAGTACATATAATTATTTATTATCTGGTACGAGTGGTATGAGTCTAGTTCACAGTAAATATTGATACATAGGCCTATAAGCCTATATGTGACACAAATAAAGGTGTTTTTATAATTCATTTGTGGATTTATGTTGTAATTGTTTCTCAAACTGATTAGCAAATAATCTTAATTATTGAAAATATTTATAGCCAGCCAATTATTAGTGAAGCCAATATTTATTATCACATAATGAATGTACATTATTATTCGTACACCAACTTCCTTTGAATAAACCTTTATAAGAACAGACAATTTTTATACAATTTCTCATTGAAACATTAATTACTAGTAGGGTACCGGTAATTCTTGGACTATTCAAAAGCCAGTAATGTCTCTTCATAACCAGTGATCGTATAAATCAGCATGATTGTATGGTCACAGACTATTAATTATGAAACAACAAACATCAAACACTTAATTATTGTGATAGAATGGCCCCAGAATGATATGAGTTGATATTTATGGTAAGAGTCTTTGGCCAACTGTACTGCTATGTCGCACGTGGTACAACTGAGTATCAATCACTTGACTATTATTGTGTTTGGGTTGGCCTACCTGTGCATCGATGACCTCCCAACAACGTTGCATAAGATCTGGTTCCTCGAATAACCGCGATTGGCTGAGCAGAAGACAAGCATTTTTGGCCGTCAAGCTGGTTTCGAGGTAGTTAACGCAGGCTCGCGCCAAGTGAGGAACAATATACTTCTTGGCAGCATACAGTGTTGCCAATACTGTGTCAGCTTCAAGGATGATCTCATCACAATACAGGAATCTGTGACAAAAGACTTACCGATTTAACTTAGGTCTTGGGATTTAAAAATGCAACATTAAATACTTTACAGATCAGTCGATACTCTTCGATGAAATATATCATGATGATAAGTATTACTCATGACTCGTCTGCAGCTGAGCTATTTGGGGGTGCGAATAAGCAGGCGACCTAGCAATCAAAGTTGGTTTGGGCTTTTAACACGAGGATGTAAGCGCCATTTCGAAAATTGTTCAGGAGGTGAAAACACATCTCATGTCTTAAATTTTGTATCGATTTTGTGCACATAGACCAACACAATATTACCTCTTACACTCTATGAGTTGAAAATATGAAGTTCAATTTTTGTTTCCAAGAGGTAGTGAGCTTACGACCATAAGTCCTGACATGACTTGCCAATGCAAAATTCTGCTGCATTTGAAACTGTGATGTCACTTACACCTTTATGCTAGTACCGTAGTACGTGTTTTATATGCTGGTTACACCCCATCAACAGGCAAAATAATATTAGCTGAAACTAGTGTCGATTGTGCCCCAGACAATAAGATGTTCCAAATGGCCTCTCAGGTCCATTTTCAAAACTGAATATCTTATGCCGTAATGACGACAGAACAATACAAGAAAACTCTAGAGAATAATGAAAAAAAATACACGAGGATATTATCACAAACTTACTTGAGTAGTGTAAGGAAAGCGGATGGTTCTACATCTGGCACGGGAATCTCCTCCTTGTGTTCGGCTAACCCACCGTAAAACATGGCATAGAATACGGAGCTGCCCGTAGCCAACACGTATTTATGTGCTGGCACTGACTGTGTATGACCTGAAAAAAAGCAGATCTGTAGTTATTCACTTCAATGATCACTTCTACTCAGCTGTTATGGTACGTGATATAAAAAGTAAGCATTAAACATTAAAAAAGAGGGGCCCCAACTCAATTATCTTGGACCAATTTGCCATTCGTTACTACAGTGAAACCGCTACTGGTATCTATCGTTTTTTAAGGAACCAGGGAAATAAAACCATCCATGTAGGAAAAGAAGTGTTCTTCAAGTTCCTCAAATGAAGGAACTACTAGTTCCAATTCCCGTTACTCGATCCAAAAAGGAACTAGTTACGGTACCGTTGTACAGTTCCTACGAAAAAAAAAGAATTCAAAACTTCCTAAAAAAAATGAAGTTCCTTTAAAGTTCCTTTGAGAGTTACCAAAGAGGACATTTTCATTTGAATTTCATGGGTTTTGAAATGTTATTAAGCAAACGATTTCCAGATCCCCCCCCCCCCCCATGTTTAAACAGTATTTCATCATAATCAATTCAATAATTATTGATAAAACACTACAACATTATTTTTAAAAATAATAATCAGATGATCTCATCACGAGGACTAGCAGGGTCGAGATGGAACACTGAAGTGGATAGGCCTATTGTGTTTACAGAAATCTCCCCATATACGTCTTGAAAATAATCTAATTTTCATTGGCTATTAACTATTAGTGACGTCACCAGGTAGTGATAATTTTCTTGGAATTCATTAGCTGGGTACCGGTGCGCGTAGGTTTTTCTCTAACCCCTCACACTGACGTAGGTTTCTCACGAACCCCTCTTGCTGACGCCCAGTTAATTCGCGCCATCAAACTACGACGAAAAGATTGATTGTATGATGGGCCTAAGTAGTAGATAGGGAAATACCATGAAATATGTCTGGACATAATAATATACAGGATGGACGGCAGGGATTGGGGATTAGGCTGAGTCAATAGCGTGTGAGACAAAGGGTCAAAGACAAAATCTTTCATATGCTATCATTGAAATAGGCGTATTTTGAAAGTTGCGTATGAATTCTTGAAGTAAAATCTGTTCAAAAAGGACTTGAAAAAGAACGAAAATTCCGTTCCTCGTTACTGATGAGAAGGAACGTGATTCCGTTAAAAGTTACTGCTCAATAATAGGAACGCATTCCCATTGAAGTTCTTGAAAGAGGAACGCGTTCCTTTCGTTAAGTTCCTACCCAACTCTGGAAAACGATGCATCCAGGAAAATTCAACTTTGATCATATGGGAGTCGGAAGAGGAAAAATGAATGATGCAAGCAGAAAACGATGGATCTGGGAATGATGCATAGAGGTTTCAATGCACCACCTTTCGATTATCATTGATTAAACTGTTAGCTGATACACGTTGAAACAAAAATGAATTTCCAAGTATATGAGGCATGGTGATCAAAAGAGATTTTAAGCAAATGGTATGGTGAGCATAAGACTGGTTATGTTATCATCACTAATGTTTCGAATCTTCAATTATACTTGGATTAACACATTACAGTAGGATGTCAGTGTGTGTGTAGTATGTGCAATTGCACATAGTGAAAAACAGTAATTCTAGAGACATTTCTAGTTCAACAATTAAAAAGGTGTACTGAATAGGCTAGCATATGGTGAATTTAAATATAAATAGTTGATAAATTGATAATAGGCCTATTATTTAGTGCTATTTAGAGTTGCGATAGCAATGAATAATTAGGCCAACAATACTTGATGCAAGCCTGTCAAATTCAACTGGCCTATAGTGTGAGCATATTAACACATTTTTTTTTCAATTAAAATTCCTTAAATAATTATTATTCAAATGTTAAACTGTAATTATAAAACTTGATATCCTAGGGCCTAGATATTGAAAGTGTAAATTTGCTTATTAGTAAAGTTGCTATAGGCCCTATTAAAATGAAATATTATATGCCTACCGGTAATCGATTCTATTTTGGTAGGTCTACATGATATAACATCTTTTTATACCGAACTATTTGAAATCGAGACACTTTGCTCAAAACTGTCAAACTTGAAACTAGAACTTGATGAAATTGAATTACCGGTATCCCAATCAATGTAAAAGCTTATTTCTAGGAGAAAGTATATTTCTTGGAAAAAGCATATTTCTCGGGAAAAAAGCATATTTCTCGGTAAAAAAGTATATTTCTCGGTAAAAAAGTATATTTCTCGTTAGTGCGTTCCATGGTGGAATACGCTAGTTCAGTCTGGGATCCTTATAGATTAGATGGGATAAGGGATGTGGAAAGGGAGCAAAGGATTGCAGTTAGAAGGGTTACAGGTAGGGTTAGAAGGTGGAAATGGGGGGAGAATGAAAGGAGGGAGAGGTTAAGAATATGGAAAAGTCCATCTGAGATGATGCGAGACTTGGGATGGCAGGATTTGGAAATACGGAGAAAGGAGGATCGTCTTTGTAATTTCTTCAGGGTAATGGAAGGAGAGGGGGGATGGGGGGAGCTGCATGAGTTGATAGAAAGAAATGAGTCAGGCAAAGTCATGATAGAGTGGTAATTGTGAAGGGGGCTAGATTTGATGTCGGTATAATCTCTTTCTTGTAGAGGACAGGTAGGGATGAAATGGGCTTAGTAGAAGTGTTTTTGAGGGGGATGAAATAGGGTTAAAGTTATTCCGTCAAAAGGTTAAGGAGGTGGTGGGATAGGGATAGATAACGAACTTGCCATAGCGCATTTATGTGCAATTGTAAGAGTTGAATAATAATAATAAATTAATAATGTATTGGTGGGGAAATTTATGCCATTTGGGACACATAGGACTACACAAATTTATGTGAGTCTATTACAGATTCAGGTCTATTTATACATGTACCGTAGTATCAAAAATCTCACTTGACTGGTTTGAAGAAATTCTCAAGAAATTAAAATATTTCTTACCTGGATTACCAACAAGAAAGTGTATGTCTGACATAAGTTCATTGTTGAACATGGCAGCATTGCGTTCACGTACAGTGGGTTTTAAGGCCTGCCAGTTGGGATCACCGGTGGTATGGCCTATGCACGTGAGGTTGAATGCAGTCGAAGATGGGTTGGGCGAGGCGAGAGGGGACGTAGGTGCGCTGGCTGGCTGTGTAACCTGCATGGCTTCTCGTTGGGAAATGTTGTGCGGCGGTGATAATGAGATTCCGCCATTGTTCAGGGTTTCGGCTATGACAGAAATTAGCAACAATTTAGTATCTAGGCCTATGCATGAGGAATTACACCTTTGAAATTGGGCTAGGACCAGGGTTACCAGACATGCAGAAAATGCTGGACATGTCCTCTCCTTTAAACATTTCAAAGTGTCTGACAAGAATTCCAAGGCCCGAATATGTCCAGAATTTTGTCAAACAATGAAAATGATACAAAAAGCGTTGGTATTCAACCTAATTTGTACAACGATTTTCATTTTAAGAATCTTATCTGGAGCCACTATTTGATAGTCGGCTGACTGTTCTTTGAGTCAGCCCTAAAGTGAAAGAATGTAACCTCAAATGAGCTACGATGACTTAGACATCTCTTTGACAATGCCGCCCTCAGTAGCTCAGTAAGCTGAGGCATCACTTCAGAAACTGACTGTAACCGTTGGGCGTAAGTTTGAGTCCCGCATAAGGCATGGGTTACTGTAAACGTCCTTTCAGTTATTATCACTTCATAGTTTCATAATCACCTGCTCGTTCGTACCCCGTATAACCTAGCTGTTGGTTGTGTCATTGAGCAAACAATAATCAAACAATAATCAAAATTTTTGAAATTTGGTAAGTACTAGAAATCTCTCAATGGTCATACGGTTCACTTTTATAACTGATTTTATTGAAACTTTTGTACTTATTCAGTGTGTCAGCTTGGTATCGAGTCTAAACGTGAATGTGAGTTCAATGATAACCTCAATGATAATCACTTTTTTGTTTATACAAAGCAACTTAACCAATATGTGTCTCAAGCATGTATGATTTACTGATGCGAGTGGTTGAGTGGCTAACACATTGAACCGTCGATCAGGAGATCGGGGTCCGATTTCCGCTATGGTCGACCATCCTGATGGGGTTTTTTCGTGGTTTCCCTCTGTGTCATTCAGGTTAATACTGGGATGGTGCCTCAACGAAAGGCCACGACCGACTCCTACCCACTACCCAAAAACACACAAAATAAAGTGACTTTTTATCTCATCATTCCATCATCTCATAAAGGCTCCATCGTTCACCGACGCCAATAGATCGTAGTCATTAGTTGCTAAACTCAATATTGATAATAATTATCTAGGGCAGAAAAATTCTTTTTCTCATCTCTATCAACCATAAACGGAATGATCTAAATAAAATCTGTATGCCTAACTTGCACCTAATAACTGCGCCTACACTCTGGCGGCGGCGATTATAACTACTAAATCGATCTCGGCCATTTCTCTCTTCAAAACGTGTAGACTACATTTAAAAGAAAGAAATGGCCATATTTCCATATTTCTCCCCAATTTCAATCTGAACCTAAAACTAACATAATCCAACATAAAACCAACGGTTACCGTTATACCTTCGGCCTGCAATAGCGTAGAACAGGGCCGTTTGTAAATTAGCCACTTTGCAGGAAAATTATGGATTTTATGAATTTAAATAGACTCGGGTCTAATAACCAAATGGACAGACAAAAATATAGAATCAAGATTCACAGTTGTATGATCGTACCCCAATGATCGACAATGTAATAGAATAATTATAGTAGGCCTAGACATTGATTTTGTGAAAAAATCAATGACACAGATAAGGAAACAACACTGGACTTTTAAAAGAAGTCCCAAGTGAACCCCCAATCGTCAATGTTGAAGGTTACCAAATACCTTCTGGCTTTATATTTTTTATAGATCTTTATATATTATATTACTTCAAGTAACTACTATTAGGGCCTATAAGTTCAGAAAGACCGGCACATGCAGCGTAGTGGTTAAAACGCACTTGTGACCCGGGAGGCAGTGGGGCAGTGGGAATATCGGACCCCGTTCGATCCCCGCTACCGTCCATCTTTACAGGGGTTTTTCGTGGTTTCCCTCTGTAGTCTAGGTTAGGCCTAATGCCGGTTTATGGTTCCCACAATATAGGCCAGACGGCTTACTTCACACTACCCTTCCAATTACCCATAAGAAAAAAACTTCATCTCATCATCCCATCATCTCATTGATCATTCGTCCGACGCCAATAGATCTCAGTCAGTCACCTTTACAGTGAGACGTTGAAACCCAATCTAAAAAAAAAAGTTCGGAAAGCTCCGCCCACTTTCAATGCTAATGAACTGCGACAAGAATTTCAGAGCGCCCTAGGGGCAAGGACCGACTTTTCCTCACCAAGCTCCCCCTACTTTGATTGTTGAGAACTGCAGAATGAGTTTCAGAGTGCCCTAGCCGAGCGGGACTGATTTTTTTTTTTTGACAGCAAAATAATGACTCGTAAACTCGCGAGTTTCTAGCACGGTCAGTCCTGTCTGCTTAGGGCGCTGTGCAATTTTGTTGCCTGCCTAAACGTCAGCCTATTGAACGTCCCATATTTATAGTAATGGGGTATTTGATGCAACAGTGACACAGAGGGCAGTCATTTAGATTCCTTCATTAGGTAGGCGTAGGCCTATTATTATTTATTATTATAGGCCTATATAAAAAAGGCAAGGCTTACGCTATTAAATCAGTGGCAATGTCCAGGTCCCTAGTCATTCGTTAATGCCCCAGGTAAGTGTAGGCCTAGAGCCTGTGCATCAACAACAGCATTGAATTGGTGACTTAGGCACAACAAAATCAATGACACCTTCATGTTGCGAAATGTCCAACATTTGCAAGGAACAAACTCAATAAAACTCACCATTTACCCACGCGTTTGTTTGTGACACTGAAATACTACTATCTTGGTATCTTTTTACAGGTTTAGCAGCGATTTTAGAGTAGAAATTTGACATCGCCATCCTCGCAAACGTAATTTTTGACACAAACACCAATATTTACTCAAAGAAACGTGCGGCCATGTTAGATTTAAACTTGTTCACTGTGCCCAACCCCCGGGATGGATCGATCGATGGAATAAATCGACCGAGCGCATGCTCGTGAGGAACAGGTAAATTTGAAACAATAGAGATTGTTTGCTTTTTAAAATATAAAAATATTTATGAAAAATTAGTGACATTAGAATAAAAGCAGTTTCTCATTGCCAATGATTTTTGTCCTTTATTTCAAATTCATAAATTTATTTCCAATGCCAATCTAGGCCCAATGCTTCAACCGAAATGAAAAAAAAAGTTGTTTCAAATAAAATTTTCAGAGTACCAATAAATTTCGAAAATTTAGAATTGTACGACTATATTTACATCTGAGAGTGACCGTCTGAACGAGGGCATATAACTTAGAAAATCAATCCTGAAAGATAGTGATATTATCTCCTGAATAGTAGGCCTCACTCTGTCATCAGCAAGACTGCAGGAGTTCCATGTTCCAACGAGTCTGTATTATTTTGTTTAGTCCCTTGTCCGGATCGAGGTATGTGCTATATTGAACTGTCATTCGGGAGTCGGGATTCGGGAGACCGCGGGTTTCGATAGGAGTAAGAGGGCTCTTCACTAGGCCTACAACACAGAACTTGAAAAATATGAAAGTGCATTGTTAGATGAGCGCAGCGAAGATTCCATTTCACATACCGAAAAAAATTGACTTGGTTTTGGTTCTGATGTTTTTGTTTTTGTTTTTTTGTTTGTTTGTAATTTTGTGCGTGGCATACAGGTCAGGAAAAAATACCTATCGACTTGAAACTTTTTCTACATATTTCTGTCATACCAGAATAGGCTGTTATTGTTTTATAGAAAAATCGGTCGGAAGGTTTTTCCGGTAAAAATTTGGAAAGTTTGAGAAATCCTCATAAGAATAACACGGATGGAAAATACTTGAAATGTGGAAAATTTTCAAAAATTTTAAAATTCCACTGAATATGGAAAACATAATTACGGACATTTTCAGTGACTTTCAGAACATTCGGATGGGAATAACTAGGAAAACGCGGGATGTGCGTTGTGAGATGAGCTTAGAAGTATGGAAATCTAGAATGAAAAATAATTTGTCAGCTCAATCCACATTTACGGACCTTGGATTACTTCAAACGCTCAAAAACAGTACCTGCAACATGTTGATATTTAATATTTATAGTGCTGCAACCTGTCGCATATACACTTTGCAAAACCAATTGATCCGAATATTCAATAAAATGTACACTTTTATTGCGTTTTCTATGTTATTTCTCATCCGATTGTTGCAAAAATCTCTGAAAAGGTGAATAATAGTATTGTTCATATTCGGTGAAAATTTGAGAGCTTTTGAAGAATTCTTGTTTTTCCAGAATAGAATATTAGGGTTTTAAGGCGCAACGACAGCGAGGTCATTTAGCAAATTTTCAGTATATTTTCAGTAATTACCTCCGGGTTATTCTTGAGGATTTTTCAAATTTTACGATTCTTTTCCGGAAAAACCTTCTGACCGATTTTTGTGAATAACAATCCCAGCCTATTCTGGTAAGACAGAAATATGTGGAAAAAGTTTCAATTCGATTGGTATTTTTTCCTGACCTGTATGCCGCGCACAAAATTACAAAAAAAGAAAAAAAAACATAAAAACCAAGCCCATTTTTTTCGGTATGTGAATGGAATCTTCGCTACGCTCATCTAACTAGGAAAACGCGGGATTCGCGTTGTGAGATGAGCTTAGAAGTATGAAAATGTCGAATGAAAAATAACTTGTCAGCTCAATTTACATGTACGGACCTTGGATTACTTCAAACGTTCAAAAACCTTAACTGCAACTTGATGATATTTATAGTGCTGCAACCTGTCATACACTTTGCGAAACCAATTGATCCAAATATTCAATAAAATGTACACTTTTATTACGTTTTCTTTATTTCTTCTCATCCGATTGTTGCAAAAATCTCTGAAAAGGTGTTTAATAATAATGTATAATATAATATAATGGGGTGGTAAGATCGCCCTTGTGGTGCCCCGTCCAAACGATCCTATCTTTCATCCATAGCCTTAATTGGGGAACAATGATTTTGTATCAAGTTTCGATGTTATTAAAAAAAAAAAATAATAATAATAATAATATTATTTATATTCGGTGAAAATTTGCGAGTTTTTGAAGAATTCTTTTTTTTTTTTAATTCTTGTTTTTCAAATATTTTACCTCCTGGTTATTCTTACAAGGATTTCTCAAACTTTTCGAATTTTTTCCGGGAAAATCTTCCGATCGATTTTTCTGAAAAACAATTCCAGCCTATTCTGGTATGACAGAAATATGTAGAAAAAGTTTCAAGTCGATATGTGTTCTTTACTGACCTGTATGCCGCGCATAAAATAACAACAAAAAAAAACACATAAAAACCAAGCCCATTTTTTTTTCGGCATATGAAATGGAATCTTCGCTACGCTCATCTAACAAAGGAAACGCAATAAAAGTATTCATTTTATTGAAGGTTGGGATCAAGATGCATTGAGGTTTGAGTTGGTTTGCCGCTGGGAGACGGGCAACGCAACCCTCAATGCATCTTGGTTGGGATTGGTTTTGCAAAGACGGACGTGTATAAATATGCGACAGGTTGCAGCACTATAGATACCAGCAAGTTGCGGGTATGGTTTTTGAACTTTTGAAGTAATCCAAGGTCCGTAGATGTGGATTGATCTTACGAAATACTTTTCATTCTAGATTCCCATACTTCTATAAGCTCATCTCACAACGCAAATCCCGCGTTTTCCTAGTTAGATGAGCGTAGCGAAGATTCCATTCCACATACCGAAAAAAAATGAGCTTCGTTTTTATGTTTTTTTTGTAATGTTGTGCGCGGAATACAGATCATGAAAAAATACCTATCCACTTAAAACTTTTTCCACATATTTCTGTCATACCAGAATGGGTTGGGATTGTTTTTCCAAAAAATCGGTGGGAAGGTTTTTCCGGAAAAAAATCGGAAAGTTTGAGAAATCATCAAGAATAACACGGATGGAAAATACTTGGAATGTGGGAAACTTTAGAAAACTTCAAAATTTTCACTGAATATAGAAAACATAACCACGGATATTTTCAGTGACTTTCACAACATTCAGATGGGAAATAACAAAGAAAACGCAATAAAAGTCTCCATTTTATTGAAGGTTGGGATCAATTGACCATTGTAGATCGTCCGCCCTCGTGATGTCACAAAATATAAAAACCAATCAAGTGGACAGTGAAGCGGGGGAAATAGGGAAATAACCAATCAAGGTATCTAAAATTTCCCCTGCTTCGTATGTCACGCCCATCTACAATGGTCAATTGGTTTTGCAAAGTGTGTATACGACAGGTTGCAGCATTATAAATATCAACAAGTTGCAGGTAAGGTTTTTGAACGTTTGAAGTAATCCAAGGTCCGTAGATGTGGATTGATCTGACGAAATGTTTTTCATTCTAGATTTCCATACTTCTAAGCTCATTTCACAACGCAAATACGGCGTTTTCCTAATTTAATGCATTATTCATTGTACAGACTCGACGACTGGATCTCAATATTATACAGTTAAATTCATCAATAGACAATAGATTGGGGGCGAACTGAACTTGTAGTTTATACAGTCATTAGATGAGTGTAGCGAAGATTCCATTTCACATACCGAAAAAAAATGGGTTCGTTTTTATGTTTTTTTTTTTTGTTTGTTTGTTTGTTTGTAATTTTGTGAACGGCATACAGGTAAAGAAAAAATACCCATCGACTTGCAACTTTTTCTACACATTTCTGTCATACCAGAATAGGCTGGGATTGTTTTTCAGAACAATAGGTTGAAAGGTTTTTCCGGAAGAAAATCGAAAAGTTTGAGAAGTCCTTATAAGAATAACCCAGAGGGAAAATACTTGAAAAACAAGTATTCTTCAAAAGCTCTAGAATTTTCACCAAATATGAACAATATTATTATACACCTTTTCAGAGATTTTTGCACCAATCGAATGAGAAATAACAAAGAAAACGCAATGAAAGTGTAAATTTTATCGAATATTCAGATCAATTGGTTTTGAAAAGTATATATGCGTTTAAAATGCGTATAAATGCGTGTATATGCGTATATATGTATATATGCGTATATGTGTATAGTGTATAGTATATTTTAAATTACGACTTGTCACAAACAATGAATACAATGCCGAGGTAGGGCTAATAAGCATTTGGTTCAATTGATTCAAATGCGATTATCGTTTAGTTATTAAACTTATTCAACATATAGGATATAAGTACATATTCATTGAACATATTCAAACGATGTAACAATTAATGTTAGATCACCAAAAGGATCTACTCTATCTCCAATCTGCTTTATCATCTTTATCAATGATCTTCCACAAACATTAACATCAGGCTCCTTAATTACGTTTGCTGATGATTCCACGCACCCACCTTGTGTCTGATGGTCAAGATAACATACATAATACATGTACTGAAGCCATTTCTCAAATGTCTGAGTGTAGTAGAAATAATAATTTAGTATTAAACATTCAAACGATAACAAATCTGTTGTTTTAAAATTTAATATGAGAAAAGAAAATTCTAATCCCCTATTGCTATTATATCTGGATGGACGTAGTATCATGGTTCAGGGGTGTACCAACTTTCTTGGCATTATACCATTGATAAAACATTAATACGATGGAAGATGGCTTCTGGTTGCTATACTTGGTGAAACGTATTATGACAATTTGTAATTTTAATGTTGCTAAATTTGTTTATTATGCTTATATTAACTCTACATTGAAATTATGAAATATGGAATTGAATTGTGGGGATATTCGGCACTAGCGAAAAAACCTTTCATTCTCCAAAAGAGAGTCTTGCGATATCTGGCTTGCGCGAGTTTTAATCCCACTACCCCTGGTATTTATTTCAAGGATTCTTGCAAACCTTTGTTCATTAAATATAGAATTTCATCTGTTCCTTGTCAATACATCCAAAGTATAGTTCTTTATGTTATTGATCACTCATATTTGACTATAGAAAACCAAGATGTACTGATGTACATCTAAAAAAAGAAAAAAAGTGTGACCTGAGAAGTATTGACAAACATTCTTCTACTTTCAACAAACGACCAATTGCTGCTGGCTTTAAACTATACGCCTATAATGCATTACCATGCACGCATAAAATTGTTGAAAGACCACAAGTTATTTAAGACGGTTTTAAACATCATATATATAAGTTTTATACATATTAGTGCATTATGAACACACATATGCCTGGCTTAGTTTCTGTGCAGGAGATTTATGATTTACCTAAATTATTATTATTATTATTTATTTTCGATACCGGTTCACAATACATTATGCCTATCACTAATTTATTTTGTCCATTTTGTATAATGATAAATTTTATATCTGCTGTTAATGGAAAGAAGTGATCATTGCCCAAGATACTTAATTCAAAGTGGAAGATATCAACATCCGTGTGTTTATACTGAAAGACTTTTATCTATACGGCGGAAAATTATGGTCACAGACAGCGCAGTCCTGGTGTTGAAGTTCATTAGTTTTAAATAATCAAAATGGGGTGGTAAGATCGCCCTTGTGGTGCCCCGTCCAAACGATCCTATCTTTCATCCATAGCCTTAATTGGGGAACAATGATTGTGCATCAAGTTTCAATGTTATTGAAGAAAATTTTTTTTTAAAAAAAATTTTAAAAAATATATATCTATTGGACAATTGCTTTTAATCAGTTTCTGAATCTTGTTTTCACATCGAGTGATGAAAAGATATTCGTATTTAAATGTATCTAAATTCTTAGTTCAGGTTTTTCTTCTAATTTGTATTTTGTTCTTTGAATAATGAGACGATTTTTGAATGATGGATAAAATTTGCATTTTCAGATTGATGAACCTTTATATCACCCTCTAACATACTTGTATTTAATATACTGCTGACGATAACAATATCAAATGTGTTGATCAATCTGTTGAAATGAAAATTATTATTATTATTATTATTATTATTATTCTCTGTCTAATCCACAGATAAGCCTTGTGCTAGGCTTTGTGAAAAAGTGAACCTAATGTTTTATTATTATTATTATTATTATTATTTTATTTTCTTCCAAAGGACATATACATTAATGACATAATGTTACATATATGGAAAGTCAATCAGATGATAAAATACAGTTAGCAGCTAAAAACAAATACAATTATACAATTTCACATATACAATCATTCATCCAGTTTCATATGTAAATGAATGATAAATATACAACCTTTACTACTACTACTACTACTACTACTACTCAATTATTATTATTATTATTATTATTAATTTGAGTAAAATAAAATTTGTTGGTGAAATAGAATTGTTTGTATCAGGCATTAAAGAAAGGAATGTTGTTATTATAGGAGATGTTAACCTGGACCTACTGCAATCAGATGACAATATAATTATGCAGTATGAAAATAATTTAGCCGTGAACGGATTCACTAAATGCATACAGGGCATCACACGAGAAAATTTTATACTGGACAAATTAGTTTTATCTTGCATAGATCATATTTTCATTAGATGTAAATCAAATGGTATCAATTCGGCAATATATAAAACTAGAATTACTGACCATTATATGGTTATGGCATACATTGTAATTGACAAAACAGGAATAAGCAACAACAATACTTCCAACAATATATGTAGGATACATGAACAGACTTTGAAACAAAATTTCAGAAACTACAATTGGAATCACTTATTAACTCTAACCGAATGTGATGCGCTCTATAATGCAATTGTTTCAGCTTTTAATTACTGTTATAATCGATCATCATTTAACACCTCAACTATTGCTGTTAAACCGAGAATGCAGACAAGTTGGATGAATGATGAATTGAGGAAAGCTATCAGAAATCGTGATACATCTTTCAAAAGGTGGAAAAATTGCATAAACTCATGTAAAAACTCATTTAGGGATGAATATAAAAAAAATCGAAATATGGTCAACAAGCAATTAATGCAAGCGAAAACTGCGTATTTTAAAGATATTTTTACAAAATCAAAGGGCAATATTAAAGAAACTTGGCAATCCATAAACACTATATTGGGAAGGAAGGAGAAAGATTCGGTAGACGATGTTATAAGGAAATATATTGGTAGAAAGGAATCAAATAATGAACTAGTTACTGGTTTTGTGAACTCATTCATTAATGACGTTAATTCAATAACCCATTCTTGCAACGTGATTACTTCTGACTACGTTCAAGCTACTGTGCAACTACAGTCCATGTTTATGTCCCCTGTCTCAACGAGTCAAATAAAATATATAATAGAGCATCTAGATGTAAACAAGCAGCCTGGGTTTGACGGTATGAGAGTGAAAGATCTGGTTTTGCTATCAGAAATAATCAGTCCTATTTTAACTAAGCTTGTAAATTTGTCTTTCGAAACTGGTATAGTACCAGATAAATCAAAAATTGCTATTATCCGTCCCATTTATAAAAAAGGTGACCACTTGTTGTACTCCAACTATAGACCCATAGCGCTATTACCAGTAATCAATAAAATCATGGAACGTTGTGTCGACAATACATCAACAGATTATTTGAAAAAATTTAATATTATTAGTAAATTACAATTTGGCTTTCAAAGAGGCAGAAGCACTTCCGACCTACTGGTGGAATTTTCCAATTTTGTCAATAGTAAACTAAGCAATAATATGCATGTAATCGCCTTGTTCATTGACTTTTCTAAAGCGTTTGATACTTTATCTCATAGTAAATTAATTTCTTGTCTTGATAAAATAGGTGTAAGAGGGTCTATGCTAAACTGGTTCATCAGCTACTTGAAGAATAGACAAATTATAGTTAAAATTGATGGTGACTTCAGTGAACTTAAACACTGTGGGACTGGAGTGCCAGAGGGATCCATTTTGGGCCCCATTCGCTATCTGATTTATGTTAATGAAATGGTGAATTGTTTATCAAATAGTCAAGTTTTTTTGTACGCCGATGACACGGTTTTATTAATAGTCCACAAGAAATCAAATATAGCTGAGTACAACATGCAATTAGACTTCAACAACATTTTTAAAATGGACCCATGATAATAATTTGGTGATTAACTCGAGCAAAACAAAATTAATACACATTTGCTCACTTCACAGCGATCTAAAACTTCATCCAGTCAACATAATCTATCATTCTTATAATTGCTTACATAACTTAATTGGACAGAATCACTGTAATACTTGTTTTGACAAGATTATCAAGGTGGATACTTATGTATACTTAGGAGTGACCATTGACAGTAATTTCACATGGAGGCCTCATATCAACACCTTGTGTAAAAGATTGAGAGCTTGTGCTCTACAGTTATATGATTTAAAATATATATTACCATCTTCTGTTAATCGATTGATTTATACAGCTTTGGCAGAGTCGTTAATATCATATGGTCTTCTTGCGTGGGGAAACGCTTCTTCTGCTCATTTAAATAGAATAACCTTTTTGCAAAACAATATGATCAAGTCAATTGCACCATTAGAGATTAAATTAAAATATATTGATAACATTGCAGCCCTATATCATCATTCTAAACTACTACCCGTTCACAGCCTTTTTCTATACAAATTTATCATCAACTTCTACTATTCCCAACAATACAAAGCACTCTACACCAAGTCCATAACTACCAGATCAAGTGGTACAATTATTTATGATATCCCAAATTTCAATAATAAGCATGGTAAGAGACAGCTGCAGTATGCCACTCTAGTTATCTTTAATAAAATACCAGAAAACTTGTTAAATTTACCTAATATCAATTCAGTTAAAAGAGAAATTAAAATTTGGCTACTCGACTTCATTATTAGTAACTCTACTCAAGATATATTCAATTGAACATTCACTGACACACTGTCAATATTATATTATTTGCTGACAATAAATTACCATAGCTTCAACTCGAACTCGATTGAATTTATACCTAAATGTGATCGACTATAATGGCGATTCTCTCAGCTGGTTGTTATATGTAGTCAAACTCTGTTATAAATTGACATATTGATTAGGCTATTCGATGAATTGATCATGAATTAAGCCTAATATATAATGAAAAAAAAAGTTGAGTCAACTATTTGTTCATTTGCATATTTATTTCATTCTATTTGTATCTCAAAACTCCAATTACATGTCAGGAAGTTTCGGTTCCAATCAATCACCTAGTATTATACTGAATTATTTTGTAGTTATAAGTATCAATCGTATGTCTAATAAGTCCCATATTTTTCCCAACAAGAAATTTTGTTATTGTTTCATAAAAAAATCATCATATGTATATATATATATATATATATATATATATATATATATATATATATATATATATATATATATATATATATATATATTCTCTCAATTTTTAATGTCGAATGGAAATTTTTATATATTTTGAAATTATAATAATGAGGAGAATGGAAAAAAAACTCATATATGTATTGTTATATTGGCACATTATAATATCATTGAAACTCGTATAATTCACAAAACTAAACACGCCATCACTATACCTGTAATTATTTTGTATCAGTTATGTTTTTCATGTGTTATAATTATAATGCAAACCACAGATAAGCCTGTTTACAGGCTTTGTGGAATATTGTGAACTTTTCTGTATAATCTTGAATTGACAAATAAATAAATAAATACAGAAAAAAAAAATTATTATTATTATTATTATTATTATTCAATGTTTTAAATAAAACCTTTACGTTGTAGCTTTGTTCATCGATTTTTCGAAGGCATTCGATACATTGCTGCATGATCGACTGTTGAATGCATTGGAGAAAATAGGAGTTAGGGGTCTACTACTGGGATGGTTCAGAAATTTTTTGAGCAATAGATCAATGTCAGTCAAAGTGGGCAAAAATTATAGTGAATCAGTTCCAATTTCATACGGAGTTCCACAGGGATCTATTCTAGGACCACTACTCTATCTCATATATGTTAACGATATGCTGGATAATGTAAAAAAAATCATCGGTTTTCTTATATGCTGATGATACCGCAATTGTAGCTATTTACAAACAATTCTCTGTGGCCAACGAATTTCTTCAATCCGATTTCAACAATATTCTATGCTGGTCTCACGATAATGCATGGTCTTACAATTAATTACGGAAAAACTAAAGTCATACATATACATTCACCATTCAAAATCTTAGAGAATGTTGATATAATTTTCCATGATTATGCATGTCTTCATCAGAATTTTAGAGTAGACTGTAATATTTTCCAAGGAATGTGTACATGTAATTAAGAAATTGAAAATACTCATAATCATACGTATTTGGGCTTATTGATTGATAATCAATTTGAATGTCACAAACATATCGAAACTGTCTGTAAGCTTCTTAGATCTGGTATGTATAGCATGCAAATTTTGAAGCCATATGTTAATCTCCATACATTAGTAATAGTTCATCATGCACTTATAGAATCCGTATTGAGATATGGTATCCTCTCATGGGGCTGGACAACTGATAATTATTTTAATACGATTGAAAATATACAAAAGAGAATATTCAATATCATCGAATCGAAAAATGGATATAAAAATTGAATAATGAGCTACTCACTTTTAAGAATCTTCACTTTTTCATTTTTTTAATTACGAACTATTTTGATACCAATTATAAGAATACAGCAAAATCATCAACACGTGACAAGACAGAGAGAAAATTCTGTAGAAACTTCATTTTATAATTCATATGGCAGACAAGAGAAGCAATTTCTGATTCCAAAATTATTCAATAAAATCCCGGCTGAATTAAGAAAATATCAAAAATATCACAAGTGAAAATTGACCTGAAGCAATGGATATCTAAGAATGTGCAAATACTTGACCAGAGATGAAAAATAGAGTCACACTAATGATGCTTACCCAATATATATAATGCTTCATTCCCTTATTCACTTCTTTAGCCTATTTACTTTTTCCGTTGCATTGTTCAAAGGGAAACATATATTTATACATTCAACTGTTTTTATTCTTATACCGCGTAGTTTTCCAGATGTTTATTTTAAAATGAGCATGAAATATGTAATATGTTAACAGTGTAGACCCACAGACAAGTAAAATCTCATGTGACTTTGTGGGTCTACGTTATTATCATAATGTACTAATAAAACATGTAAATAAAACGCCTCTAAAAAAAAATTATTATTATTATTATTGACAAAGATTAATATGTTTTATTCATTATTAAAAGAGAAGTGAAGAAGTATTTTATTTGTTTTTGTAATATTAAATTAACTAGCTGCTATCCAGACATTTCTGGTGTGTGTATTTATCTATGACAACATGATTAGTAGACCCACAGACAAGTCTATTATGACTTTGCGGGTCTACGATATTTGTATATAACTCATACTTTGTGTAATAAAAATCTTCTTAAAAAAAAAATATATATATTATTATTATTATTATTATTATTATTAACTTGTTCATCTTTTACTGCTTGGTTATCATGATTATAATAATTTCAATGTTCATTTCAAGAGCTATTCATACTGTTCGGATCGAATGACCTTCATTTTCTCTTTCACAAGCGAAAGGAAAAGCTGTAAATTATCGCGAGTATGTTCATACTCGAATGAGGTTAAGATGCAAGAATCACATCTCTTGCAAAGTGAAAACTACTTTTACAAAAAAGATTTATATTAATTTACCAAGTAGGTCAGGCAAGCAGTAAGGCGCTTGACGCTCACAATATATCCACTGCACTCCACTACTCCTATGTGCCACAGACGAGCGGTCGAGAGCCTATAGGCTTCTACGTAACAAACGACAAACAATCGTTACCATAGCAATACAGCGAACTGGTGGACCATCAAAATATATTCTGATTGGTCAATCCCAACTAGTGGACATTGTTGTCTCTCTCTTTCAACAATGGGTGACGTCACTTGACAGAAGCCTATTGCCTCGATGG
>OZ023326.1:56379616-56424616 GCA_964007535.1 Brachyptera risi
CTGCAGTTGAATCTCATTTTTCTTGCTGCTAAGTGTACATCGGAACCGGGGGGGGGCAGGGGGGGGCATCTCCCCGCCTAACTTTCTGCCAAGGGGGGCTAAGGGGGGCAAGAGAAATGTCTTGCAAAACTCACAATGAAATATTATTACTTATTATTATGAATTGTATCAGTATACACTCGACTACTTTACACTTCCTTTTTTTTATATAATGATTCAATGATCAGATTTCGAAACTGCTCATGAATCACAAAAATCACTTGAAAAATGACTATACTCCAAAAAGAATCTTTGCTGTGAATTTTGCCGGGAGAAATCGCGAAAATAACTTCGAAAATGCACATAATGATTATACTATTGAAAAAAACTTTGGTGATGCCATAGTGATTCAATCATTGGGCTCCAAAACTGCTTGTGAATATCAAAAATCACTTGGAAAATGAATTGTGCCCATTTCGAGAAAAACCTGTGGGGCTTTGCTGGGAGAAATCGCAAAATTATAACTGCGAAAATGTCCATGTAGATTCAATATTATAAGACTCCGAAACCATTTGTGAATGGTGAAAAAATTTGTTTGTGAACAAATCACTTGAAAAAATGTCCATATATTCAAAAATTCCCTGCGGGGCTCTGCTGGGGAACTTCCGCCCCCCCAGACCCCCTTTTCACACGCTACAGGTGTCCAGCTGAGTGGTCATTTCATTTATGTAACCTGTGCGCCGCCCCACAATACACTAATTCTAGCGACGTCCCGGAAAAAAGAATTAAGAAAGATTTCATTTTTTTCGTGTAATCAGCTTTAACGAAAAACGAAATGATTCTAGAAAACTCATCGAACAAAATATTTACAAAAAATATTTGTGGTGCTTCGAAGATCTTCCCCCCCCCCCTCCCCCACCTGCACAGTGACCCCATGATCAGGAATTGGTCTCCCCCCCCCATCTTTCAAAACGTTCCGACGCCCCTACATATATATATATATATATATATATATATATACATATATATATATATATACATATAATATATTCTAGCTCGAATAAATTAGAATTGGCGAAACTGGACTCGTTTGATTCGTTGACCACGGGCATATACTATATGTAAACTAAAAACAAATATTATATGATAATCATCAATTGTGGACCATGCATAAATAGCGTTTTTAGGTTGAACTAGATAATATTGAACTCACCACTACTTGCGTCTTGAGAAAAGTCCATGTGATGTTGCTGAACGTCACTGCCGCTACTACCGGCGTCGCTATTACCGACGCCGTCGTTTTTACATGCTTCACTATTGATACCCGACGCTCCGCCGCTTTCATTATGATCGGTGTCGATCATTAAATCCAATTTCAACGTCAAGTTACCACTAACGCGTTCTGATTAACAATTGTATACCGAACTAATAAGCATTTAATTATATGGTGTCGAGTCACTAAATACGAACACAAAATACAACTAGTAGCTCCTACTGTAAACTACTGTTGGACCAGACTCGGCGATAAAATGTTTCATCAGTAAGAAACTTATTTGTAATCTATATGTGTCGGAATATTTATATATATATATATTACAAAAAAATTGTTCTTCAAATAAATTTTTTTTCTTCGGATTGCCACTACTATAATAACACAGAGTTATACAGTTATACAGAGTTATAACAGCCCGAAGTATATTGAACAGCACAAAAGAGTTGAGGTAATATCTCAGATCACTCCTTAAGAATATAGTATTTTTAGTTGTTTTTAAAGTTATAACACAGATATTATCATGTTAGAAACAAAAAGTCTTCGCCTTTTTGTATCGTGCAACACATGGTGGACTATTTGGCAGAAAGAGAGAGCTATCGCACATCGACCTGCACTTTCGCAATACTCGACACAACTGAATGAAAGTGAACTTGACCGCACGAAGAAAGTGTTTTGTTTACTCGTCAGCTTCACTGATGTTGAATCTTAAATACCAGTTCGGCTTAGAACTTGGAAACACTGAATGAGCGTAGTGCAGACTCCTATAATATCTAGTTATCATGAGACTTGAGTATTGTAAACTCAACTACTCAACGGATCAACATGGATCTTGATGGTTTGTGAATAAAATAATTAGATTTAGATTCGGATTTAGAATCGAATAAACAAATTGTATTATTTCAATATGTATGGTATACAGGCTCCAAACGATGAATTCATGAGGGGGTTAGCGAACAATGTGGACATTATGAATTGAGTAAATTGATTTTATTTCGTCATAATTACGTATTGATCTGAATGAGAAAAACTTGTGTTCATCTTTTATATAAATATATAAATTGTTGATATAAATTGTTGTCTCTGAATTTATAAAACGCTAGATTTAATTAAACAAGTATTATTTTTACCGCTGAGAGCTGACAAATGACAATCCAGCTGTTTTTCAAAGTAGAATGACAAAGGTATAAATATGTTTGAATTCCGAGCAATCAGATCAATATTGGATCATGTCGGTAATTGTAAAGTATATGTCCTATACCAAGTGCATAAAGTTTCGTATTATTTATATTTATAATTTTAGGGAGTCAATTCAGCGGTATATCAATTTTTTGTGATAACTTGTTAACGGTATGAGATATCGGATTGATCTAATGATAAGTCAACAGTCAACACATCTTTAATACCTTCAAAAAGGTGTGAGTAATAGACCCAACTAGCTGTCTCATCGCACAATTCACTCAATCACGCGTAGACCTACGCAGATGCATTTTAACCGTATATAGGCCTATTCGCGTGACAATTATCCAGATATATGGGATAGATAGTTATGCTTAGGCTTATACCATCTTGAAGGAATTAAAAATATTTGTGTTTCATCATTAGAACTTCGGTATCTTCAGATGTTCAGAAGTTATCACAAATTGATATTCCGCTAATCGACTTCCATGGACTCGAAGGATTTTTTTCAACGAAAATATGTACACATGCTCATGGTTTAGTTCTCTTCACTCATTCATGTTCAATAAAATTGTGAATTTTGGGTTACATTCAATTTCGAATAGTCCTGATATATACACTTCAAATCTCATTGAATCAAAAAACTTGATCAATTTTCTAATTGTGGTCACTCTGAATGCTTAATATTCTGAAATTGATACTTACAACTTTGCGAACAATTATTTATAATCTATACTTGAGCAGGGGCCGCCACCCGGGCACCAGCCTGTTATGGCTTGGTTTGTGGCCCCCAAGGCGCGAACAGTAGGGCCTATGTGTAGGGAGGGGCCTACTGAATTAAATTTAATGTTAGTTAGAGAAAAATAATATAATTCATCTAGTGTTGGCGATTGCAACATTACGTACATTAATTAATACTATGCACCTTCACTAATCACGCCAATGGACTTATACTCAAAATATTACTCTATCGCTATTAAAAAAAAATGCAATTTAAAATTATGCAATTTAAAAAAAATGCCGTTCCATTTTTTCTCTCTTCGGAATTGATGGTAACACAGATAGTTCTGCTAGAAGTTGTTTTTAAGTTTCTTAATGATATTTTTAAACAATCGCCCTCTTCATTTTACGCGTAGGTATGCCTACTTTACGAATTGATGAATTACCCTGATTATTGTATTTTAAGTGTTGAATATATTTTTATCATTCTAGAGCTTTGGACCGGTATTTTAAAATCCAACTAAATATTTATTCATGTAATAAGTGATTTTAACACTATTCAGTCGCCAGTTTTTTAACTCTTCCTTAAATCCACATAACTTTCTTGCCTAAGACGTCATATTAACCGGCTCTAGACATTGGACAAACTAACAACAAAGAGACAAATAAACCTAAAACTTCTTAACGATGTCCACTATATATACTGCGGAGAACGTGCTAATTTAATGAATGGAAGGAATATATATGCCTTTTGCGAGTTCCCTACTTGTAATTACCATTCTTGCTGCTATTCGAATAATTTGATTGTAACAAGAGATAAGCTGGCTACTGGTAACATTGTTTTCTCATAAACAGGCATATAAATGATCGACAATTTATAAATACAGGAACGCAACATGAACTGCTAATTAAGTCTCGTTATACCCTCCCTTAGTAATGCAGATTTAATGAATTGCATACATTTTGGTCATCATTTTCATTTTACCTATTGAACATTTTATTGATTCATTTAATTGTAGGCCTACCTGCTCCGCTGTTGATTATGATAATTACTATTTGATTGGGTTTTACCAACTGATGATTGAGTATTAATCAATTAATTATTAATCGAGGTACGAAAATAATGTACTTAACATAGGGTCAGGTGACAAAAAGGTAATTCAAACCACAGATAAGCCTGCTTACAGGCTTTGTGGAATATTGTGAACTTTTCTGTATAATCTTGAATTGACAAATAAAAAATCTTGAAAAAAAAAAATCGGTAAAACCGGCTATTGGAGAAAAAAAAATTCAAAATTCGGCTTCTGATGGATGCAAAACTTTTCCATAATCTGTACCATTCTTGTGTTAAAATTCAAAGCAATTTACAAATTTTCTACGAAAATTTGTAATTTTTCGCCTACGGGCTATCTTATCTTGGGGTATCGACTTTTCGTGATGGTTTTCCTCAAAAGAGGTTCAACCGACTTAGCCCCAAAACACAAAAATCAATTGACCAAAAATTTATTTAAATAGAGTAGCCTACTAATATAATACGAGTATAATTAGATGAGCGTAGCGAAGATTCCATTTCACATACCGAAAAAAAATGGGCTTGATTTTCATGTTTTTTTTTTTTTTTTTTTTTTTTTTTCTTTTTTTTTTTTTTCCATGTAATTTTGTACGCAGCATATAGGTCGGGAAAAAATACCTATCGACTTGGAACTTTTCATACATATTTCTGTCATATCAGAATAGACTGGAATTGTTATTCAGAGAAATCGGTCAGAAGGTTTTTCCGTAAAATAATCGGAAAGTTTGAAAAACCCTCGTAAGAATAACCCGGAGGATAAATACTTGAAAAACAAGAATTTTTCAATAGCTCTCAAATTCCTACCGAATATGAACAATACTATTATACACCTTTTCAGAGATTTTTGCAACAATCGAATGAGAAGTAACAGAGTAAACGCAATAAAGGTGTATATTTTATTGAATATTTGGATTATTTGGATTTGCAAAGTGTATGTGCGACAGGTTGCAGCACTATAAATATCGACAGGTTGCAGCACTATAAATATCAACAAGTTGCAGGTAAGATTTTCGAACGTTTGAAGTAATCCAAGGTCCGTAGATGTAAATTGAGCTGACAAGTTATTTTTCATTCTAGATTTCCATACTTCTAAGCCACGGTGTATAATAGTATAGACTATAGATGATGTATCGGGCTATCTCCGTGCGTTGGAATGCTGGGGGTACCAACAGTGCTCGTAGTTCCACCAAAATCCATGCGGAACGCCACCATGAAACGAGGCCAGTCACGTGGTCCAGGTGACATTGACAGCTGATGTCTTGCCGCCAACGATGACGCACATTTGGTTCGCGCATGCGTAGAGCGTGGCTCACTGGCCTCGTATCATCGTGGCGTTCCGCATAGATTTTGGTGGAACTACAAGCACTGTTGGTACCAGCCGAAATAGCCCGATACATCACCTAAACTATTATACACCGTGTTCTAAGCGCTCATCTCACAACGCGCATCCCGCGTTTTCCTAGTTTGTAATAAGTAACTATCAAATTGATTTTTTTAGATAATGACATATGTGCATGCCAAGTTTCATTACAATTTGTTATCCATACTCTTTACCTGAGAGCGTGGTCAACAAAAAAGGCTTGTTTTTTCAAAAAACAAAAGTTTTTTTGAAAATGAGTAGGCCTATATCTTACATTTGATATACATATATACTGGTCTATCGCGCGTCTTATACAATAAATGTATGTGGTGCTTTTCCCTATTAAATTAATTATTATTCAATTCAACTACGTACAATATTCCTGATGAAAGTGAATGTAAATTAATCAAATCTGTATAATTAATTAGCTTAGAGGAAAACGCTATAAACGGATTGTGCTATTAGTTATACTATATATATATATATATACATATATATATATATATATATATATATATATATATATATATATATATATATATATATATATATATATATATATATATATATATATATGGTGTATCCCACCAAAAACCCTGACACTAAAAACATGGAGCAAAGTCACAAAATATTTTAGCAAATACAAAAAATTCTTAATATAAAAGGTGTGAAATCAAAATTGCATGCCAAGTGCAACTTATTATTCATCAATACGGCCTGGAAAATTACAGGAAACACTTGGCTCATTGCCCCCGCACGTCCCCTCATATAACACCACCCCAAATTGAAGTGAATTGCATGATGCCAAGAAATGGAAAACTTCACGTTCCTGACACTGCAGGGAAACGTAATATGAGTCAAGAAAATGTGTAATTTACGCATGGTCTCATGCATGGAGACTCTGTCCTTATTGGTTATCGAATTATGAAAACATCCACTTTTCTGAATAAATGTTGTATTTGTGGCATTTGTGGATCGAAAGAAGTCAAAGATTGACTTTGACCCGGACATACATTTCCTCATTGGAGTATAATAAATTATACTTCGAATGAGAATAAAAATTCAATTTAGAAATAATTTGAAATTATACTTTGAATTTGAAAGTAAATTGAGTATTTTCATTTTATCCATAAAACCTACACTACGAAATCTAACAAGATATTTGTGACTCATAACGTGAGAATTTTTCAAGATAGTGTGCTGCTTCCCAATCAAATGTATATAGGCTCTCAATTCAAGTTCTCTCAATCAACTACCCACTAGAATGTCATCAAGTTGATAGGAAACTATACATTTTAGAATAGAAAATGGACGGGGGAGGCCGGGAGGGTAAGTTTCCTAATCATATTACGTTTCCCTGTGTCAGGAACGTGAAGTTAACCATTTCTTAGCATCATGCACTTCACCTCAATTCGGGGTGGTGTTATATGAGGGAACGTGGGGGGCAATGAACCAAGTGTTTCCTGTTATTTTCCAGGCTGTATTGATGAATAATAAGTTGCACTTGGCATACAGTTTTGATTTAACACCTTTTATATCAGGAAGTTTTTGTAGTTGCTAAAATATTTCAGGACTTGGCTTCACTTTTTTACCCGTAAGGGTTTTTGGTGGGATATCAGTAATTTTTGTTGCTTCATATTGCATTTGCTTGTTCACAATAGTATCAGAATATATTTTTCGTCCGTGTTTCAAATTTTCGTTCGAATAAATACTGCCTTTTAATTGATTTCCTAGTATATCAGCATTGAATGGCCCAAAATGGGCGTCAATTGTTGGAATATTCTTCAAATATCATACTTGAAATATACTCATCACTAAAATTTGCATTATCAGGCAATAAGGTATCAACGTGATGAATTAATGAATATTAGAGTTTTAAGGCGCATCGACAGCGAGGTCATTTAGCGCCTGTCGAAATAAGTTGCAACAAAAGGTGAAAAGTGTGATATAAAGGTGGAAGTGAGATTTTGATGAGAACACCTAAATACATTAAACTAAGACTAAGACTAAACTATGTCTACAGTGTCTAAAGACGTTATACACTAATTTGTTGAAACCGAACATGTGTGTGCTGTAAAGGGTCACACCCATGGGACTAGGATGAGAACGTTTTATTACTTGTTCTCAGTTCAAACTCCCCCTCAAATAGGAGTGGAGGAACGACAAACCATAATAGATATATGGTGGAATATGGTTTGATTTAAAATATTCCTGATGTCTATCCCAAGAGATCGGCATCAAGAATAAGTATCAAATGTCAAAAAGCAGTACACTGGTAAAAGATGATTGCACAAACAACGTCATCTTGAACGGACATGGAAATGTCCTGATTCGGGCAGTTTGAAAAATGATACTGGTAACAAGGCGACTTTATCGTCTAACGCAGATCCACGAGCATGTCAAATGAGATCCAATAGCTTCGATAATCTTAGAAAGCTGAATATGGTATCTATCGATTTTGAATTATTCCCTAAAATCTTTGACATTGTGTCTTCCATACGAAGCTGTCTCCTCAGAGTAGTATATTTCTGACACTCGAGTAATATGTGTCGAACAGTTAAAATCTCGTTACAAATCTCACATCTGGGGACGATTTTATCGGGGGTGAAGAGATAGGAATGGTTTAAAAGTGTGTGTCCCACTCGCAGACGAGTGAGAACTACTTCCTCCCTCCGTGAACCTCGGATTGAAGATTCCCAAGCACTAACAGTTGGCTTAATCTCTTTCAGCTTGTTGTTGGTCTCCCTGTCCCACTCTTTTTGGAAACGAGATTTGAAAAGTAGTTTGAAATACGCCTTGAAATCATTAAAAGGTACTCTCGGGTTATCAATATCTTCTTTCTCCGTCGCTTCTTTGGCAGCCCTGTCCGCTGACTCATAACCACCAATCCCCACGTGTCCAGGTACCCAGCAGAACACTACACTGACATCCTGCGAGGCAAGGGCGGTCAGGAGTGTCTGTACTTTCTGGACTAGATGGTTAGTTGGGAAGATCTGAGTCATGGCTTGGAGTGCACTCAAAGAATCGGAACAGATCAGGAAGCACTTCTCAGGCCGTTGTTGAATGTGCTGTAGAGAGGTGATTTATAAATATCAGCTGTTTCATTTGACATTCATTATCTCTCTGTTGTGTCTGGTGACGATCATTCAGATAGATAGAGCGGAGAAAAAAGTACCTAGAGTTTCCGATGGTTTATTGGTGGCAATGATCGTCGATACGACAGTATTCTTCATTTCTGAAAGTTTTAATTCCAATCTCTTCCGGTTAAAAATCATTAATTGACAAATCTTGCGCGCACAATCGATCTGGTGTATTCATACAAACATATTTTCGAAATATCATTGAAATATGTCGTGAAATGATTTTCAAAAATAATAAAAACTTGAAAAATGAGTGTAAAATGACCTTACTTACAGTTTTCAAAAGCAACTTCCGATTAGAAGATTCAAAAGTCACAATTTCATATGAGTTCACATAATCACTGAAAAAATCAGACAAATCGGACGATTCGTTTGGCCTGTATCCGATTTCTTAGGTGACGACGGAAGGAGGAGACCGGCGAAGAAATCAGAAAAAGTGGTGTTTTCACAGTACTCTTAACTTCCAGACGTTCGGTCCGATATATCTTAAATTTTATATGTGGTGTCGTGTATGGCGCCTTATTTTATTACATTAAACTAGAGGTATTTAGGTTCGTTAGTTCCAGAGATACAAGCGTGTAGCTGAGACTTCGCACGGATTTGGCTCTCGTCGAGCTACCGCTCGACTAGATGAATGTCACTTCGAGGCTAAAAGCAGTACAGCAGGGTCCTTAGACGATGGACAGGGTCACAACGTTAGTCACAGGTTTATATTAGGTTTCACTGAATGATAATCTAAATGGAATACGTTTTCCTTATGTGTTTGTCTCTTTATATTGTTACTGTATACTCAAGGTTCACAATTAAATAGGACTTTTTAATGTCTACCTAGTGCATATATGCTATAACGGCTACAGACCGTGTATTAATAATACCCATGTGTTACGCAAGATGAGACCTTCATAAGGCTTTAATCTAGCTAGCAGTCAGTACTTATAGCAACGACCTAGAGTCACGACATTGTAATATTGTTTATTTGGGTGGTGGAGCAATAATGTAATATTATGTTAACTAAAACGTGTTGAACACAGGAGCTGGTATGCATATTAAAGACTTTATGAAATTCGATGGAAACATTTTCCAGTACAATTAACATAGATTTTTAACATTATTTCATATAGGATTTAACGACTCTGTAATGATGACTTAGATCTATTGACGTGGGTGAATGATGAATAAGATAATTAGTTATTTTACTATGTGTTTTTCGATAGTGGGAACGAGTTGGGCGAGGCCTGTTGTTATAGTTCTCAATTTACAATTATTGTAACACTCAACTTGACTCAAGTAAGAAGAAACAGTAAGCTGCACAGACTCTTCCTTCCCAAATTTATATTAAAAATTCTATATTGCAGACCAATTTAAAATTATGTATACAAATCTCATCAACACAATGGTCTTCTAGGAATGTAACATATGATGTAATAATAAGAATAAGCATGGTAAGAGGGATCTCCAGTACGTGCGATTTTTAATAACATACCAGATCATTTAAAAAACTTGCAAAGTGTTATATTTCGTTAAATTACTATACTCAATTGACGACTCAAAATAGGCGTGGCTTCACCGGTAGGCCAGTTGGATCTATATCATTTGTGGTCATTTGAAGATACCCCGATTGAATATTTGAATTTCACTTCAGTTCTAACAGCCCTGTTGATTGGACGGTGATTTGTGACATCAAGGGGGCGGAGACTGCGAGCAAGTCATCAATTATTGTAGGCGTTTAGATCTTCTTTCACCATGTCTTATATGCACATAAATAATATGACATTGACGACGTTATATTATATCGACTGTAACGATGATCACGATTATAATATACTATTAGATTGCTACATAATTACTATTTATAAAATGTGCTGATTATTTTTCTCATATTTTCACTTTTACGCAAGTATGTGCTATATGCATGTATTGTATACATTCACTTCCTATTCGGTTATTTATAATAGTTCATTGAGTATACTCTTGAAGCTAAAATGTCACCTACTAAAACATATTCTCTATATAATATTATGTATCGTTGTGTGTTTTTGTTCGAATAATTCCAGTGTGGTTTGCTGTTATTTGTTCAATCGAGAAAATGTACTTCCTTTAAATTTTACTATATCATTTTGAGTTTATGCTATCGATGAAATAAGGAGTTGGGTATTCATTCGTTTGTTGAGCAAGTCATATGCTATTATTGTATTTTCTTTTCACTCTTGTTATTTGTATATTTGTTTATTTGTATGTGTTGTGTAATCTTTTTTTTAAATGATATCTTTTGTATTTTTGGTCCGTGTATTCACGGTTCCCAATTCAATCGTAACTATAAAATTGGTATGCTCATACAAACATATCTTCCTTTCGTTAGTTGCGCAAATTGTTCTGGGAGGTTATTTCACTAAATAGAAATTATTATTGTGACAAATTGGATCAGTCTATATATTACTCATATGCACATTACTTGCTCATGACTTGTTTATATTATTTTATTGACTCGATAATGCTGCAAGAAGGAATCTTTCATGAATATTATTTTTAATATTATTGTGTTTATATTATGGTCATTGGTATGGTATAGTTTTTATAAGTAACATTATTATCATTAATATTTGTGTTGTAACAGTTTTGCTCTTTCTGTAAGTTAGGAATAATTTTGTTAGGAAATGAAGTTCAATTTCACATTTATTTCACATAACTTTTCATTCATAATTTGTTACTGCTAGACAAAATATCTTCCATTATTCTTTGATTCTCTTCAACTCAGATATCTTGAAATGCGTCATACAATATTTTCAACTTCTTTGTCAAATAAACTGTTCAGTTTCACCAGTTTTCATTTATATTTCATTTATTTTTCATTTATAAAAATTTCATGCGATGTTTTGCACTTTTCCTGCCTCACTATTGTATAATGGATCCACCGAAATATTAGGCACCCTGGTATTTATTTTATGGGAGTTCAAAGTATGAATTCTGAGTCAATGAAACATAATCTCAACATGACGAAGAAAATGCATTTAAAAGATAATTCTTATTGAATATTAGAATCAACAGGTGTAATTAAAAATATCTACTGCAAAACCCATCAAGATCAACAAATAGATTATTCAACGTTTGAAGTGATCAAAAGTCTATCGAGGTAGAGCTGATTATTGTTTGCTTAACGACTCCAACAACAGTTAATTGGGTTGTACGGGGGTACGAATGAGTGTAGATGATAATGATACTGTGAAGTGATGATAAGTGAAAGGACGTTTACAAAAACCCAACTCTTAAGCGGCACTCGAACCCACTTCCTAAGGTGACTTCAGCTTCTAAAGTGATGCCTTACAGTTACACCGACTGTGCTACGGAGGGAGACCGTATGGTAGAGCTACGTGACAGAATAATTTGCTTCTAGATTTTCTTCTACGATCATCTTACAACGCACGTGCTGCAATTTCCTAAAGTAGTACTAAATAAAAATGCCGATTCTCACCTGCAAAATTCCTTCTCCATCCACCGTCGTTTGACGATTGTCTCTCCCAATAGCCCGTAGTGTAATCCTGTGACGTAGCCATCGTCGTCTCCTCCGCGTCATTCAGTTCACTTAGTTGTAAGATCTCTTCCATGATCGATGCACTACGTGCCACAGGTCCGTGGACCGTTCCTACAAGCTCGACACAGCGATACAATATAAGCCAGACGTCCACGTTACGTGCCACCCATGTGTAAAGATGAGCAGTCATATTATCACAGCCATCGGGATACTTGAGAGACTTTCATCGGTGAAGTTGGCACAAGTAGCACCTAGGGAACACTCACTCGATTTTTGAAATGTATATTGTATTACATTGTAGGTATAATTCGTTCCAAGTTGGAAAAGTTTGTGCAACTAACAGTTCGAGTTCATTGTTGAATTCTGTAGACTGAGGAAATTACTAAAGTGAAGTAATTTGTTTAGTTTGGGTTAGTTTATTTTATTAGCGAAGTTATTAAGTTAAAATGAAGTTATAAGTCATCGGTATAGTCGGTACGTCAAAATATCAAGTATCAGACTATCGAATAGTTCATTATTATCTACACATAGGCCCAATACAAAGAAACATTGAGGATTGCGTTGGTTTGCCGGTTGGAGATGCTGTCCTCACTTCCTATCCCTCCCATGTTAAAAATATGTTCCAATTCACGATCCACATTTAAAGAACTATTGACTGTGCGTAGATAAGTGATGATAAAAGGAACTAACTTTACGTGCGCGTCGTTTCAGCTAATAACAGCTAGCATCAAGTTTGCCAGCCTATCAGCCGTTACTACAAAACAACACCAGATAGAGCAGCGATCAATATTTCTGTGAAAAGTATTGAGGAAATGGAACGTGCTTCCGAATTAGCGAAGTCACCATCTCCCGGCGGCAAACCAACACAGCCCTTCATGCATCTTGCCCGATACGTTATAATTTTTATTTCGATATATATATGAGCAAAACTGCTTCAACTCTACACAACGAATTGAAAGAGTTACTTCTCCAATGAATGTAAGGTCTCGTGATAAGTTCCTGTAAAATATATTTCCCATCATTGCTCGTGATTAGATGAGCGTGGCGAAGATTTCCATTTCATATAGGCCTACCGAAAAAAATTGGGCTTCGTTTTTATGTTTTTTTCATTTTTTTTTTATTTGTAGGCCTAATTTTGTGCGCGGCATACAGGTCAGGAAAATCCCAAATCAACTTGCAACTTTTTCTACATATTGATATCATAGCAGAATAGATTGGAATTGTTCTCCAGAAAAATCGGTTCAACAGTTTTTCCGAAAAAAATAGGAAATTTTGAAAAATCCCCGTAAGAATAACTGAGAAGGAAAAATACTCGAAAAACAAGAATTATTCAAAAGCTCTCAAATTTTCACCAAATATGAAGAATACTATTATTATACATATTTTCAGAGATTTTTGCAACAATCGGATAAGAAATAACGAAGAAAACGCATTTAAAATGCATTTTCACATCAATAAGGGCTATGGGAAACCAATTAAATAGATACCGGTAGCAACAAGACAAATGTCACCAATTGATTTAAAACGATTAAAATCAGTGATGAATAAAGAAGAAGGCCGTGACATTGATTCTGGTTGGGTTTTTGAACGTTTGATGTGATCCGAGGTCTGTAGATGTAGATTGAGCTCACAAATTATTTTCCATTCTAGATTTCTATACTTCCAAGCTCATCTCATAAGGCAAATCCCGCGTTTTCCTAGTTAGTTCTCGTTTCTTCTGTTGTTCTTACAAGGGTTGTTAGATGAGCATAGCGAAGATTTCCATTTCATATATTGAAAAAATTGGGCTTCGTTTTTATGTTTTTTTTCCTTTAATTTTGTGCGTGTCATACAGGTCAGGAAAAAAAAACAATCAACTTGAAACTTTTTCTACATATTTCTATTATACTAGAATAGATTGGGATTGTTCTTCAGAAAAATCAGTTCAACGGTTTTTCCGAAAAAAATCTGAAAGTTTGAAAAATCCTCTTAAGAAAAACCCAGAGAAAAAATACTCGAAAAACAAGAATTGTTCAAAAGCTTTCGAATGATTGCAGCGAATATGCAGAATACTAGGCCTATTATACATATTTTCAGAGATTTTTGTAATAATCGGATGAGAAATAACGAAGAAAACGCATTTAAAACGCATCTTCACACCAATCAAAGCCATTGGAAACTAATTAAATCTATAGCAACAAGTGTCACCAATTAATTTAAAACGATTAGAATTAGTGATGGATGAACAGAAAGGCCGTGACATAATTGATTCCGATATGGTTTTAAACGTTCGAACTTTGAAGTGATCCAAGGTATGTAGATGTAGATTGAGCTGACAAATTATTTTTCATTGTAGATTTCTATACTTCCAAGCCTATCTCACAAAGCAAGTCCCTTGTTTTCCTGGTTAGATGAGCATAGCGAAGAAATTTCCATTTCATATATCCGAAATAAAAGGGCTTCGTTTTTAAACTTTTTTTTTGTAATTTTGTGCGCGGCATACAGGTCAGGAAAAAGACTCAATCAACTCGAAACTTTTTATATATATTAGTGTTATACCAGAATGGGTTAGGATTGTTTTTCAGAAAAATCGGTTCGAAGATTTTTTCGAAAAAAAAAATCGGAAAGTTGGAAAAATACTCATGAGAACAACCCGGAGGAAAATGAAATCTTCCAAAAGCTCTCAAATTTTCACCGAATATGAGAAGAACTATCATCATTTTTAGTGATTTTTGAAACAATCAGATGAGAAATGACGAAGAAAACGTATTTGAAACGTATTTTTACATCAATCAAATCTATAGCAACAAGTGTCAACGATTAAAATTTGTGGAAATGTGCAGGAAGGCCGTGACATAATTTATTCCAATTGGGTTTTTAAACGTTTGAAGTGATCCAAGGTCTGTAAATATAGATTGAGCTGACAAATTATTTTTCATTCCAGATTTCCATACTTCTGAGCTCATCTCAAACGCATATCCCGCGTTTTCAGTTACTTGACAGCTGCCATTTAGATCGTTGTATTGCCATGGCAACGATTAGTTATGTGTTAATTGCAACAGAATACTTGCTATCTGCTTCAAAGTTTATACTTGCTACATTATGTCATCTCAATTCTGCCGATGTCTAACTATACAGGCAAAGATGAGGCAATATCCACCATGTATCAAGAGTTCTGTACTTGCTTAATCTTCATGTGACATAATAACCAAAACCTGTCTACATTTACTTCTGTGATCTGGTGATACTCCATTTAGGACCTTAAAATATTTGATAACATGAATACTAGTATGAATACGAATACTATGAAGACTGTTCTAAATGAAGCTCATACTTTGAAATGTATTTGGAATTCTCATATTTAGAACAACCGATCGTCGTAGATGTCATGTCTAATGTGCACAGCTGTTTCACCTGTTTCACCGCTATAACCTTATATTCCATCATCAGTGTATCATGAACCCAACTTTTTATACATATTGCTTTAAACCGAGTAGGCCTACAACTAGAAACCTTTTTTTTTCATGTTCATAAACAAAGTCAAAAACGCTCCATTTTATGTTTTTAAAGGCCGTTGGCGTGAGTGAGCACATGGCAATAATACAATATATTGTATATACAATACAATTGTGTAATTTGTGTAATTGTGTATACAGGGCGCGATATAGGGCGACGAAGCTCATGTTTCGTCTTTTGTAATCTGTTTCAACTTTCAATTATTGTTAAAAAATGTACATTTTTTACCTGATAACCTCTCTTGTATACTTCATTCAATTGGTTCAGAATGCCTTTCATGCATTGATACGTAATAATGCAATTTATATTTCTTATGCTTTCTAAATTCCAGATGTCAATTATTCGAACGTTGAAATTAAAAAATACCAACTCCTCTAATTGCACACGATTTGACCTATAAGAAGTCCAACATATTACTTATCAGCTTCAAAGTTATATAATATACATCATTGACACAATTTTCCCCCAAATATCAATGCAAATATTAAAGTTTTTTTGTACGTCGCAAATAATTCGTTTTGTCAACATGGCAACGCATCATCACCTGTATACGCAATTTTCAATGCTTTTCATTTTCCAAAACTTATTGATGCTTGATACAAACTAATTCACACTCACATCACGCGCACACTCGATTTACCTATTTTCATTCGTCAATGAACCATATTGGACGTAGGCATCACTAATAACCACTTCGTTTCGCAGCACGTCTATTACTGCCCATGCTGTTAGCGGTAAGATATGGTGCCTGTATGTAGAGAGAGAGGTTATCAAATCCCCGAGGTCACCCCCTTCTTCCCATCGACCAAATATGCAATATCTTTATCATTAAGGAAGAGATTCGATAACTTTCAAGTAGTTGTGATTATTTATTTTGAATTGTCAATATCAACAAGATTGTCTATAGACCTATTTGCAAGTTATTGCGAAATTCAACAGGTGATGACAAAACAATGAGATAACTTGAGTGTGTATAAATAAATGTTACAAATAAATATAATTAGACTAAAGACATAATACTGTTGCTATAATAAAAGTGAATTGTATGAAGTTGAACGAAAGATGAAGGAGCGAACCACGCGTACGCTTGTGTTGTGGGATAGGGGAGACGGTCGGTCAAAACCATCATTTCTCATAGATACACGTATAACAGGTTTTAGTGTTATGTAATTACTGTACTGCCATGTAAAAGTTATGCTCGAGGGTTCCGATCATTCCATTCTAGTTGACGATCGAGAGTTTTGAGTAGTCATTGTAGGCCCAATTGTTGGTCTAGCAGTTTTATAAAGGTGTAAACACTATACAGAACGTTATGTAAAAACGAAAAGAATTTATTCAACATATTACATAATGGGTTCAGGGCTTTATATATCAACATTATGGTATCATGGATGGCACTAAAAAGAACATCAAGAGCGGTTACGGAATAACGCTGTGTAAATGTTGATAGACAGAATATTGATTGAATTTAGTTTAAAAGCAGCCTTGGGCTTACCTCACCTTGCATGGGTATACATGTCTTAGGATGTAGGAAAATAAACATTTTGTCATGGACATCGAACTGGTCCTTTTTTAAAAGCAGAAACAAAATATATCAGGTAGAAATGATTGAGGTGATGATGACAATGATTATTGGTGTTTAATTTGCTCTACAACCCCACCGACAGCTGGATTACTTGGGGGTACGAATGAGCGGATCGGATGATAGATGAAATATTCATTCCTTATGCGGAACTGAAGCCCAAGGGCGACTTGTCTTCAATTTCCATGCCAATGCCTTGACGGTGAATTCTCAAACTGCCTATACGCTAAACCTGTAGGCCTTATATATACACCCTTTTTGGTCTCACACTGCCTACGGAGTCGTTTCCAAATTTCCCCACTTGGAATCCCAATTTATTGGGGGACGGACAATTTGCCAGTGGACAATTTGCCAGGCTACCTCTTCCTGGGGGTCGGACAATTTGCCAGGCTGTGTTTGATGGGTATAGGACAATTTGCCAGGGTCGCTAAGGTATAAATAAGGGGGTCGGACAATTTGCCAGGCTGTGTTTGATGGGTAGGACAATTTGCCAGGGTCGCTTAGGTATAAATAAGGGGGTCGGACAATTTGTCAGGCTGTGTTTGATGGGTAGGACAATTTGCCAGGGTCGCTTATGTATAAATAAGGGGGTCGGACAATTTGCCAGGCTGTGTTTGATGGGTAGGACAATTTGCCAGGGTCGCTAAGGTATAAATAAGGGGGTCGGACAATTTGTCAGGTTGTGTTTGATGGGTAGGACAATTTGCCAGGGTCGCTGAGGTATAAATGAGGAGTTCGGACAATTTGCCTGGTTATGTTTGATGAGGAGGACCATGTTGGTGTTAACTATAGGCAAACGCGAAATATGCGTTGTGAGATGAGCGAGATACCTGAATAAGGTATAATAACAGTCCTACATTTGCTACTTTATTGACTCTGGTATTCTACAAACTTTGTCCTTCATTTAATTGCTACTTTATCTTCTCTTGTATTCTACACACCTTGACGAATATAAAGAATATTTAATGCTTGGGCAAATATCGAATCTAGGAAGCAGTGAATCTTGGCTCGTTTCCATATATTTGATGTATAAAAACAGTTGTTTGAATTTTTTTCTTTGAAACGGCTGGTTCGAACTGCTTACAAAATGGTGGTTATGTGTATCATTTATGTTTGAACACTCAGAGAAAATTTTATTTTTTCGAAGAGGTTACATTTTTTCAAATTTTCTCACCCAGCCTAATCTTATGAGGTTTTTAAAAACTTTGACATGATATTTCTCGAAATCCAATCGACCGATTCATTCCAAAAACTATACAATTCTAAGTTGTAAAAGTTGGCCCGTACAAAAAAAAGTTTCATGTTGATCAGTCAAACCCTGCGACCTGTGCAGTGCCCACAAAATAACAACAAAAAAAACAACAAAAAAACACACAGACAAAGCCCTATAAGAGTGGGATGGAGACTTCGCTACGCTCATCTAATAAAAGCGCGCGGGCTTTTGAATTACATTATGTGAATTACATTATTTAGATCGCAAAAAACGTCATATAAATATATGCCATATATAATATAAGCAATATTAGGAAGAACACTTGGGAATTCATTTCAATGATATTATCAGCAATAAGAATTGCAATATAAAAATACAATATAAACACTTGGGATTTCTCCCAATCTAGAAGAAGTTTTATTACACTTTTTATTTATGATATCCATTATTTTCGTATAAGACTAACCGGAAACAAGAAAATCTGATCGGAAAAACCTGTCGCAAAATCTTTAAAACCTGTCGCATATACATTTTGCAAAACCAATTGATCCCAAAACCTTCAATGAAATGGATGCTTTTATCGCGTTTTCTTTGTTATTTCTCATTCAAATGTTGTGAAAGTCACTAAAAATATCCGTGACTATGTTTTTCATATTCAGTTGAATTTTAAAGTTTTTGAAAATTTTCCACATTTCAAGTATTTTCCATCCGTGTTATTCTTATGACGATTTCTCCAACTTTCCGAATTTCCTCCGGAAAAACCTTCCAACCGATTTTTCTGAAAAACAATCCCAACCTATTGTGGTATAACAAAAATATGTAAAAGAAGTTCCAAGTCGAAATGAATTTTTTCCTGACCTGTATGCCGCGCATAAAATTACAAACTTACAAACCAACGGTTCTAACACAACCTGGCAAATTGTCCGACCCCCTCATGTATACCTAATTAAGCGACCCTGGCAAATTGTCCCACCCATCAAACACAGCCTGGCAAATTCTCCGACCTCCTTATTTATACCTCAGCGACCCTGGCAAATTGTCCCACCCATCAAACACAGCCTGGCAAATTGTCCGACCCCCAGGAAGAGGTAGCCTGGCAAATTGTCCACTGGCAAATTGTCCGCCACTCCAATTTAGTCATATTTTGTCTTATAGTGCCCATACGTTGAATGAATATACCCCTAATGCAAATAAAATTACCGTATTATTCTAGCTATTTCCCTCACAGCTTTCATTGGTAAGTTTGAACATTGACAAACTTGAATACCTATAACTTCTATGAATTCGCGTTGTTTTTTTCAATAGATGAAAATGAAAATCTGGTAGTCGATTTTGTTTTTCAATTTTTCCCGCCGAACTTGAACTTATGTTTTTTTCTACAAACTTTGAGATGGTATTTCTTAGAAATGGTCCAATAAACTTGACACAAAAATTATACATAGTTGGATAAGTTTTATAGCGATCAATCAAACCGTGTGACCGGTACAGTACTTCAAAAATAAAGACAAAAGCTCCATAAGAGGGACGGAAGTCTTAGCTGCTGCTTATCTAATAATAGCTTGAATGAGAAACAAACAAACATAATGAAATGCCCACAATGCAAAATGTACAATGCTCACAATGTCAATACTGGGATGGTTCCTTAACGGGGGGGTGAGGTGCAAATCTTAATTTTTGCCAATTTTTGCGTAACATTGGTCCGTCTCGTTATGTTATGATAGAAAACGCCCTTTGAAAATAAATAACTATTCTAAATATTTACAAAAAATATTTTGAAAAAATAGGTTGTGTGAGAACGTCCAATATTCCCCAAATATGATTTTATTTTGTTCAGTAGAGTACAAAGGTCTGTCACTCAGTTTTTGACAACCATTGTAAATAAACCAATGTCCACTTCCTCCCTTCGAACACATAGTAGAAATACGTGTTGACAGTTTAAGGTTATTGGTGGCATAACTATTTGCAGCAAAAAGCCACACGCCATGCGAATTAATCAATTGGAATTATATGGTGGCAATAAGTAGCTATGTTATACATATCAAACGAAAGATGACATTCGAGCGCAGATATTTTGTGGGAACACTTTTTCTCTACCTAACTTAGTTCTTCTACGTTCCTAGCTCAAAAAAGCGTTACGTGTTATTCTCCATAAGAGATTTTCGTTGGGCCCGGTCGAAAATTATCGACTTTTCACGTTTTATCAAATGGGGTAAGAAATTTGTGCAATGGCGTTTTCTGTCATAACATAATGAGACGGACCATTGGTGAGAATTGAGTTTTGCACCTTACCGGGGGCTTTAAATATAGGCCACGACCACTCCTTCCCACGCAGGGGCGGATACAGGGGGGGGGAGGAACGACCCCATGAATCGGAAGCGACGAAAAAAAATAGAAAGAAAGAAAGAAAAAAACAGGTAGAGAGAGAACGAAAGAAAGAAAAAAAATAGGAAGAGGAAAGGAATAAATATCTATGAAGCTATGTATGCCATGATTTCATATTTTACATAATTGCATTGAGAAAGAATCGGGAGTAGGCCTACTGTTTCAAAATATCAGATCTAGTAGGCCTATGTAGTTTAGTCAGCAAGAATCTACAAACAACACTACCGTGCTTCTTTCAGGTTTTGAATTATATAGGTTGCCCGGGGGCCAAATTTAAGGGCGCTATCGGCGCCCATTTGTGAATTTCTATCAGTAATCGTATTCTATAAATCAAATTAATATCTCATTATCTCATTAGAAATGAGATATATATACATACATATATATATAGGTATATATATATATATATATATATATATATATATATATATATATATATATATATATATATATATATATATATATATATATATATATATATATATATATATATATATATATATATATATATATATATATATATATATATATATATATATATATATATATATATATATATATATATATATATATATATATATATATATATATATATATATATATATATATATATAGTATATATATATATATATATATATATATATATATATATATATATATATATATATATATATATATATATATATATATATATATATATATATATATATATATATATATATATATATATATATATATATATATATATATATATATATATATATATATATATATATATATATATATATATATATATATATATATATATATATATATATATATATATATATATATATATATATATATATATATATACTATATATATATATATATATATATATATATATATATATATATATATATATATATATATATATATATATATATATATATATATATATATATATATATATATATATATATATATTATATATATATATATATATATATATATATATATATATATATATATATATATATATATATATATATATATATATATATATATATATATATATATATATATATATATATATATATATATATATATATATATATATATATATATATATATATATATATATATATATATATATATATATATATATATATATATATATATATATATATATATATATATATATATATATATATATATATATATATATATATATATATATATATATATATATATATATATATATATATATATATATATATATATATATATATATATATATATATATATATATATATATATATATATATATATATATATATATATATATATATATATATAAATATATATATATATAGAGAGAGTAAATCGATGAGCTTACCCCAATGAATTATTTTGATGAAATAAACGCACACTGTATGAACTGGGCGCTTGATTGACGATTGAATGTGATTGAACGTCTCGAATTCAAGAATATAACTATTCTATTTCTGTCTACATTTACCATTAGATGCATGACGATTGATTCATGTGCGTTTGTAATGTCCTTATATTCAACCACGCCATGGCTGCTGACAAATACCGCTTAATATAAAGCCTAATATGACTGTCAGTAGGCCTATACCGTGTAAAAACACAATAACCTTGAAAGTGCAATTGAAAGTAGCATTGAATATAGCTCTTATAGCTAACGAAGAAGGCCTACACTCCTACAGCGATAGCTTCAAATGTAATAGACTATATGAAAACGCGGGATATGCGTTGTGAGATGAGAAGTATGGAAATCTATAATGTTACATATTCTGTCAGTTCAATCAACATCTACGGACCTTGGATTACTTCAAACGTTCAAAAACCTTACCTGCAACTTGTTGATATGCATGGTGCTGCAACCTGTCGCAGATTTAATAAGGTTCATTATTTAGATTAATTTTTTAGAGGCAAATAATAAAAAAAAAACATATCTGTTCATTACTTTTATGTGTACCTATCCCACAGATTAACTCTTATAGGGTTTTGTGGATTCATGTCCATGGACATGAATCCATGACTCCAAAATAGACATGGACATGAATCCAAAATTGACATTGCAGTGTCAATTTTATTTTGGTATCTAATTAGACTTTGAAAAAATATACACACTTTGCAAAACCAATTGCTCACAATATTCAATAAAATGGATACTTTTATTGCGTTTTCTTCGTTATTTCCTCTCTGCTTGTTGAGAAAGTTACTGAAAATATGCATGATGGTGTTTTTATATTTAGTGAAAATTTCGAAGCTTTTGAAAAATGTTCTTATTTCAAGTATTTTCCATCTGGGTTATTCTTACGGAGATTTTCCAAACTTTCCGATTTTTTTCCGGGAAACCGTACGACCGATTTGTTTGAAAAATAATCTCAACCTATTCAGGACCCTCATTCCTGTGATTAGGAGATGAGATGAAATGAGATTATTATCTCATTCCAATTTTTTATCTCATTTCTCACCGTTCTGCTATTCCCGAGTGGAAAAATCATGAAATATGAAATGGAATTATCTTCATTATATGAGAGATACCCTTTCAAGGCTAGCAGACTATAGCCAACTTGGCGACCCGTGAAAATGTAAACAAATAGGATGCACTGCCTTCCCTAGTTAATTATCCTAGTGGCAGTGATGCAAAGCCTTTTCGAGTGCTATGCGCATTATTTTACAACTCGTCAGTTTGTCATTTCACCTAGATTTCACTAGGCCTAACCAAATTGTTTGAGAGATTTTCTAGTGAAATTAGGAATGACATGAAATTGTCATTGAAATGAATACCGATCAGTCATTTTCAGTAGAATTATTGGAATCTCACCCAAATTTTACTCATTCCACATTTCATAAATCTCGAGAGTAAGGATACTGGTTTTACACCAATATGTGGAAAAAGTTTCAAGTTAATTGGATTTTTTCCTGACCTGTATACCACGCACAAAATTACAAAAAAATAAGAACGAAACCCAACCTTTTTCGGTTTATTAAATGGAAATCTTCGCTACGCTTATCCAACTAAGAAAACGCGGGATATGCGTTGTGAGATGAGCTTAGAAGTATGGAAATCTAGAATGAGAAATATTCTGTCAGCTCAATCCACATCTACGGACCTTGGATTACTTCAAACGTTTAAAAACCTTACCTGAAACTTGTTGATATTTATAGGGCTGCAACCTGTCGCATTTACACTTTGCATAACCAATTGATCCCAATCTTCAATCAAGTGTATACTTTTATTGCGTTCTCTTTGTTATTTTCCATCCTATTGTTGTGAAACTCACTGAAAATATGCATGATGATGTTTTCCATATTCATTGAAAATTTTGAAGCTTTTGAAAAAATTTAATTTTTCAAGTATTCTCCATATCTGGGTTATTCTTATATGGGGATTTTCCAAACTTCCGATTTTTTTCGGAAAAATCGTCCAAACAATTTTTCTGAAAAGAAATCTCAACCTGTTCTGGTATTATCAATACGTACAAAAAGTTTCAAGATGATAGATTTTTTTTCCTGACACGTATGCCGCGTACAAAATTACAAAACAAAAATTAAACAAAAACGAAGCACAATTTTTTTTTGGTAAATGAAATGAAAATCTATTGCTACGCTCATCTAATGACAACTCATGTCCGCGTAAAAAAAAGATCGATCCAAGACAAATAAAATACAAATCTTACCTCTGATGTCATCAAATAATAACTTTCGATTGCAAGTGTTTTTTTCAATGCCAAGTATGTTTCAATAGGATGGAGAGAGCTCCTTATAGCTGGATTATAGCTAGCATATCGATAGCTATATTCCTTTCTTACAGGCACACATTCAAGCTGACAGTGTCGGACTGGGTCCAAACGGCCTCGGCGGCAACGGAATTCGAAATTGGGCCTCGTAGAGCAAGGGCGAAACCCGAGCCACAAAGGGGTCTATGGGCGTAGCCCATATTCCTATATTAATATTTTGAGCAATAAAATATATAACTATCCTTCTATTACAGTAAAATATTCACCCAATTCATTTAAGACAAATCATCTTTCTTATAGTTATAGGCTACAACTACGTACTTGTATCAATGGTGATATAGCTACGTGAAAAAGAGTTACAATCAAAAAAGCAATCAGTAGGCCTAAAGTCAGGGCCAACTTGTTCCAAAATCGCTCCCCCGTGGGCTTTTATGGAGGACTTTGTAATTTATGAAAATAATGTTTGCTTGGATATAGTTATATGTGAAAACCAATGTTTGACTTCGATTCTCCACCCCCGCCGCCCCCTGACCAAATTTCACGTTTTGGGTCATAACTCTGACACCATTGGTCGTAAATTAGTTTGGTAAAGTTGTACATACAGGTAATATTGATATATTCATAAAATGTTATGACGTTAATCACGTTTTTTCGCGTATTTTAGGAGATACCGAGGATTCAATAAAATAGCTCAAAAAACAAAAACATAATTTAAATCTTCATTTTTTTTTTCAATAGAAATTTCATGAAATATAAGTAACCACAATGAATATATCGTTTTTCAACAATCTGAGACGTATAAAAAACACTACTTTTATCGTGAAAATATCTTTGACGCATTTTTACAAAATTTTCAAATGATCGAATATAGGTTCAATAAGACAAATTTTACGCGATGTCATGACATAATTTGCACGGAGACCATGTAGACACACATCTCATACAAAATTATCCAAAGATTCAACAAGATCATATCAAAACACGCACATTGTTCCATGATTTACATTGCTTGAATGGAAAAAAGCTGAAAAATTGCCAAATTTCACGATTTTGGTTATAACTCTGACACCATTGGTCGTAAATTGGTTTTGTGAAATTCCACTTACAGGTGATGATAATAAATTCATATTACGTCATGACGTTAATCAGGTTTTTTCGTGTATTTCAGGAGATACCGGAGATTCAATGAAAAAAGCTCAAAAAAACAAAAACATCATTTAAATTTAAATTTTCCTTTCATTTTCATTTTTTTTACGATATATCATGAAATACGATCATCTACATCAAACATGATGTATTTTCACGATCAAAAACGTATCACACCACTTATATTGTGAAAATATCATCGACACATTTTTAACAAAATATTCAACAGGTCCAATAACATATTTCATGCAAAGACAGCATATTCTGCACGAATAACATGTAAACACACATATACAAAATTTTGTGTTAACAATACAAAATTGTCCACAATTCAACAATATCATATGAAAATACGAGCATTGTTGAATGATTTTCATTGTTCAAATGGACAAAAGCAGATATATTCTGTAAATGTATGCAGAGAAATATAAAAGTGACACATGTCATATAATAAAATGTATATGTCAAGTAGTATTCACAATATTTACTAACGAATGCATGATTACCAATTCAATTCCATTGTTGAAAAATCTTATATGCTGATAAGTTCTTATTATGCTGATGATAATCTGCTGATGATAATAAGAACGAGGAGGGGGGAGGAGAAGGAGGAACCTCGTGGATGTCGCTGAAAAATGCCATTCAGTCACACTATTGTATAGAATAGAGAATCAGGTCCATACCCCTAGCACCCCCTTCTGATGTTCTCAACCTTTTGATGATGCCAATCGTTTGTGCTAGTTTGTGCCATTGAAATTTTCGTTTGTGCTGGTTTGTGCCATTGAAATTCTCATTTGTGCTGCCTTCCTTCTGCCCTGGAATCCCATTTCAAAGAAGGGGGTGCTAAGAGTAAGCCAGCACCCCCTTTTGACAAATCTGGAAATAAAACTATGTCAATCGTTTGTGCTACGTTTGTGCCGTCAACATTTTCGCTTGTGCTGCCCTCCTCCAGCGCCGGAATCGTATGTCAAGAAAGGGGGTGCTAGGGGTACGTCAGCCCCCGCTTCTCAAAATTGAATATTTGATCACACTAGTCGTTTGTGCTACGGTTATGCCAGTTTGTGTCGTTGAGATCTGTTTTTTCTTTTTATATTGGGTTTTTTAACGACGCAACTGTAATGACTGACAATAACTAATGACTGTAATGATTACCAAGATCTATTGGCGACGGATGAATGATTAATGAGATGATGGGATGACGAGATGAAGGTTTTTTTTATGGGTAGTGGGAAGGATAGTGGGAAGGAAGCGGTCGTGGCCTATATTGTGGGAACCATCCCCGCATTAGCCTAGACTACAGAGGGAAACCACGAAAAACCCCTGTAAAGATGGACGGTGGCGGGGATCGAACTGGGTCTGATATGTCCCTTCACCTCCCGGATCACACGAAGCAAGTGAGCTAACCACTCAGCTACTGTGCCGGTTTGAGATCTGTTTGTACCGATTGGCACAATACCAGCTGATCCAAATTCCTGTCCTTTATAATTTAAATACTGATCCAAATTCGATGGAAGGAGTGATTAAAAAATTCCACTTCTCATGTAACCTTAACTAATGGCCATGTGTTTGAGTTTACGAGCGTATTCGCGAGAAATTGTCGAATACTCAGAAACAAAACAAAAAAGTTTTCTGCCATTTTGATTTCCTTCTCCCTTTTACAACTCTTATTATTATTATTATTATTATTATTATTAACTCTTGCAGTTGCACATAAATGCGCGGTGGCAAGTTCCCTATCAATCCTATCCTATCGCCTCCCTAACCTTCTGACGGAATAGCTTCAACCCTATTTCATCCTCCTCAAGTATACTTCTACTCTTCATCAGCCTTTCCCTTAACAACGTCCACAAGATATGGAAAAACTAGACATCCACCTCAACACGATGAGTGAACGTTCAATGGTTTCGTTCAAAATCATAAATATTAGTAGATAAATGAATTTCGTACACATTGCATGTACCTTTTGAAGTCTACATCTATATAATTGCATACATTCACATTTGTTTTCAGCTGAAATATGTAGATATACAACATCCATGGGCATAATGGTAAGACATCTTTTAATTCAGTATGATGATCTACGTTAAAACTCATTAAATAATGTCTAGTTAGGTGGATCCCTCTGGGACCTACCTGACCAGACACCCACCCACCCCTTTCGGGCGCAGGGCCATGGACCCGAATTTGTATTGTCGGGCCGCCACTGATGCGTACTGTTAAATGCCTCCGCATGAGCAAGATACTGGCTACTATTACGTCAATAATGCTGAGAAACACTTGGGTTCCTTCTTGTTTTCTAAAAGCAAGAGCGGTCTTGATTCCAAAGAATGGCGATGCAAATGATGTTATTAATTGGAGGCCTTTATTAATTTGTTCTATTTTACGCCATATTATTGAACGTGTGTTGGATAAACAGTTGCGAAGTTTTACAACATTCAATATAAATCAACGTGGTTTCACGAACACTGCTGGGACTCACATCAATGTATCAATCGTGGATGGGATTTTGAAGAAAGTGAAGTGTGAGAACGGAAATGCTACAGTAATATTCTTGGATATAAGCAAAGCATTTGACAACGTAGGCCATGAGCACGTGCGTTCTACGATAAAATCTTCAAGTATGCCAGATAAACTTCAAAACCTTGTTATAGAGCTTAAACACAATAATACCACTCAGATAGAATCTGGACGAGGAAATAAAACAAAACCAATTAGTATAATACGTGGAGTGATGCAAGGTGCACCTCTTTCGCCATCACTCTATAACTTGAGTACTGACCACAAGGAACTTTCGGAACACGAAATTGCGTCGTCTTATGGCTACAGACTTGTTGAAGAGCTGGATCCTATATCAGTTTTAGGATTTGCAGACAATACTGTGGTTGTTGGCAACTGTATGAATGCTGAGGTTGAGTAAGCTTCCATGGTGAAACAGAGGTTATCTGAGATTGGTTTGGAGATAAATGCAAATAAAAGTTCTGCAATAATTATTGAGAATGGAAAACTGGTCACCAGGTCACTCTTCGTTGATGATGCGACAGAGGTAGAAAGTATTCGCGAAGATGAGAGCATTAAATACTTGGGAATAAATTTCTCTCAAGTCAAATAATTTTGACCATTCCCAAGTAATTTTCAAACTCAATACTTTGGACCAACTTACAACGTCTCCTCTTCTAATGCCTAATCAAAAAATTAATATCTTGAACCAATACATTTGGCCAACACTAGTTTATCCGCTCCAGAGTGCCCCATTAATCAAACTTCCTACAACATTTCTTGATGACGTTGATGAACTTGTGAAAAGTGCTGTGAAGGATATAATCGGGTTACCAAAAAAAATTACTACAATATGATTGCTTAAATCACAATATCCATGCTGAGGATATGCAACAATCTCCTCCATCCCCCCCCCCCCCCCCTTCCTTGAAAATAACTGCCAGCAGGTTAAAAGACCATTCCTGGAAACAGAGGACCGCGAGTGCAAACACACACGTGACGGCGATATGGCTAATCAGCAATGACGCACGGCTGGTAGTCCGCTATTCATTTATTCGATATCGAATTCACTTCTGATATCAAAATAATTGAATCGAAACCTTGATATTGAAGATTGATCAAAATATTCAATATCGATTGGCAACCCTAAGAAAAAGTTAAATTTTGAAAATTGTAGAAAAAATGATAGATCAATTGAATTCGTAAACTGGTACCAGTGTGGTAAGAATAGTGAAGGCTGGATTAACACCCACAATTCAGTACAGCAAATCTCCGTTTTAAAATTTATAATTATATGCGATCATTTGAAAGAATTGGTAAAAATGTAGCGTACTTATCTAGATGTAATATCATCGAAAAACTATTTTTAAAACGATGTTTTACTCTATGATTCATTACAAAAAGTGATATTATATCATTCGATTAGAACCCGGCACCTCCACCAACTTGATTAAACAGTGTCACTCGGACTCTATTTGTATGTTTAGGCCTCCATATTCTCTTACTGGATGAAATGAATGTTTTTAAATACATTTTTATTATACACTCGAAACCTTGTCACAGTTATTGTACCCCAATTACTCAATTAGAGCTAAGAATAACAAGGCAATATCGTTTTGACAGGGAACTACAAAGAGCAAGGGTGATCTTACCACCCCAGAGGAAATGATAATTAATTTCATTGTAACTCTTATTTTTGACTTTTATTCAGAGCCCGTTGTAACGAGTGATGATTTTAGTGGACCAAGCTAAAATTAGGGCATATAGAGCATAGTGGGTAGGCACATTTAGGAAATAAAAATACTTCTCACACTCAATTCAGAAAATATTCAGTATATTGAATACAGTATATAAATATGTCATCTTCAAACAAAATACAGTATACTCGAGTATAATATAACAATAAAGTTGTATCCCCTACATATTGCATCAAAAGTTTTAATTTGATATTGTAAAATCACCACATCGAAATGTATGACAAACCAGTCACAAAAAAAACTGAATAAACAGGAAAGAATAAACAACATTCCTTCTACAGTAACAACTGAAAAATGAAATAAATTACTTCAGAAATATAGTTTGAGCCATGAACTATGGTCCAACTCACTATAGGCATCTCTCAACAATTGTCATGCATTGCTTAAAGAGACAATGTACTCTCCTCCTATTGATATTATTAATCACAATCTGTGTAAGTTTACCCCAATTTGCTGTATTGTTATGGTAACATCGGTAGTCATTGGTTACTTCAAAGAAGCCTTTGAGAGCAAAGTGTTGACTACTTTATAACAATTAAATCTGTCTTTACAGTTGGCCTATTGTAATACTGTACCACCCAGCATTCCTTGATCTGTGACTGTATTGATACAGTCAAATTAATGCTGCAAGGTTTAAAACGGATTATACAACTAAATAACACTTAGACAACAAACAACAATAACAAACCTAGTTGAGAAAGAACAACAAACCAGAAATGTTCCAAGATCTCTGGTGACTAGATGCGACTAGTATATAATACTGAAAATAGTGATGTGATGGTATTAACTACGGTATATAGAATTATTCACTCATTAATAGAGATAACACCTGGTAGTAAATTTGGCAACCGTGCACCAATAGTCACAACCAGTTTGAAACTGGGTAGGGAATAAAAACATAAATATGATTTTGCTCATTAATAAGAATGATGCCCAACAAATGAACGTAGCTAGTTTCACAGGGGATAGAGATGTTCCCTCTCGAGATGTTTTGCCTTTCGTGTCTTGCCATTCAACTGAGGGTCTGACCTTGATGAGAGATATTCAACTCGAAACAATCGTTTGTGAATCGTCAGTCTTGGAATTTCAAAGCGTTCATAGAAGCGGGTCATGTGGCAATCATGCGTTGGCAGCAAGCCTAGACCACACGATCATGAGGCACCAACCAGTTTCTTATGTGTATGAGAGGACCACCACCATAGTATAGCTCTATCTCATGCCTAATATAAATTGACTCAATTATAATGAGGAAAAATGACAACTTGGTATAAAAACGGGTGGAAAACTTGGTTTCCTAATTTGATCTGGTTGCAATTAGATGTCATAGAATGTCATGCCTACCTACTAATGATCAAGCTCTTTATGGCTTTGTGGACATCACAGGACTTTTCATTCATTTATATGTATGTCTATGTTCCTTTTTGTTCAATAAAAAAAATGGTAGTCCTAAAAAACTTTGTCCTATAATTTGGTATTTTGACCTATTTTAATTTTCAATTATTCCATAATATTGGTACGTTGGTAATTAGGCCTAATAATCAGGCACTTTATTAGTTATTGATCTATTTGACCTCAGGTTCAGACTCGACCAACACTACATAACCTTTTCTGTATCAGTTTGTGTGGAGAAAAAATTACACCAGTATATGCTCAACATATCAATCATCATTAAACTTGACACATACCCAATATTAAGAAAACATATATAAACATTTATTAATAAAATCATAAAATGTATAACAACTGCTGGAAAAACTTTTGTTTTTTGAACTTGAACTTTTACAGCAAAGATGCAAAAACTAACTTTGCACTTTTTGAAAGATCATTTTAATTTCAGTCATTATCTCAACTTTCAAATGAGTTTCAATCTCCTTTTCCTCTTTGAAGTTTTTGAAGAAGAATTTCCTCAACACTGCTTATATAGTAGGACATGATTCCTACATCTTACATAGGCCTATACATAATATTATACATTGTTTGCGAAGAGCATAGTGCTCGTGTAAGAATAATTTGAATATCATCAAAATTGGCACTCATTTATTCTTAAATACAGAAGCTCCAATAAATGGCATTGTGAAATAAAATCAATTACCGTATCATCAAGACCATTACATGAGAATTCACAATAGATCTATCTGACCAACTTCTATTTTTAATTAATTTTGGGTTTCACGGCGCACTATACTGATGACTACGACCTACTGGCGTCCGACTTTCAATAGTTTCCTATATCTGTTAACATATTACAATGCATTACGTATTACGTATTTTCATTTCACCAGTTACCATATCAACAACTAGTATTGTTATATAGTATAGTATAGTATCAGCAACTAGGCATGATTCATCATTCGGTCATCTAAGACTATAGGCCTACAACATATGAGCATTTATTGGTGATTACTGATTTCTAAACCTTGCTTCTTTGGATGCTATGTTCTGTGACATCAATTAGTGGGGCAATCACTAGTTGTCAGATATCACCAGTCAAAATCTACCGATCAGATTACCATTCACCGATTACCGATCAGATACCGATTAGTCATCTACCGATGACTAATTATTGATTGAATAAAAAGTAGGCTAATTAAGAAAATATCAAGGGCCTACAGACTATAAACATAGACATATTTATAAACATAGACTATAAATGTTATCTACTATCAATTGAAAGTGACTTGAAGATGGAGAAAACCAGCAGTTTACCCAGAGAAAACATTAGAGCTTTGAAGCAGCAATTCACAAATAAGTCACAAAGCAGCAAATAACGATATGGTAGAAAATCACTATCACAAAACATTATTGATTCCATATTTGGTTGAGGATACTTGAGAATAGTATGTTGAGCATAAATTATTACCAGAGTAAATAGGCCTAGCAATCGACTCTGGTTTAATGTACAGATTATATTGTAGGCCTACCAGTAAAAGAATTAATCACAATCAGCTACGATACATTTTCTACAATTTACGACTGATTCTAGTATGAGCGGGTCGGGAGTGAATTGGTTTTATGTGTTTCGGTATGCTGGGTCGTGCAACTTCGTCTAGTCAAAGTTGAAATTGTTTACCGAGAATTCCACGCCAAGTTTACTGTGTCCGTTTCACATTAGCTCAGTGGCTGGGCCATTAGTCATATGCTAATGGACTCTACGTACAAGGGTTAAAATCTTGTGCGCAACTTTTTTATATATTGAATTGAGTGCTAAAAATTAGGGTTGCTGTTTGATGAAGAATTTGTAAACGCTTAGAAATACAAAATAACCTTTGCTGTCGATGCACAGATATCTAACAATCAATTAATCAAGATCCAAAAATGCCATATATATCAAGAATCGATGAAAAATATCATAGAATTGATGACTATAGTGATTGACCCGACCATAAACGTAACAAAACAGAACATCCAATCAAATGGGCTTTGTTATGTGGGAAATTTCACATTGACCTCAGAGTATCTCTAAATTCCCACATGAAGTAGGCCTATAGATCCAGGTGGCTTTGGCGATTAGCCACGCCCATCACTAGTGGTCAATTATGAGTTCTATTTGGCACTGAATCGAAATGATCATATTGAATATCAATCGTACAGTAGTTATCGTCATTTCTTAATGTCTAATCATGACTTTATCTTCGAGTGACAATAAACGACTGACCACCTGACCTGCACTAAAACGCGCACAGAATGATCACTATGATATTAGTTGGGAGAGTAGAAAGCCGGCTATTCATTTTTCAATATCAAAATCATTTTCAATACCGAAATTGAAAAGATTGATTTTGATATTGAATCAACATGATATCGAATATATCAATTTAAAAAGGCATTTCGAATTCAATCAGCAACCCTGATAAAAATGGTTTTTGATTAACTAGGTTATTCGAATAAGCCAATTTTGTACAAACTAAAACTCAAACAGTTTATTTTAGACCTGCTGAATTAAACAATCACCATCAAGGCAATTCATTGGCTCCTGACTTGCAGATATTTCAGTTGAGGTAATATTGTCATAATAGTTATAAAAGCGGGATAATATGCCTCATTCATTTTTGATGTTATCAAACTTACTACCGGTACAGTATGTTATCTAGATCCAAAATTGTAAAAAAGTTGAAATTTTAGTAGTAGGCCCACACTTTGATCATGCTAACCAAGTAAAAGAGGGGTGGGTCTACAATAAATTTGTGATGAAATTCTTGAGTTCATGACCTTTGTTTGCCTGACCCTCTGAGACGATCGTGATATTGAATGACGGCTTCTTCCTGTTCGGTGGTCTCAATAGACCCTGGTCTCATGCGCCGCAGGTTGATCATGGCGCGCTCTGGTGACTGTTCATGGAAGTGCACAAGGTAGCATGAAGCCATGACACCGCAACGACCCTTACCCATTCGACAGTGGATACCAACAGTCTGCCAAAAAAAGTGGTTGCATGAGTACACTTTAAGAATCACTCATTTTGGTGTCATGACCAGTGGCGACCGGTGTGACCTGGATAATAGGAAGTACTGCAGTTAGATTGAATAAATTGAATAATAAAATTATGCTATGAACCCATAGAATATTATTGGTGGTGGACTGCATGGCGATTTTTACGCTTATAATTCTTACACATATAAATGCAATTTTTCCATTTGAAATGCACATTACACATTTTTGAATCCAAAAATAAATTTGTATTTATTCAACTAAATTACAGTCTGTTTACCTTGTCTGCGTAGATTTAATGAAGGATTATGTGACAAAATTTGATGGTACTGCAATATTTCCAGGAACGTATTGCATCAATAGTACTGCATATAGCCATAGGGTTATAATAAATTTAGGTTCATTACGGACTTTTTGCGGCTCTAAATACACAGCTGTTAGTAGCAAGAGATGAGGAAACGGCAGCAAGAACTGCGTGGTACGATAAGCTTAGTGAACAACGCGACGTGCAGCACATTTGGGAGGTTAAATGAATGCTCTCTTTGCCCACAAACTACGCATGCAATATGGACAGGTATATTATGCCAACACGTTTAGGGTGACGAGACGTTCCGGGTTTCCCAGGACTGTCCTTGTTTTGAACTTCCTGTTCTGGCATTCCTAGTAATGTTCTCAGGATCATCAAAATGGAAGAAACATATACTAACTGGGTATTGTTTATACGTTAAGATTCGTCGTCTTGGGCCCTATAACTCATTTTCAATTAGAATTTTAAAAACTGTTATTGCCACTACATACTGGAAGTCATCTTGCAGAATTGCAGGGGGTTGTTGAAATTGTTGATCCATGGCATAAGTCAGGCTTTCCTTGCATTTCTAGCCCATCCAAAGACCAACCATTGCACGCCTTCAATTTTACAAATGCTATTTCCCCGTCTCATCATACCGACGTTGTAAATAAAAGGCATAACCACCTTGTAATTTAGCAGTGTATGTGTAGACCTAGTGTAAGCGAGTATTTAGGTACATTATAATCATGAGGGTACGAAAGTTGGTTTTTAAGGATAATTTACAAAAAGAATGGCCAAACTTGAAAAGGCTGCAATATTTGTTGTATCACTTCTTAAATTTCACATGGAATTCAAATAACTTACTTCTTAGTTTTTACCATTAACCTGTATCATTGAGTTTATAACATTACAAACTCAATGCCTGTATGCATCAAGTATAGAGGTTCTATATGCGTTGTCATCACAAAAAGTAGTGTTGAATTATAATAGAGAGAACCAAGATCTAGGCCTACTAGATAATACTATTCCCAAGGGAAAACCTCGATATTAGGAGAACTTTATACAACTTTTAATCAAGCAATGGATATTAGAATTGTAGGTAAATATGCCGTAGGCCTACATGTGAGCCGCGCGTTTTTAGGGTTATGTTAGGTAGTGTTCACAGTGGTAGTGGTAGATGGCAGTTAGGGTTGGTCAGGTAAATGTTTGAACCTTAAAATCACTGCCTTGTTAACCGAACTACCCCATTCGCCAACCCTAAGGGTGGATTGCAAAGACGGAGTTTAAACCCCGGCCTACCTCAGACGCCGTCTAAGTAAGAAATTGCATTGCAGCCACAATGCAATTTCTTACTTGGACGGCGACTAAGGTAAGCCGGGGTTTAAACTCCGTCTTTGCAATCCACCCTAAAAATTACTAAAGGTGGGTTTCATAAGCAGCCTAGGCCCTATCACCAAATGATTTTTAAAAGGTCTACAGGCCTAACCATGCCTTAATTACCTCATTAGATAGGTTACATCTCTGGCAGACATCGATAAATTTCTTAATTTGTGCTAGCGTTGGTGGTTCAAATTCTTCAACGGCTATTTCTGTCCACTTCAGCTCTGGGAAACAATAAATCGGGGGCTTTCTCTCAGGCGACAGTGTGATCAGGTGGTTAATTCCTTGTTCCACAAGATACCGAAGATTAGATTCTGATTGCGGCCACGCCATTGCTGCTAGTTCATTTTCAACTACCCACGAGAAATTCCATGGAGGATAATTGATATCAGCTTCATACTCCAAATCTAAACCGACAGACATTATTTCGCTACCACTAATCTCAAAGATAGTGGTATCAATTTTCAAAACTGATCCAAATGCACTGTGGAGTGTGGACTGTCCTATTTGCTGCTCACCGTAGTCCGTGACTATACACTACAGCCTTCTAACATGAATAAATGACCCAAGTCCCGCAGACTTCAAGATGTGGTCTATAATTTTCAATGTAACGATGACCAAATGATGAGAAAATAATGATTGAATAGTCTACATGTACTTAATTTTTTAAGGAAACTTGTCATGAGTGCGAATAAAAATACCCAAAATAATGCAAAAAATGGGAAGAGAAAATAATTCTATGCAGAAGACAGATTGTATACACACCCTATACAGAGGGCAGTGCAGTGTTTTATATATAAAGAATTTAAAAATGGTGGCTAGTTACGCTTAATTTGGATTTCCTAGTGATGATTTTGTGATGCCACTACATTCAATGTGAGTAAAGATAAAGATTTGTTCACTTTCTCTCGTTTTTTATCATCTTAGCAATATTCTGATATCATTTATAGCTAGCTATACTTCCATCTTACTGCAGTAACGATACATATGTTTTGCAATTGGTGCTGTCAAAATTGAAGTCTTGGGCCCATTTTCCAGCTTTCCCTTGTAATTCTGGAGTGTGAAATGAAGAATATATAGGCCTGCAGAACGATACCGTCAATTCTAGTTATGACATTTGATTAACGTTAATGAGTGTAGTAAAAGTAGAACGTGTTTTTATAAGTAGACACATCATTCATATTGACTAGGCCTATTATTACATGGTCTAGAACCACTATTTATTGTTTAAGTCTCAAACGTAATTACGTGTTGAACTGCTGCGCTTAAAAGAAGTTTCAAGAATCAGCTGTACCCTAGCCGAATTCGTCTCGTAATATAGAGTTCACATTACGCTTTATTATACGAATCATGTCAGATAGAATAGTAATAATTGCACAAAAAGTGCATGCAATATTGGACAAAAAGCCCCGCCTACTATCTTCTTTCGACCAGTGCCTTTAGTGGCCTAGTAGCTGTCAGTGTCATCTCAAGACAAGGGTGTTTAGGGTGTTTTTGAGAAGTAGACACACAACCGATCGCTTCACTTTCTTGCAATAGCACTTCTATCCTTTTTCCGTTCTCAGCTATATATGTAGGCCTATGAATATGTTTACGCCCAGTTTGTATTTATACAGCTTGGTACTATGGTACTAGCCAGCGAGCGAGAGTGAAACATAGAGCATGTTCAATCACGAATCGTCCCAACCGTTATTTGACCCATTCCATAGTTGGGTCGTTGTGCAATGGTGAACTTGGTTGGAGGGAGGGCTTAAGAATCGTGGGGGCTCTTTAACATTTGCTCCATCTATTCAGTCACTTGTTCAGTCTTGAGTGTCATGTTGTCATGTGTATGTATATATATATATATACATACATACATATATTTAGTGTTTATGCCTAGTCTGTTGTAGTGTTAGTGTAGGCCTATTCAACTAGTGTAACAAGTAACAACCATGAGAAGTATAATTCAAGTTTCAGAGTTTGACAAAGAAATGGAATGGAGTTGTAAAATATTGTAAGTAATCTAACATTTTAATGAATTATCATTTTGTCAACGCACAAGGTTATAAGGATAAGGGTTACTCAATCAGAAAACAATAATTTATCACACTAGAATATTTGTATGATAGTTTAAAAATAATTTGAAAATAACGCCAAGAACTATCGACGACTACCTATCCGATAACGGGATTATTTCAATAAGTGAAAGAACGAATAAATGTAATATGGTTTATAAATTCAAAATTCAAACACCAATGGAGACACAATTCGCTCTCATCAGCCATTTTCCCAGCGTTCAATATGGAAGTGGAAATTTCAGAATATGGTTCACTAAGAATAATTAGGAACAAGCAGATTTTAGCTAAGATATATATACACCTTCACCTTCTTCCCATAATGAAGAGCATTCTTTTGACAACAAATCTTATCTTGTAAAATTTAAGTTCAAAAATTGCTAGCGAAATAGGCCTAATGTAGCTAAATCTATATGTTCCAAAAAATGTATCATTCATTGATCAATTAGGCCTATACTATTTTAAAAATGAAAATGTTTCAAAATATCGTGAAATTTCAATTCCAAATTCCAACAAGTTCATTCGAGTCGTTTTCATTCGGTTGAATTTTCAGTGCTATATATATATATATATATATATATATATATATATATATATATATATATATATATATATATATGTATATATATATATATATATATATATATATATATATATATATATATATATATATATATATAATTCCTATATATATATAAGGCCTACACATCATATTTATATTAAAAGTATTTATAAAGGGCAAGGGAAATTATCACACAGTAAATGGCGCAAAAAATGTAAGAACTGAAGAAACTGAAAGAATTTCGGTTTTTGATTGATTGATTGATTGTTAGACTCAAGGTGCACAGCCGCGACTCATATTTTGCTACTTTTAGACGTAGGACTAAGGACTAGTTCATGTAATATGTTACCTTATCAAACCAGCCGGTCGGCGCTGCTTTCTTGCGTGGCTATCGGTGTAATCGATGTGAAATAACTTTGTTTGAAATAAGATCGCCGCGATACTTATTAATTATATTAATAAATAACAAAAATTAAAACTATTCAAATCCTAATTGTCCACTGAGTCTTGAAGAGAAGTTCAATGAATTGATAGTTGCGATTGTGAATGCACCTTCCATGTCTTAACTTAGTGAGGATTCACGACAGTGAAGGAGTCTGACTCGGATTGTAGAAATCGACGTATTATTGTATTATTGACATATTATATACTAGAGCACTAGGCAAACGCAGCATATTATGCGACCGAGACGCGTGGCCGAGTGGTAACACACTGAACCGTCATTCGGGAGGCCGGGGTTCGATTCCCGCCATGGTCAACCATCCTGACAGGGGTTTTTCGTGGTTTCCATCTGTCGTTCAGGTTGATACTGGTATGGTTCCTTAACAACAGGCCACGACCGACTCCTTCCCACCATCCAAAACACCTAATAAAATACCCTTTCATTTCATCATCCCATCATCTCATTCATCATCCACCCACGCCAATAAACCGTAGTCATCAGCATAGTGCGTCGTTAAAACCCAAAATATAAAAAAAACTTATTTAGCGTTGTACGATGAGCGATAAAGTGTAATAAGTTCTACCTTTGCTACTTTATCCACTCTGGTATTCTACTCACCTTGACTCATATAAAAAATATATCATTGTTGGGCAAATATCGAATCTAGAAAGCAGTGAATCTTGGCAACATAATTCTGCTATTATGTCTATATTTTTGATGAATAAAAACAGTTGATTGAATTTTTGGGGAGATTTTATTTTTCAATTTTTTTTGGCCCCGCCCAATCTTATGGGGTTTTTAGAAACTTTGAGATGATATTTCTCAAAATCGGTCCAATCGATTCACCCCAAAAACTATACAGTTGCAAGTTAAATAAGTTTGCGTGTGCAAAAAAAGTTCATGTCGATCAGTCATACGGGACTCATACCCTACGACCTAAAAAAAAAAACACTCACTCAGAGAAAGCGCTCATCTAATTATGATTTTTGTAAATAACGATGATTAGACGAGCTGCAGCGAGGATTCAATTTGGCATACTGAAAAAAATTGGTGTTCGTTTTTATGTTTTTTTTATGTTTTTTTGTCGGTTCTCCACAGGTCAAACGGCTGCAGCTGTCAACTTCAAACTTTTTTTCATTATGCTTCCTCATCTAGCTTATATCTGTATAGTTTTGTGGTATTATCGGGTGGTAACTTTTATTTTTATGAATTTTAGAAATTTCAAAAATACCCATTAGATGATTAGAATAACACGGCGAAAAAAAAATTGAAAAATTTTTATTTTCAAAGAACTTGAAATTTTGTGTGGAGTTGAATTACATATTGATACACATTTCTGGGAATTCTCAGCTTGATCGGGTGTGCTATTTTGAAGAAAAAACATGAAATGTGCTAAATTGGTACCACTCGAAGCCGTTTTTACCCATTTATAACTTAAATGTTACCCAATTGGCGAATTTAGGCAAAAGTTTGGCAAAGAAATCGACATACTATTACTTCACGCTCGTCTAACAACGCGTATATAGCGTTTTCCTAGTAATAAACACGAGGGTCGTCTCTAGGGGTGCGCGAAGAGGGCGGCTGCCAGGTGGCCAAATTTAAGGACATTTGTGACTTTGTATCAGTACCTAGGCCTATTCGTATTATACTGATCAAAAGTAGTTAAACGAGCTTTAGCGAGGAATCAATTTGACATACTGAAAAAAATTGGTGTTCGTTTTTATGTTTTTTTTTGTTTTTGTGTTTTTTTGTCGGTTCTCCACAGGTCAAACGGCTACAGCTATCAACTTCAAACTTTTTTTCATAATGGTTCTTCATCTAACTTAGATCTGTATAGTTTTGTGGCATTATCAGATCGCACCTTTTTTTTATGAAATTAAGAAATTTCAAAAATGCCCATTAAAATAACACGGCGGAAAAAAAAAATATTTTTATTTAAAAAAAAAAATGAAATTCCGCGTGAAGTTGATTTACATTTTGATACACATTTCTGAAATGTTTTAGCTTGATCGGGTGAGCCATTTCGAAGACAAACCATAAAATGTGCTAAATTGATAGCACTCGAAGCAGTTTTTACCCATTTCCAACTTAAATGTCACCCAATTGGCGAATGTAGGCAAAAGTTTGGCAAAGAAGTCGACATACTATTACTTTCCGCTCGTCTAACAACGCGTATATAGCGTTTTCCTAGTTAGACGAGCTTTAGCGAGGATTCAATTTGACATACTGAAAAAAATTGGTGTTCGTTTTTATGTTTTTTTTTTTATGTTTTTTTGTCGGTTCTCCACAGGTCAAACGGCTACAGCTATCAACTTCAAACTTTTTCTCATCATGGTTCCTCATCTAGCTTAGATCTGTATAGTTTTGTGGCATTATCGGGTGGTAACTTTTATTTTTATGAATTTTAGAAGTTTCAAAAATACCCATTAGAATAACACGGCGGTAAAAAAATTAAAAATTAATATTTTCCAAAAAAATGAAATTTTGTGTCAAGTTGAATTACATCCTGATACACATTTCTGGAAATTCTCAGCTTGATAGGGTCAGCCATTTTGAAGAAAAAACATGGAATGTGCTAAATTGGTACCACTCGAAGCAGTTTTTACCCATTTATAACTAAAATGTTATCCAATTGGCGAATTTAGGCAAAAGTTTGGCAAAGAAGTCGACATACTCTATTTTTCCGCTCGTCTAACAACGCGTATATAGCTATATAGCGTTTTCCTAGTATATTCAAATATCACTGTTATTGAATGATGGATTAATTCAGCGTTCTATTTGCTTGAACAGCCATATTTTGCAAAATTAGTCTTGTTGAAATCCATGTACCGGTATTCCAGAAATTTTGTGTTGTTCCTAAAACCCGTAGAATCGTACTAAAAAAGTGAATTTTCAAAAATTTGCCTCTAATTCACCTTAAAGGTAAAATCCACCTTGATAAATTCACCTTGCAAATTCACCTTTTATATAGACACTCAGTTTTGGGGGCAGCCGGGCAGCACAATTGAGAGCTTCTCCGGGGCGCTCGGCTAAAATTACATAAAACGACCCTGCAGCTACAAATGTTGGTTTTGGCGTCATTTTTTATTTCGTTAGTAGAATGATATTGGCATCTGAAGTCTGAACCTCATCCGAAACACGCTAAACCGTATTATTGAACCACGCATATATGGCGTTTTCCTAGTTAGACGAGCTTTAGCGAGGATTCAATTTGACATACTGAAAAAATTGGTGTTCGTTTTTATGTTTTTTTTTCATGTTTTTTTGTCGGTTCTCCACAGGTCAAATGGCTACAGTTATCAACTTAAAACTTTTTTTCATCATGGTTCCTCATCTAACTTAGATTTGTAGTTTTGTGGCATTATCGGGTGATAACTTTTATTTTTATGATTTTTAGAAATTTCTAAAATACACGGCGAAAAAAAAGAAAATATTTTTATTTTCTCAAAAAATGAAATTTGGCGTGAAATTGGATTACGTTCTGATACACATTTCTGGAAATTCTCAGCTTGATCGGGTGAGCCAGTTTGAAGAAAAAAACATGAAATGTGCTAAATAGGTACCACTCGAAACAGTTTTTACCCATTTATAACTTAAATGTCACCCAATTGGCGGATGTAGGCAAAAGTTTGGCAAAAAAGTCGACATACTATCACTATCCGCTCGTCTAACACCGCATATATGGCGTTTTCCTAGTAAATACAACAATATCATATGCGAAATAGCGAAGTATACGACCTATATTTAGAATGCTCGGCTAATAATCAGTTTTAATTGCTCACGATCCTACTAGAATTCTCTAGATAGGCCTATCATCTTTTAGTTAAAACTTTGGAGGAAAGTGAAACATTGAAGTGAAACAACAGTACTTTGATATGCATTTCGCCACCGGCCTATGCACTGGGCATTGCGCGGTTGCCCAGTTGGCCCAGTCCGGCACTGGCCTTCATACTGTTTTTATTATTATTTGTAATTGTATCGTGCTGCTATCAGTAAGCCTTTGCCTAGTAGCTAACACTTTGCACTTACTTTCGCTATACGAGTAAGGCCCGGTATTACCAAGTCTAGTTAGCCTTTATCTGACAGTTCAAACTTGTTATCACCATGGTTACCTATGGTATTTGTTCTCACCAACTCTCAGATAAATACTAACTGGACTTAGTAATACCGGACCTAAGAGTGCATATTTTGCCATTATGTCGTAATAAGCTTACTTTATGTAATGGTTATTTATAGTTTGTGATTGTGCCTATATCTGTAAGATACAAGCCGAGTTGAAACTAGAAACATTATTCTCCTAATTGAAACTCGTAAACTTTCCTGATTAGAAATATCTCAAAATATTTGAAAACCGTAACTGAAAACATGGGAGTTTTGAATTATTTCAGTGTGTGGTGTGTGGTCGAGTGGTAGCACGCTAAACTGTCATTGAGGCGATCGGAGTTCGATTCTCGACGCGGTCGACCGTCCTGCCAAAGGTTTTTTGTGGTTTCTCTCTGTCCTTTAGGTTCATAATTGGATAATTCCTTTACAACAGGCCACGACCGACTCCTTCCCACTATTCAAAAACACATAATAAAATAATAACTGTGCAAGGCACATTTGTGTCTACTGATTTTCTATGAATTTCAAAAGTTGGGCGTCCAATTCAGTCAACACTAAAACTGCAGTACAATGTGTTGTTAATTTCTTCTCAATAATTCTTTCGTAAATCGTACCCCTATCTGAATCCCCGGAAAAATATCCCTAACCAAGTAGTAATACTAATATTTGTGTCCCTAACTTTCTGATTGCGAAAATATCGAATCCCATGCGTAAATAGTTTTTGGACAGTATTCCGAATTACATTTTCGGCTACAGGCGAACTCCGAACGAACCTGAGTTAAACTCATGGACTTACCCAGTAGCATATTCAATCTCAATGCCAGTAGTAATCATAGACTTTTGTCAATGGGTAAACTTAGCCTTTAGAACATGGAAAAAATTGAAACACTGTCCAAATTAGGCCTAAATCTAATGAACTTGATGATCAGCACGTATATTTTGTTATTCTGTGATGAAGTAATCTTTTATTTTATATTCAAAAAGTCGTCAAAATTAATTTCAAGTAGCCTATGATACAGTTTATTAAATCAAATTCTAACAAACCGTCTTTGCTCGAGTTCGCTGGGATATTTTTCCGGGATATTTTTTCCGCTTATCCCGTTATCTACTACTAGGAAAACGCCATATATGACTATATTGTTAGACGAGCGGATAGTAATAGTATGTCGACTTTTTTGCCAAACTTTTGCCTACATTTGCCAATTGGGTGACATTTAAGTTAGAAATGGGTAAAAACTGCTTCGAGTGCTACCAATTTAGCACATTTTATAATTTTTCTTCAAAATGGCTCACCCGATCAAGCTGAAAGTTTTCAAAAATGTGTATCAGAATGTAACTCAACTTCACGCAAAATTTCATTTTTTTTGAAAATATTTTTTTTTTCGCTGTGTTATTCTAATGGGTATTTTTGAAATTTCTAATTTCCTTAAAAATAAAAGTTACCACCCGATAATGCCACAAAACTATACAGATCCAAGTTAGATGAGGAATTATAATGAAAAAAAGTTTGAAGTTGATGGCGTAGCCGTTTGACCTGTGGAAAACCGACAAAAAAACATAAAAAAAGAACATAAAAACATAAAAACGAACATCAATTTTTTTCAGTATGTCAAATTGAATCCTCGCTAAAGCTCGTCTAATTACTTCATAATAATAGTATTATTA
>OZ023326.1:56429616-56474616 GCA_964007535.1 Brachyptera risi
AATCATGATTGTGGTTTTTTAGACATTTAGTGCGTGTGTGAGGGGAGGGGGGCGTGCTGAATCAGGTGCCTCTTGAATTTGTTGTGACAAAAGAGTTACTTCTAACTACTTCCAATATATACTTGTATCAACGGAAGAAGGTTCCGAGCGACCGTTCCCCGTCCTACACCGCTAGCGCACGGATGGTTCTTTCTTGTCTATACAAGTATAGGGCCCCATTAGTGATCCTCGGACTTGGGTGATGGGTGATGTAGTATTAGTAAATACAGATTTGAACCAAAAATAAAAGTATTTTTCTATTTGGCTAGACAAATCATTCTTTCTTATACCCGTACGTAACAAGATATCTTTGTATACATAAGGGTGAGTGTATCAAATATGATATATACACCGTATACCGTATGTAGCACTACGAAAGAATACACATTTATCTGATATGGCACAGAATATAAAAGGTATTAAACTAACAGAAAACGTACTTTTACTTTTGGTTCACATTCTACAAGAATCGATGATCGACACTTTTATGGTACCGTATCATCTCATGTAAATTCCACAAATGCAAACACTTTCAATTATTAAAAATAGTGAACTATTTTCTTACAAATCAAGAGAGAACGACTATACAGGAGAGTCAATACGTCATAATGATGCCTTTAATAATTCCATCCATTTTAATGGCCGACTGCTACAGTATAGTAACTATATAGTATTGTAACTTATACTTTAGATATGTATATCTTTCTTAAATGCATACTTTATATATAATTATAGTTGCATGAACTGCCAATGTCAGGATACATGGTTTGTAGTGAGATCTGTGCTCCATGACCATATTTAAGAGCCGCCCCTGTGGCTCATTCAGCTAAGGCAATGCTTTAGAAACTAGAATTAGATTGTTCAAACATGAATAGTGTGTAATATCCAACGCCACCCACGGGGATATACTGGCATTGCATTCGTTACTTTGCTAGACGACTTTGTTGTTTGACAGTGTCAATTTTATAATGAAATAATATGGAATGTTTTTGTTTTTCATGCCCAACAATGGCAAACTTTACTTTATCTAGCAAATAAATATATATGGTGAAAGATGAGAACAATATTTTGCAATGTGACATTCTATTGAATTCGCGATTGAATTTAATCGTTTTTCTGCCACAAGATTACGATTTTGTTTGAAACTATTATTCACTCTTTGAACTTTGAAGGTCCACACCCTACACTGCATGAATAAATGACAAGCTGAACTAGTTCGATCAGAATGCTAATTTCGCGTGCTATTGCTGTTGATTTGATATGGTTTGATGCAGGCGGACATATCGACCCCCACAAACCGATGTCGCCTTCAATGACGGCTGAAAACTACCAAACGACAACGGGGAGCTATAACTTGAGACGGTTGATCGAGCTGGCTATCACATATGTGCACACGTGATTTGTTTGATTCTTTTTTTGTTATTATAATTTTCGAGTCCGAATCGATTCACTGGCGACTGTGAATGATTATCGAAGGTGGCCTCACTATAGTGTTGAAAGTTCGACATTCCCGGTAGTTCGTGGTAATCGGCAGTATAGTAGGGCCACTACAACCGACCGATGGTACATTTTACATTTGTCGCTTGCGGAATGAATGAATGAATGAATGATTGAGGTTGGAATTATTATATATATATGTATATATATATATATATATATATATATATATATATATATATATATATATATATATATATATATATATATATATATATATATATAATACATAATATAAAACAATTATTATATAATATATTATATATAATAATATTATTATATATAATATATTGATATTTAATATTGGTTTGATTCCTGAATGTTCGACCATCCTGACAGGAGACTTTTTCGTAGTTTCCCTCTGTCGTTCAGGTAAATACTAAGAATTGGCCACGATCAACTTCACTATCAAAAAACACTTACAATTATTAATTCATCATTTTATGTATATATATATATATATATATATATATATATATATATATATATATATATATATATATATATATATATATATATATATATATGTATGTGTATATATATATATATATATATATATATATATATATATATATATATATATATATATATATTTATATTTATATATATAAGCTATCAAGGCCACCTTGAGAGCATTTTTTGTTTTTTAGTCACATGAATACGATAGGAACCTGAAAATTTAGAACAACAATAGTATGACATTTATTCACGAGAAATTGATAACTCTTTTTCGTTTTTATTATTTTTTCATTCCCCCCAAAAATGTTACAATAAAGTCTGCAAAGTGGCCTCATGAAAGTGTATGAGGGTAATAAGGCCAAATCATTTATTATTTAGACAAACAAACTAATCATCAGAACGAGAATATGTTCTAATTGACACATTCCCTTCAAATTTTCTTTAATGAGTATGAGTTTATTAAAACCTAGTACATTTTAATATATTAAATGTTTCTTCTAGTACTTATAAAATATTAGGTCAGCGTATTCAGAATCTGAGATCTGATAGACAATGGAATGAAAAAGGCGCAATCTTCAAGCTAGAAACATGAAATCCATACCGTTTTCCTCGGACGAAGCCAAGAAATCATAATATAGCGATGATAATAGTGATGATAATATATCATCACATATATCATGATATATTTTTTCACTATTTTGAAAAAATCAAACGCATCGAATATACTAGCGAGTGGCCTTATTACCCGAAGTAGCCTTATTATACCTAAAACATATAATTTTATTCTTTTATAAATAACCTCTCATCTCATCATCTCATATATTTTTCGCCAACGCCAATAGATCTTAGTCATCAGTACAGTGCGTCGTTGAACCCAATAAAAATAGCTGGATTACTCAGTCGCCGGAAGAGACTTGCGAATCTATAGGCCTACATTAATATTTAATTGTTCACTTCTTATTGAAAGTGTTCATTTAGACCTTCGAGAAGTAAACGTAACGAGGATTTGTCATATTGTTATAGCCTTGTTATATCACAACAGTCGGGGACGATATTAATCTGTAGTTGAGTAAATATATATAAAAGTACGATAATACATAATAATAATGCAAAGAGGCAACAAACATTATGAAGAGGGTGATAGATTTAGAGCTTGAAGCATAAGTAAAAATCTCTTTGCTACCTGGTCAAACCAGTCGACCATGTTATATTGCATAGGATTTAACAGGTATCAAACGACATAAACAGACTTTTACTTATGCTTCAAGCCCTATACAACACTGTGAATGGTATACGGTAGATTTGTTACGCAATTATTTTGTCGTATTTTCACCCCAATTCATGGGCGTCGGCAGGAAAAAATTTAAGGGTGGGCAAAATATCCCAAATTTGAAAATGCACAAGTAACAATGGGAAGGAGAAGGTTGGAGGGCTCCCTCCCCAGTCCTCACGTTGGATTTTTTGAAATTCCATCGTTTTATGGTGTTTTGGGAGGTTCTGTGACTATTTAATTAGCTCCTGATTTTTATAGAGGAAGAAGACAGTGTATGTTGAAATGGTTGAATTCTATGCAAGTAGTTAATTTCCTATTCATCTTTTTAAATATTTTATCATTCAAATAAGCCAAAACGAGTTATGAGAATCTGATTGGTCTGTATGATACCCAATATCAAAATTTCTGTGGTCAAATTTTGGCTGGAAATGCAATGATATTAATTAATGCTCATCGTGTACCTTTTTCTGTGTAGAATACGTAATCTGATTCCTTCGTTATACAATATGTTTGTTTCGTCGCGCCTACTTTTGAAACAAACCGTTGTTAATATTTACAGAATCTATAATACATTTCTCCAATGCCTAATCCAAGATTCTCGAAACTTGCCGCCAAGCCCAGTGAAGATCAACTTCTTTCATATTGTCAACCAAGTTCATACAAGCTAGACATTCTAGGAAATAAGATGGCCCAATAAATCATATTCGTCAGTCGGCGAAGGTAAGGCCAATTGCCTTCCTACCCGCCTACCCCAGTCACATCAGACTATGTACAAGACATGTTGAAATGTGTTATCGGTACAGTCGGTACTTACAAAGTTTCGAAAAACATAATTGATTAGAAAAGAGAACAAATTTAATTTTTAAATCAATTTCTGCCTGGTCCTAGGTGAGGGGGGGGGGGTAAGTGCACCCCCTTGCCTCCCCCAACCGACGCCCATGCCCCAATTAAGTACCACACATGATTTTCTTACATTTTCTCACGTTATTGAGTGTACTGGGTCTAAACAAGTAGTCAGACAATCTTGGAAAGTATTCTATTACAAAAAGGGAACTCGTGAATGAATAATTACACTCATATAAAACTTGTTGATATAAACTTCAAAAGTAATAATTCCAGTACGTGTCCCAGTATTGACCTGAATGTCAGAGGAGAACCACTAAAAACCAGGATGACAGGATGGTCGACCATGGCGGGAATCTAGCCCCGGTCTCCTGAATGACGGTTCAATGTATTAACCACTCGGTCACTCGTCTCAGTTATACTTTACTTTTTGAAAACGTTCAACAAATGAATACTTCCACGAGCTCCCTACAGATGGCATTAGTTGTCTCATACACTAGCGATGTTTACAGTGAGCAACTTGCGTACTATTTCCCCTCTTCCCCTAAATCTTTTCGTGATCGCCGCGCAACGCTTTTTGTAACTTTACTGACATACTTTGTGTTTATGTGGCCAGCCTGCCACTTGGTTGTTCATTGCCGTCGTATAATTTCACGTCATTTTGTTGGTGTATTGTTTACAGACCTTCTGTTGTTTCACGAGAATATAATTCAGATTTTGTGATAGAAGAAACAAGTAAGATGAATCGTTCTAGTTGGTGTTATTGATCAATTTCGTTGTGGTTGTAGGAAATAAATAGTCGCGTTAAAACTGTAGTGCTGAGAAGTGTGAATAACATGGAGCACTATATAGTTCGTGTACTTTAGGTGGTTTAGGGACGAAAACTAAGTGAAATCGAATTGAATATTGTTTTGTAAATACATTATTTACTACTTTGTTATTTGTGTGATCATAGACGTCACGGAATATCATCAAGAATGGTTATTCGGTAAGTTTAATCATTGTTCAAGTTAAAAACAACACGTTTTCTAGGAGCTAGTTTTTTTTGTATCTTCAAGTTGTTCACCTTTTATGTAGTATCCTACCATCAGGTCAAATTGGTTGTTCGATCCAATGGATAGAACTGCAATCATGCTCAATCTCCGCTGCCTCCTTTTCGGACGTTGTTCGAGAATGTACGTTTTTCCTAGTTTCATAAAAAAATCTGCTATGTGGGTCTATAGGCCTAGACGTACTGAAACTCGAGCACTGTAATATAATATTGCTCTTTTTCCGAAAGATATTTTCTATTGTTTACGTTCAAAACGCGTAAAAAGCGAAGTTGTAGGATACGATCCTCTCCCTACGGCATTTAATTTTTATCCTTAGCAGTGTTGAATCCAGCTCGTCGTTTGTCCCCCCCCCCCCCCCCCCCCTTCGAGATAAAAAGATCGAGTGCTAGGGTAGGGGTAGGCATATATAGTGTATTCAACACTCATCCTTAGGCTATGTGGAGTTATTTGTTTTGCGCATTCAGTTTCTTTTGAAGAAGTGTAGAACCATGTATAGAAACGTTTCACTATAGTATGTTTTCGACAATATTCAAGGCTCTTAGAAAAATATTCTTTTATATATTTCAATTCTACATCTATACCTAATTGTGCCTATAATAAGTATAGTGAACCCTATGCATTTTGTTTTAACGGGTGAACATAAATTTTTTGTTCTTGAACAAAAAAAAACTCGGGCCTTATAGTCCAATTACACCACTTGGCACATTCTACCTTGAGTCCTATTCCGTGGTCATCGAAGTAGGTTCTTGGTTTTCTTTGATTTTCCATTCTCATGGAAAAGGAATTGGTATTTGGCTCAATTTGTTGTTACACGCATGTAGATAAAAACATCCCCTCTCTTCACTGTCCCAGCTGATGACCTGACGATGTGACCTCGTATCTGACCTCCATAATGAAATATCGTCTCCCGTGTTTATCTGTCAGGACTTCGTGATCGCCATACAGGCGACCTAGTTCCTTCATCGAGGATATGTTTTTGTGCTTAGAATAATACACTTGCATCCACAAAAGTAGACGCGAACCACCCGCGCGCTAGTGATGTTCAATCGCTGGACGCTCGGTCCGAACCTTCTTTCGTGCATACAAGTAAAGGGTAGGTTGCAGTGCGCACTGTAGGAGGGTATATCATATATCTTCAGTGTAAGTAGACGTAACGGTCGTTCAGGACAACCAAGTTCATGCAACAAGATGTTTTGAGTTACCATATCGTGACTACGTATTGATGTTTTTCAATATTTCGTCTTGATTCGGTGATGGTCTCTCCCGTAAGTTACAGCCCATCGGTCGGTGTACATGTCCAGCAGGGCAGTGGTAAATTCCAATTTTGTGAGTCGTATTATTTTAAATGAATACCGACATGAAACGTGTTGTAAATAACCGCATTATGTCTCGGGAAGCAGCTGAATATACCAACTTTATATTATACACAGCTTGCTATAATGCTCTATATTTTATTATGTTCTGCATCTAGATCCGGTGTTTCGAAAATGACATCTGCTTTTCTGCCATGTGCTGATCGTGCAGGACGTGCCCTTTTGTTTCCTGGCAGTTCATGTTCTTGCATGTACAACATGCTATCTATTGGATCGGCTATCATTTTACAAACACTAAACACTATTCCTCACTAATTTATTCTCATTTCTCTTTTACTCACTACATTGACGAGCATGTGGATGCCCCTGTGCCCTCATGCGTATGAGTTGTGTGGCATGTCAGAGCTGTTTTTTCGTGTTTTTTTCTCTCAAGGTATCATTCCGTAGAAAATTTATATCAATATATATTTGTGGTGTGTGTACGCGTGGTGTTTCTTTCCTTGTGAACCTTTCAGGCGCTCGGAACTCGAAATTCTGTCATTTCTGTGGGTGTTCCGAGGGGTTAACAACTCGCAATTTGGTGTAGGCCTACACCTGATTTCAGAGTTTTCAAGGATTCCAAGAAATTTCAGGAATTTCAGGAATTTCAAGGGAATTTCACGAGATTTCAGTGATTTCAGTGATTTCAAGTGAATTCAGAGATTTCAAGTGAATTCAGGGATTTCATGGAGTTTCAGGGATTTCAAGATTTGTCAACCCTTCGGAATGTCCGTACTTTCAATGGTTTTACCTTTTTTGGCAATGTTGATCTTTTTATGTAGGCCTACCCATTACCCAGTAAGGTGCTGTAGTCTGACTGAAGATTACGTTGTTAGCTACTTTTCATGTGCCTACTTCTAAGCAAAACTGTTTTTCGGTCTCGTCATTATTATTTCTTTTTTAGACGAGCTTTAGCGAAGATTCAATTTGACATACTGAAAAGAATTGGTGTTCGTTTTTATGTTTTTTTTCATATTTTTCTGTCGGTTCTCCACAGGTCAAACGGCTACAGCTATCAACTTCAAACTTTTTTTCGTTATGGTTCCTGGTCTAACTTAGATCTGTATAGTTTTGTGGCATTATCGGGTGGTAACTTTTATTTTTATGAATTTTAGAAATTTCAAAAATATCCATTAGAATAACAGCGGAAAAAAATATATTTTCCCAAAAAATGAAATTTTGCGTGAAGTTGAATTACATTTGATACACATTTCTGGAAACTTTCAGCTCGATCGGGTCAGCCATTTTGAAGAAGAAAACATGAAATGTGCTAAATTGGTACCACTCGAAGCAGTTTTTACCCATTTCTAACTTGAATGTCACCCACTTGGCGAATGTAGGCAAAAGTTTGGCAAAAAAGTCGATATACTATTACTATCCGCTCGTCTAACGACGCATATATATGGCGTTTTCCTAGTAAATGTCACGTCACTCATATTCAGCATTATTATCAAATTGTAATCATTATTATTCGAGTAACTTCGTGGTGTCAGCCAGATGTGATCCATATTTCATTTTCGTTTGTAGTTTCACTTTCATCTTTCTTATCTTTTTGTTGCCACTGTTCGTAAGTATAGTCCATCTACCACCTTGTATCCTTCATGTTGAGTCAGTGCATCTTCACATTGAGTATATAGATATATACGGTCGTATATATATACATATATATATATATATATATATATATTTATATATATATATATATATATATATATATATATATATATTTATTTATTTATATATATATATATATATATATATATATATATATATATATATATATATATATATATATATATATATATATATATATATATATATATATATGCTAATCATAAGAATATATTTTAAACATTCCGATACAATATCCTCATAAGAAAATTTGCCCATCAAAAATTATTTGTACATGTACTATAAATTATAATCCAGGCGTTATGTAATTATCTGCACGTGGAAGTTATTCAATTTCGAAGCCTTGTGCGATCTCGACCGTGCACAGATAGTCGTGTAGTCCAGTGGTTCTCAACCTATGGGTCGCGACCCAAGAGTGGGTCGCGAGGGGGTTCGACGTGGGTCGCGTCGTCTCGGAAAATAACAATAAAAAAATAGACAAATATTGATCAAATTTGAATTAGAGAGAACGGCGTATTACTTTTTTCAAAACATTGAAAGGTTGAAAGTCGCAGCGACTTTCAACCAGTGCTTGCTGGGCAGTTCCGGTCCTGCATGGGTTCGACCGAACTTGTTCTGAGTGTCCATCCTCACACACCCTCACGCAGCTAGCCTAATGTATTTCCATCAGAGTTCTTCCTAAAGTTATGTCGTGTGTCACTCTCTTCTGCCTGAATGCTAACAAAAACACCCGAGCGTCAATACCAAAGGAGGATTTTTTCACTCTCTCAAGATGAGACAAGTGTATGTATTATGTGTTGTTCCAAGAAATGTAGGGTATTTTAGCCTGTGAATCTGGAAATAACCATCTCTAAATTCTAGTTTTAGTGTCTCCATTGCAGTTGACGAGTGTAGAGTGCTAAAAAAAACTCCCAAACACTATTTAATTATATGTTTTTCAAGTGGTTTATTATTTATAAGTTTTTACTAAAAAACAATAGAATTATATTCATATTAATAGTGAACAATACTTGGGTTACTATCATATTAAGTGTATCAAGTGTGTGTCAGTGCTCGATTTATAATTATAAAACTATCCCTCTATTCTTAACTGCTGTAGTAATTAATCAGTTTTAGTTGGTAAACGTTGAGTTGCAAACGAGTGTGGATTAATCATGTCGCGTAATAGTACCTTAAGTTCGTTCGGTTTTATTTCTCAGTCTAGTTCGGAAAAGCGCAAAGATAGTGATCAGGAACCGAAAATCGAAAATGAGAAAAAAGTTTGTAAAAGTACCAACAAGAGAAAATACGACCCATCATACATTCAGTTTGGTTTCTCATTCACAGTTACGAACGACGGACAATTGCCATTATGTGTTCTGTGTGGTAAAACACTCAGCAATGAGTCGATGAAACCCAACAAACTGAGGCGACACCTGGAAAGTGAACATGCATCGGTAAAAAACAAACCGATTGAATTTTTTGAAAGGAAGAAACATGATGTTAAAGGTCAACAAAAACTCATGACAAATACTTTGAACGTATCCACTGCGGCTTTGCGAACGTCATTTTCGATATCATATCGAATTGCCAAATGCAAGAAACCCTTCACAATTGGTGAAGAATTGATAAAGCCTTGCATTATTGACGCATGCACCGCGATTTTGGGTGACGCGGCATGTAAGCAGATTAATCAGATACCCCTTTCAAATGATACTGTGACAAGAAGAATTGCCAGTATTGCTGATAATATTGAGGAACAATTAATTGTTAGAATAAAAAAATCCCCATGTTTTGCAATTCAGTTGGATGAATCGACCGACGTCGCAAACAAAGCTATTTTATTAGTTTACGTTCGTTATATGTTTGAAGGGGAAATGAATGAAGATTTGTTACACATTTGTGAACTACCAAGTCGGACCACTAGTAGTGAGGTTTTTCGCGTAATGGACGAATATTTAGTAAGTAAAGAGTTGTCGTGGAAATGCAACGTTGGTATATGTACCGATGGAGCCGCAGCTATGACTGGTAAACATTCAGGGGTGCAGAAACTGGTTGAAAATGTGGCAGCAGAAGATTTACAGATGACACATTGTTTCATTCACCGGGAGATGTTGGCATGCAAAAAAATGATTCCGGCATTACACGACGTATTAAGTGAGAGTGTTAAAATTGTAAATTTCATCAAAGCTAATTCACTCAATTCCCGATTATTTACGATTTTGTGTAACGAGATGGGTGCAAATCATTCGACTCTACTATTACATGCTGAAGTGCGTTGGCTATCTCGCGGAAAAGTTCTCACGCGTTTGTATGAACTGAAAGACGAAGTGAGAGCTTTCTTACTTGAGAGGAACAACTCGTTAGCAAAACACTTTTTTGACACTGACTGGTTAGCCAAACTGGCTTACCTATCTGACATGTTTGGCTTGCTCAACGACTTGAACCTGAGCTTGCAAGGACCGATGGCAGACCAGTTCAGAATGGCACACAAAATTGAAGCTTTCAAGCGAAAGCTCAAAGCGTGGGAGGGACGAATTAAGAACGACGTGTTTGATATGTTCACGTCTTTCTCAAAGATTGTCGATGAAGACGGATTCGAATTTGATTTGACTGAAATGAAAAATATTATTATATTGCACCTCAAAAAACTTGACGAACAATTTGAGTTGTACTTTCCAAAGGAATCCGATCCTAGAATCGGCAACATGTGGATTGTCGATCCTTTCTCAGACTCAGAAAATAATCTGACGTCAGCTAATGCCGATAAACTAATTGAACTTAGCAGTGATACCGCTCTTAAAATTCAGTTTAAAAATAATTCATTGTCACAGTTTTGGTTCAATGTCAAGAGTGAATATCCCACACTGAGTGAAATAGCCATCAAAAAACTTCTGCCGTTCCCTTCGTCTTATTTGTGTGAAACAGCATTTTCCGCAATGGCGTCAATCAAAACGAAGTACCGGAATCGCCTGAATATTTCTGCACCACTTCGAATTGCTGTGTCCAAAATAGTTCCAAATCTTGACGTTCTTGTAAGAGAAAGTCAAGCACAAGGATCGCACTGAAAGGTCTGTAATTGAACTATTTTTCAATGATTTTGACTAGTTTTTGGTTTTCAATCAAAACAATTTGTAGGCCTATACCTTTTAGTTAGCTCACTGCCTTGAGTATTCACCACCCATATGAATTATTATATTGCAAAATTCACCATAACAAACAATTTGATCCCAACTTGACATAACCAGGACATTCAAATTTAATTTTGAATATATCAGGTCGTGGTATTATTTCATATCATGAGGTGGGTCGCGGAACCCAAAAGGTTGAGAACCACTGGTGTAGTCAGTCATTCATCTAGTGACTAGTTTGAAATACCTTGATGAAATCTTAGCAAGAATATGACTAAGAATATTATCGACTTGCGGACTCACGCACGTCGGCTCGGTTGTACTTCAGAGAGTGAAGGTATAGTTTCGTATGACATGTCGCACATGTTGTCGGCTTCTGTAACAGCTGTACGCGCGTGGATCAGGCTGGCTCCGGGTAGTGCATGAAACAGTCATATCCACGAGATATGAAAGCTCGAAACCACCCAGGCTCCCGGAACTTCTTCCATGGATAGAACTCATACAAGAATAAGTATTTCTGCTGAGACAAAACTATCTCCTGCCATGCCCACCCACATGTGCATCACGCGTGTCTGTGTGTGTTTGTAAATAAGTGTCATCCCAGACAAATGTTCACGTCCATAGATCTCAATTACCGGTTCAACTTTCATCAAGTTTTCATTAGATTTATACATGTCTGATCTTATGTGCACTTTTTGAAAATTCACCCATTCAACGAGAATGAGGTATTTTCCGTAGTGCCTAGAACAATAATAGTGAAGTCATGCAGATAGATTTTCAACCGCAGTTCTTACCACAATAATACATCTTGTGATGCAATTATAGAGTAGGTTTAATAGAGACGAGGGTTACACGATTATTTTGAAATTGAAAATATTTTGTTCCATTTAATTCGATAAAGCCACTGACGACCTATGCAACCAAAAAGTAATCCTCGTGGCTCTATTGTAGGCCTAGGCTATACTATTTTTATCACACTATGAATTTATGATAAATACAAGAGATGGCTCATTTTTAAGAAAACTGTTGGAACTATAAAAATTCCAAATACGTCTAGAGCTATATTGAACTTTGCCGTAGTGTTCCATCCAGATGGTGCCTTCCTCGTTTTCATGATGAAACCTTTTTATCGAATCTTCTGTACATTTTTGTTTTAGAAAATAGTATAGTAAAACAACCGAACTGTTGTATTACAGTTGGATTTCAACAATATTGTTCAAGTTTCATCAGTTTTAGCTGTTACCTTCAACCTTTTCCTTTTTTTTTACCAAGTTACTTGATTCTTGACTAATTACTGTAATGTGTAGGCCTACTCGGGCCCACGAGAAAATAGGGTCGAGGGATCAACTATGTCACAACTATTTCATTCACATTCATTCAGTGAGGAGTGAGAGAGTGTAATAATAATGTTGAATAGCCTTATAAGTAAGCTACTTGCTGGATGTTGATGAGAATGTTGGGGCATAGGTGTACCTATAAACTATAAAGACAAATAGTCGAATACGGGAAACAGGGTGCGAATCTAAAAGTAGGCCTAATACATGTCTTACATAAAATGTACTAATTTCGAGTTGATTTGATTTGCTGAAATTATACCACCCAGGTGATGATACCATTCTAGTAATTGACGCATAACTTTGACTACTCATATTCCGTCTTTCTTATATATATCTATACTTACCTCTTTCGTGGAAACACCACTATGATTTTGCATAACTAATTCCTCTGCTATGGCTAATAAAAAGGTACAAGGGTGGGCCTACTAGGTTTATTATAAAAATGTATATAAAAATTGTATATATAAAGTTGGCTGTAAATTTGGAATTCCTTTCTTATATATAGCGTCAAGTAATGCATCCTTTTCCTCGTTGCTGTTGTGTGTGGTTTCCTATCGGGTTTTATGGAAAGTGTTTTGTGTCGTGCAGTTCGATTCAAATGAAACCGCCTCGCCTTCCGTAACATGCTTCAGAGGAGACCACAGCATTGGCGTTGTGAAATGACCGAGAGAGTATGAAATGCAAAAAAAAGTTATGCAAGTTATCTGTTTGCAAACTCGAAATATCTTCGTAACCTACTAGTTTATCGACAAAAAAATTCGGTCTGATTTAAAAAATCTTTGGCCTGACGTATGAGAAACGAATACTTCCATTACTGGTGCTCATCTAATAATTTAGAACTGTCAAGTTTTGGGTAACAATTGGCCAGGTGGATTTTGGAAATTGATAGGCTAATTCAAATTTGGACTATACCCATATGCATAACATTTCCCCAAAAAGTGAAGAAAGTGTACATCCGAAATATTTTTAATTTCATCGAAATGTGAGGACAATGACGGGCATATTTAGGTTCAAAGCCAAGGTGTGTAGGTTTCGAGTACATTTTGTATAAATATCTCGCTCATATTTACAAGCCATATGCAAAGTTTTGTGAAGTATAGTGTTCACGTTCAGCGAAAATAATAATTTTTGTGAAGATTTTTGTTCTATGCCGTCGTCGTCAATTATCTATGCTCAATATACTACTTTTTTAATATTCTGAATAAAATTAATTCATATAACATTTTTAAATTTATATTTAAATCAATTTATTCAAAATAGTGAATTCATATTTCATACTGGTTTTCCTCAGAAGTTATTCAACCGATTTTCTCTAAGAGTTGTTGGCGTGCAGTTCGAAGTTGAATCTCGCTTACAGAAAGTGTCGTTATGATCAATCGAACCATCTGCCCTGCAGCGCGTACAAAAAAACGTAGCCAGGCCCCTACGGTAGCGTCACTAATTTCAGTCGCATAGAGGTCTTCACTAAAGATAATATTATAATGAAATCGAAAGGAAGATCGAATTTTCACGTGCATTGCGCTATATTTCTGTTCGAAGAACGCACGACACAATTTTCTCTAAGCCAGTATTCGATTTCGTTGTGCAAGTGTAGGCCGACTCGATAAACTAGAAACAATATACAGTGCATGCTATTTTTAATATACGATTCCTATTTGGAATCTATCTTAGGCCTACTGATATTGCCTGAGAGAGGGAAAGAAAGACAGGTTTTCAAAATGAAAATGAAATCGCATTTTTATAGACCATCAAAAACATATAGAAAATCGTTTTCATTTTCGACTTTTTTTATAGCAGCATGTCCATATGGCGTCATATTTTCTTGTGCCAGATCCTCTTATACACCGCTAAATATGCAGTGGAATGAATTAATACAACGCAGTACAGTTATAGGCAATTTGTTATATTTAGGTTATAGCAGAAACTGTATCTTGGTAGAAAGACTTGCTTGATCAGATAAATAATATCAAATAACTTACTCATAGTTGACAAGAAAATGCACTCGGGTAGAAGTAGGTTAAAATCTACAATGGAGTTCTAATCTAAACGACTGAGTGGGCTTTATGGTTAATCTACAGTCTTATCTAAGGCAGGCATAATAATAGCTCGTATAAGACCCACATTTTATCATGCTTATCCTGTATAATTATTTTTAAACCTTACGAAACAAGAAGATATATCATACAATAGCATAGGCCTAAATATATATATATATATATATATATATATATATATATATATATATATATATATATATATATATATATATATATATATATACTGAACAAAAAATTCTTATTCTCCATAAATCCAGTCCATCTTATCATTCTTATATTTTGGGTCATAGAATGCTACCATACATAAAACCACATAGAATAAGGGTAGATTGTACCATTCAGAAAGTCAAAAACACTCGAGTCATTATACAGCCTTTCCGCCGACTTTACAGAACTTGAAAGTTGAAAGTAAATTCAAGTTGCCATTATGACTTCATTGTCAATTTTCCCACGTGGATGAAAGAAATTTGAAAATTAGAATGGTTACCTGCATTTACTTTAACATAATTCTCTTCATAATATCTTCATCTGAAATTTTTTTTTCAATGAGTTTCGAAACTTTTAATGTATTTTGAAATAAGTAGTCCGTTGACTAATGAACAATCATGGATTTTCAAGGTTTCATGATAAATAACAGGGATATCACCAAAATTTGAACTGATATATCTTATAATTCAGCCCGGCTAGCGTAGGTATCATTTGTTTTGCTATCATTATCAAGAACACAAAACGAACTCCCAAGTAGGCCTAATGATGGAAAGACTTGAAATATAACAGTTGTAAATAGTAAATAAACTGTCGGAGTTATTGTGAACTTTGTCGTTTACATCTATCATTATATTTTTAGATTGAAAATAGTTTTTTTTCCATGAACGCACGTTCTTATAAATTGTTGCTGTTTTAAAAACGTATTCTGCTATACATCAAACCATTGTTATCCTGGCTGATACACTTTCCCTTTCAAATACAACTGCAACGGAATTCATTTTCACCAATATTTCGAGCCAGAGTTTTCCCAACTAATCAAAAAGAGTTACCGATACTTCAGGTTTATGCTGATTATGTTAGAGATGTGGTGCTAGGTTTTGGGGGTGTGGTTTATTGTATCAATAACGCCAATCAATGTAACGAATATTATACAACCGTACAAGGCCAAGCAAGACAGCAGGGCAATGGACTAACGAACGGGCGGCTAGCCATTACGTGAGTAGAGGGGGGTGGGCCAGATGCTGGAAAGAGGAGCCGGGCGATCGAGCTATTATAGTGTTTTCTAGAAGCGAGGATTTTTTGGTTAAGGTTTTTCTCTTGAGTCTAATTTGTGCATGTAACTCGATGTTGAATTACAAAATTATTATGGAAAGAATGAATTATGGTTGGTTATGTCGGGCTTGGTTAGTTGGTAACGTTGTACTTACTATTTGCAGCATCGTGTGGACTACGCTTATATTTTTACCATAGACCCGGCCTTTTAAAATTCTTTTTTGGAAATAGGTGGGTGAGGGTATACAAGCATAGAACAATCTTTGGTATTCTTTAGTCTTTGGTAAATAAAGTGTGATATTGAGTGTGTCGTATCATCCACAAAATCTTTGATATCAACATTCTAGTTGGCCCTAACAGTCACATTGTCGCCAATCTGTCACAAATTAAATATATGAATATATTTTGAGAATGAAGTTTTTAATTTTTTTCTGCTTACTACCGTTGTCATTTGCTGATATGGTAACACAAAAGTAGATAAAGGCATCGTTGTAAGACTTTTGTAAGAATCTAAAGTGAGTAGGCCTTTGCCCTACAGCCTACATTTTTTAAATTAAAAAGTTTGACATTGTATCGCGCTTCTGCATGTCAATTACTTGTTTCTAAAAAAGAAGTATACTTGTCAGTTGTCAGCAACACAACGCCATTGTAGGAATATGTAATTTATCTGACACACTTGGATGACTACGTTTGCATGGGCTCAGGTTCGATCTCCTTCGAGTGCTAATACCTGTTAGTTGTACCAATGGTATTACCGACTATTCAGTAGACTGCATCGTTATGGTTTCTCACGGATATCGTGGAAACCGTTTAAAACCAAGTATCACTCATAACTTGATCAGATGCAAATGCAATACTATAAGACCATTGCCGGACGCAGTCTTTGCTGCGAGCAATACAAGAATATATTATTTTCCGAAATAAATGTTGAACATTTCGCTTTTGAGCTTCATTTTTACATATAACCCCGCCAAAAACTCGTGAATTGCAGTTTGTACACTTCGTCACATAAAATGTTCTTTCCGACATTTAAATTCGAACTCAAATAAAATCTAAGCGTAGCCATATCGTTCGTACCTCTCATATTTTCATTGACTTCGGGTCTACTTGGAATTGAACTTGACGTGAACATTGCAGTTGATTTAAATAAATGTTCTTCGTGATGTATTTTGATGTGGTTTTATCGACTACTCCATGTGATCGGAACATTGCATACCGTTCTACTCAATTATCTCTTATCTCGTATCTGAAATAAGTGGATTATTACGTTTTTTAATAGTATATAATGTCATTTGTCATGTATCTGCTTATAAGTTTGTGGAGTATAAACTTGTAATTTCTTGCAAGGTATTTGACAGTTCGTATTTGATAATGTCGAGATAAATCAATCAATATACTCATACATTATACCATAGTCTATGATTATACATACGTCATACTTAGTGGAACCGTATTGATTTCAGTGTCAGATTCGAATAGCGTGGGTCAAGGTGCGGTTTCCACTATAACGTTAACCTTGCCCACACACTCGATCGCCCATCAGCCGAGCTGGTGTTTCGATCCGATAGATACAAGTGGCTGGATCATCCTGTCATTTCCAGATTTGGACACGCGATAAATCCGTATTATACCTGAATAATGTGAATTGTTTAGAAAATAATTGTCCATAATGGTTATGTGGATACCATGTTTAGATGTAGGCTTATAAATAAGGGCAGATGAATTATGTGCCCTGTCGGCAAAAATCCTACAAGATACAATACTATATATTTATCAGGGGTGGACTAGCGATAGGCCCCACCCTGACACCGACTAAATAATATATACTTGCAAGGCAATACAAGTAGGGACTTTGACTTGTTAGCCTGTGTCTGTATATTGGTCTTGCAATCACAGGAAGTATCGTACAGTGTACAGTATAGATACCGAGGGCGTGCGGTGAATATTCAAGGGGGTACGCTATCGCTATAAGAGGTCATCAAGTTTCGAAGCCGGCTAATGAGCTATTCGGCTACTAAGTTATAGTTGAAGGACATCACAATCACGAAACTAGATTTTAACGAATGATGACGATATTCTGTTTCCCTGATTTTTGAGAAAACCGGAAATCAACATCTCACAATTTCAGAAATTTGAATTGATTCATTTTCCCACCAAAACCCGGCCCTTTTTCTGAATCGTGACGTAGACATTACTCGATTCTGTTTGATTCTACACAGAAATACTAGGCCATGTCTCATGGTTCCTGGAGGACAAGAAAATGATTATATTTTCTGAAATTGGGATGATTTCTAGTTTTCTCCAAAATTAGTGAATTAATAATGACCGTTATTTTTTCCCTAATTGTGGAGAAAACTAGAAATCATCCCAATTTCAGAAAATATAATAATTTTTCGGGGTGGCTGAAGAGCGAATAGGCCTACATGGAATAAAAATACTACCAAGAGTGAACGTCGCTTGGCGTGTTTATCAAGAAACAGGATGGCCTATTCATGGAAACGATCATGACCTAACCCAAAAACCCAAGCAAAAGCTCCTTTGTGCTCTAGAACCAATTCCCCGAAAAAGTAGCTTGTCCACGGCATTCCTTCACGTCAAGCCCTCCTTCACTCGAAGAAGTATATCTCTATTCCAGTATTCGCTCTTCAGCGCCCCCATTCAAATCTAGCCCCAAGGTTGTGACTGATGGTGACCACTGTGTAGCTAATTTTTTTTGTTGGATTACCAATTTATATTCACTTTTTCTTGTTCTCGGTGTTTAGTAAATACTGAGGTGAACTATGGTACTTGTGAATTTTGCGATATCAGTCGAGATGATTCCATTATATACCTCACGTGACACGTTTACCTCGTGTGCCATGGGATACACATACACTGTGCTCATCGCATCGTGTACCGCATGTTCACTGCCTCAAGCAACCGAGTGCAACCCACTGGCGTGTCGGATGCATGCTAGAAACCTCTTATCGCTTGTAGTTTAGTATAGGAAAGACGAACAAGTCGAACTGGCACCTTACGATAAAGTAACAACCTGTATGATTGGTGTAAAATGATGGCTAGGAACTTTCGATTGTCTGCATGTAAGAATAGAACGAGATCAGTGATCGAAACTGAGGATACGATCTCTATCCAGTTCCCCACTTCACCCCTTCTCCGCTCTTCATGGACCACGATGGAGGTTGTTGTATCCTCGTGCTTGACTCGGAAAGTGAAACAGATAATGAGAGGGCAGATCTAGTGCTGTTCTAGTGAACTGTTGCATCCTAACATAACAGGTTGATCGGCAACAGGGGAGTGCATTGCTCCAATCAGCTGTTTATCTGACACTTCTGTCTTGATTTTTTTCTATACAAGACAGCAGACACGTATATCGTTGTATGTGCTGAAACAGTTATTATATTTTAATTATTTTTCAATAATTTAAAAACCTCTGGGGCCTGCAATATATTTTTGTCAGTGTATTTTTGTCTTTTTATAATGATATTCATTTTTAATCTCCTACGATCATATGAACACTCAAGGCAAGCTGTAATCGGAGAACGATAAAAACGTATGGCGAATCCAACTCGCCGACGAGTCCAACCCAGATCACACATTGACCGACATGATCACCCTCTCTATACCAACTTTCAGAATATTATTTCCCAAACGTCACTCGAAATTGTTCCATTTTCCTATATCTGTGACCCTGGTTTTGTTGAAAACTCCATCAATCATCATCAATCATTTAATTAGAGTTCTCCCTGTAGACCTTAGGCCAGTAAAATATTGACAGGTGAACCATTCAACCATGCAAGGCTGCAACCAGTGTTGTGTTCGTCTTCAAACGGAACTTTCAAAAAGTACAGTTCATCATAAACATGTAAACGATTTTTTTAAAGTTCAAGTTTGTTCATTTGAAAGTTCGTTTTTGATAATTTTTCCTACAGTGTAGAAACTGTGACTAGGCTTATATGTACAGAAATGGAAAATAGAACCAAAAATTAGTAGGTACGTGCATTGTCCCGTATAAAAGCAGTGTTTTTTTACCTCTTAGAAAATCTTCTGTTGAAAATACATCGGCTGAACCGATGTTCTTTATCATTTTTTATCATTATTCAGGCGCAGGCGGTCTTTACGCCCAGCTCATTGAAAATTGCTCCTTTGTATTTCTTTTGTGGAGAAAACTCGTAAAACACATTTGATGACTTATAGTATTCGCTCTTCAGCGCCCCCCATCGCCAAATCGAGGGCGTTTTGCGTGCGCACGAGACACGTGCATGTACTCATACAGGTACGAATGTTTACAAAAGTTCACGATCCAAACGAACTTGTAAAACGTAAACGTCCACTTTGCAAAACATTAACGTGTTCAGTGAAAGTTTACGAAGAAATGAACGCCTTCCCACGAACGCGCGTTCGCTATATACCCAATAGGCCCTAGTGGCTGCAACCGATAACGCGATAAATGATATTCATGAAAATCATATTGCCTGCAATTGAATTATATGTACAGATACAGCCCAGTTCAAAATATGAATAAAATCGGTTCCTATAATCCTTGTAGTTATATGATCATTTAGATTTTTCGAAGACATGAAATAAAATTCAACTATCATGATTGCTTCCAATTATCAGCTCCTCCCAAGTATAGAGTAAAAAGCAACGTAATGTACATACCATAACGTACATTTTTTATGTAACACACAAAGTTAGTTATCGCGCATAACGGTTGCTTCATTAAATTCTAAAAATAAGTTGAGATTAGACCTATTATAATATTTTTGACTTTGCCATAGACACCTGTTGTGAGATTTCTCATCTTGGCGACAGTCGACATTATATTTCGACACTATATAAAAACTGTTGGTTATTGCCACGAAAACTTATGATGAGCCAAAATCAAATAAATAATAGAATGCGCTCCCTTTATTCGTAAGTGAATACAGGTCCAACCGTGCCGCCATGAGCGTATAGCCGTACTAACTATAGAACATCGCATAAATTAGCATTATACTTATATTTCGTAAATATTCACTAAATAATAATTTAGCCGTGGCCTGTGAGCCATGCTATCAGCCATACTGATAATTGTAAAGAATAATTCGAATTGCATATTGACTGTCGGGCCGTGGGCAATGTCACTATAATATTTTCATTCTGGTCAATTCATTTTCCTCCTTTCCCACACACAGGCTTCGGCTTATGTGGGTCTTGCTTCAATACATTATTATTATTATATTATTATCATCATTATTATTATTTTTCATGTAATTGATTTATTATAGTATGTCTGAACAAGTTGTTTTGAACCAAACATTAATATTGAATAAAAAATAAATAAATAATAATATGGGTCTATTTCCCAACTTGAAACAGTTTTATCACAATATGACCGCTTTGACGTAACAATTTCACTGATTACTATATCTTATATAGATTGTCGGTGTCCCATGCGTAACCAATCATTGGTACTGTATTAGGTAAAACGCCCTATGTCCTTAAGCGCGCATATGGGATGTTGCGATCTATAGTGAAATATTATTGTTTTGGTGACTATACTTTTGAACGGTTTGATGTATCAAAATTAACAAAAGAGAACACCCTCCTTACTCCTTTGTAACAAAGGAGAAACACACAAGGTATATGTTCAATATACCTTCAAGATGATACCTATAAAAAACATCTTTGTCTGTGTGTGATCATGTTAGAATCCAAGGATAATAATTTTATTTCACATCATTCTGGAGGTATTGCAAAGACCTGTGCTTCTTCTGAATTATCATTTTCATATCTCATACCATTCTGAAGTTATTACCTAAAAACTGATATTTCGCTAAATCGACTCCCATGCACTCTTAACTTCACTTTCTGTGTATAGATAAGTCGTAACACGGGCACACTAATTGTTTCAGTCAGGGCACAAAGGGAAAGTCGATGATGACAAAATAACAATTGTAAATGCGGCGAGTGTTTAACCGTGCGTTGTAATCTCTCTCATGTAGGCCTATATGCACTGTGTTTCGGACGTCAATACGGTCACACTTGAGCTGCCCCCCATATCGCACCCGTGTGACGTATTAGGTTTGGTCGGGGGGCGGAAGTTTTACTGTCGTAACTGGATACTAGAGATAGAGTTTCATAGCATTCGATAGCATTGGCAGTTTGTGTGTGGTCAAGTATCCAGTTTACTAATAATAACTTCCATTGGTATCTTTATATTAGGCCCTGTACCTTATATTGAAAATACAATACTACAACTACTCCATATGAACCCATAGAGATATCCCTCTTATGATGAAACGTTCAATATGTAATTGTGTTGGAGCTTGAACTACCGGCACAGTAGCTGAGTGGTTAGCGCACTTGCTTCGTGTGACCCGGTAGGTGAAGGGACATATCGTAACCGGTTCGATCCCCGCCACCGTCCATCTTTACAGGGGTTTTTCGTGGTTTCGCTCTGTAGTCTAGGCTAATGCCGGGATGGTTCCCACAATATAGGCCACGACCGCTTCCTTCCCACTATCCTTCTCATTACCGATGAAACCTTCATCTCATCATCCCATCATCTCATCAATCATTCATCCGACGCCAATAAATCTAAGTCATCATTACAGTGCGTCGTTAAAACCCAATATATAAAAAAAAAGCTAGAACTAAAAGTAAAAGTTCGTTTTCTGTTTGTCTTATACCTGTCATTTCCAATGTAATATCACGTAGTTGATTGGTTTAGTCAGATAGAAAAAACTCGAAAAAGCCTTCTACTTTTGGTTGAAGCACAGATAATCGAGCTATTAATAGCTCGATTATCTGTGGTTGAAGCTGTACCAGTTATTCATCAACTTCATGCCAGTCATATGGATTGATATTTTCTTGAAATTGCCAAAGGGAACGTCAGTAAATGATCGATGGAATACCAGTAAATACCATGCAACACACATAGGCCTACTAATAAATGCGTGCACTAAAGTTGTGTCAGAAGTTCTGACAAAAAAACAATAGTGACATCCCCGCAACGCAGGAATGTAGGTTCGAGGTTCGTCATCGTTGATCCCTTCGCAAACAACAATAATGAAATTACATTATAATTCCATTGTTTGACTGTTTTTTCCTCTACATAATAATGACAATGCCCTCAAAGTGAATCACAGACAGTAGTACAAACAATGAGTAGCTTAAACCTTGGCATTTCACTCATATATTTACATTTTTATCGCACACACGTGGCATTCCTAATTATGTCAACATCGTGTGCACTGTAGACTACAATCGCCCGTCTTCCCTATATTCAGCAGCACTAACGCTCGAGAGTTTCTATACCTACTTCTACTCGTTATTATGGGAACCAGTGCTGTGGTCTCACGCACGTAGACCTATACCAACCTTCCGACAATTCAATAGGGGTTGCGTCAGTGTTTGTTACCGGCGTTGCTGATTATACATGTTCTCCATGTCAATGTCATGCAAAATACTCTAACCTATTAAATATTCATATTACAGTAAAGTCAGTACATCTCCTTTCTGCAGATTCCCATTTTTCCTGGTCAAACATTTATTAATTGATTGACGAATAATGACATTTAATTATATTGGCCATTACGTAGTTGTATAGTAATTACGTTGATACAGAGACCAACTAAAGAATACTGGAATATTGGAGCTAACGAATAAAATACGAAGATTTTTATTCAACCCACATCAGTATCATTACTTCTTAGTTCTTGGCCTTGGTCTAGCTAGAGCTTTGCATTCACAGTGTTCTGTTTTGGTGAAAATGTATTTAAATTCTACACATGTTATTCCCAAATGACTATGGTAAGCCTTTTGATTGGCTTTTTATATAGTCGAGATATGTAGAAAGAAAGATGTTTATTGATTGGCTTTTTATATAGTCGAGATATGTAGAAAGAAAGATGTTTATAGAGGCGATTCCTTTTTTGGAAATAGAATGCAATCACCCATTATTTAAAATTGAATAGGCGCAGTTTGATTCGTCTATTATGAGTATGACATATATCTAATGAGCAGCGAGCGTTTGCTCGATATTATCATTCAATTGTGATGTTTCGTTTCTTGGTTATAAACTATTTAATAATGTAGGTTAATGCTAGGTGTGAGGGTATCGCAATAAACTCGAGGGTTATTATCTCAAGTTAGTAAATAAACTCTGTATTTGATGCACGTTTCCCGTTTTATAATGAGCAGTTGACTTCTCTTCTCAATTGGTTTATACCGTATATACTTTTATTTCCAGTCCAACAACTACTGGTGTTTGCTGTTTTCTTGCATAAAGAGTCGGTTTTCCAACTGATGTATAGTGAATTGAACCAAAATAGTGATAATGAACTTGTTTTGTATACCCCTTGTTACTTATACTGTATTTTCCTACCGTAACTAATAATTACCTTATTTACTTCATCATCAGTTCGTAAAACCGGCTCTTTAGCATTCATTATTTCAAATTTTGCCATAGTTCAAGTGATAGTTGTATTCACGATAGTTGAATTTGCGAATTACCCTTGAGGTAGTACAGGATAGGGTAGATGGCCGATCAGAATCTTCATCTCTCGTAGATACAAGTATCTACGCTTTATAGATATATAGTATCTATATATTATTTAGATTTAATTATTATTATTATTATTTTCTTTCATAATTTCATTCTTCATATTCCAATGTTTATCATTACCCATTCTTTCATCTTGTTATCTGTTATCATATGTTTTGTATCTTGTTGTTTTTTATTATTCTGTGTCGTATCGGCAACCCGAATATGGGCAGAAATCTAAATAAAGATTTTACTATAATACGTAAATATAACGAGGTTAGTTTTCCGGACTTTCCCGTATATGTATCTCTCAATAAAGCGTCTTGCTATTTCTTCCCAAGTGGTTTTGATCAAATATATACAAATCCGGAATATGTTAGTCTATGTAGAAGTTATTCCAAACCAAGTAAGGCACGATATTACCAAGTCCAGTTAGTCTTTATCTGACAGTTCAAACTTGTTATCACCATGGTTACACATGCTATTTGTTTTCAACAACTCTCAGATAAATACTAACTGGCTTTGGTAATACTGGGTCTAAGTATAGTTAATTAGTTACGTAGGTATTGAAAAGATATTTCATGATTTTCTTCATTTCCCTTTATAAAATAACATTGTTTCTGCAAGTTCAGAATGAGGTGAAAAGGAGATTTCATTTTTCACGCATGTAAATGTTCGTAAAAAGTAAAAACGTTAAGTCGTGAAAGCCAAACGAATAATTATTCACATTAACTATATATATCTATATGATTATTGCTTGAACAGCTAGTTGAAATTTAATAATACGTATTGGAAAAATCAGAGTTTGATACTAAGCAAACGAGATAGTGTTGGCAATTCGATTGTACCCGATTGTTCTGTATCGAATCGATGAAATATAACCCTCGATCTAACCTTGGATCGACAGTATTTTAGTAAATACTCCTCGGAGTATAAATACTCCTCTCGTACAATTATGTTCAAACGGGAAGTCGCTTCACGATGTTGCTTAGTTTGTATGTTATTGTTATCGATGGGATACAATTTAAATGAAATATTTCGGTATCCCTTTGTTAGTCTTCCGCCTATTCTCCGAAGGCACTGTTCAGATATACTGTGGTCAAGTCGGATGTGGGTTCGACTTCGAGTCCAATGAAGGCATGGATTCGTGTACTTGTGAAGTTGCAATCCGCTCGTGCGCAATTACAGTGGTGTATGATAAGGAGAACGGTCGTCCTGAACTTACTTTAATGGATACAACGCACATATAACAAATGAGTCGTAGTTGTCATTGTGCACTATTCAGTGTTATCGATAGTATAAATAGGCTTTTACAAGCCACGTTATAGGCCACGCTGTTATGGTTTTCATGGATTATCATTTGACGATTGTTACAGTTGGTTAAAAGTACAAACAGCTATTTCATTTTTAATGTAATGATACCAGTATCATTACCGTCAGCTTTTTAATCATTTGTAGAGTTCTTATTCCTTCCAATACTTCCGGCCGCCACCTTGACAATCAGTGGCGCAGGTAACCAGAACATCCAAATGTCCTGAGCTTGGAGTAGACAATAATATATTACAAAACCTTCTTTCAAATGTTTTAATCATGAATATGGCAATGTTAGCTGCCTTGTACCTGCGTATGTTCATTGTTTGACAGTAATTGTGTACGTGTATTCATGTACTTATACTGTTTTATTGCATAGCTTACTCAACTAGTCATATTTTTTATCTCCAGTTTCATGATATTTACTTGACATGGAGAGGAATAAACTTCTACGCAATATGAATATGTTGTGATGAACCAGCAAAACGCCAAATGTCGTCGTAATGTGAGCGAAGATGTAGGACAATGTAAATTATAAGTATTTTCTGGAAAAAGTTTCAAATATTTCAGACAGCTCTAACGTTTCAAAAAAAAAATGATCTCATACACAGTAAATTTATTCGAAAAATTGGAATGAATGTATTAGGGCTCATATTTTCAAAAATCATTGATGAAATTAATTTTTGCATATGCTTATCCGGCACCGTATCAAGGCACAGGCGTCAAATTTGACAAGGCGTCAAATTTCCATCACCTCATTGAAATTAGAAAACAAATCATTATATACAATTATGTTTATTTTAAAAGACGTGTAGCCTATATTTAATATTGTAGTGATGTCAATCAAACTCATGAATATATGGAGTATTAAAAGACAGTGCACAAAACATATTTGTTGAAAAAACTATATATTTGATGGCAAATTGCTTATAAAGTAAATGGGGGAGGGGATGGAGCACCATTAATTTTCGGACCTAGGGGCGCAAAACGTCTTGACACGGCCCACCACTTATCTTTAAAGTTTGAAATCTTAGTTTAATTAGATTACAGGGAAACGGGCCAGTCTATGAAAGGTTTTAGCACTGACAAGAAAACTATAAAACATCCACCTCATGAAGGTACCATTTGCGAAACGTTCTATTCTCCTAAAATGAGTACCGAATACCGGTATAAATAAATGAAAGCCAGTTGTCCCATACAATAATCCTCCTCAAATTAACGTTGCACTATCCGATGGTAAATCATGTCCCAGTTCGCCACTGGTTACCGTGCTATGCAGCATACATGAACGTGAAAGGAAGCCGGTATATGCTAATCTATCGATTGTAGTAATCACTCTTGACATGAGTACCAGTAGCAGACAAGTACTTGAGCTTCCTCTTTGAACTTGCTAGCAGGTGCTTTTAGACAGCAAAAAAATGATGCTCTTGTACATTGAACATAAAGCGTATAGACGTAAGTCACGATTGCAAGAGGCCGAGGGCGTCTACTATAGGCGTTAAAAGTTTCCACGCCGTGTATTCTCACGATCATATTTTTTTAAAACATCAAATTATTTTCGTTTCATTTCATTACTTATACTAAAGAAAAAAATCTATGTGAACGCCAACACAGAATACCTGAGACGATGCAGAATACTGATCAAATGCACGTACTGAACTCGGCACGTGTGGACTTCACTAGGCTACAACTAAACGTGTTTGCCCGTGGCTCAAACCGTGGTCCACCCGCTGTTGAAAATATTGCTGTGTTCAAACTCTGGGACAGCCCGCAGGAACTTGAACCCTTGAGTGCAGGGTAGGGTTAAGCCCAAGGGCGATTGCCCACGGGCAAATATTTCTCTTCTCACTCTCGTCAAGTTTCAACTCCAGGGCCGAAGGTTCACTAACTTTTCAAGGTATATTCCAATTAAATAGATCACGAATGCATGGAGAGTGATATTGAATTGAGAGGCTGGCTCATATGACGCACGTAAGAAGTGACAGTTTGACAGTTGCTAAATCGACTATCTATTCTTATTCTCAATAATGCATAGTCCGAACAGAATCGACAGAATCGACAACTTATATCCATACTTATTCTCAATAATTCAGTAGTAGGCCTACGTTGCTGCATATCTTTCTACGTGTTAGAAGCATTAAGATTTACTTATCTTTCGACTCTTGTTCTTTGTTTGATTGCGACTGTGGAGTTACACGTCATCTGACCTATTACATTACCTAGTAATCGTTGGATTATGGGCACAGAACTATAGAACGGACAGGCACAGATCGCGTGGTCTTTTAGCGCCTATATGTTCACTTTGCCATATTTGTGAAAGTTTGTGGATGTTTCTATAGTATATGAAGGGAGAGGGCAAAGAAGAGGAAAGGTAAGGGAAGATGAGAAAAAAGAAAGTGTCAAGAAAAGAAGAAAACGCAACGCTCAGTTCTCCTTTTATTTACTCCGGTCACCAAAAGGCTTCCACACGACCGAGACGGTCTGATCTTGGTCTAGGCCGTCACTCCAGACCTTATCGCCATGGGTGACCCTTTTGGGACTAAGCACATTGCTCTCGACGACAGCTCTGGAGATTACTTGGCCACGCAAGCCCCCATACTACGTCAAGATGTTCAGATTTTCAGCACTTTGATAAGTTGATATGAGTGATATGATTCGAGACTAATTGCGATTTATTTTTTGTTTTAGATCGGATGGTACCGAATCTCCGCTGCTGGACGAAGAGACGTCGACTGGCGGTGATAAGCCGAAACTGGTCAAATACGGCGAGCTAGTCATTCTAGGGTAAGCGTCGATTGATTCAATTCAGAAAAAAATTGTGTCATATTATTGGCTAATATTTTATCACCAAACTCGGTGATGATGGGTTCATAGTTTAGTATAGACAGATATTTTATTCATTATTCATTATTATTGATTTAATATATCATTATATATCATTATTATTATTTTTATTTAATCAATTCTCGGTTTCCCGGTGGAAGGTTCAGTGGAGCGGGTACACATGCGTACCAAACTGCCACTGAACTTATATTCGATTACAATTATAGGTACAATGAATTACCTCAATGGATATTTAAAAATTTCCTTACAATGCGACAAGAGTTCAATATGACCGCTTTCTGCATTTCGATGAATGTATTATCTAAAATATCAAGAGTTTTTAGACTTTTATGGATTCCGGTTGGTATCACTCCAGTTGCCGAGATTATTACAGGAACTATGGTCACTCTTTAGCCCATACAGTTCTTTCAATTCTTGAGAAAACTCAACATATTTAGCAATTTTTTCTTCATGAGTTTTCATCAGGTTCTGACTTAGTGGTACAGCTATATCAATCACAAAACCAACTTTTGCCATTTTGTCGATGTGGATGATATCAGGTCTATTGTAGTGTATAGTTTTGTCCGTGATGATAGCTCGGTCATAATACAACTTACAGCGTTCGTTTTCCAGTATAGAGCTCGGATTATATTTATAATATGGTGTGAGAGCGTCAATAAAGTGATACTTATATGCAATTTTCTGGTGAACAATATTTGCTACCTGATTATACCTATGCAAATAATCAGTCTGACATAACATTTTGCAGCCTCCAATAATGTGGTCTATAGTTTCTGCTGCGATGTGACATTGTCTGCATGTGTCATCCATAATATCTTTGTTCTTAATGATGAATTTGTTGTAATTTCTGGTATTGATAACTTGGTCCTGAATGGCACACATGGATCCTGTTTCCCCAAACAACCCTCAAACAGTCAGCCACTTGTTTGATGCAGTCTTATCGACGTGTTGTTGATTCAACTGGTAGAGATGTCGCCCATGCAGTACTTATCTACCCCAATCTTCATTTTTCTGGCCGGTGTCGATTATTTTTTCACTCGGTTTGATCTCTCTGTCATTGAGATTGAGTGGTGTGATATTCTTATCAGCAGCAACAATCGCTGTATGTAAAACTGTCTCCTTGGAGTAGAAATATTTGCGTAGCGTATCTATTTGTTTGTATCTCATGTTGGAAAGATCAACGAGTCCTCTACCTCCGTCAATACGCGGAAGTGATATCCTTTCCACCGCAGATTTGGGATGATGTTTTCTAAATTTTGTCATCAGCACTCTCACTTTAGTTTCCAAAGACTGTATTTCCGTGTGAGACCAGTTTATTACTCCAAAAGAATAAGTCAGTATGGGTTTAGCGTATGTGTTTATAGCTTTAATCATATTTCTTCCATTGAGGCTTGTTTTCAATATTTCTTTTACTCTGCTTACAAATTTGGATGTGAGATTTTTCCTGATAGTTTTATTATCTATCTGTCGTGATTGAACGAATCCCAAATATTTATAACATTCGCCTTCAGTCATATTTTCAATATTCTCATCATTTCCAACGTGAAACTGCTCCTGGTCATGAATCTTACTCTGAATGAATGCATATTAGGGTTTTAAGGCGCATCGACAGCAAGCCTTCGTTATGTTCAGTACTTTGCACTTATCGATACCAAACTCCATGTTGATACTTTCGCTAAATGCAAGTGTGATACGTAGTAAACTTTTCATCTGAGAGTCTGTGGCTCTCATTATTATTATTATTAATCTTTGAGTTTTCTGAAAACTTCATCGTGAAAGTGATAGTTTTCAGAAAACTCAAAGATTGCGATCATTCTATACGAAATGTTTTACGAAATGAATATCGAAAATGTAGAAATAAAACCCAATCTCAAATTTTACGTGCAAAAAATAGATATTATAAAGATAAACTGAACAATTCAAAGAATAGTATCAAAGACACTTGGCAGACAATTAACGAAATAATTGGAAAAAATAAAAAAGCATCTGTCGACCAGGTTATCAGCAAATATTTAGGTAAAAAATACAGTGACGAGATTATAGCAAATAACTTTGCTGACTCCTTTACTAATGATATAGTCACTTTAAAACATGAATGTGATATTGTGACAGCAAACAGTCGTATCAATAAACCTGCTATTCAATCTATGCTCATTCCGCCTCTTAGCTCAAGTTTTGTTAAACATTTAATAGATTCAATGGATGTGAATAAACAGCCGGGAATTGACGGAATACGCATTAAAGACTTGAAATCAATTTCGACGGTTATAAGTCCTCTAATATCAAAGCTTATAAATCTATCAATCAAAGAGGGAATTGTACCAGATAAATTGAAAGTTTCTATAATTAGACCCATTTATAAAAAAGGTGATCATCTCTTATTATCCAACTACAGACCAATTGCGTTATTGCCTACTATTGAGAAGATAATGGAACGGTGGATTGCTCTTAATCTAACTCAATATCTAAAAGACTACAATATTATTAATCCTTTACAATTTGGTTTTCAGAAAGGGAAGAGTACGGTTGATTTACTTTCATTATTCTCTGATTATGTTAATTCTAGGCTTAATTCCAATCTTCATGTAATAGCACTTTTTATCGATTTTTCCAAAGCATTCGACACTCTGAATCACACAAAATTAGCTTCAACTTTGGAACACGTAGGGATAAGAGGATATTTGCTTTCTTGGTTCAAAAATTATTTAGAAAATCGTCAAATGGTAGTTAAAGTAGGAAACATTGTCAGTTTCTATAAAAACATTGTTACTGGGGTTCCCCAAGGTTCTATTCTGGGACCTATATTGTACTTGTTATACACTAATGTTTTATCCGATCATGTTATAAATAACCAAATCTATTTATATGCAGATGATACCCTTATAATCAGTGCCCATAGAGACCTAACTACAGCTTCTCATAATTTACAAACCAATTTTACAAATATTCTCAAAGTTACTCATGATTTAGATTTGGTGATAAATTCAAGTAAAACTAAAATAATACATTTCTGCACTTCATTGAACAAACAGAGAAATACCTTTTTTGAAATCATATTTCATGACTATGATTGCCTCCATAGTATGAGTAGAGGAGATGTATGCTCAGGCTGTCAAACAAAACTTGATGTAGTAAATGAACACGTCTATCTCGGACTTACAATTGATAGTTCTTTTTCTTGGAGACCCCATATCGATATTATTTGTAATAAATTAAGATCTTGTGCTTATAATATATATATATATATACTCAAACATATTCTCCCCATCTCCCTTCTTAGAACAGTATATTTTGCTTTGGCTGAATCAGTAGTTAATTATGGTATTCTGGCTTGGGGCAATGCATCCACCTCTCATCTTCAAAACTTGACATCTATTCAAAATAGGATTATTGCAAATATAATACCTCATCATTCAATAGCAATTCCTTATCCGGATAGCGAGAGTTTATATCAAATTTTGAATATTCTGCCAATTAAAAAATTATTTAATTACCGGTTCATACTCAAGTATTACTACAATAACTCATGTAAAATACCCAACGAATGTAATCGTAACACAAGACTCGGAACGTTAGAGTTATACAAAATTCCTGCCTATAATAACAAACATGGGAAACGGCGTTTAGAGTATGCGACACCTATATTATTCAACGAAATACCTCTCAGTCTGAGAAAGTTAGAAAAATATCAACATGTTAAAACAGAAATTAGGAAATGGTTAATTAATCATACTAATTCTGAAAATGATTGATCCAATTGTGCAGTGGGATACACTTATTATTCATTGAATTATTCTTGTGCATCAACTTTTTATGTCTTTAGCTGTGTGGATATGATTTGTATCATATCGTATATTCATATAATAATTATCATATAATAATTTTTCAATTTCATTTCTACATATATATAGGATATACATATAGCCTATTCGATTTTGTATTCCTTAACTATTGAAAAGTTTTCATTTATTTTTTCCTTGTCCAAGCTAATAATTTCATTCATCATCCCACAGATAAGTCTTTTTGGCTTTGTGGAAGAGCGTATTGATTAATCTTGTATGTGTGTGTTATTTGAATCTAGTAAAAAAAAAAAAAAAAAAAATTATTATTCATTATTATTATTATTATTATTAATGTAATTATATAATTAATTTGGATAATCAATGTGATTATGGATGTGAAACTAATAACTACTTAAACAAAATTGAAAATATTCAGAGAAGAATTTTTTATATAATCAAGGCAAAAAATCACGACCAAATTAAAATTCCAATTTCTTTTCAGTTCGTCAATTGCATCGAAATCTCTTTATAACATCAAATTATTTTTCATAGAAGCACAAGATTACATTTATGCATCCACACCCAACACGTAATGAAGACAGATTAATGGAGCCAATAAATGAACAGGACAATAGATTTTTCATCCCTCATTTATTCAATAACTCCCTTACTGAATTTTCGATTTTCTAAAAAATGGTTCAAGTAAAACCAGAATCAAAGAAATATACCTATATCATCTAACATTATATTTGAGAAAGTTTAACATTATATTTTGCTGTTTTTGCTTAGTTTTTGAATTAATTATCAAGTTGAACTTGATTCAACTTTTGATTATATATTTGTATATATATATATATATACATTATATATTATATATATTGAATTATATATATATATTAGATATATATTATATTATATATATATATATATATATATATATATATATTATATATATTATTATATATATAATAATAATATATATATATATATATATATATATATATATATATATATATATATATATATATATTATATATATATATTAAATATATATATATATATATTATATATATATATATATATATATATATATATATTATATACTAGCAAGACCCCTCATGTTTCAAACATGAGGGTCAAATCACCACTATGCCATCCACTTCTACGCGTGATCATTTTTACACCTCGCCAGTCACTCTGTGTGAACGCAATTACGTACTGTCACTCCTTCCCCCTCCAACCACCCCCACTCCTTCCTTCCTCTTCCCTCAAACACTCCGGCCATTCTCCTTACGTCCCCTCCTCACCGCCCCCTCCCCCTCTCTCTCTCTCTCTCTCTCTCACTCACTCCTCACTCACTCACACACTCACTCACTCGCACACATACTCAACACACTCACTCACACACTCAACACATTCACTCACTCACACACCCACTTACACTCACTCACACACTCACTCACTCACTCTCACACTCAACACACTCTTTCACTCAACACACTCACTCACACACTCACACTCACTCACACGCTCAACACACTCACTCACTAACTCATACTCAACACACTCACTCACTCACACACATTCGCAGCACATTCACGAACAACATGAGGACGTTCGACAACGGTCAAGAATGTTCTAGATGTTGGAACCAGCCCACTGCATCATGCGTCATTGTCTTCATACCGCACCACCCATTCTGCTTCCTTTCCTTCATTCCACTCTTTCTCACCCTTCCTTTCACTTCCCCACACCCAATCCAGCCGACCCCGCGCGCGCCAACTCTCCATCTTCCCCCACCCCCTGCCCCGCACTCTTTAAAGAACCAATCACGTTCGAGAAACAGCGTTTCCCATCACAGATGCACAGATGCACAGTAAGTAAGGAGAATGGCCGGAGAGGGTTTGAGAGGAGAGGAAGGAAGGGGTGGGGGTGGTTGGAGGAGGGGGGAATAGTGACAGTACGTAATTGCGTTCACACAGAGTGACTGGCGAGGTGTGTAAAAATGATCACGCGTAGAAGTGGATCGCATAATGGTGATTTGGCCCTCATGTTTGAAACATGAGGGGTCTTGCTAGTATAATCTGTAATAATAATAATATAGACATAATATGCTTATACTACTGCTTATATGCACCTATGTGTATGTATAAGGTTGATGCTATTGTAATTCCCTGTGGTGATCTCATCTTCCTTTGCAATCACGATGTAACGTTTTGGCGAATGTAGGTTGCTTGGTTCGAACCGAGTGAGGCTTACTGTGTAGGCAGCAAATCCCGCTAATTCAGGTTTAAAATAGCTTCTTTGAAAAAGGAATTGACGACGAATGAGAATGAGTATAATCGTAGACGAAAGCCTCAACGGTACAATTAAGATTTGATTTAAATGCGCCCGTATCCCGTTCGTTCTGGAATCAAAATCTTGAACCGTGTGTGTGGCATTTCAATTGCAAAATATTCAGGGAATTAGGAAATCACTGGCGTTGCCGCATTTTCGCTCAACTAGTTTAAGTCTACTTCTCGAATATTCATTTCAAGGGGGGGACAACACTGAAAATCTCAAGTTCTACATTTTACACCCGATCGAGTTGATTTTTTTTTTCATTGTGGTCTCACATTACCAAAAAAAAAATATCAAGTTACATGTTTTTCTTTTCTTTTTTTAATTATTAATGTACTACCTAAATATTTTCAATTGTCACGGAGGCACTTTTTTTTCCTAGAAAACGGCTTGAGATGAGAAGTTTTAAAAAATTGCATAGACCTCTCGAAAGTGCATTCTACAAAGTTGGTCTTACTTCCAATTTTTTTTTGTAGGAATGACAAATTTATCTATTTCACACTTTTTTCAAAGTTTTTCATAATTCTTGTTATTCAAAAAAATATTCTATGCATGCTATTTTCAAGATATACTGTCAATAATGCAACACTCTGTTATCTAGTTCATAAAATATACAAAAAAAATGTGCAAATTGATCCATCCAGTAGAATTGATTTCTTTCACTTCTCCATCTCAAAATACGTTGGAAAAAAAAGATGACGAGAAAACAGCCATCAAACGTATAACTGTATTACGTTCTGAAGCTAATTTAGTTCGAACTAGGCCTATATGATTAAAAGTTCAATATAAAATATACCAGTGAATCAAATCATGTTATTTCTTCAGTAGCCCAAAAAGGAGATATGAAATAAATTGAATATCAGAAAAAAAGGAAGTGCCAACAAGTGGACATATTTTCAGTGGTGTCCCCCCTTAACTAAAGTATAAATTGGGAAAATACTTGATTATTTTTCAAAATGAGAAAAACATTCTTTAGGAAAACATTCTTAGCATCATGCACTTCACTTCAATTCGGGTTGGTGTTATATGAGGGGACGTGGGGGGCAATGCACCAAGTGTTTCCTGTAATTTTCCAAGCCGTATTGATGAATAATAAGGTTGCACTTGCCATACAGTTTCGATTTCACACCTTTTATATCAGGAAGTTTTTGTAGTTGCTAGAATATTTCAGGACTTGGCTCCAAGTTTTTACCCGTAAGGGTTTTTGGTGGGATTGGTTTTACTGTAAAAGAAATAAAATTGCATTCCGTAGAATCCGTTACACTTATACATAGAATATTGTTGGTCGAATCTTGATTATGATTTGATTTGTATAATTCTCATCTCAATGGAATCCCCTGTTCTGTTGCTATAGTATCCTGTAGGCCTATTCAGCGAATCTGTTTCTCATCCACACGCAACTTGCTTGATCATCTTATCTGAACGTCTAATTGCTCATTTTTATCGTAATAATTAGCGACTTACTACTAGTCGACAGTATACTGCTATGTCCCACATGCATAGACGACTTCCTTGTTATTAGTCGTCGTAAATTATCGCCATCGTGCAATGGCTCACAACGAGCAAACAACTAGTCAGTGTGTGTGTGTGGTTTATAAGGGAAATATCTACTATACGTTCCAGTCATAATATTTCACGAGTATTTCAAAATATTTACTTCCTGAACTTGATAACGAGGAACAATTAAGTTTGGGTTTACATTTAATAATCATATCGTTTTGATCAGACTGCTAAACTAATTGTCTGAGATTGACATGATATTGACAAGATTTCAAGAGATTATATATATATATATTTTTAATAACATCGAAACTTGGTGCATAATCATTGTTCCCAGTAAGGCTATTAAGAGATTATATAATGAACATTCTCTCAAACCTCGAATAATAAAATAAATAAATATACCTCAAATAGATATATCACACATAGACCTAGTTGAAAAAGAAGATTATTTTTTATCGAAAAATATAAATTCATCATCATGTTAATCAGTCAGTATCGTGTAATATCGGTAGAGACCTACGCGTGAAGTTGGCAATTCCCCTCACTTTGATTAAGAGGCTACTTTACATCTCACAACCCATGAGTAAAACCTAAAGTAAAACCTTTAGGGGGACGCAAAAAGCGTCAATACAGGCCTTTAGCTCCCAACACATGGTGGGTAAACGGTAGGACCAATCAGTCTAATTTTTTTTTGCAATAAAACAACAGTGAGTATATCTGTGCCTCTACGTTCAGTAAAAATAATAATTCTGCATCATATTACTCTGAAAAAATCGTAAAAACGATGAAAAACAGGTAGAAACATGTTGATTTTTGACAATTATTATGAAAGGGTTGAAAACATACTACGAACTAAAGCTCTTCGAACGGGCACGTATTGAATACTAGTGATCATCTAACCGAAAACTGTAAGTTGATACGGGGATTGGTTTTCCGTTGCCAACTTGGGCCCCGAACGTCTGCAATCAAGCTGGTAGGCAAGATGTATAAAGCGGCCTCTTAAAAGCCTTCATTCACGAAATCAGCATGGAATATTATTCTCTGAATATTTGTCTTTGTCGTTCGTACACCAAAAGTGAGAAAATGTCGCCTATTTCTTCAAATGTCGCCTATTCCTTCATTAAAATTATATTCATTTCTGTATTAAGATGCATTATTTCTATATGTCTATATAAGAAACGGCATATTGGTGCATCTCAAAATGAAATCAAGAATGTGTTTTGAGTCATTAGTGCCCAGTATACTAGCACAGATTTATTCAAACATGAAGCTACTCTACCTGAGTACCTGACCGACCTTTGATCTTCTGCAAGTGCAGTAAAATGTGTCTAGTGCAATCGATCATGTAACTGTATAGTGTTGAAATGACAGTTTGTTTTCTGTTGGCGGCCGCTATACCCACCTACCGGTCTCTGGTTGGTCACGCACGAATCAGGGAATTTGCCTTTTATTTCGATCATGCGGTGACGTATAGAGCAGTTGTTTAAATGCACCTCGTCTCAGGCGCCGATGATACAGATAAACTGCAAAGTGCAAATACTATCTATTTCATATCAACCAATCTTATTGGCCTATATTGATTGATTATCTGTCTACACCGATTCGAACAAGAACCATCAGACACATGTAGTGTAATAAATTATAATGTTGTTTTATACAGCTGAAAGAAAGTTATATATTTTTTCTTTCTGATGGATGATTTGAATAAAGATTAAAATCCAAAATGAAAAACAACAAATTCAACTCTTACAGAATGATCAAGGAGAATAATCAATTTCTTATTGCAATTTTTTTCTTTCCATGTTATTGGTTACACAGTGCACTCTCTGTTAATTTAATGTTAATTATATATAAGTGTGCGATCAGTCGATTGCTTGCGTCTCGCGTTACAGTTACACATCGTGCAGTTTCTAAATCCTTGGTTTGTCGATACCGGCATACACGCAACGTGCATTACATAATCCGGCCCGCCACTCAATCGTAACGATAACATAATATAACAATATCTAGTCCAGCACCAGATTTATTTCATTTTATAAAAAGCATTTTTCGTGATCTCATCAGTACCCTATAGGCCTACAGGCAAATGCCGCGAAGGTTCCTTCAATACAGGCCACGACAGCTCCCTTCCGACTATCCTTCCCGTCATTACCCAAAATATCTCGTCACCCTATTAACTCATTCATAATTCATACGACGCCAATAGATCTTGGTACGATTTTTACAGTGCTTCTTCAAAACACAATATAGATGAAAAAAATCTCATTAGAGCCGTCTTCCTAATTGTCTGGTGCGAAGTCTATAGATATTTGCGTGTTCTATGACGACATCTATTAACTTTCATTAACAAAAAAACGTGCATTATGCAAATGAAGAAGGATACCAAACTGAAATGAAGTAAAAAGTTTCCAAGTCGTGGATATGGAACGAGGGCATGGTTTGGGGGGAAGTTGCATTGTAATTGTTTTTTCTGTCGGGATGGCGGATGTTCCTATTCCATTTTATAAACATTTTCAACAAAAAAAATAGGATGTCTGGGTCATGGATGTTGTAGGCCATAGCCTCGATCTTTTTTTGTCATTCCCTTCCTCACCCCTACTTTTTTCGTGATAAGATACTTGACAGTTGACAGTGTGCCGCGCTTACAGTTACATCTTGTTCGGATAATGAGATATATCTTGAGTCACTCGCGGGTTGGCAACCATTCGATGATTCAGTTGAATTGTGGTCGTGTAATTCGACTCGCGTAAAAATATATGTTGTTTGATATAAGTTTCGGTTTTTGAGTTGTAAAAATGACCTATTTAATTCAATACCGGTAACAAGAACGAGTAGTCAGCCGCCCTCCGTAGCTCGATCAGCTAAGGCACTGCTTCAGTAACTGAAGTCACTGTTGGGCGTGGGTTCGAGTTTCGTATAAGGCATGGGTTTTGTAAACGTCCGTTCACTTATCATCACTTCGGAGTTTCATAATCACCTGCTCATTCGTACCCCCGTATATCCTAGCTGTTGGTGGGGTCGTTAAGCAAACAATAATCACGAGTAGTTTGCAACAAGATTGAAGCGCACACAAGAAGCACGGCCGAGCATGCGGAAAGCCCATCACAGATCAGTGGGAAAGCCTTCAGCCAAACGACTATACCCAGCCCAGCAATAAACCCATTGAGGGCTTTTTGGGTATCAGACCCATACCCACCTTGAAAAAGCCACTATAACTTCCCACCCCACACACATGATTTTCAAATTTGATGCTTAATTTCCACATATTATCTATGTGTCTATTCAATTAACAATTGGCTTTGTATATTTGTCATAGTATTCTACTGTAAGAGTTACGGTGGTCTGTGCGTGCCTGCGTGCATCTGTCTGTGATCGGAAACGCTGCTGAGGTGGGAGCTTAGCGGGGAGTGGAAAGGGGATAGAAGGGAATGGGGGGGGGGCGGTATAAAGACGATGACGCATGTTGCAGTGGACTGCTTGTAGAACATTGTGGAACGTTGTCGAACGTCCTCATGTTGTTCGTGAATGTGCTGTGAATGTGTGGGAGTGTATGAGTGTATGAGTGTGTGTGTTGAGAAATGATCTCGCGTAAAAGTGGAGGGCATAGTGGTGATTTGGCCGTCATGTTTGAAACATGAGGGGTCTTGCTAGTACGTATATATGTATAGACCTACTTGTACCAGGACCCCTATTCCTGAGATGAATGAGATGTGAGAAAAATAAAAGTGAGTGAGAAAACGATTATCTCACTCACTTTTATTTTTCTCACATCTCATTTATCTCAGGAATAGGGGTCCAGCGAAGGGATTTTTTTCTACTTTCTACTATCCCTCTGTCACGAATATCACGTGTTTTCTTTTTCTTTTGCTGGTATTTAGTCCCATTCTGCAGATGGTACGCAGTTCATTCACATATTGAAACTGTGCAAGCGATGTTTTGAATCGGGTATGATATTTTTCTCGGCTCATCGTATACAACAGCTAATCACGGTCTGGCACTTCTTCGGTCAGTTATACATTTTTAATTGAATAAAGTCCGATATTACCAAGTACAGTTGACAGTTATCTGAGAGTTGGTGAAAACAAATATCCCAGGTAACCATGATGATAACAAATTTTATCTACCAGTTGGAGCTATACTCCCACGTTGGTAATACCGGGCCTAAGTATCGTAATAGTTCAAATAGAATAGCATTGCTGTCATAGAGAGATTTAAGACGTGTATAGGATGTAGCGCTGAACGTGCATGCCCAAGACCGTGCAGTTAGCTCTATTCTGAGCATGGGTATCCATGGTGATATTAATGGTGACGTCTCCGATGCCCCTGTCTTCGATGCCCCTGTACCGGATTTTGTCTTCGATGCCCCTGCAGATGGCAGGCCGGGTTACACTAGCTTCACAGGGGTATATAAGACACCGTGAAAGGGGCGGGCTAGAGTGTTGGTCATTGAATGGAAGGATTCACTATAAGTCGTCCCCGATCCCCCCCTCCCCCCTCACAGGCCCAGTCAAACACCTTGCTACACGATGTTGCTACAGAATAATGGCGCAAAAATTTAAAATGTTTGTACTACTAGTCAAACGCGAAATATGCGTTGTAAGATGAGCGAGATATCTCAATAAGGTATAAAAGTCCTTAAAGTAGTTCTACCCTTGCTACTTTATCGACTCTGGTATTCTACACACCTTGATATCTGAATAAGCTATAAAAGTCGTTGAAGTAGTTCTACTCTTGCCACTTCATTGACTCTGGTGTTCTACACACCTTGACGCATATAAAAAATACTTCATTGTTGGTCAACTCTTGAATCTAGAAAGCAGTGAATCTCGACAACTTAATTCTGTCACAATTTTTATGATATATTTTCTGAATATTATCAGTCATTTTATTTTTTTTCTTCAAAATGACTGATCAGAATTGCCTAAAAAATCGTAATGATGTGTAAAACTCATGTATACACATTTAGAGAGAATTTCATTCCATTTGGAGAGATTTTATTTTTCAACATTTTCTGCCCAGCCAAATCTTATGGGGTTTTTAGAAACTTTGAGATGATGATTCTCAAAATCGGTCCGACCGATTCATCCCAAAAACTATACAGTTCTAAGTTGGATGAGTTTGCGTGTACAAAAAAAGTTTCATGTTGATCAGTCAACCCTTGCGACCTGTGGAGTGCTTACAAACAAACAAAAAAAACAAAAAAAACACAGACAAAGCCCTATAAGAGTGGGATGGAGACTTCGCTACGCTCATCAATAAACTAACTGTAACTGATTTCTATCAAATAACCGAGACAAATACATTTTGTTGTAATATGAATTATTGGTATACTGATCAATCATCAAGTCATGAAAGTAAATAAAATTAAATAAGTGGAAAAGTTTAAATAATAGCTTAATAAATGTTAATAACAAGCAAATAATAATTATTACAAAGTTTAAATAACTAATTTCTTGTTGATGAGTAATATTGATGTAGGGAAAGAATAATTCCGAATTATTATTAATAATAAATTATTAAGAATAATGAATTAATTTGATTAATTTAAGTATATAATTTAATTTATATTACAACAACACGTATTTGTGGCGGTGATTCAATAGACATGAGTTACCCATATTGTTACTCAAATATACCGGTATTTAAAATTATTGTCTAGTACAAAACATTCGAAATTTTCGCGCTAATATTGGATACTCTGCATCGTGTAGCAACGCCGGTGAGGGTGAGGGTGAGGTATATAACCAGAGGGCCAGGGGCATCCAAAACAGGGCCATCGGAGACGATTAAGTGTCCGCATAAATTAGTGTAAACCCTTCTATTCAACGGTCTTCGATAGGCCTGTGAAGCTAGTGTAACCCGGCCTGCCATCTGCAGGGGCATCGAAGACAAAATCCGGTACAGGGGCATCGAAGACAGGGGCATCGGAGAGCGCACCATATTAATAATTAACTAATTAACTTGGTAATACCTGCAGTCCTGCACCAACTTGATAACACTTTACACACAATGTGTCGAAATGTAATTCGAGTGACGTCACTGGTGACACATTGCCACACGCATGTGTCACGTGGGTCTTCCCTCAGCCTGTCTAGCCAACGCGTTGTTCGTCAGTAATTCTCGAGTAATTTGTGAAAGACAAATTTTGATTATGAATATGCTTATATTTGCCTAGACCTACAATTCCACGCAATAATTTCCCTTGCTATGAAACATCGATACGGGCTTGGCCTAGAGTAATGTAATTGTTTTTCAAACCCGAAGATAGAGTTTTTTTATTACAGAAATCGTGGCATATTTCCATCTTGAACACCATTCGAAATGTGCTTCGATTTAATTAATGAATTTCGATATAAAATCTAGTAGAAATAAAAGTGTAATAGAACAATGACCTACTTTATCGACAAATAGTTCCTACCTCACCGCTTGAGTGCGCTGACTGACATGACTCTCATTTAGCATTGACTTGCGCATCTTCATACGAAGTATAACTTACTACTATCCTGGGCCGAGACTAGCCGAGTTGTTCTAGAATGTAGATGTTCACACCTTCCCTTGTTTACCCCATACTTGGCCGCATCAGGGGAGTTGAGGTTAAATATATAACATTGTTTAATAGGCGAAGCTTTCTGTGCATGAGGTCCTCCTTTTACTACCATAATTTTGATCTATAACTCGATAGCAACGTCCATGCTACTTTTCGATCCAAGAGCTCTTGTTTTTTTTATCGTCACAAATTAGTTTATAATAATACAGTGTAATACAATTTAAACTCTCGTCCATCAAGCCATATCTGGCTTATCTGTGGTTTAAATAGATGAAAACAAAAACATTTACGTACACTGTGATTGACAATGCTCAGAATGAACTTATATTATTAGCATAATTCAATTCAATAGCTTAAATGATAATGAACATTAAAATGAAAAAGAAAATGAACGTTAAATTGTTGAACGAACTAGAATTACTACCTGTAGGTCTACCTATTCTTCATGTGTATTTTCGTGTATATTTATATGTATACACTAAACAGACACTACTATAAATATAATACGGTGTGAAAAATGAGCACATTTTTCTATCTGTCAGCCTTCAGTTTTGGACTGCGGTCTGCGAATGCATCACGCATGGATCGCCACTTACGAACTGTTTCCCTAATTTCTCCACCGTTTTCACCATTCATTGATCCGACTCCGAACTTCCTCATTACGTACGTCAGTGTCAAATGTGAAATAAATCGTCCGTTTGTCATTGAGAGTCGAATAACTTCGACTAATGTCACACTACGAACTTCTATATGATGCTTTTCGAAATTCCCGCAGTGTATAATACTACTTTTGACCTTGTTTCAAATATAATCTACGTAAGTATTGATGATGAATCAATCTCATCAATCTCGAGCGTTAAATTTTTGGAATACGTTCAATTTTTAATATAATGCATTATAAGTCGAGATTTCTTTTACATTAGTGGTGGTGCCGATTTTTCAAATTTTCTCTCATATTTTCATTTACATCACGACTTTTTTTTATTCAAATTGATATTTTGTGGTTCAGGCGTACAGAATGATGTAATTCGCATAGTATATTTCGATTTTCAACCATTAAAATCTTGGCTATTCTTCTTCTGGTTTCACAGACATTAACTAAAGGTTCTGACTCTGGTTCACCAAGAAGGTTCTGGTTCTAATAAAAAATACAGGCTGTATTTCTATTTGGTGTCACCTGCTAAAGGGTGGAGACATAAATCACAGCAGCTGTCTGTAACTTCAAAATTATAACAGTTGTGAATAATTAGAAGAGCATTGGGAAGACTTTCATTTCATATGAACAACAAAAATGAAATTTAGCTTCGATTTGATTTGTTTGATTTTTCTGGACGTGGCATACTAGTCAGACAAAGTAACCAATCGACTTGTAACTTCTTCTAGACATATATGTCTCATAACTGAATAAATTGAGATTGTTTTTGAGCAAAATCGATTTGATGGCTTCATCAGCAAAAAATTGGAAAATTCGAAAGATCCCGATAAGAATTTTTCACTTTTCATCTCATCCGATTGGATGAAATTTTCAATAAATTTCAATACTATTCTAGTTTATGTTTCTAACAAGTTTGAAGAAATTTGGATGGTTGTTTTCAAGAAAATGATTGTTTGAAGACATAATCAACAGGTTGCATGGAATAACAAAGGCTATGAGTTCCGATTAGTGATGGGCACAAGGGAATATTCCGGCTAGTGGAAATAATACAGGGAATATTTTCCGTGTTCAAATAAATTCCCATATATTGGGATTTTTTGTTTTCAATTTGATAACTTCCCAGCACTGATAACTGAGTTTATTGGGTTGACAGTTGATCTGAAATGAACTTCAAACAATATTTGCAAATTTCAAGGCTCTAGAACAATAGGTCTAGTTATAATCTCAACATTGAAAGAACATAGGGGTGATTTGAACTTATTTTAGAGCTGAATTGTGTAGAGAGCAAAAATCCAAGCATTGGTGGGTAGAAAAAAACAAATATTTGGTCATAGCTTGGAAATCAACGATAACGATGATGAATAATTATTTTATAGCCTATTGTGTACCCTAAAATGTCTTAGTCAATATAGGCCTAAACAAAAAATATACTTGTATTTCTTGTACACATTTCTGTCAGTGTATTCCGTTTTCAGATTCTGTATTGAGTGTAAAGAAGCAGAAGACGAATATTCCCTAAAAATTCCCAGAAATATTTTCTTATTATGAATTCCAGGAATTTGCCCATCACTAGTTCCGAT
>OZ023326.1:56479616-56509616 GCA_964007535.1 Brachyptera risi
ATGAAAGTGAAATCGAGGGGGGGGGGGGGAGAAGGTGGAGGGGAAAGAGAAACCGTGGAGGTTGAAATTGTGTTTTTTGTTGCTTTTCTCTATTATTTACATTATTGCCACAGCTACCGTGGTATGCATGTATACCCATCCACCTTTACCGACCGAGAATATCAACTAGCAGTATTATAGTTACCAACTTGGCTATTTCTCAGAGTGATAGTACGTTATTGCGTTGACACGGCAGACTGGCGATGTGTAAAAATGATCACACGTAGAAGTGCAGGGCAGTGGTGAATTGGCGTGCTCATGTTTGAAACTTGAGTAGTCAGGCTAGTAATATAATAATATCCTTATAATATCCTCATTAGGCCTATGTTTATTTCTTGCATGTAGGCCTACATTATTTAAACTTGAACATTGAAAGCCCTACCTGTAGGCCTGCAATATTTATATGTAAAATATTGTACACGTTTAAGTTTGTCTTTGAAAGAAAATGAAAAATATATACACACAGTATTCATATCTCACTTCTCTACTCTCAATAAATGAATTATTTCCTCGAGTTTTTTCCTACCTTTTGGAGTAAGTTTGATTGAAGTTTTGATATTCTCTTCTGCAGGAGAAGGCCACTAAATGGCAGGAGGGACGAGAGATTGATGGGCTGACAACGAATGGTGTGCTCATCATGCATCCGAGGGGCTCGTTCTGTGGTGGCGATGCTAAGAACGGCTTGTGGAGGGAGGTCTCGGTGGGTGGTGGAGTCTACACACTGAGGGAATCGCGTTCGGCTCAGCAAAAAGGATCTGTGGTATGTTACTTTTATTTTTGGATCTTACGATATGGGTTCTATCATGAACTAACTACATCTAGCTTATTCATTCTGAAACATACCCTCCCCAGCATCACAGAATTTGAAACAATGTAGTATCAACAGCAGTTACTAGTGAGGTGGTTCTCTGACCGCGGTCAGTGTCAGACTGGGCCCCCTGTCGTTGGTTCGAATCGTGCTGTATCTCTGTGAAATATGTAAATGTAACTGTATGTATTCTCTGTCTCCTATGTCTGTCTTCTATGTTCTATGTTCATGATACAATTGATACAATTTTTTTTATACGTTGCCCTACGATGCTCATTTACCGCGCCGGTATGGCCTCGATTCACACGTTGCCACGATGTTGATTCATTCATTATGCTCCTTCCATACGACGAAGATTAGGCGTAACATTCTTATGTTGATACGATATGGCTTCCGTATATTGGTGCGAGCTTGAGAACTACGTTCTATCAACGTCGAAATACTCCGCTGATACGACGCGGATTTGGCGTTACATTCTAATGTTGATACGATAGTTGTCTCAATTTTGTAACTACGAAGTTATTTGATATTGGGCTACTTGGGCAATTAGCAATGATGTTCGGTTGCTAAAAGAAATAAAACATTGTTACAATTTTCTACATTACCCACCCTTATTAGTTTGTTGACATTCATAGATTGTATTTGCATGTAAATGTGTATCAAGCTAAACACTTAAAAACTTGGGCTTATATATGTTGGTGCTAAGAGTATAATGATGGTTATATGGCATCTTGAAATTAATTAAATAATTGAGTGTATGCACAGTTGAAACATATTCGTTTGAGTTGTAAGTTTCAAATGTATATAATAGCTATTTGACCGGCACTATTGTGGATTGTGGCTGTTCTCAGGTGGAAGACGAGACTAATGTACTACTGGATGGAACGCTTATTGATTTGTGCGGTGCCACGTTACTATGGCGATCAGCTGAAGGCCTCGCTACATCACCGGTAAGCTGACTACCCCAGTAGAATAACGTTCGTACCGACCAGACGAAGTAAGCCAGGTTTTTTAGAAGTGTCATTTGTTGAATACATATAATATTTTCCATTGTACGAATTATTAATAATTGCAAAATAAATACTGAGCACTTCATTCGTACCGTATATTCAAAATGAACTAAAGCTTATTTACGCTTGAGCTTATTGATTGAAAATTTAGTTTCTTGAATAGGCTATTATATTATATCATCTAGTATACTATAGTTTATCTTTAGTAGTAAATGAATTGAAATATTTTGACTCTTTGGAAAATCCTCTTTTGCATATTTAGATAGTGACAGTATGTATGCTCTGTCCAAGTGAGAGCTTGTTGAAACATTTCAATTGAATTGCTGGCTGTTCACTAACTTTCGTCTCTTATCATGTCACTGTAACATTCCATCGACTGTACCTACATATTTTTTCTATTAACCGAGTATCGTAACTCCCTCATGTTCCTACATGGTATGTATAATGATATATTTTTTAATGTGTATTAATAATATAATTAGGAGTGAAAATGATGATCGATAATATTGATTTGATATTCGCTACCCATAAGTAAACCGATAACCGATATTAGTTATATCTTCGATAATATCTTTTTTGTTTGCATGTATTTTGCGGCGTATCCAAGTTGTATTTGGCGCCATTAATTTCAAATCTGTTATCTTCTGTTACTTATTTGGTTACATTATGCCGCTACTGGTCTATTTCGCTAGTCTACTCAGTGTGGAGCGAGCAGAAACGAGAGCTTTTGAATCTTTGCATTCATATTATTTTTTCTTTAACCTCGAAATCGTTGCGTTCCGTTGATATCTTTTATAACCATGCTTGTTGTGCCAGCGTTTATGAATTGAAATGCTCATTTGTGGACTTGTTTGATCATCAATGCATCGTGCGTTATTTGTTCCAACAAAAATTGCGAAGTGAAGTGTAGACTAACTTTGAATTCAGTGGACAACCAAACTCTCGAAACATTTTTGATGAAGCAAGGTTATTCAAGTCAACATTGTGATATGCTCCTTGCCTGTTGAATACGCTAAGAGTCAAACTAATTTGCAAGCCCACTTGAATAGATGCACCGCATATACGACGTCCGTTTGTTGACGAAAGTTGGAAATAAATATAGGGAAATAGGGAAATAAGTAACTCGACCAAGTTTCAAGCTCATGCAGTATTGCCAACAGATTTTTTTTTCTGGTAGGGCAAGAAATATTAGAATATTTGAAAAACGATATTTTCGATATTATCGATAAGATAATGGAAATTTAAAACGATTATCTAATTGAAATCAATATCTACATAATATCATAATAATAATGATAATAATTATCATAATAATATCTGTATAATAGTTACAGATATTTTACTTGCTACAACTGAAATAATCTAGGTTTACATGTGGGAATATCAGGCAACACTTCAGATGTGTTTCCTGTACTCAAGTGAGTTCAAAGTTTGAACGTGTTTCTATTTTTGTCAACAAATACTGATCGTGTGAGAGGTCTGAGTGATTCAGAAATATACAAAAATCTACTCTCAGTCCTGCCTGAATCAGTGCTAACAATTGGGGGTGGACAATATATCGATAATATTGATTCAATCATTGATATGCAAATTAATTACGATAATCGATATTTCTCTCATTATCGTCATTTGAATAATTCAGTAGTAAACTTCTATCACCGACCAAAACAACTTCTGTTACCAACAGATCACTCACTTCCCAGTATTGAATCTACAGTGATGCCCAATGAACGATTTCATGGCCGAAATCCATATGTACCATAAAATGATGACTCTGTTATTATCGATAAGATAATGAGAATTTTTAAAAAATTATCGATAATTAAATCATCATCTTTCTCACCCCTACTAACAATAGTTATATGCTACTTTTGATGTTTTAGACGAAAGACCATCTGGAGAAAATGGTGGACGAGTTGAACGCAGCTCGTATCCAATGTCCAGTTGGACTCAACACTCTTGTGATACCAAGGGGCAAAATGGCTGTCAGTATGGCAGAGTCGGAAAAACAGCAGCCCTATGTTTATCTACATTGTGGTCACGTACAAGGTAATTACTAATCATCATCAAACATCTGCCAGACCACTTTTAGAGAAATAATTTATTTTTACGTTTCTCAATATTTTGAAACCATGGGTAGATACGGAACATGTTCGATGCACACCTGTGTTTTCTGAAGCATTTATTCCAACTCTTATACTAGAAAATACAGTTTAAGCCCATTTGCCATTTATGAACAATCAGGCCTAATGTTTTCTTCGTCAAAAATTATGTTATGACCGGCACAGGTAGCTGAGTAGTTAACACACTTGCTCCATGTAGTGGCATGGTAGTGGCATGGTAGTGGGCATGTTGGACCTGGTTCGATACCCGCTACCGTCCATCTTTACAGGGGTTTTTCGTGGTTTCCCTCTGTAGTCTAGGCTAATGCCTGGATGGTTCCCACAATATAGGCCACGACCGCTTCCTTCCCATTACCCATAAAAACCTTCATCTCATCATCCCATCATCTCATTAATCATCCATCCGACGCCAATAGATCTTAGTCATCATTACAGTGCGTCTCCAATATATATAAAAAATATGTTATGCGTTGTTTAAAAAAAAATTGGACACCCTCGATATAGCTTGGAGATATTGAGCAGAGGCCCATCTAAAGCGTTGCCTTGACATCTTTTGCAGGTCACCATGATTGGGGTCAGGATAAGGAGACCGGAGATCGCTGTTGTCCAATGTGTCTACAAGTTGGTCCTGTTGTCAAAGTGTGCATGGGTATCGAACCCGCATTCTATGTAGATGATCAACCACCCACCTTTGGGTTCAACCCCTGTGGTCACATGGCTACAGAGAAGACCATTAAGTAAGATTCATTTTTGCTCCCATTGATGTTTAAAATTGAAATAGGCTTACAGTTATGTTTTTGTAATATGCTTTGTGGTGAACAGTGTTAGTGCATAATGGTAAACAATGATGAAAAGCAAAAAATAACCAGAGAAAGTATGCCTCACTGCAGTACCACCCAATTAATTTATAATTATTATTAAAATTTGTAATTATACATGAAACATCAACATGGAACCTTTTTCATATATGTGTGCTTATCCAACTTGAAACTATAGTTTTGCATCATATCAGTTGAACCATCTTTAAGAAATATCTCAAATTTTCTAAAAACCTCATGAGATTAGGCTTGGCAAGAAAATTTGAAAAATGAAATCCTTTCAAAAAAATTCAAATTCTCACTGAATGTGAACACATAAATGATGCACATTAATAAAAATCTGTATGCAATTCGGACCAGCCGTTTTGAAGATGATGATTAAATGAATGTTCTTTAATCATAAAATAGATTGAAATAATAGTACAAAAATCAAAGACCTTAGTAGGCTATCTAACTTTGTTAGAAGCAGTGGCGTAACTACCAGGTGGGCCAAGTGGGCAAGTGCATAGGGGCCTCTGGCCCCTGTGCACGTATAGGGGCACCAATATGAATTTCTGTAATTCTAGATAATCCAGTCTAACAAAAAAATGTGAATTTTCAATGTTGGCCCTGTTTTCACAATTCTTTCAAATACGCTATCTCATTATATTATTATAATACTTAATATTTCGCAGAAGTGGAAGTTACCACAAGAATTTGAGAAAAAGAGAGTCAAGAAAGTGAAGCGTCATTTTGTCGAATTATGCGAGGACCAACGTCTAGTTGATCCAGAAAAGCTCTTCAAAGTTCAAGTGTTTAACGTGTCATTAGACATTATATCAAATCAAATTGGTATAAGATTCGAGAGTTTGCGTGAAATAACAGAAACATTCAAAGTCTTACATCCAAGTCATCTGAGTAAAATCTCAGATGTAGAACTTCTAGGCGATGCAAATAAGTTTTGACTCAAATTTGAAAATGATGTATCACCCATATTTCCCTCTCAACTTCTCGCCATGAGATCTGCTTTGCGTAAAAATATTTTGAAAATATACAGGGCACATGTAGTACTATAGATAAGGCAAGTTGCTTATGGTTAAGCACGCATCACTTTGTGCAAGTTTCCAAGATGTGTGCTCCGTTTGTGTTCTGTTCTCAACAATACCTGTAACAGTTGCAAGTGCAGAGAGAGGCTTTTCAAAACTGAAGCCGATATAAACGTACCTCCGTAGCTCAATGTTCCAAGAAAGACTCAAAGGCTCCTCTATTTTATCAATTGAACGGCGACGAGCGAAAACAATTGATTTTGATCACATAAGCTTAATAGATATTTTCGCGGATAAGAAAGCTCGAAGGAAAAATTTCAAGTAGACCACATGATGAGTTGCTGCATTTCTTTTTCACTGACGCAAACTTCATTTGTATTCATTAATTACTCCGTTTTCAAGTTATAATCCACTCTAATGAACATATAACATCGTTTTTAATCGAGCCAAGTAGTTTATGACCGATGCCTCAAGATTCTACATCCACAAGTTACCATGAAGTGCTCCGCTTAGCCCCACAAACGAGGTATTTTATGAGTACGAACTATTTTGTCAATTTTCACACAACAGTTTGCTTTACTAAGTATAGGTCTATAATTCAAATTGATTTTAATCATTTAAACATATTGAATAGGAAATGTGGTAGGGGCACTCTAGGTGATACCTGCCCAAGGGCACTCTGTATTGAAGTTACGCCACTGGTTAGAAGACGTAAAACTGAGCTTGTTTACCAAGTAACGCTCGGCGACATTGCTCACTAGTGCTACCTGTCGCAGTAGAGTGAACTAGAAGAGAGATATCTGCTTCACCACCAATATGTCCAATGTGTATAACATCGAACTGACGTGATTATAATGTTGCGAATCACCCGTAGAAATATTGCTAATAAGTTTCAAATATTATGGAGATGTACAAATGAACAGATATTTCTATAGTTGGTCAAGCCTAGGCTGTACTTACATTCTCGTTTCTCCCCGAATCTGAAGAATTACTTCTCTTTTGCCGTGGTAAGATCGCCCCTGTGGTGCCCCGTCCAAACGATCCTATCTCTCATCCATAACCTTAATTGGAGACAATGATTTTGTATCTAGTTTCGATGTTATTAAAAAAAAAAAACTTTTGCTGTGATCACATAATTGAAACACTCGGTGATATAACAAATAGTGTTGTCTCGTCCACTTATGATGGAACTAGGTCTTTGGAAAAATGTTGCTGACATTCATGGCTTCCTAGATTCGAAAGTGACAGAAAGAAGTATATTTTAGTAGTCAAGAAGTCTAGGGTTTCCGATTATCCAGAGACTACAGAAGGTAGAACTACTTTATCAACTCTGATTACGTATTAGATATCTCGCTCATCTAATACCCCTTTTACACGATCAACTTATCCCTAGTAATGTATTTTTGAAATGTATCACTACCAAGTAGCGGTTCCTATCTCGCGTTTACACCACAGTAAAAATTGCTATTGCTGACAGCGTATTGCCTCTAGTAGGAATACACTTGACTTTCCAAGCAATATTGCTAGTAGCCAACCAATCAGCGACCAGTAAAGTGTAACGTCACATTCCGTTGACTGCCTAGCTTCTGTTAATGCCATATCATTGAGTGGGAGAATCTCGGAGATTGGTGACTGACCATTTTCGATCGGCTAACCTTCTTCAGTGATACAGAAGACAGGCTATGTTTATATTGATCTAAACAAAATCTCTCAATTATCGATACAGTAGTACTTGAGATGATTTCGATTAGTATTCTGATCGTAACTGTCGATCTATGTTTGAGTGATTTGAGCTCTAGGTTGCGCTACTGGCAATCGCTAGTTCAAGGTTCAAGCTACTGGCACCTCTACGGCAGAAAATACTAATTTTATGATACTATACACGATGGAAAATACATTGCCGAAATGCATTGCTATTTTAGTTGATCGTCTAAAGACCCTTTTACAACGCATATTTTGTGTTTGTCTAGTTATTTACTTAGCAAACTAAAAACTTGAGCAAGCAGGTGTTCTAGATGAAATCAATTATTTGCGTAATCAATAACGCGTCCAGTACAGAAGCTTTATTAAAAACAGACAGTGAAAAAGCCCTTTGAGGTACAATAACATCCCAGAGGCATGATGAAACAATCATTCAGATATTCCTCATTTACATTACATTTGTGAGTTTACACAGCTCTCAATGTTGCTACTAGATGGTGCACATATCAAGCTAACTAAAAAAGGTTTCGTTGTCATTTCATGGCCGTGTGGTTGAATATAAATAATTATTATTTCCATAACATGTCACAAACAAACTTTTTGATGCAAGATGGCTGCCAAGAAATTGCAGTTAAGGCACAGTATGTTTAGCATAGCTATGCTATGCTTCAGTAGGGTCACTGAGGTAGCCGTGCTTGCAGCAAAAATATCACCACGCATATCAAATCACCCCTGGTGTTCGAGCTCGGAAACATACGTGATTGCGCTTGCATTGGTGTTGCCCCTAGCAACTACATGCATATGTAGCGCATGTCAAGTCGCTCCTGGTGTTCGAGCATGGAAACACTTGTAGTTACGCACGCATTGGTATTGCCCCTAGCAAATGCATGCATTTGTAAGAGTGAAAAAATTTTTAAGCGGTCAAAACTGGAGATTGTTTCGTTCGGGACCGTCTACTGTGTAATCATGATGGCTTACGTTATTGTTGTCAAAGCACAGACAAAGTCCCTAGATAGTCGCAAATTGGTGGTCGTTTCAATATGACTGTCGTTTCAATATGGCTGTCGACTGCGTAATAATGTTGGTTTACGTTATTGTTGTCAAAGCACAGACAAAGTACTTGGATAGTTGAAACTTATTTTACATTTCCAGTAAGTCGTTCCATTGAGTAGGTACAGGAGTGACGCTTCTAGTTCTCTCTATACTATGGTTAGGGTTCAACAACATCAATAATATACTTTTAGAGAGCGATCGTAGTGATTTGGAGGAAGAATATGAGAACGATGATAGTTCTAGTGAAAGTGAAGGAGGAAATGGCATTCAGGCAAATTGAGTCATGGTCAAATAGGCTTAGGCCTAGATGGTGGCCCAAGTATGGCCTAGGTTAGTTGCATGACCATTGGAATAGGTCTGATGATCCTAATGACCCAGGTATTTTAATAAAGAATCCTTGTTATATTAAGAGTACATGGGAGTCGATTTAGCGAAATATCAGTTTTTTGGTGATAGCTTTTGAACGGTATGAGATATTGAAATTCGAATTTGCGAGAAACACAGATAATTATAATATCTTCAAGATGATAATAAGTTGAAACTATTCAAGTTATGTTGCATTACTGTCAAGCATATACAGCTGGAAAATGTTGTTGTTTTTTTTAGCTGTATAAGCTTGATAGTTATGCAACATGAGTATGACTTGTATAGTTCTAGCTTATATCATCTTGAAGCTATTATAATTATCCGTGTTTCTCGAGTATTAAAATTTTGATATCTCATACCGTTCAAAAGCTATCACCAAAGAACTGATATTTCGCTAAATTGACTACCATGGACTCCTACGATCATTACTTGAAAATTTGTGAAGCTTAAAATAATATGTCAGAAGTTATATGAAAATCCCTGTATGATTGTGTACCTTTATTCAACGCCTGCCATATTAAATCGGTGCTCTGGGTCCAGTCTAAACCTCTATAAATTGTACCTCAAAGGGTTAACCATATACCTTATTTAACTAGATTGTTTTGAATGTATCACAGGTTCTGGGCGAGTATATCGATTCCACATGGCACAAACGGTTTCGATGCTGTTTGTCCGTTCTGCGCGACACCATTGGTGGGTTATCCGGGCTACATCCGACTGATCTTCCAAGATAATGTCGATTGAATGACCAAACAACGATCTGCCTTAAAACTTGAGTCATAATATCTCGACCGAACCTCGACCGTGGAGCGTGCGTCTCAGTTCTAAACCACCGTTCTAAGAGCGTACTTAGCGTAAATGCTTGAACACAACACTTATATTCCACACGATTTGGTCTCCGTTATCCTAAGACATAGTTTTTATATTATATATTAATTTATATCTTACGTAATGCTAATCGCTCCGCGTTTTAGTGCAAACAGCAGACAAATATGAATTTAAGTTTTTTTCTAGACAGTTTGAAGTCTGAGAAATACAAACGTGAAAAAATCTTAATATTCAGAGGATGTCTTATATTTACTGATGACTGATGAGAAATTGTTTTGAATTTGAGATTTCACAAAACCAAGATTTCTATAACTTTTTGTTTGAAGAGTTTGGTGGATTATAATATGCAGCCTTGATTTTGAAGTCAGCATATTAGTGTTATTGTTTAACGTATTCAATTCAGATAACCAGGGTATCCAAATGATTATTTTCTCAATTCATTAACTTCTGGTTACTTGGTCCCTCGATCGTAATGAATGGTTTGAAAAGCTCTTTCTGGGAGGTGGGATTGTAAGCTTTACCATAATTGCTATTTTTGCACATCCTTCACAACACAGAACTAGAATCCTAGAATTTTAATGATTTACACGTGAGAGCCCACTCCAATGCACATGTAAATTTGGTGCATGGGTCATGAGTCCAGAACCTATTCAGCTGGAGAGAAGTTATTATTGCTGATATTATTTGATCTTGGTACCCAATTCATATCGAAAACATTTCTCAATAATTAATAGGACATATGTATATAATGGTAGGAAATATGTCCTACTAGAGACAGTCTCAGTGAACTATAGGTACATTAACAAGAACAATGCACACAATCCAAAGATATGTACCGATATTGGCTAAAAATGAGTGCCGTATATAGGCTACATAAAAAAGTATGGAAATGTTATATTACGTATTTAATCTGTATAGCAAGAAACGGAGAGTGAATGAATGTAGAAAAGTTTAAGACCAGGACCCTTATTCTCGAGATTATGAGATTATGAGATGAGATTATTTAGGTGGAATTCTGGTAATCTTACTGAAAATGGCCGATTGGTATTCTCGAAACACTAATTTCACATTTCATGTCATTCCATATTTCACTTGAAAATCTCACCACCCATTTGGTTAGTGAAATGTCCACAGTCTTCTTTATTCATTCTTCTTTTATACTGCCCTTTCACTCGGGCTATTTTGACGGCTTCGCGCATATTTGCTCGCGCAGGGAAAAATGACGTCTGCAAAATGAAAATGTATGTACTGCACTCTGGTATCTGAAGTTTCAACTTTGAACAAATGTCATTCTCTCATAATTTTTAAATTTCCTGCAACGTTATTGAGTTTATGTCATATTTACATTTCGACTAGGGCTTTCAGGCTTACCGAGGTTCAAACTTGAACGATATATATGTTATCCTAAGTGATAAGCATCATTCAAGAACTTGTCCCGAATAAGATCCTTCATATTATTGTCATAACAAAGTTAGTAAACTCACAGTCACAGTCCAATTGAATGAGCGCGTAATTTAAATTCTTTTAAGAAATTCCCAAAGTTATTCGTATCTTCGCAGATATGACATGTCGAATAGACTGATATACTTGAATATCTCTGGAAAGTGACGTCATGGTCTGGAAACAACGGCACCATCGGCAATTTTGTAAACTAAAATAATTGGACATCGTTTAACACGGGAAGCATACCCCGAACGAAAGGGCAGTATCAGAGAAGAATAATCTGATTAAAGAAGGCTGTGGAAATGTCAAAATAAGTTGTAAAATATTGTGCATAGCACTCGAGATGGCTTTGTATTACTGCCACTATGATAATTAACTAGGGAAGACAGTGCATCCTATTTGTTTACATTTTCACGGGCTGCTATTGACTATCATCTGCTAGCCTTCTAAAGCTCTCATATACAGTAATAAAAACAATTTCATATTTCACGATTTTTCAAGTCGGGAATAGCAAAACGGTGAGAAGTGAGATAAAAAAGTGGAATGAGATAATAATCTCATATCATCTCATTATCTCATAATCTCAGAAATAAGGGTCCAGCACCCTTGTTCCCGAGATTATGAGATGAGATTATTTGGGAGGAATTCTGGTAATCTCACTGAAAATGGCTGATTGGTATAGCATTAACCACAATTCTATTTTTAGACACATTCGGACAAGAAAATGTCCGAAAAACGGTCTTCTTGATTACAATATGTCATTAAAATTCACATTGAAGAGTCTTAAAATTCAATGTGGCTCTGATTTTGACGTCACCAAGTGGGTAATTGTGGTCAATGCTATTCTCGAAACACTAATTTCACATTTCATGGCAATCCACATTTCACTTGAAAATCTCACCACCCATTTGGTTAGTGAAATGTCAAAGTGAGTTGCAAAATATTGTGCATAGCACTCGAGATGGCTTTGCATCACTGCTACTAGGATAATTAAGTAGGGAAGGCAGTGTATCCTATTTGTTTACATTTTTACGGGTCGCTATTGGCTATAATCTGCTGGCCTCCTAAAGGGTATCTCTCATACGATGAAAACAATTTCATTTCATATTTCACGATTTTTCAAGTCGGGAATAGCAAAACGGTGAGAAGTGAGATAAAAAAGTGGAATGAGATAATAATCCCATCTCATTTCACTCATCTCATGATCTCATAATCTCGAGAATAAGGGTCCAGTAGGTTGGAGATTCAACGATAACGAATTAGCAAGAATATTTCAACTTTTTCAAATTGTAGGCCTAATATTAGGTTTATAATTGCATATCAATGTGTATAGTGACTGACTTGTACATACGAATGCAAATAGGCCTATCTTGCGAAGATCTCGCTGTGGACATGAAACTCGGAACTACTACGTATGCCTGACCTTGATTGGTTGAAATTGTAAATGGTGTGAAATATAAAATAATAGTTCATAATTATATCGAATAAAATTTAAGAAAAGAAGAAAAGAACAATATTTTGCAGACGAAACTAAAATAATCTTACATCCCAAGCTAGGATTTAAAAACAACAGTACGTAGTGTGTGTTTGTGAAAAAGTGGAAGATGAAATTTGGTTCAATAATATTTATTTTACTATAGTAACCAACATTGCGAGTTACAGTATAGCAATCTTAAAAGCAGTTAGTTTTACTGTGGTGGCATCTAGTGGCAGAGTTAGTGAATTGTTTTACACTAGTATTTATTATCAATCAATACAGTTTGTTTTCTTTCATTGTGCATCAACGAGTATGTGCAAGTGATGGAAAAACAGAGAGGAGATATATAAGTTCGCTATGGTATGCGTTTCATACTTTGTTCGTACATTATGCATATGACTTTATGCACTTACATTGATTCAAGTTTTGAAGCTGTAGGTCTATTTAATCAGCCAATTGAATTGTATACCTATGTGCATTTTCACTCTTCATACACATTTTTAGCTGGTTTTATATTTTTTGTATAGCCTATTCAAAGTCTTCATCAGGAAAATATTATTACAGTCCCTACAAATTGTTGGATTACATGTGTTATGGACGGTATACCACCTTGTGTACTGTTCTATATATATGGGTAGTTCTTCGAAAATGTGCCATTCTACAACTGAAAATGAATTATAAGAAATTTAAATAAATTAATACGTAATTTCAATAAAGGTTGCTAGGAAAGATGAGGAGATAATTGAACAGATTGTCACACTGGCAGAGATTGTTGCACTGATTTCTCATTGTTACATCCATTGTTGTATTTATGGAACCTTGGTAATGAGTGACAAATGATAATAAATGCACACATTCGAGTTTTTTATATTTCAAAATCAAATGTGTCATCATCAAAAAGCATACATATATGTGAACCATGGTTTGAAGATGTTTGTTACTAAATTAAAAACTTCAATTATATTATTGAATTGAATCGTGAAGACCAGTTGACGCAGTATTTACTGCACAAGTAGGGTCTATTCCACGATGAAAAGTATCGCTATTATCTCTTTTTATATAACATCAAAACTTGATACAAAATCATGGTTTCCCAATTGAGGCTGTGCGCGAAAGGAAGGATCGTTCGGACATGGCACCACAAGGGTGATTTTACCACCCCTATGAACAATTGAAAATAAGATACTCATTTAACAAACAATAAATCATAAGAATGATTTCAGGGCTAGAAAACAATTCAAACATTCATAGGGGGGCGAGACAAAAATCTTGAATCTTCCCCTTATCTTGATCTTCTTTTGTTTTCTCTGTTATTTTGATCATTTCGTTCCAATATTTTTGCTGTTATTGTATTTGTTGGAAAATATTTGTTGTTTTCTCAATATCATACAGTCATGACTGATTGAATTTGTGAGTTATACATTTCTCAGACTTGATAGGCCTAGGAAACCACGAAAAAGTGATCTTATTGATTTTATTTTTCATTTTATTTTATTTTAAAGTGATTGCAATATAGTACAGCATGTTACTAGTAAACACTAGTTAGTGTTAACACTTGTATACACGAAAGAAAAAGGTCGTCGGCCAACTTGATACTTGTACACTTTTATCAACGTCAAAAACTTGACATAAAGACATTGTTTCTCAACAAAGGCAGAGGATTAAAATTAGGGATCATTTGAACGGGGCATCACAAGGGTGATCTTACCACAAATTTCACTACTTTTTGACAACTTTCATACAACTTTGAAAAATGCAGTTGCATTTCTGTGATTTTTCATCGTTAACCTCGTTCAGAAAAATCATGATGTCCTAAAAAAAATGACAGCCTATACAAATATAACCATGATGTTTGTGTTGGTTATGTGGACAGATGACCTTTTTTTTCTTGGATACGAGTAAGTAGAATGGTCTCAATCATAAGATGGTTAGTTGGTTACGCCCTCATATTCTTCAATAGCAAAATATCTAGATGTGGAAGGGTATGGTTTGCCCAATAAACACGAGATGTTCTTCTCCAAAATCTTCTGGCGATCGGGAGAAGTTAGCCATGAAAATGCATTACGACATTATCGGCCAGAAGATTGACCGTCAATGTATCAAATCACTTCTGCTTCAAGCAAACCCAAACACAAAAATATTCATATTACACTCACTCAGTGTGACGTAGTTTTCATTAAAAATCAACACTATGTTTCAATTAATAAATAATCTATCAAACATTCAACAGATCAGCCCAAGTAATTTATCAAATGTCAATATGAATGACTTACGTAATCTAAATCGATAGCATTATAATCGCAGACCCAGTCATTCCTACAACACTTCCATCATTACCAAGGTATCTCTATACTAATTCTGTTGTGGTAATGACAAATTGTTTATTCACACTGAATGATTTGTCACATGGCTTTAGTTGGAAAAGTGAGCTTATGTATTTCATTTGTTGCTACAAGAGCTCCAATTACAAGCTTTTTCTTTCTTATGCACCTTTATCATAAATATTTGCCCCTTAGTAATCATATTGAATGAACATATTTTTTTTATAATAGTTACCGTCTTATCTCCAGAAAGTAAATGTTCACACTATGATGGTTATTTTTAACTGTAGTCACAGCCTTTTGACAATAACAAACTCAGTTATTGTATTCTTTATTGTATTCCATGAACTAATTATGTATTATTTTTCCAGTGTATTGCCTCAGACTAGCCAATTGGCTATGGGGCATAGTTTGTAGTAAATTACAATTATATTTAAATATTAATAAAGAATTTTGAACTGAAACTGAGTTCCAAGGTAAATGTTGCCAACATGAGCTCATAAAATGCACTAAAGCTGTGCCTTGGTAGATGCAAATCCCAGGGACAGAACTTGAGGTCTCATAAGTTTTCAATTACCTACTTGATTAAAATCTCCGAAGAATGAATCCGAAGGATGAAGAATTCTTCATCATCTTGCAAATGCAATCCTTTCAGAACTTTTTACAAACAAAAAATTAAGAGGAACAAAAACAACTTGTCTATCAAATATGGTAGCTAGGGGCAAGCCTTGGTAATGATTTTAATGGAGTTAACTAATCAATTAATTAAAAATTTGAATATTCAATTTGAATTTTTGAAGTGTACAGAAATACGGTAGGCCTACATGCACTAAAACTTTGTTAAAAGTTCTACTTTTTTTATTTTTCATTTCACCATTAATAACTTGGTGATTGGATAGGGACTTGAAATAGCACATTTCTGAAGAACCCATATATATATTACCTAAAAACAGAACTTGACTTTTGAGGTTATAGACCAGCTCACAGCCTGCAGTGTTCAGCTTATGCATTTTTTTATGGACATGGATCAGGAAAAATTGTATTTTATTATTTCATTTGAGTGAATTGTATTGGTTCACAATTAGATTCACATCAAGGTCTATAACCTTGATCCTCCGAAGCAAAAAGAGGTTCGAATAAAGAACTTGTACTATGTAAATTTGTACTTATGGAGACTGATCTGATCTTGATGAAACTGTAAATCTGAATTACTAAAATATATGATCGAATTCTAAGTTCAATATTGTAGCTTAAAAGGGAATTTAACTGAAAATTACAAACTGAATTGAAGCATTTATAATCAATTATTACTGGCAATGGTAGTTGATCTCAAACAATTTTTATTTTGTTCATGTAATTTGGTTCTTACTTCCCTAAAGAAGTAGCCTATAGTGGAAAATTAATGCTGTATATATTCTATCCTGCTCTTAGTATTATTGATTTCACTTGAAGATTTGTAGAGGAATGTGTATCTTGTTGTAGGAGTTTCTTTGTTGCTATCATAAGTTATTGTTTGTTAATTTTTTCTATAAGCCTGTATGAGGAAGTAGCTGTTTGAATTTTGTGTATTGTATACACATACTGTAATGTGGAACATTAACTGCCAGTAGTTTTATTCTTTATTCTTCATTATATTTGCGATACTAGCAATTCCCTGATATTCTGCTGATCGGATAAATCCCTTTGTAGATTTCCGTTTATTTGAAGCTATGCAATTTTAGCAAATAATTCGACAACTTGAGAGTATTTGCTTCTCAATTTTGGGGGTAGTTTTTCTTTTATATGGTTTCTATATGGAGTGAAATATCAATTTTTCCCTAGGGACTTGTGAGAATTTGAATTACAAACCAGAGTAATGCTGTTTTAGTTCTATTGTATCGTTTTCTTTTCTGTACATGATTGCTTTTCAAGCTTGAGTTCATGTGTAGTTGATAGTTTGTACAAATAAAATCTAGATATATAAATTTATAATTTTTCAAAATGCTGAAATAATATTTCACTTCTGCACTCAAAGTTGAGATATGATACTTCATAGAGATTTAAAAAAAAAAATAGTAATACTTTATGGAAGTGGTTTTAAAAATAAGTGTTGCTGTGCAAAAAGTTGGCCTTATCTTGGTTTGATCTCCAACTAGTAGCATAATTAGTAGTTTAACAGTTGCCATTACAACTTTTTTGAGTGTAATCTGTACATATATTATTATATATTATTTTAAGCAGATTGATTATGCAATCTTATTTATAAAGACTGACGTATATAATGTGAACGTTTGAATGTAGTTTGCACTTGAATGTATTAAAGCTAAAAGTTATGAAAAACATTGCGGTACTTTGGGATGTTTGTTGCTTCAGCCGAGTCTTTAAACCAAAAAGGAAATATTTGGCCGTCCCTTTCTGTCTTCATTACCTCCTCAGTCCGACCTTGACCTGAACAAATTCTGGACTGTGCTTGCAGTATTCATTTATAAGCTGTGCATTATGTATACATATGTAATCAGTAGGGCAAAGATATTAACTACATGTCATATCTGTATCCTGTACTTGAATCTCATGTTCATCGACCCTTTTAAAAATGAAAGAACCATGTAGCGGCGACGTTTGACGTAGAGTGAGATCATTAAGTATAGAGGTTTAGAAACCTCTATACTTAATGGCGGGTTGTTAGTATGAGAGTTTTGAAAATCCCATGCTATCAATGCTATTTATAGCACTAATGATTTATATTATTGTGCAGTACAGTGAACGCATATGCTTGTAATATGTTCGTAGTTAAAATATGGATACGTTTATTATATTCTAAGAGATTTACAGAATGTCAGAATGCGTCAAATGAGAGATACATACAAGTTATATATCTTGGTGCTTTGCTTTTACCAGTGCCAGACTGTACTATCGGAAGATACCTGGTGGACGGTGGGCTGTTTTCCCAAAATAAGTATTAAAATTGGGGCAACAATCACCATCGAATATGTTTTGCTGGGTTCATGCTGTTGTTTTGCTCAAAGTTTTACCTAAACAATAATATAGTAGAACACCTTGAGAGTCCACGGGAGTCGATTTAGCGAAATATCAGTTTTTTGATGATAACTTTTGAACGGTATGAGATATCAAAATTCTAATAAGCGAGAAACACAGATAATTATAATGGCTTCAAGATGATATAAGATATAACTATTCAAGCCATGTCGCGTGACTGTCAAGTGACAACTAAAAAAAAAACATTTTCTAGCTGTCGACTCTTGACAGTTATGCGACATGACTTGAATAGTTATATCTTATATCATCTTGAAGCCATTATAATTATCTGTGTTTCTCACTTATTAGAACTTTGATATCTGATACCGTTCAAAAGTTATCACCAAAAAACTGATATTTCGCTAAATCAACTCCCGTGGACTCTTAAGTATAAATACAACTGACCCTAGCTGAGCTTTATATACTTTTGAATATAAGTAGTAATTTTAAATATGGTATTCTCGTTTTTACTAATGTTTTTGAAATCCATTTTATAGTTGATCATAGCCTTGTTAAAAAGCTGTGAAATGAATGAAAACCCCGTCATTTAACATGGTCACCCCATGCAGAGACAGGCCAAAATGTATTTAAAATTTGGATTTTCATGATACATTTGTTAGAGGAAATAGAATCTTGAAATAAATTCATTTAATTGTATCGAACTTGTATTTAGCACGTTGAAACTTGACAAATATAACCCAAACTTCAATTTGTATTTAGAACTATTGCAATTCAATCAATTAGCATGAGTGGTGAAGTCTTTTCAAGTTGACAAAATATGTAAGAAAAAACACTACTTTTCAAAAAATTACTAGCGGAGCAGGGCTCGCACCCCCTATTATGATATTGTCACGATGACAAGAGCTAAGTCATCGTGTTTTCCCAGGTTCCATCATCCTGTGACCCATCATCCGTGTTCCCCAAATCAGTCCTGCCCCTTAACCTTGCGGATGCCCATCTTCAGTCCCTGAGCCTGGGTTGCTGCAACCGCATGTACTGCAGGTGGCCTCAGGAGTTCCGAGGGTAAAGTCCACTAATCGAGTAGCTAACCCGGTAAGCTCATGCGTGAGGTGATGCGGTATCGGTAGCTAATTAGCGGCAATGCCTGAGGCTGACGGGGAGAAGTGATCCGATGGTGACGAGATAACCATCGAGAGAGCCCAGGCAAAACGGGAAGGCGCGGAGTGGAGGGAGAGAAAGCACAGAAACATCAACATCCTCGACGATCAACATCACCCTGGACGTCGAGCCGTCCCCTCCGGCTCTCATCAACGGCACTTGCGACTCACGGTAGGAGGTTATAGTTATTCAGGGAGGGAGTCATCCAACTTCACCGTGGGGGGGTTTGGGGCAAATCTCCAACAACATTAATTCTCTATAATTGAATCTCTATGTTAAATCTCATTACTTATTCTCAACTCTCCTGAGAAAGTGGTACCGAACGGTCTCGGCCACACCCAAAAATAAGACCGTGACAATATGGCAATTTATATTCGCTATTCAAGCATTCCTCGTAATTATTCAAAGTCCACCGTAAATGCATGTAATCAAAGATAATAAACGTGTGATTGACCATTAGTGTAGAACAAGAGACATTGGCAAAGGTGGCGACTACGTTTCTTTAGAAAAAGAAACAAATAGCACGAGAAAGACGGACTTGAACCAAGCGACGACAGAAGAAAAAGCTCATGATACTGATTAATTCTCAATTGCAAAATAATAATTCAAGTAGATGAAAATTCATTTCAGCAGTGGGTTGGTTTCAATTACTGACCTCAAACAGAACATCTGCAAGAGAAGATTTTCTCGGTAAAAAGTGGAACAAATAGCTATGGCACTTTCTTTATTCTTCCCAGTCTACATGCAGGGCAAAAAGTTCCTGTCACCATGATTTCACAGATTTAAATGATCATACAACTTGAACAATGCAAGATACAAAATTAACAAATACATCATAAGATGCACACAATATTTGTCAAAATTGCTATAAGTCTTGCTCTTCTATCACAGCGACAAAATGAGATGGGCTATATCGTGAATAGGAAATATATATATATATATATTTTTTTTTTTAATGATAATCAGAAACAGTTTACAAATTCTGTATGAAACTCCGCTAAGCTGCTTTCGCAACTTGTCAGCAGAGATTATGCTAAACAAAATAATAAACATTGCACTTTATTATTACTCATGCGCCTTGTTTTAGAGCTGCTTCCTCTGAATGGCAATATATGAGACAATAAAAACAACATATACAAACAACAGACAACAAAATACTATTCAAGCATCTGAGAAGAGAAAAATAAAAGAAAGAAAAGATTATACACCATCAAATGAATTCAATATTAATTAAGTATATACAATTTACTGATTCATTCTAGAGTGATGATCCAATTTTTCACATTCAATTTAATATCTGCGATGTATGTTAGACTGCGAAGATTTGCTGGCATGGCATTGAATAAAGTCGGAACCGTTACCTTCAAAAGTCTCTTGCCGTAGCTGTTAATTCCCAAATATTAAAATAATAATCTAATCTACAACGACAAATGATTTGACACGTAAGGAAAATCAGTTGAATACAGTATTAATAAACGATTATTAGCTGATTTCGGCAGGTATAGGTTGTCCCTCGAGTGCCGCAATGATGTTCAGTGCTGTTAGTTTTGACATATCTGCTCGAGCTTGTGTGGTGGCACTGCCAATGTGAGGCAGCACAACTGGAAAGAAACATTTGAAATAGATTTAATTATTGATCAATAGGCCACTTTTCTACGATATTACTACGGACGAGAGACAATTACGGTATTAATCTGTAAAAAGAAAAATTATTATAAAAAAGAATATACTGCTTTATATTACAAGTAAAATAATTGTAACCCTGCAAGCACACAAATGTAATGAAATTACAAATTAGGGTTGCCATTCGTTCCAATATTTTCAATCAATTCAATATTTCACGACTTTGATTCAATATCGAATTGTATTCAATATTCAATAAATTCAATGTCGAAACAATGATTGATAGGCCTATCGATTCGAAAATTTTAAAATAACTGAAATAAGAAACAAAAAAATCCTGAAATTAATAAAACACTAATCGCGCAGTTTCTCGTTGCACATAACAAAATATTATGGAGATTCAAGATTTTGAAGGAAATAAAATTATTTGTTTTGTTGATAAACGAAACTGCAAATCCAAGTTTAAGCCAAACCCTTCTCCACACCCCACACATTAATGTAGCGTTAGACTAATAAAATCCAATCTCAAATTTTTTTTTCGATTCCATATCATTTGAAAATTCAATGCTGGTACTGAATATTTCGATCAATATTTAATATTGAAGTTTCAATATCGTCCACAATTTCTATATAGAACAACAACCCTTATAAAATAGAAACAATATTTTGAAGTCTACAGTTGATCAGCTCCTATTTCGAGCCTGAAGTGGAGAACAAAGTTTTTTTGCCATTTTGTAGTCTCAAGAAGAAAGGATAATCTCTGTCCGTCATTAAATTTAATTAATTAGGGCTGCCCTGAAATATCTAGCATAACCATAGGGCCTAATAGGTTTACAAGATTAGATCAAGACAATTCATGAAAAACAATCTCTTAATTGGGTTTTCATCTATCAACTATGGAAAAATTATGATTCCTGATTAGGTAAGTTACATTTTGTAAGTTGAAGGTAATATTTTTCACACCTTGCCAACTTATTTTTGAAATACCCAGAATAGTGCTTTAGAGCTAGTCTTTTTTGAGTACCAACTTTCAAAATGCCAGGTGTTCTAGATCTCTTTTTTCAAGCGTCCTAGTATGCGAGGTTTAACCTCGTGTTTTGGGACTCCTGGGCGCTTACCGCGACTGCCACTTACGCCCCCGCCTAAGAAGCCTGCCGATCATTTTAGCATGGGCAGGCTTCTTAGGCGGGGGCTTAAGTGGCAGTCGCGGCAAGTGTCCTGGCGTTTTAAAAAGCGGTGTTCCCAAAAATCAGCTTGATTTTGAATATTCTCTTGGAATAATTATTCACATGTGTATCAATGAATCTGATTTTTGATGTGGGCACTGATAACCCAGTTGTTGAGCGCCTTTAAAAGTCACCAATCAATGATTTTTAATAAGAAATGAACAATAAAATTATTATAATAATATTATAATGTGAATACGTAATATACAATGAAAATATAATATAATACATGATACAGTATGATGTAATATATGATTAATTATTATTATAAAGTAGCCTAACTCAAGTAATACGTAAAAAGTAGAGCTCGAAGTGAATAAGAGAATAGCAAAGGCGGACGGACCATTTCAAGAAGTAGGGAAGCTGATTTGGGACCAAGATTTTCTGAGGAGTGGGAAGATACTCGTTTATTATGTTTACTACTCATCTATTTTAACATATGGAGCAGTTGCATGGTCAATGAATTGAAGAAAAGAAAATGGAGGCAGCAGAAATGAAATTTGTGAGGAGCTTAACAGGAGTGTCAAAGATCTCCCGCATCCGCATTCGGGATGGTCAAACAATAACTCTGTGCAACTGTTTCAGTATGTGCTGATGCCGAGGACACTATTGGAGTACCAATATTCCATAGCCTCCTATATAAATTACATGCTTTCACTTCACAGTGGAATGTTCAAAGAAGGATATCTCGGCACAGACTGGACACAGCATCATGTGATAAACGTTAAATTACTTGGTGTGGAGCGGCAAACATCTCATGGGGTCTCAAAAATGACCAATAGAGAAACTATGAAATCCCAAATTTGTTCTGGTTAATAATAAATTAATAATATAATAACAATCTGCCTTGGAATTATTGCGATAAATGTTATTCTTACCGCAATTGTTCAGTTTCAGTAATGGGTGATCAGCTGGCAAAGGTTCTGGAACCATGACATCTAGCCCGGCTGCGAAGATCTTGCCAAATTGTAAGGCTCGTACAAGTGCAGCCTGGTCCACAACGCCTGTAGAATATATGTTCTTTATTAGTGGCTTTTCTTGACAAGGAGACATTCCAGTGCAAGACATAATAACAGTTTTTCATTTGTTTTCTAATATTTGTGATCTGGTAATGGTTTGAGTATAAAGACAGTTGATATTGCCATGCATAACTACGCAATGGGCCTACATATTCTTTTATTTATTTATACTGGATTTAACAACGCACTGTACTGATGTCCAAGATCTATTGGTGCTGGTAAATGATATGAGATGATGGAATGTTGAGATGAAATGTTATTTTATTTGGTGTCTTTAGGTAGTGGGGAGGAGTCAGTCGTAGCCTGTTGTTAAGGAATCATCCCAGTAGACCTATTGACCTGAATGACAGAGGGAACCATGAAAAATCCCTGTCAGGATGGTCAACCATGGCAGGAATCGAACCCCAGTCTCCTGACTCACGGTTCAGAGTGCAAGCCACCTGACCACTCATCACAGTGGCCTACATATTTATGTGAAGTCACCTCCAACAAGAAATCAACAAGAATGCCAATAGATCTCAGTCATCATTTCAGTGTCGTAAAACTCAATATAAAGAATAGAAGAAGTTACACTATACTACAGACTACGTACTATTACTGTGAATACTAAAATAGGGATATGATAAACAGTCAATAAATTGACATCATTCAGAGCTACCGAGTAAATCTGTCACCCAAGCGATATATTTCAACGTGATCATAGTCCTGACGGAAACACATCAATAACTTTATCAGACACATTAATACCAGATTTTGAGACTATTATTAAACTTGGCAAACAATCCCAAAGCGCTCGCAATCTCAGTCTATTATATTCTGTCCCATCTTTAGAGAACTCATTATCAGTGTTGGGGGAATGAACTTTTAAAATGAACGCGTTCGCACGTATGTGTTCATATTTTCTGAACTTTTCAATGAACGCGTTGTATTTACAGTCGACGATCTTGAACATTCTTCTCGTTCAATTTTTCGGTGATCTTTAACGGAATAAAACGTTCTTTTGAAGGTTCATAATTTTAGATCACTCGTACTCTTATTCGACACAATCGCACTATTCGTATTTCACCGTCCAAATTTTGAATGAGATCGACTATTTTACGGCCTATCCCGAATGTATAATATTCCCTGTTCGGGATTTCATCATGTGATCACTTGTCACCAGGCAAGCCGTCAGCCATGTGTGGTCAAGGTTGACGTGTTGTGATTTGTAGTTGTTATCAATCACTATTAAACTTGAGACATGAACTAGAACTAGATAATGTGAGTGTAGTCCTACATATATTATTTTTGAACCCTATTTTCCATATAATTTTCAAGGTGAATTTTTGAACGAACTTATGTTTTTTTTTATTTGAACTTGAACTTTGACCGTAAAGCCACAAAAACAAACTTTGAACTTTATAAAAGATTGATTTATTTGACATGAACTGAACTTTTTGAAAGTTCCTTTTATAAGTGAACTTCCCCAACACTGCTCATTAGTAATTTTGTCAAGTTGAGGATTTTCGCATATTAGCGAAATGGAAATTGCATGAAATATTTTTTACGTACAGCTAGCTATAAGCAAATGGAGATGATGGAATGCCATATGGTGTCCAGACAGATAATTTGAACATGGATTAAGTTTTGAAATACTCACTATCATACGCGATGGGCTTGCAGCGTATCATTAAGTTACACATCCATGAATCAAGTTTCAAGGCGGGATATTTGGCTAAGAACGCCAAATTTCAGATTGGCTCTCGTGATAATTGTGACGGAAAAATCGTGTTTCTTATATACTCTGAATCGAGCTTATAACCAAATAGTACATTTCAAGTAATGACTGACCTCCTCGGCTTGTATTAACAAACACAACGTTGCTCTTCATCTTGTCAAATGCCTGATCGTTGAACATGTTACTTGTCTCTGGTGTCAACGCACAGGTAACTACAATGAAATCACTGCGTTCAAGAAGCTCGTTGAGGTTTACTCGACTACCAGCAGCTGCCTTATCTGAGCGACTAGTATACAATATTTTGGAGACCTTGAAAGGCAAGAGACGTGTCGCAACCTGTGTACATCAGATTATCCATAAGATATTTTGTTATTCAGAATCATTTTTTTAAGGAAGATTTCAGGTAATTCAAGTGAATTCAAGAGATTTCAGAAATTTAAAATCATTTCAAGGATTTCAGGAGACTCTAAGGAAAATCTTACTCCTTATTGATTACATTTGCAAAACTTTAAAATGTGCTACTGTACTGTCATGAAGTGAATTGTTGTAAATTAATACTGACGTTAAACCAACCTCCTGTCCTATGCGACCATAACCAACAATACCCACAGTCGAGTTAGCAAGTCCTGGCCCACACATCCAACTGGGAGACCATGCACTCCATTTACTCCTGAAATAAAAATTGCAACACCAAAATACTGTAGTCTGTAGACTTGAATCTTTTCAAACAGTCCAAAGTGAAACTCCCAATCGTCAATGTTGAAGGATAGTCACAACAGTGAAAGAGACGGCAGTCGTTTGGCGTCGCTATCTCGCCTCTACTGTAGCGCACATATACAGGGTAAAATGAGGTAAAATAATTACAAACCCTTAGTTTACAATCAGGACTGAAAAGCAAGAATTAAACGAGGCAATGGAAATGCCAAAAAACAAGGTTTAATTTTTTTTTAATTTTTTCGTAAGCGTGATTTGAATATGGAAAAAATATTGTCTTATTTCAATACGAAATTACCCAGGTATTCTGGGGGTATCCTGTTCCTAAATTGTTACCCAAAGGCATCACTAATGTGAATCACGAATGTACTGTGACTGCACAGAATCAACAAGTTTCTGGGGCCTGTTGATAGGTACAAAGAGACATGAGAAGTGGGCTACAGCTTGATATTACAAAAGCACTATCAAAATTAAAAACATTCATTTACATTATATGTAGACCCCCCTAAAAATGAATTCAAAAATTGGATATAGAATTCAAGTTCAAAATACATGTTGCATCCTTCTTACTTGATTATTTGTTGGTGTGACTCAAACAGCCTTCGTGATGTAGCCAATAAGAGAGCTACAGTCAGCTCAGCGACGGCATCAGTTAAAACGTCAGGTGTAAAGCCGAGCTTTATATTTCGATTCTTCACCGCAGCCACATCTATGTGGTCATAGCCCACTGACATAGTAGCAATTACTTTTAGTGATGAACCTGAAAACATTTTCCTGATTTAATATGTAGACCTATTAGAATTTCCAGGACCATATCAATAGAAATCTCCTGCACCTCATCCACCAAATTTCTTGGACTACACATCACCGACACCCTTGACTGGTCTAACCACATAAATAGTGCATCCTCCCGAATCCTCAGCGGGTGCGTTATGCTCTGCAAGTTAAAACCCATCGTGAACCCTCCAACTCTCCTCTCTGTCTACAACGCAATGAAATTGAATTGAATGTCGATCCATTCAATCATATCCTATACGGCCTCTTATTCTGGGGCTCCTCTCCCACTTCCAACTGCATGTTCATCCTGCAGAAACTAGCAGTCAGAATCATAGCTGGCTTGCCACGCCTCGAATCCTGTAAACCCTACTTCACATCCCTTCGCATCCTGACCCTACCGTCCACTCTTATCCAAGAAGCAGCCACATATGTACATCTCCACCCCGAGCAATTCCCCCTTAGCTCATAAATTCACTCCCACTCCCCTCATTCCAAACTCAACATCTTCATCCCTCCCTACACCCTTGCTCTCACTACCAAAAGCCCCAAACATTTCTGCTCCAATATCTACAACCCTCCTAGTCACATTAAGTCGTCTCCTACATTCCTTTTATTCAAATCATGGCCCTTAAATCCTTCCTCCTCATGAATGCCTTTTACAGCCTCCAAGAATTCCTCTCTCCCTATACTTAACTATCACAACCTATTCTACTTACTACTATGAAACTGCATCATTACCAACCTCTTTTCACAAATATCTTATCTGTATCTAAATCTGTACATCTATATCTAGTATCTTTATCTTATCACAATATCCTATCTCTAGAAGGTTTGGGTGGAAGACCATTCTCTGCAGTGAACCCCGCCTATGTTGAACAATCATTGTATAGTTATTATCATATCATATTTTATTATATTATACGAATATCGTTCAAATGAAGTCATACAATACAATACAATACCATTAGTCTTATCATTGAATTTGTAGTGGTTAACCTTACAAAATCAATGGTCTTATACAGTGAAACCTCTATCCATCGTTTTTCAAGGGACCAGGAAAATAATTAATAAAACCATCCATCCAGGAAAATTTAACATTGATTATATGGTAGTGGGGCTAAAAAAAATGAATGATACAAGCAGCTAGGAAAACAATAGATCTGGGAACGATGCATACTAGAGGTTTCACTGTAACAATATTATATTCCCATTACCCTATTAGTCGTTGTTGATTTGTATTAGGCCTATAATTATTATTAATTTAGGCTTGGGTGGAAGACCACTTCCAATAAATAGTGAACCCTGCCTACTTTGAGCAATCATGGTATATCTATCATTCTATTCTATTCTATTTTTGTTATATAGTGACTCTGCAGTCACAGGGACTAGATCCATGGGCCATAATATGGGCCGTGGAGAATATAATATTGGAGACGATGACTGGAATTGGGAAATTAGAAGAATATGAAGTTGGAACATCGTGGGAAGATTATGAAAGAAGGATGCATCTTTATTTCCTGTCAAATGACATAAAATCAGGTACTAAAAAACAGAATATTTTCTTAACAATATGTGGGGCTAAAGTATTTTCTGTCTCTCTCTTTGTACACATGAAATAAAAAGTCGTTGACATATTTGAAATATAAAATAAAATACAATAATATGTGAAGTCACTAGATTATATGGCTATAATATGTAGGTGTTGAATGAGTAATAAAAATGACAGAAATATTATTTGAATAAACAAAATAATCAGAAAACAAATAAATTTAAATGTAGGTCTAAATTTGTTTAGAAAGAAACTGATGAACCAAAAAAAAAACGAACTTAGGTATCAATAAATAATTCAACAATGGTCGGTGTATACACCGTCCATGTTTCTCTTTTGACTTCATAAAACTTGGAAAAGTTTCTCAAATTAGTAGGCAAAGAATTGAAGAATAATGGAATTATATAACTAAGACTCCTCTTTCTATTTTTGTTTTTCCATGTAGGGAGAACAAAATTGAAAAGTAAGGCAAACCGAGTATTAACTGAATGACTATAATTAGACGAGCTTTAGCGAGGATTCAATTTGACATACTGAAAAAAATTGGTGTTCGTTTTTATGTTTTTTTATTTTTTATTTTTTTTTATGTTTTTTTGTCGGTTCTCCACAGGTCAAACGGCTACAGCTATCAACTTCAAACTTTTTTTCGTCATGGTTCCTCATCTAACTTAGATCTGTATAGTTTTGTGGCATTATCGGGTGGTAACTTTTTTTTTTTATGAATTTTAGAAATTTCAAAAATCCCCATTAGAATAACCCGGAGGAAAATACTTGGAAAATCAAAATTTTTCAAGACCTCTCAAATTTTCGCCGAATATAAAGGAAACTATTAAGCACATTTTGAGAGATTTTTCGCATCAATCGGATGAGAAATAACGAAGAAAACGCATTTATAAAGCATTTTCCCATCAATTTAGGCTATTACGGGAACCAATTAAATCTATAGCAACAAGTGTCACCAATTAATTCAAAACGATTGAAATGAATGAAGAGGAAGGCCGTGACATAACTGATTCTCGTAAGGTTTTTGAACGTTTGGAGTGATCCAAGGTCTGTAGATGTAGATTGGGTTGACAAATTATTTTTCATTCTAGATTTCTATACCCCTAAGCTCGTCTAACAACGCGCATCCCGCGTTTTTCTAGTGTAATTTAAATTCTTCTGAAAAATAATACTGTATTTCAAGATGACTCGATATTTATTCAACAAAGGAACTTGAAGTAGACTACAATAACGAAAATACTCGGGAAAAATGTGGCTTAATTTATATTTTACATGATTGGGCACTATTGTTGAAACGATACGGTGTCGAATGGATAATATTTTATTCAAATGATATCCCCGGAAGAAAGAACCCCACATAAAATTAATGATTCTGCTAGAGCGCAATAAACCGATCTCAATGAATTAAATTATAGGAAATAGGTTTAAATTATAGATTTGAAAATCACAAGAGCAAAACCTATTATTTAAAAGATCAATATGACCTCTCCATGAAAAATATTTATCAATAGTTGAACCCAAATATATGTGATTGTCAACATTACTAATCTGAACATCACAATTACAAATATAACAAGGAGAACCACAATTGAGGCGGTGAGCTCCAAAATGGCCCAACCCACTATTTACTCATTTTGAGCTTGATTGATAATCTTTACCACAAGATACATTTTTATCAGTTCCAAAGTGACCCATCCAAAAGTCCATCATTTTCCGATGGATGGCAGCACTTTTTTGTTTTGGCACTGTGAGTGTGGTTCCATATTCTACGGATTCCAAACTGGCCAACACCACAAATTTAGGATTGGGCTTGGGCCATTTTGGAGCTCACCGCCTCAATTTAAAGAATGTAAACAAATGTTAGAGTAGAAAATAATATTGACCGGATAGTTTTTGAAATGATTCAGGGGTGTACATATGTGAATAATTCTTGTTTTAGAGGAATTGATAGTTAGTTCATGATCATGGGTGAATTTTAAAACGTTAATGAAATCTTTTTGCAAATTAGCTTCTGCAGACTCCACCACTCTATGAGCAGACAGAATCAAGGTGTCATTGGCGTACATATAACCCTGACAGTTAGAAATACAACTCAATAAATTATTTACATAAATTAAATATAATAATTATTATATTTAATTTATGTATTTCATTCCACTTGCATTCCCTTGCATTCCACAAGGATCTATTTTAGGTCCATTAATGGACCTAAAATAGATCCTTGTG
>OZ023326.1:56517620-56542620 GCA_964007535.1 Brachyptera risi
AGGGAGTACTGAGCCTTGCGTTTGTATTCTATCTGATTCCATTGTCTTGTCACTTTCCTCTTCATTTATCGTCTTGTTTCATTTTATTTGATGTCGTCATTCTTCGTCTTTCTTTCCCTTCTCCTCCATATGCTTGAAACCATCACAAACGTCGTCAACTTTGGCAAAATACACAAGCATGAACATAGGCGCAAAATGACTCGCTGTCGACCCGACCCGTCTTTGAACCCCAAAGGCCGATTCACAACCAAAATTAGGAGTAGACTTGGCATTAGCAGCAATATTTGTCTTAGAACCCTCATGCATCCCTTTCGCAATGCGACGCATTAGCCCTAACGATTGAAGTGAACAGCAAGGTTTGCAAACTCCAGATCTTGCTCTTGATTCTCACATACGCACTAACCAATCAGATTTGAGTGAACGTTAGGCGTGCCGCAGGCGTCTGTCGTTCGGACGATGTCTGGCAGGCTGTCTTGAATACATCCCCATTTAATTTGCCATTTTTTGTGCCACACTTTGAATTATATCCATGATATTACAATTGAGTTTCGAGGGAATGAATTATATCAGGGCCTACCACATCTACCTTTAGCTTCACCTAAAAACTACACATAATTGCACAGAGGAAGATGAAGCAGTATCACTGCTGATGTAAACAAGCCATTTCATTGGCTGTTTCTTACTGCCTAATTGTAGTTGTGAATAACTACCAAATGATTGCAGTACTGTTAATGATAAGTTTACTCCTAATTTTTGTTGTAAAATGTGAATGGGCCTTTACACTAACGAACTGAGACTTCATGAACTACCAATCATTGCAACAGCATTGATCAATCTTATTCAGAGGGAAACCCAACAAGTTTTAATTGTTATCATAGTCAGAAGGACAATTCCAAGTCTTCAAATACGTCGTCAATAAGTGAATCATCTACCTCTGCAAGGTCTCCGCCAACATCTTCCTTATCTGTTATAAACGACCCGTGCAACAAGTCCACCAGTTCAATTCAAATATATCACATTCAGTCCATTTCATTATGAGCTCACCATTTACTGATTTCCATCCATTTCCATGGGGCAGCGGTATATTCAACATCTTCAACATGTTCAACACATTCAACATCGACCACGGGCCACACTGACATATCGTTGAAACATTTTCGCATAAGCAAGAATTATTATTTTCTCTTGAGAGTTTCTCATTTTCCTCAATTTAACACTTCATTAAAAATAGATGATGATTATTGTATGCTTAAAATATTTGCTTTTTATTTTTCAAAAATAGCAAGTGTTATCATTTTTTTTTCAATTGGATGTATTTCATCAATACAGATATCATAATCAAGAGCATTTCAATATTCATATATGTAGCATTTTAATGGGCATGACCAGAAAAATACATGAGAAAACAGAAAAATAGATGAGAAAACAGAGAAATCACCTATAAAATTGAACGCTCCTGGAATCTAGACCCATGAAATTTTGTCAATCCAACAGGCATAAATGAACAGAATGTAGAATATTCTTTCAGAATACACTTTCAAAACTTTTGCCCCAAAAAGAGTAGCCAATATTGCTTCTGAAACAAATTGTCACCAGATTCATTACTTTTGACGTATTTTCAAAATGGCGGCGAATTTATAATTTTTTAGAATACAAATTCCTTTGAAAAGAAAATTTCAATCAGACAATGTTGTTCCGTGCTCAGAATAACTCGACTTCAAACTATATACTCGGCTTCGTTTTTTTTTGATCAAATTCGAAAATTTGACTTGAGTTTGGACATCCCTAAAAGTCAAACCCACGGATCATCGATATTCCAACAAGTATAAATGAACATAGTGTACAATATTCTCTCAGAAACACTCTTATAACTTCTGCTTTCAAAAAAGGGTGTCCAATATTGAACATAATATGTTTTTCATCAAATTCATCACTTGTGACGTATATTCAAAATGCCGGCGAATTTTCTTTTTTTTTCAGTGAGAATTGCTTTTGAATCAAAATTTCAATCAGAATAATGTTGTTTTATGCTCGAAATTACTCGACTTCACACTCCTGATGAATGTTAATTTTTCACCAAATTCGAAAATTTGACCCAAGTTTGGACACCCCTGGAAGTAAAACCCACAAAATGTCGATAATCCAACAGAGATGAATAAAATGGGTGTACAATATTCTCTTAGAAAACATCTTTCAAACTTTTGCCCCCAAAAAAGGGTGGCCAATATTGCAACTAGAACAAATTTTCATTTACTTCATCATTACTTATGATGTTCTTTCGAAATGGCGATCTATTTTCGATTTTTTTTCGATACACTTTGGTCAAAATTCAAATTTTAATGGAAACTCATTGATTTTCACTCAAAATTTTTGTTCCATTATACAAGGTTAATTTGATGATTCTTGTACTGAATCAAACACTTGATCAAGGTTTGGACGCCCCTGGAAGCCAAACCCACCAGCTTTCGAGCATCCAACAACCAGAAATGGAAAGAGCGTAAAAAAATCTATAAGAAACCATTCTCAAACCTTCCGCCGCCGAGGGGGGGGGATGATTTCGATTACTAGCTCATAGTCTAACACTTCTAGTATTTTTTTCTGAATAACTCTTCTCTATTGGGGTGTAGAGATTGCTTTTTTAATTTCATCCTCAACCTTAATTGGAAAAATGACTTCATGTCGGGATTTCGATTCTAAAAAATTAGAAGCAGTTATGTAGTATTGAATATTTTAATTTTATTTAATTTCATTTATCACTCAGGCCGCCTATATGATGTTATATTACCGTATATTTTATTTTCACTTTCTAATTGTTCAACTATAGACCTATATAATTTATTTGTATTTTAATATCAAATTATGTATTTCATATTTATTTTTATTAGGGTTCCCATTTAATCGAAAATTGTAAACAATATTGAAAGTTATCGATTATCAATCGAAACATGTCGCAATTTTCAATGGTTAGACCTATAGATTACGGTATAATAATAATACTTTCTTTATTCAATGGAAACTTTACATAGTTACAGAATGTGTCAAACTAAAACTAGACGAGTCATTTCATTAAAAGTATGAAATCAGAGAAAATACCTAACAATATTCATAGTTCTTCAGTACTATAGGCCAACAAACATTGGTCAAGTAAGTACAGTTTCACATAATGTTTAAAAGTATTCAAATTTGTAATGGCTTTTAATTCAGTTGATACCCTAATGAATTTGGCCCCTGCATATACAGCAAGTTTCTAGCAAACATTGTTAATCTGTAGGCCTATACATGGAGATCTTTTGCTTGTCGCATATTATGAATGTGGATTTAAACGTTTTCAGTTGAATTTAGTGCTGCTTTGGCATGTAAAATGGTATGATGGACATACAGAGATGGAAAAATTAAAATGCCTAATTTTTTAAAAAGGGGTGTTTACAGTGTGCTTTGCTAGCTAGTAGCTTCGATCATGATTCTTATTGCTCTTTGCTGTAGCCTAAGACATCTTTGTACAAATATCTTATTGATGTGAGGTGATTGCCCCCAGAAGATGATTCCATACAGTCTAGATTGAAATTGATTGTAATAGGCATATATTCACGCGTCAATGCGTCAATATCAGTTGCGTAGCCAGGATTTCAGGTCAAGGGGGGCAAGAATTTTGAAAGGGTGACACGCATAAACCTTTGATGTAAATTTACACAAATAATCAAAATATAATTCAGCGAAGTCCAGATCAAGCTATATAATCACATGGACTGCAAAGTCTGTGTTCATATGGAGATACACTTTACTCCTTTTTTTAAATTCTTCATTGAGATTATAGGTACATTTTTAAATATAATTCAACTGCCACATATTCAAGTAATAATGCAAGTAGTAATGCAGACAGCATGAATTTTATGAGCCGATCCTGCATGTCTTATTATGCATTATTTTGTACATGCTCTCAGATGAAAGAATTTCCACGAGATGGTGACCTGCGGGGGCAAAGGGGCAAGACCCCCTTCTGGCCCTGCAGAGAATTTTTGAAAATAATACCCTTTTTCAATATGGTTCAACATGTTCCAGATGACACATTCATGAGATTTCAGATGAGATTCAGATGCCAAAAATATTCTTTTTATATAACTAAAGATGCCCAAGTGATATTTGCCAACACCAGTTATTGTGACTCAGAGTCATTTTAGCGTCCCGGGCAAGAACTCGATTGTGAGCCCTCAAACCAAGTGCCCATAGTGAGGGTGTGTGCAAGAGTGGGGGAACTTAGCCCCTCAGGGAAATTTTTGTAACGTTCTCTTTTTCAATTTGATTCCACGAGTTTTGGGAATTTCACAAAATTTCTGGAAAACATGGATTCTTTAGTGAGGTACGGTAGGCTAAGGAGGTTAATTTTGATAAATGACTGTTACAAGCAAATAAAACATTCAATTAATCCATCATTGATAACAATGATACATATAGGCCTATATGAATGCAAATATTTACTCCATCCAATAGTGTGAGTAAAATAGATTGAATATTATAGAATGTTATCATTGATAGAATGTCACAAATGAGCCTCGATAACGCCCCAGTAGTGATAGAAATTACTTAACGATAACATTTTTTAAATAATTGAAACTAATATATATACACCGTACTTTGAAAAAGATTCACAATTCACCTTCAATCTACACGACAGCTCTGTTCTAAATGAAAAAAAGTGTTGTGTCAACTTGCAGGTTTTAAAATGTTTTTATAAGGGAGCTGTGATTACGGCTGAGGGCGCCATCGCGCGATGAAAGACAGAAAAAATACAATTCCCCACATTGTATCGCAAATACATCAAAATAACGCAAACATCAGCTGTAAATTTGTAATATTAGGCCTACTATCAATATGAAATTCGAGAAAATACTTGCTCGATATGCCTATAAAAATATCGAACAATGATGATGACAGCTCCGTTATCATTATCATTCACATATAGACCTACAAATATCCAAACTCACAATAAAACGTCCCCCCACCTGACTACGTCACTGGTCAACATCTGTCTTTGCTTTGAAATTGCGTAGAGGGTAGACCACAGACAAGAGAGTCTTTGCTATGTGGTTAATGTGGGGTTGCCAGTTCAAAATGTCTGTTAATGTTAGACCCAAAAACTTGGATACTGCTATTCCCACTACCTGGTGGTGCCACTACCCACGACCGGGTAGTGGGAATAGCCGCACAGCGCAGATACTGCTATTGCCATTACCCACTACCCACTACGCACTCCCCACTACCGGGTAGTGGGAATAGCAGCATCCGCGCTGTGCAGCTATTGACACGTACATTTCCCTCAGAATTCCCTCCGTCCAAAAGTTTTGGCATCGCCGTAGCTAACTCTCTCTCTCTCTATCTTTATCTCTCTCTCTCTCACACTCTCTCTCTTTCTATCTTTCTATCTTTCTATCTTTCTCTCTCTCTCTCTCTCTCTCTCTCTCTCTCTCTCTCTCTTTCTCTCTCTCTCTCTCTCTTAAAGCCGTCTGGGTCGAGCTTTCCCGACTATTAAATCAGCGTAGTGTTGTCAAGTTTGTCAGGGAATTTTGGCCGTGACGAGGGATATAATGGGTCGTGCAGTGGGAATTTTCCCACTACCCACGACCGGGTATTGGGAAGTGGGAATAGCCACTTCGCAAAAAAAAGTGTGTGGCGCTAAATGACCTCGCTGTCGATGCGCCTTAAAACTCTAATATTCATTCATTCAAAAACTTTGTCTCTTGGCTCTTAGTTACACAGTTTCCTAGTAACTTGATAGTCGGGCTGGAGGTAACTTCTTTTTGTGGAACGTGAAAGTGCAGGTAGGTTAAGGTATAACCTCACCAGACTTATACCACCAGCCTATTTTATCCTACTATAAAGGAGGTGCTCCAACTCGCATACTAATAACATGGAAGACATTTGTGGTTTCTTGCCGTCAGTTCAGAGCCAAAGGTCCCGATTACCTGTCACGATTTAGCGGATTCCCTTGAGAACGAGATGTAGATAAGAGGGGCTGCAGTACCAGTGGCATTGTTGAACTCACAAAATCGATCATTTTCGTTCAAAAAATAAATGCAACTACTAAGATTATAATTCTTCTGAGCCATGTATAGACCTAGCATTGTTGAGTATTGTTGTTTTATGTAGTTCGATATAAAAGCGACAGTTGCGCTAGGCCTGACATGTAATCGGGACCCTGGACTCAGGACAGCTGACCTAGGAAATATTTCATTTTCGAGACCCGAGTTGGGTCACCTTCTTGAAGGTTTAACCTTCAATTAAATGGGTTGGTATCACCATTGATTTACAAATTCAATGGTATCACCATTGATATCACTACGTCGTCGTGCTTAGGGCACATACTTACTTTTGTTTTAAAAGTTCTATTCCTACTGCTGGTACATCTGGCCGAGTAACATACACTTTAGGCTTGAACATACTTGAGTATGTAACACTGTTACATGAATTTATAACACACAATTTAGGTATGTATGTATTTTGCCTGTTATAAGTAGATTGTAGGCCTAGTCTAGGCCTACATAAAGTGAACGCATAACTTTGAATCTGTATACCGGTAATAACTGATTTACTCATCTGTCTGTAAGACTACGTCTTTATCTATGCTGTAACGTAACCTTCTTTGGGTCAATGACCAAATGGTTTAGACTAGAGGACTAGTACCGACCTACGGTTAAGGCAGAGTAGGCCTATACACTAGTTAACCTAGTAGACCTATTTGGTTTCAACCCAGTCGTTTGACCATGGTTTGACGGAATCGGTGAACTTTGAACCTGTCAAATCAACAGCTGATCAGCACGTGTGCGTATTCATTGGGCGTGATGAACAAGTCGTGGCCAATGAGAGACGGGTCTGGTTGCTAGGTAACCAATCATCATAATTCATCAGAGCAGCTTTCGGATACAAAAGTCAATTATTGCCAACAACTAATAAGGTCACGTTTTTCTCAAGAAAGAGAAAAATAGGGGATGAAAGAACATTGTTCGTTATTTTATACCCCCAATACAATTTTTTACCATCTCGAGTTATCGTTTTAGTTGTTTAATCTTGTGGCCCGCTCACCTTTTTAAAGATTTAACATAAAATGGTAAGTCCAAAACCCGTTTGCCAACAACATGGCTTGAATTATAGACTTTATCCTATACCTATAGGGCCTACGCCTAGGCCTATATATCTCTGGGCGTAGGTCATTTTTTTTAATAGGAGCCAAACCTAGGGCAATAAGAATAGAATAAAATGAGAAAGTTTTATTGAGAAGTTTTATGAGTCAAGTTTTATGAGAAATGTATCACTTAGAGTTAGAGACAGTTAAATAGGCCTACATTGTTCTCAGTCACAATGCAGTGACACCAACCTATTTTATCATAATATAAAGAAGGTGCTCCAACTCACATACTGATAACATGGAAGGCATTTGTGGTTTCTTGCAGTCAGTTCGGACTTCAGAGCCAAAGGTCTTGATTGCCTGTCATGATTTAGCGGAATCCCTTGTGAACTAGGCCTAGATGTAGATAAGAGTGGCCACCGTATTGGTGACATTGTTGAACTCACAAAATATATAATTTTTGTAAAAAACAAATGCAACTACTAACATTAAAATTCTACTGAGCTCTGTTGCCCGTGAATGGCATTGTTGAGTATTGTTGTTTTATATAGTTCAACATAAAAGCGATAGTTGCGTTACAGGCAATCGAGACCCTGGGCTCGGGAACTGACGCCGGAAATATTTTACTTTCAAGACCCGAGTTGGGTCACTTTCTTTATATTATGATGAAATAGGTTGGTATCACTACATTGTGTCTCAGTGGTATGAAGATTCAAATGTTGTTGTTGTTGTTTTTTATTGACATTTTCAAGGAACCAATAGCATTAATCACAATTCTATTTTTAGACACATTCGGACAAGAAATGTCCGAAAACGGTCTTCTTGATTATAATACTTCATTGAAATTTACAATTAAGAATCTTGAAATTCGATGTGGCTCTGATATTTGACGTCACCAAGTGTGTAATTGTGGTTAATACTATACACACATTCCACACTAGCTAGAGCTCACAACGCCCATTTGGGCTTGTCTGTGGCACAAACATGATATAATCAGCAAACAAACGTGAGCACAGAATAAAAAAGTTATCGTCAAATTATAGTCACAATAGCATTAGCAGCTGGAACAGGCCTAAAAATGAACAGTAGGCCTACATGCAACATAAAATATAATAGTAACTAATAAGGATATATACAAAAAGAGATGAGGATAATAGTGAGAATGTATAATAAGTGAAAATAAACCCTTTTCCTCTTTGATATCGAAATGATTGTCTTACTTGATAAATAGTAGGGGCCTATAATAGTGAGAATGTATAATAAGTGAAAATAAACCCTTTTCCTCTTTGATATCAAAATGATTGTCTTACTTGATAAATAGTAGGGGCCTATACTTTATATAATTGATATAATAGTAATTGATATGTATAGATAAGTGTCAGGCCAATAGTAAATTATTGTCAAGTGTGCAGGTTAATAGTTTCTAATAGAGGCTATAAGCCTAGGGCAATAATGATAACTCTCATATTGATGATTGAAAATATCCAATAGTTGCGATTCAGATCAAATAAACCATATTATTTTGAATGACAGGCAAAAGCTACAACCATAAAAGATGCTCTCAAGAGATGGGAAGACAAAAATGGAATTGATCCAGCTGAAGCAACCGAAGTTTCTATTTGCTTTCAATGGCCACCAATCGAAAAAATGGACAACTCTTTGGCTGTTTTAACAAATTGTATGTAAGTCTTCGTAACTATTGTGGTTTCCCAAATCATTTCACTACTTATTCAATATTGGTAAATATTTATAAATGATCATTATATATTAAAAAGTTATTATATTTTGAAAATATCATCATTATTTTTACTGTTATCATTATTATTATTGAATTCTTATTATGGCTTAAAATGCCTTTCTATTTTCTACATTATTTCTTCAAATCTAAACACCCTACTTTTTGGCACTAAACGTATTCCTTTCTTACATCCTAGTCTGAACTTTACATATAATATATATTCTCTGTTATTTTCAACTCACAGATAACCCTTGGCTTTGTGGAAAAAAGTTTCATTTTATTTAATGAATTGTTGTCATTATTCTCATTTTTCTTTCCAAGTTATTCTGCTATTTCTCTTCTGGTGAAAAAATAAAAATAAAAAAATCATTATTATCTATATCAAATTATTATGAATTATAAATATGTAATTAGACGAGCTTTTGCGAGGATTCAATTTGACATACTGAAAAAAATTGGTGTTCGTTTTTATTTTATTTTTTTAAATTTTATTTATTTTATTTTTTGTTTGTTTTTTTGTCGGTTCTCCACAGGTCAAACGGCTACAGCTATCAACTCCGACCTTTTTTTCATCATGGTTCCTCATCTAACTTAGATCTGTATAGTTTTGTGGCATTATCGGGTGGTCACTTTTATTTTTATGAATTTTAAAAATTTCAAAAATACCCGTTAGAATAACACGGCGGAAAAAAAGTTAAAAAATTTGTATTTTCAAAAGAATTGAAATTTTGTGTGAAGTTGAATAACATCTTTATACACATTTCTGGAAATTCTAAACTTGATCGAGTGAGCCATTTCAAAGAAAAAACATGAAATGTGCTAAATTTGTACCACTCGAAGCAGTTTTTACCCATTTGTAACTTAAATGTCACCCAATTGGCGAATTTAGGCAAAAGTTTGGAAAAGAAGTCGACATACTATTACTATCCGCTCGTCCAACAACCCGTATATAGCGTTTTCCTAGTATAATATAATATGTTATTTCCATTGACTTAAAAACTATTCTTTTACCCTTGGCTTACTTGAGGAAGATGTTTTTTGTTTCATTTTTCATTCATTTTTTCATTCTCCTAATTTTAATATACTGGATTCAGGATCGCCTAAATTTTCCCTTGATTAGGGTTATATTGCCATAAATATAACAAATTATGGTACCGGTACCAGTATTTGAAATTTGATGGTTGGCTAATAGGCATTGATTTTTTTCATTGGTATTTAAAATTTTCTCTGTACCTACTTTCATTATTTTGTACTAGGCAAACGCAAAATATGCGTTGTAAGATGAGCGAGATATCTGAATAAGGTATAATAACAATTCTACATTTGCTACTTTATCGACTCTGGTATTCTACACACTTTGTACTTCATTTAATTGCTACTTTATCTTCTCTGGTATTCTACACACCTTGACGAATATAAAGAATAGTTGATTCTTCGGCAAATATTGAACCTAGGAAGCAGTGAATCTTGGCTCATTTCCATATATTTGATGTATAAAAACAGTTATTTGAATTTTTTTCTTCAAAACGGCTGGTTCGAATTGCTTACAAAATGGTGGTTATGTGTATCATTTATGTTTGATCACTCAGAGAAAATTTCATTTTTTTCGGAGAGGTTTCATTTTTTCAAATTTTCTCACCCAGCCTAATCTTATGGGGTTTTTAAAAACTTTGACATATTTCTCAAAATCTAACCATCCGATTCATTCCCAAAACTATACAGTTCTAAGTTGTGAAAATTGGCCCGTACAAAAAAAGTTTCATGTTGATCAGTCAAACCCTGCGACCTGTTCACTGCCCACAAAAAAAAAAAAAAAAAAAACACAGACAAAGCCCTATAAGGGTGGGATGGAGACTTCGCTACGCTCATTTAATAAATGATTTTATACCTAGTAGGGCCCTATCAATGTAGATTTTAAAAAATAAAAAATAATTTTTAAAAAAATGAATAAATTAGTGGTCTTACTAACACACCGTAATTATATTTTATTTCAGGAAACTATCCATCTCTACAAACATGATAGAGAAGATAGCAGGAATAAATTCCCTGAAAAACTTGAGAATATTGTCCATTGGAAGAAACTACATAAAATCATTCTCAGGTTTGGTAAGACAAAGTTTACTGGTATTATACTACTTAATAATTAGGCCCAGTGAGAAATTAATATTAATTACGGTAGTAATATTAATAGTAATTAATAATTAGCCCCCACCAATAAATTGAGAAATTGAGTGTTTTCCTATTAGGCCTACTATGAATAAGTAAATGGTATCTAGATGAAAGTAGGCCAAACTTCTAATTCTTATCTATTGAATCGGTACACACTACATACAAAGGATATGCCTACACAATGGCTACCAACAAGCTTGAAGAAGGAATATTTCAACTTTGATGCTATAACTTCAATGTTGTGTAATTTAAGTCTTTTTACTTGACAGGAAGGTCTGGGTGACACCTTAGAAGAGTTGTGGATGTCATACAATTTCATTGAGAAGATAAAAGGCGTTAGTTTCCTGAAAAAGCTCAAAGTTCTTTACTTGTCGAACAACGTTGTTAAAGAGTGGGCTGAGTTTAATCGGTTGCAAGATATCCCATGTCTGGAGGATCTACTATTTGTCGGTAGGCCTCATGTATAAACATTTATTGGTCCCTGACTCCATAAGTAAACAGGATAACAATAAATATAAGACAGTAAAAAAATAGGCTACCGTTATTCGCGCGCGGCGCGCGCCCCCAAGGACACAGAAGCTATTCGTGCGCCCGGCGCGCCCCCAGTGGGTTAATTCTTAATCGCGCGCCAACAGAGCGCGTCCCCAGTGACTTGAATGTTATTCGCGAACTGACCCTGCGCGCCCCCAAGGAGACAGGAGTTATTCGTGCGCTACTGGCGCGCCCCCAGTGGGTTAATTCTTAATCGCGCGCCAACAGAGCGCGTCCCCAGTGACTTGAATGTTATTCGCGAACTGACCCTGCGCGCCCCCAAGGAGACAGAAGTTATTCGTGCGCTACTGGCGCGTCCCCAGTGGCCTAGTGCTTAATCGCGCGCCACCAGTAGCGTGAATGTTATTCGCGCGCTAATGACATAACCTCATTTTCTTATACACGATTTAGCTGATTAAGTAGTAGTAGTAGTAGTATTTATCTTCATTTAGCATTAGCTATAATTCATACATTACATCAGTCATTACAGTCATAACAAAATTATACCTAATTATCTACAGTCTATATTAATTAATATTCATAATTTTAATTTTAATACACCTCTATAGGGGAGCAAGCTGCCTGTTTTTATCTCCCATAGGATTTTCGTGAAAGAGTATAGCAGTAAACGGGATTCTATTAGGATATACCATACGAGTATTTACCCTCTTCCTGGCATTTTGCCAGGTGGCGTCGGTGGCGTCGCGACGCTTTCATGCACTTTGAACTCTAACCACCCCTTTAACTTTCGAACGGCCAACTCCACAGAAACGTTTTGTCGATAATAATTGTAGATAATGAATGGGCGAACAATTTGGTCATCTTTCATCACTCTTTATCACAATTTTATCAGTGTCGAGAGCGTCGCGACGGCTTTTTAACGTTTATTTGATGATATCTTCTGAACGCTCTGTATCCGCCGCGCGAATAAGGAATAAACGCTTGGGCGCGCGCTCCAATGCCGCGCGAATAAGAAACAGCCACTTGGGCGCGCGCTCCAATGCCGCGCGAATAAGAAACAGCCACTTGCGGGCGCGCTCTGTCTCCGCCGCGCGAATAAGGAATAGACGCTTGAGCGCGCGCTCTGTTGCCGCGCGAATAAGAAACGGCCACTTGCGGGCGCGCTCTGTCTCCGCCGCGCGGATAAGGAATAGACGCTTGGGTGAGCGCTCTGTTGCCGCGCGAATAAGGAATATACCCTTGGGCGCGCACTCTGTTGCCGCGCGAATAAGGAATATACGCTTGGGAGCGCGCTCTGTAGCCGCGCGAATAAGGAATAGACGTTTGGGGGCGCGCTGAGCGCGCGAATAACGACTTCGAAAAAAATAACATGAAACATAATTAAATAACTGAATAATGAAATGATATTTGAATTAAATTCAAATACAGTATAGCTATGTGAATATATCATAATTTTAAGGCAAATTATTAATACCTACTAGGAAAACATAACATATGCATTGTTGGATGAGCGATGTAGGTGTACTTACACGAAATGTGATGGAAAGCTATATATGCACCTTGAGTTCAAAACAATCATGTCACTGCCCTCCTGTTTTATTACTTAATTCCGCGATAGGTTTTTAAAAAGCTTTGATTAATGTAAAGAAATTAGTTCAAATTACATTATATTTTTTTATTCATCAAAACGGCTGATCCAATTTATGTGTTCCTTCGGAATAATGATCAATGTGTATCAATAGTATATTGAAATTCCGTGAAAATTTCAATTCAATCGAAGGAAATATGTTTCCGAATTTTTCTCCTCTGGGTTATTCTCATGGGTTTTTTGAAAACTTCAAAATGGGTTTCCTCAGATGGGGACGTCTATAAATTATGTCACACTTTTTTAGTCCACTTTGAACCCCCCCCCCACCCCTTTGTCACAGTTGGTCACAAAACCTATTACCCTCCCCCCTTTAAATATGTCATAAATTCTCATACCCCCCTTGACAAAAAAATTGAAATCAACAGGCGGCAAAGATACAATAAAGTAATCAAATCAAAATATTCATTTCTTTGTTTGCTTTTTGAATGAATGAATATTAGGGTTTTAAGGCGCATCGACAGCAAGGTCATTCAGCGCTTGCTTTTTGAGTAGTCAGACTTGATAATTATTTGAAATGCATCTGCTGTTTCTAGGGTGGGTTCTTATAGATTATAGATTCTTATAGATTTAAGAATCTATAAGAATGGCGCCAAATACATAGAACAAAAAATGGTACGTCACACAGTCAGTTGCATCTCCCTCCCCCCCCCCCCATGTAACATCTTGTCACAAATCTTGACAACCCCCATCCCCCCCTAAGCTGTGACATAATTTATGGACATCCCCGATGTGGTGCAACTGATTGCGCCACAAAACTATACAATATCGAATTAGATGATGACACTTGTGGATGCCAAGTTTCAACTGATTTTGTACTTTCGTTTGGACACGTGTATCGTTAATCCACATGTCAAACGGATGGAGAGCAATAAAACCAATTCATTTTTTTGAGTATGGTGAAATTGAGTCTTTGCTTCGCTCATCCAATAAAAAATATGATAATTTTAGAAATGAGCTTTGACCAAGATGTATTAAGGGTTGCATTCTTTGGCTGGTCTTTTCCAGAGACTGGCCGAGTCTCACACAGTCTTAACTTTGGCAATCATCCAAATGAATGTTATACACTTTCTAAAACTATTTTAGGCAATCCTCTACAAGAAGCTCTGGAGGAAAGCCAATGGAGGGCAGAGGCCATCAAAAGACTGCCAAACTTGAAAAAGCTAGATGGAGATCCAGTCATAAGGGATGATTGATGAAATGAATGATGATGGTGATTCACTTGGCACATATGTTCATTTACTTATTATATATATATATTTCTTAAATCATATCTTGCATCTGTATAATATGATGGCTGTAATAAATGTAATCTGTTTTTGCAGTGAGACTTCATATTCAAGTACAATTGAAGTAGGCCTACATATATACAATGCCTTATAGTTATATTATAATACGAAAGTGATGGACTATAGAGTGAATAATGGCAATACAGTATTGTAATAATTGGTCCTTCTTGCTGGCATTAGTAATTCTGGCCATCATTTCATTTCTTTTAACTCATTTTATTCATATCAATTCTGGACACTTTACAATTGTTATTTTCATAATTTGTTAATAAAGATAATTGAAGCCCACACCGAGAAAATTCTCTGTGTTGTAGTACAGAAAATTTGATCATATCACAAGATCAATCACTGTAGTCATCTTTAGAAGGATAGACTTTGAGACAGACAGACAGCTATAAATCAATGTAATGAATCTCAAAACATATCAGTACAGTCTATAAAGGTAGGTATACTGGTACATTACAGTACATTGTGGCAGAATTATGAAACAGAAAGATTTCTACTCTTTACCTCTTGTAGAGTACTTTGTTGTACTATTTGTAGAGAAACTAGTGACTGCATGAAATGAATACTGGTATGTAGGCTATTTTCAATAAAAGCTATGGTATTACAGTAGAGTGAAATCTCTATCCATTGTTCCTCAAGGGACCAGAAAAATAAAACCATCCATACAGGAAAATTCAACATTGATTATATAAGAGTGGGGAGATAAAAATGAATGATACAAGCAGGAAAACAATGGATCGAAGAACGATGCATAGAGGTTACACTGTATAGGCTTCAAGGCAGGCCTACGAATTTGCAAAAGACATTTTTTTTTCACTTTGGATTTTTTTCCATTGCCTGTTATGCATTCATTAGTGAACATAATTTTTGTGGCTTGGGTATTGTTGACAAATTTTTCATAACATTTTAATTATTACCTAAATGAATATGATATTTAGTGTAGTGCAAGGAACGCTCATTCCAGTACAATTTAATCCGGTTCAGTGTGTTACTTGCAGTTTTTCAATTGCACGTTTAGGACAAGTTCGAGTTAAGACTGGATTCACCCTTTACAGGAATGCACCTCCAGTGTCTAATGATGAATATTTTCCCTGCAACACACACATATATATATATATATATATATATATATATATATATATATATATATATATATATATATATGCCTACTTTTTACCAATTATTTGGTTTAAATGTTTGTAAGCCTAGTAATTTTTGGTTGTCAATATGTAGGCCTACAATCAAAACTTGTAGATTTTGGTTCATCAAAGAGCAACCATTTACTGAACAAGTTGAACTAGTATTTTCAGTAGATAACAGTTAGAAGAGTTAGAAGTTGAAGTCTTGGGGAAATGGGTTGTTTAAGCAACTAGCTCCAGTCATAACCAAACTACGGTATCAACAGTAGAATCGTTCTCGTTACTTTTTACGAAAGACCAATACATTTCAATTCACCAAAATTGAAAAAATAATGTTCTTTCTTCAGTGGGTAGACTTGATTAGTATCTTCATGTCAATTGAAATTCACTATGGACATCTCTGTTTGTCCAAGCTCTGAATGAAAATGAGATTAGAATAATAAAATAATGAGTGTCTAATAAATAGGTCTGGTAGTACCGATATTCAATTCAGTAATGAAATACAAATCACAAACAACATTTGTTTAATACAAATACGTAAGTTACACTTTGCACATTTCAATAATTTCCTTTGAGATGTCATGAGCTTTCATAACCTTCGGTAACCATATCATTTAGCCCCAAATCCTCATTATGGTGGAACGATCTCTCGTACTGGGTAATTGTGAGCGCTGCGTCTGTTTCGGGGTATGTCAGACTCTAGAAGGAAAATATTAATTAATAAATGTGTTCATAAAAAGTTGCTTTAAATACATTATTCAACATTACATACAGGGGTTTTTGAACCTGGGTTTTGGATTTTATAACTAAAGAAGTTTACTGCGCATTAAGTGCCCTATAGACGTCTAGGGTGGGGGAGTCAGATTGAGAGAATAGTAAAAAAGAGTATAAATGCACTAAACTTTGTAATGAGGCAACTTAAGGGGGCAGGTATGGAGATTAAGGAAAAAGCATATCCTCGTTAGTGCGTTACCATGCATCCCATGGTAGAATATGCTAGTAGTTCAGTTTGGGATCCTTATATATAGATTAGGTGAGATAAGGGAGGTGGAAATGGTTCAAAGGATTGCAGTAAGAAGGGTTACAGGTAGGGTTAGGAGGTGGGAATGGGGTTAGAATGTTGGAGTCCAACTGAGATGATGGGAGACTTGGGATGGCAGAAATTGGAAATACTGAGGAAGTAGGATCATTTATGTAATTTCTTCAGGGTAATTGAGGGAGAGGGGGGATGGGGGAGCTGCATAAGGTGATTGAAAGAAATGAGTCAGGGTATGGAGGTAGGCATGATAGAGCGGTAGTCATGGAGGGGGCTAGATTAGATGTTGGTAAATTCTCTTTCTTGAATAGGACAAGTAGGGACGGGAATGGGCTTAGTAGAAGTGTTTTTGAAGGGGATGAAATTAGGTTGAAGTTATTCCGTCAGAGAGTTAGGGAGGTGGTGGGATAAGGATAGTTAGGGAACTTGCCACCGCACATTTATGTGCAATTGCAAGAGTTCAAATAATAATAATACATACTAATATTAGTATAGGTATAATGATATAATTATTATGAAAATATATGTAGTATAATTAGGGTAAATTAATTCAAGACATACAAAAATGTCAGAGTAAGAAACATAATGCAATGCTTGTAAAAAATAAAATACTTGGTATTGCATTGTAAATAGTATTTTATAAAAACTAATCCACTCCTCATTCCTTACCAAAGTAGACCTAGGGTTGGCAATTTTATCTAAACGGTATTAAATATAGGCTACCCCATAAGAGCATATTATTTTTGTTATTATTTAAACATCGAGGCAAACCTATAGCAACCCTTACCTGATGAATCACTTCGAATATTGGGCTAGGGCTATCTACTTCCAAGAAGCTGGAACTTTGATTGGTAATGTTTAATAAAAAATCTACCTATTATGACATCCCAATATATGAACAAAGTCACGGTCATTTAGAATGAATGAAATTATCACATTTCGTAGCCCACCTCATAAGCAGAGTTATGGCCAGTTCACATGAGACATTACAATGTCACCATTGGAAGGCTGTGGTTCCAATGCCAAGTTTTAGAACCAAGCTCTAAACGTTTCAGCCCGCCAATGCCAATGTTTTGTTAATTCACACAGCAGCATTGGAAGGTTAACACTCTAACGGTGGTATTGCAATTCCTCGTGTGAACTGGCCATTAGTGTTTTGTGCTAAAGCCTGTGTTACACGGGAAATGGTTGCAATAGCATTAACCACAATTCTATTTCTAGACACACTCAGATAAGAAATGTCCAAAAACAGTCTACTTTATTAGGTAATGTGTCATTCTAATTTATATTATGAATCCAAAAATTCGATGTTGCTTTGGTAAATGGTACCTGATGTCACCAAGTAGCTAATCGTGGTCAATGCTGTTGAATGCAATCAATTTATTCCTCAAGGTCACTCCAAACGAGTTATTACACACAACCGTATGGGCGGGCTGGTTGAATGGTGATCACAGCTTGAATTAATCAGGTACCGTAATCATGCAAACTTATCCAGAATTGTATAGTTTTGGAATGAATCGGTTGGACCGATTTTGAGAAATATCATATCTCAAAGTTACTAAAAACCCTATAACTAAGGTTAGGCTGAGCACACAAATTTGAAAAATAAAATCTCTCCAAATGAAATGAAAAATTTTCTGAATGTGTAGGCCCCCTACACATGAATAATACACATCATCACCATTTTGTATGCAATTTGAACCAGCCATTTTGGAGAAAAAAATTCAATGAACCGTTTTTATTCATAAAAAATATAGAAATAAAAGCAGAATAAATGAAACAATTTTGTATTATCCAAGTGAAAATTAGGTAGTCGCTTCACTCGTCCAAAGACTTGTCAATTATGTTCAATATTTTTGGAATACTTATTATTCATCGAAACAAGTTATTCACAGTTAACAATTAACATTACTTTATTGTTATATTGTCTTACTTTTGTCTTACACTTTTCCAAGTACAAATTGAGTTGGAATTCTTCGCTCATCCGATTAAAACTTACTTCTGACCATATATGTTTTAATTTGTTGTGTTTAATTTGTTGTTTGTTGTGTTCAAAGACATGTAATAATTGCCTGCATCTTGATATACTTGATACGCATCCCATCTTGAGATATAGTTACTATAATAGATGTTCGACAACAGTAATAATCACAAAGATTGTGCAAATTACAGTACATCTTGAGAACAGATGTTCTTTTTCACAGGTTGAATGTGTCAAAATTCAAACGAGAATGATGAAGTTACAGTACATTTTTCTAAGTTATTTCTTTGCAGTAGGGAAAGAATTGCAGCATATACAAAAACCGATATTGCCACAAACATGGTTAAATCAATGAATGATCCGTGGCAAAGATTATCAACTTCTAGATGCAATGTGAATATGCTAATAACAAGCCTACCAACCTGAACATAACTATTCCCGGCTGGATCGTCCAGTACGAGTGTCACTGCACTCGTCCCAGCTAGCACCGCATCGAACGACTGTAAAAAGGTATTCATTCTATTTGGTGCTTGTGAGTCGGCACTATCGCTGAACATGTGACCGTGTGAGGACAGCTGTTCCCGCATGGCAGTAAGTATACCCTCAACTGTGGTGAATCGGCCGCCCAAGGCATGGCCGCCTACTTCCAGGTCAAGCTCGGGCACAGCCAGTGAACAAGTCTCGGACTGAAACATGAATGGCATATTTGTTTTTGGGACGCTTTTGTCCATTTGTGAAACCTTCAACAATAAGGAGCATGTTTGCGATAGGTATAATACTAGTAAGAAACACAGAGTTATCACAGTGATTTTAGAATGAAGGTTGATGGTAAGCAGTAAGCATTAATGAATGAGGAATTGATATTCTATGTCAAGTTTAGGCAACAATAAATCATTAGTGAAAATAATAACTAATAATATAGTATTGAGATGTAGTAATGTGTTAAGAGGCCGCAGGCGCTCTACGCGGACACGTTGTTCGCTCGCTTCACACTCGAGTTTAACATGCATCGTGTGCTAGGCGCCACCCGTAGACTAGCCCGCCGAACTCAGATTCACATAAACGCCATTAATTCCCTAGCTCACACTTCTGATATATTTCACATTCTATATTTTTTTTCGGTATTAAAAAATATGTATCTAGGTTTTCGTAAATTGGAAATTTTTCCATTTTTCATTTGAAGAATTTGAAAAATCACAAATTTTTGGTTCAAAATTCTGTATTTACGGTAACCTTCCTTTTTTCAATTACTAACATAATGCAAAAACACTCATATTGATATAACCAAAATTACGGCCGTGAGAGTTTGAGGCGTGAAATACGAGCGTCTGCGGCCTCTCAATATGAATACATTAATAACAGAGGACATAAAATTATTATTTTGCACTGGTAAACAACAAATGTTGCACTAGCAACAATAAATCATTAGTGAACTGAAAATAATAACTAATAATATAGTATCAAGATAGTACTGTAAAGCTGGATTCACAATGCAAACTAATGATTAGTGACTAATACTCAATACTAAAATTGAGAAACTGAGCATTCACATAGGCTTGAAATAAGAATTAATTTTCATCAGTCGTAGCTATCTTTTTTTTATATTGGGTTTTAACGACGCACTGTAATGATGACTGAGATGTATTGGCGTCGGATGAATGATTAATGAGATGATGGGATGATGAGATGAAGGTTTTATGGGTCATGGGAAGGATAGTGGGAAGGAAGCGGTTGTGGCCTATATTGTGGGAACCATCCCGGCATTAGCCTAGACTACAGAGGGAAACCAGGAAAAACCCCTGTGAAGGTGGACGGTGGCGGGGATCAAACCGGATCCGATATATCTCTTCACCTCCCGGGTCACACGAAGCAAGTGCGCTAACCACTCAGTTACTGTGCCAGTACGAAGCTGTCTTAAGATGACGGATTTATATTGAAATCTACATGTTAGAAGGCTGTAACGAGCGGTTCATCGAGCGGGATAGCTTCCTTTTGCATTGACTTCCTGTTCACGACTTCTGATTGGTCGGACTATTGATTGAAACTAATGATTAATACTAAAGTTGAAAGTTGGTTAACTTTCAAGGTCAGTCACTAATATTAAACACAATGTGAATGTCAACACTGATTCCGTATCTGCCAACTTTAGTTAATCATTAATCACTAATCATTAGTTTGCATTGTGAATCCAGCTTAATGTGTTGATATGAATACACTAGGAATAGAGGAGATACAATTATTATTTTGCACTGGTAAAATAATGGCATGATGAAAATGACAATGAGTGACAATCACTGACCTACAGATACATACAAATATTCAATGTTCACTATTTCTGGTTGGATCACTCATTGTGGCATAGTTAAGAATAATAGGCCCCACTCAAATGCTGTGACATTTTCTTGAATAGCAAGAAGTTCCCAAAATATTATAATGAGAGCGGTGGCTTTTTGTGGTGTTCAAAATAATGGCAATAAAGTACCAGTCACAAAAATTCAATAATAAATAATAATAATAAATAATAATTCAATAACTGTATTTCAAACTTAATGTCCGTTTTAAACAAGAGACAAAGTACAGATATGATGGTACATTTTTCTGAGCTCATTTAGCTTTGGTAATTTCTTTGAAAGTATTAACAATGGGTCTAACTTGTGGTACATACTATATATAATGAATGAGCTACCTCCATCTCACTTGTTGACATCAATGCATCTATAATAGCTTAGCTTCATTGTCTTCAATGGTGATTCTTTTACACAGATGCCAATGCCTTTTTTCCTAAGAAGCAAATAATTGGTAATATGAGATGGGGCTGTGTCCTAACAGTTTGATATTCTTTCGTTAATGATCACTCATGATTATCAACCCCTATTTACTGAAGTTTCACAGGGTATTTGAATACTTTTCTAAGAATAAGATCATTTTTATAAGAAGCATATGGCAGTCCTAAGTCAACTTTTGCAAAATATATCAGTTCTGTTCCGTTCTTTGTCAAGTCTAGTCGTGTTTTTGTGTTTTCTCCAGAAAGCAAGCTCAACCATCTCATTAATGTTAAGCTCCATAAAATGTTATTTCACAAAAATACGAAAATATACAATATATATATATATATATATATAATATAGACATAACAATATATGCATCAATGTTTATGCATTCTGAAGACATCTAATAATTGTTATTTCATAATTCATTTTGGATCAATTTCCTTTTAGAGGATTTTAAACGAGCTAACTTGATAATTGACGACTAGTGATTGACCCGCCCACAAACGTCACAAATCAAAATATCCAATCAAATGGGCTGTTTGTTATGTGGGTAAATTGACATTGCCTATCAGAGTATCTTTAAATGCCCACATGAAGTATAGATCTAGGTGGCCTGCCGATAAGCCACGCCCATCACTAGTGGTCAATTCAATACATTTTTCACACAGTAGTTTTTCATTTATAGGCCTACTTACAATTTAAAATTCACAACTTTAACAGTAACACCAATGATTATGAAGGAAGGTATTCACGGAAAATTCCAGTTGTGCCAATCACCAACTAGCTTGACCAACAACTTCGGGTTAGTTGGCTTTGACCAGGTCAACTACCCTGAAATTGTTTGTGTGAACATGAAATCAATTTGATTGCTGTTGCTTGGAGTTGAGTTGAAGAGGATAGAGAGAGCGTCTAAAAACGCCAACTCCAACTGCCAACTAGCGGCAGACAACCAATGGGAAAGCAGTAAAATTGTGACGTCACGAGCTGTCTGCTAGTAACTGCGAGTTTTGACCTTTGATCTTACATATTGAATTATTAAAATTTAGCGTGTAATATTGGTTTGAAAATATAAAGAGAGAAAATATGTCTTCATTTCATACTTAAAATCATGACTAAGATAGGCAAACGCGTTGTGTTGCCGCGTTGATGGATGAGCTGAAACATATCAACTTACCTTTGGATTGGTTATTATACATCATTACAGTGCGTCGTTAGAACCCAATGGTTATTATATATATCCACCTTGAGATCCAAACAATTATGTCACTGCCATCTTATTTCCTAATTAATTTATATGATAGTGAAGAAGGCTCTGTTTCCAATTAATTGATTGTCTATTATATCATTATTGTTCATTATATTCTTACTGTATATTAATATTTATAACTTTGTTAAAGTAGAGCAGAGTAGATTTCTGCAGCCACCGTAATAGTATTTAACTAGCAAAACGCAACATAAGCGTTGTAAGATGAGCGAGATATCTCAATAAGATTCAAAAGTCGTTAACGTAGTTCATACCCTTGCTACTCACTTTATCGATTCTGGTATTCTACACACCTTGACATTTGAAGAAAATCCTTCATTGTTGGGCAAATGTCGAATGTAGAAAGCAGTGAATCTCGGCAACCCAATTCTGTCATTATTTTTATGATATATTTGATGAAAAAACACCAGTTATTTAAATTTTTTTCTTCAAAACGGCTGATTGGAATTGCATTTAAAATGATAATATGTAAAATTTATATATACACATTCAGAGAAAATTTTATTCTATTTGGAGAGATTTTATTTTTCAATATTTTCTGCCCAGCCAAATCTTATAGGGTTTTTAGAAACTTTGAGATGATATTTCTCAAAATCGGTCCAACCGATTCATCCCAAAAACTATACAGTTCCAAGTTGGATGAGTTTGTGTGTACAAAAAAAGTTTCATGTCGATCAGTCAAACCCTGCGACCTTTGGAGTGCATGCAAAAAACAAAAAAACACACAGACAAAACCCTATGGGAGTGGGATGGAGACTTCGCTACGCTCATCTAACTAGAGTTAATGGGGCGTTAACATGTTTCCATATTAAAAACACCTGTTTGTTGAAACTAACACAACAATTGAGTAAATTATTTTCAAGTAATGAAACTTTGAGTTTGAAAAGAACATAATAGAAAGATTATAAAAAAATATTTCAAAAAATTAATTCATCCATCTATTGTTGACTTTTGCTATTCAGAAGACAACAATGGAAAATGGACATTGTTTCACTGAAGGTGCATTTTTAACACTAGTATTCACAGTATTGGGCTATTTTTTTTTTTGTAAGCTGACAACACATGTAAGATAAAAGTGAGCAGCTAGAATTTTTGTACCACAATTTTTAGGCTTTATGGAGATTTTAAAACAAATTTCTCTGTTTCTTTGATAAAACTCTGCCATACAAATTCATACCTCTGTAAATATACCTGACATTGAAATTCTAGCTGCTCAGATTTGGCATGTGACTACTATCTATGTACCTTGAAAATGTCAAAACAATTGGTCTATTGGTTTCTGAGATAATGCACCTTACATATATTAAAAAGTAGTTACGAGTAACATAATGAAATTTAAACCAATGCGTAATTACAATGCATGAAATGCTAGGTCTGGAGCATGACAACCACGAGAAAATCCAATCTGATACCCAAATTTTAAATTCACACAGTTTATTTAATACTCAATATTTTTTAAAAATGTCTTCGGCACTCTTTTTATACACATTTGATTAACATGAAAATTAGAAAATAAATAAATAATAAAAAAAAAATCATGTTAACGCCCCCTTAAGCTAGACTGTTGCTAAAAGTGTTAATTTTCAAAGCTGTAAAAATGAATGAACTAAATTAAACTAACCTGTTGCTTAGATTCTTAATAGCTTTGAGCACAGCCTTCTTTATTCAGATCATTCTTCTCTGATACTGCCCTTTCACTCGGGGTATGCTTCCCATGTTAACCGATGTCCAATTATTTTAGTTCACAAAATAGCCGATGGTGCCGTTGTTTCCAGACCATGACGTCACTTTCCAAAGATGTTCAAGTAAATCAGTTTATTTTAAGTGTCATATCTGCGAAGATACGAATAACTTTGGGAATTTCCGTAAGATAATTTGAATTACGCACGCACTCTATTAGGCCGTGACTTCGCGAGGTCACCAACTTGTAAATTTGTTTATGATAATAAATGATATGAAAGATTTTATTCAATAATATAATGGATCCGGAATATCACCGGGACAAGTTCTTGAATGATGTGCATTGCTTGGGTCAACATAAATATCGTTCACGTCTAAATCTGGGTAAGCCTATAGGCCCTCGCCAAAATGTAGATATGACATAACCTCAATAACGTCGCAAGAAATTGACAGAATATTGTGACAAGAATGACTAGAAAAGAATGACAATTGTTCGAAGTTGGATCTTTAGATACCAGGGTGCAGTACATACCAGACCATTTTTGCCTGCGCGAGCAAATATGCGCGAACCCGTCAAAATAGCCCGAGTGAAAGGGCAGTATCAGAGAAGAATGATCTGAATAAAGAAGGCTGTGGCTTTGAGTGATTTAAAAAAATAGATTATATATTC
>OZ023326.1:56547148-56677148 GCA_964007535.1 Brachyptera risi
TATATATATATATATATATATATATATATATATATATATATATATATATATATATATATATATATATATATATATATATATATATATATATATATATATATATATATATATATATATATATATATATATATATATATATATATATATATATATATATATATATATATATAAATATATATATATATATATATATATATATATATATATATATATATATATATATATATATATATATATATATATATATATATATATATATATATATATATATATATATATATATATATATATATATATATATATATATATATATATATATATATATATATATATATATATATATATATATATATATATATATATATATATATATATATATATATATATATATATATATATATATATATATATATATATATATATATATATATATATATATATATATATATATATATATATATATATATATATATATATATATATATATATATATATATATATATATATATATATATATATATATATATATATATATATATATATATATATATATATATATATATATATATATATATATATATATATATATATATATATATATATATATATATAAATATATATATATATATATATATATATATATATATATATATATATATATATATATATATATATATATATATATATATATATATATATATATATATATATATATGTTTATTTTTTAATAACATCGAAACTTGATACAAAATCATTGAATTGATATAAAAATAAATGAATAATCATTCACTATATTTTAATGGGATATCTATGACAAGAGAAGCATACTGGTGTGCTTCTAGACGGGTCTTTAGAATACTTCATGTGGTTACCTGGCCTATAGACCTACTTTTAATATAAGCTTTTAAATAAGCTTTTAGAAATCAGTTTAGTAGTCTTGAATAAGGTGCTCTGAAAGAGCCATATTGATCAAGTTATAGCCCAAAATCACCGTGTTGTAGATGACAGTAGGTCCATCTGATTAAAAGTTTGTCAGATCACCAACGAACGAAAATACAACTGCTAGGCTTAGGCCTAGCTCTTTTCCGTTTCAACGATTCATTAGCCATAATGGTACTGCCATTACGCCACGCCATACGCTGACGAGCGTAGGGGCCTATACCGAAACAAAATCGATCAAGTCAAATGACATGAGAACCAAACCATTGAGTTCGTAATACAAACCCAATACCCAAACCCATGTCACACAACTGATTCGACTTTATTCCGGTATAGGCCTGGGGTATAGACGCTCTAAAGATGCAAACTCAAGGCCAGCCCTATTCGCAGGCGCTTCCTGCGAAGAAGGCTTGGTATCCCTATACGCAGGCACAGGCGTAATGCAGGCGTGCCTGCGAAGAAGGTTTGGTATTCCTATGCGCAGGCACAGGCGTAATGCCTGCAGGTGTGCCTGCGAAGAAGGCTTGGTATCCCTATATGCAGGCACAGGCGTAATGCCTGCAAACTAGGCTTCGTATTACTATTCGCAGGCACTTGTCTTGCCTGCGTACAAGGATTGGTATCCCCATGCGCAGGCACAGGCGTAATGCCTGGGAACTAGGATTCACAGTACAGCACGCCTGCATTACGCCTGTGCCTGCGTATAGGGATACCAATTAAGCCTTCTTCGCAGGCACGCCTGCAGGCATTACGCCTGTGCCTGCGCATAGGAATACCAAACCTTCTTCGCAGGCACGCCTGCAGACAGGAACTGGGCATGGGGCCAATAGCAATTTTGCCTGCGAATAGATCTCCGATAGTTTTTTCATATACTAGATTCACGAAATTCGTGGGTATAGCAGCTGCCTATTTTTTATTACGGAGTCATTGGGTGGATTGCAAAGACATGAGCCGTGGTCGTGGTTTAGACGGCGTCTAGCTAGACGCTGCTTAGCCGCCGCCTAGCTTTCTCGTGCAGAGACGAAGTTCAGACGAGGTTTATCTCGGCCGAGTCAAAGCCGAGGCTTTATTGATAATACACTTGACAACACTGTCAACTGACTGTCGACAGCCAATAGGAACGCGTATTTGCGTCACGTGACGGTGATCGTATCGTTTTCCAATTTGACAGATTAGGTTATAGAATATGACGAACTAGAATGTTGACAATTTAAATTGTGAAAATGAATCAGCTTCAATTCGTAAACGGTGTCTAATGCTTGAGAATGAATGGATCAAACAGCTTTAAAATACTAGGGATGAAAAAGAAGGCAAGAAAGAAAAACGAGATTGAGTAGGCCACTCAGGCCTTCCATAACCTATACATGGTAAGTTTAATTGACACAATTAATAAATGATATGTGTCATCTCTGTGATAGAAAATATGATAGCCTACATACATAATAGTAATTATTATATTTCTACTGCACCTCCCTAATCTGATATATTTTTTCACTCTTTAAAGGACATGGTAGCTCGATAATGTGAACTGAGACATCTCCGATCAGGCCCAGGACTTCAGTATCAACATCTCCGGCAAGCGAGAATAGAAATAATTCGATACGAACAGCAAAATTGGTAGTAGGGCCTACACTTGACACCTAATCAACACGTCTGAATGGTCGAGCAGTTTAGTGTGATGGTCTGTAATATTGAACGCTCGTCGTCCGTGGTTTGAAACTTCTAGCCAGCTACTTTGTTGATTGAAATTGAGTGCATAATCATGCTTTTTGGTCAATAAGGCTTGTGGAATGGTTTTTTTTTGGGGGAAAACATTGACATGAACTACCTGCATCTCAGTAAATGATGTTAATATTCTATCAATATCATGATAATAATGTGAATTATGTTAATAAATTTACTCTTGTTGTACATTATCTGACTTGTGTGAATTGTGTTCCATTCATTGCTTGAACCCAGATTCTTGACTACTCTGACTGTCTAATATAATCTTGCAATTTGTGAACTACAACATTAGATGATCTTTATTTGCCATCGTATGGTGTACAATCCAAAATGCAAGGTGCGGTCTTACGACCACTCTGCCACCTAACCTTCTCCTTAGACTTATAGAGGCCTAGGCCTATATCATAACAGAAACATGAAATAAAACAAAATTGGAGATAAATTGTAATAACTAAAAACCCAAGGATGGACTTGACATGACTTGTATATTATTCAATCTCTATTAGTGATTAATGTAGGCCTACTAGAAGAAAGTAAGATGAAAGTTGAACCAATACGCCCCGGGCCTTTACGAGAAACACATAATATTCTAATTTAAAATTCAATCAATCAAGTATTATCTAGAAATATTGAGTAAAGAAGTATCTTCATCAATGCTAGTAGTGTCTAAACAATCATGAACTGAAGGAAATGATATTCAAATTAAGGTTAGGTTAGAATGACTGAAATGATATAAATCAATTGAGAAAACCATTTTAATGTATCAAATAATTAGTATACATTCCCATTTCGAAAAGTCTTCAAGAGTAATCAGTTGTACTATCATAATTATTTTCATTGTAATAGAAATGATAATGCAAAACCCGCCAAAACGTTCAATTTGCTTGAAAACAATATTCATAAATGGCATCAAAAGCCTTAAGCCACGGTTTAAACTACCTTCCCATCACGATCTAAAAATGGCGTCTTTAGGCCATGGTTTAAGCCATGGCCTTGCTCAGGCCTTGCTTAGACATCGTCTCTGCAATGCAATTTCTGACTTAGACGGCGTCTAAGGTAGGCCGGGGTTTAAACTCCGTCTTTGCAATCCACCCATAGCGTTTCGCGTCCTTGTTCAATTTACTTCGCTATTCGCAGGCGGGTATCCCAAGACTGACGGACAATGTTCCTGTGACGTTTGAATGACGATAACAGATTTTGTTCCTTCAATTTACTTCGCTATTCGCAGGCGGGTATCCCAAGACTGGCGGACAATGTTCCTGTGACGTTTGGATGACGATAACAGATTTTGTTCCTTCAATTTACTTCGCTATTCGCAGGCGGGTATCCCAAGACTGACGGACAATGTTCCTGTGACGTTTGGATGACGATAACAGATTTTGTTTCACCCGACAATGTTCCTGTGACGTTTGGATGACGATAACAAATTTTGTTTCACCCGAGAGAGTTAAATCTGCCGGTTTATAAATTGTGCCTGCAAGTCCTAAACAACGCTACAGTGTCCTAGCTATGCATTCTAGCGTGCATGCCAATCGGCACTTAACGCGCATTTTAAGTGCGCCTCGGCCTGCGAATAGGGTTCTAATACCTAGATCGCAGGCATTACGCATGTGCCTGTGCATAGGGATATTGAGCCTTAGTCGCAGGCACGCCTGCTACAGGCAAGTGCCTGCGAATAGGGTTCTAATACCTAGATCGCAGGCATTACGCCTGCCTGCGAATAGGGTTCTAATACCTAGATCTCAGGCATTACGCCTGTGCCTGCGCATAGGGATATTGAGCCTTAGTCGCAGGCACGCCTGCTACAGGCAAGTGCCTGCGAATAGGGTTCTAATACCTAGATCGCAGGCATTACGCCTGTGCCTGCGCATAGGGATATTGAGCCTTAGTCGCAGGCACGCCTGCTACAGGCAAGTGCCTGCGAATAGTAATGTGATACTTTGTTCGCAGGCGCAGGTGCCTGCGAATAGTAATGTGATACTTTGTTCGCAGGCGCAGGTGCCTGCGAATAGTAATGTGATACTTTGTTCGCAGGCGCAGGTGCCTGCGAATAGTAATGTGATACTTTGTTCGCAGGCGCAGGTGCCTGCGAATAGTAATGTGATACTTTGTTCGCAGGCGCAGGCGCCTGCGAATAGTAATGTGATACTTTGTTCGCAGGCGCAGGCGCCTGCGAATAGTAATGTGATACTTTGTTCGCAGGCGCAGGCGCCTGCGAATAGTAATGTGATACTTTGTTCGCAGGCGCAGGTGCCTGCGAATAGTAATGTGATACTTTGTTCGCAGGCGCAGGCGCCTGCGAATAGTAAGAGGATAGCTTGGACCCAGGCACAGGCATGCCTGCGCCTGCGAATAGACACTCGGCAAACTCAATGGCTTGCCCTGGGCCTATAAAGTCAATGTAAAATAGGTAGGCCTAGGCCTAAGCATTGACTCAATAATAGATCATAATGGGTCTAGGCCTACACTAGGAACCACTACAAATTCAATGACTAGGGCCTAGGCCTATATTATGGCTATCTAGGGCCTACTTACATTATCACCACAATTCATACAGAGACTTTCAATTTCCGTGACTTCGGGATCAGGATCATCAGCTGATAATTCTCGAAACATTGGCTGTTCCACGTTCAACTCGGACATTGTCAAGCTTTATCTCAGAGGTTTGTGACACGAACGTTACTACCAAAATTACGAGAAGACGTGTCAAGGCAAAATTATAGGTTATGATGAGTAAAATTTATGAGATAATGACACGCACGCGGAGTCCGACAGTCCGACACAGTAACCAAGGATAGTACAGTCAACACACTGAGAGAATAGGATTTCTACCGTGGCGCATCCTGGTATCACTTCGGTGCACTGAATTATTTTCAACATGACAACACTAAAATCAACTAAGCGTGTTACACCAATAGCGGCTCTTTTGATTTTTTGAAGCCAATAGATATGGCTATATAGATAAAGTCAAATATAGATATATAGATATAGCCATATATATATATATATATATATATATATATATATATATCAATAGATACGGATATGTTGATGAATAATTAACATTATTTTTAGCGGATTCGCATGGAAACATTGCTTGTTCCTGAACCTGTATGGTTAACAGAACCACCTACCATCTTACAGAAAAACGATGAAATACATATTAAACATACCCGTATTTTCACTGTTCCTTTCTCTTAAGCGCACAAGATACATTTTTATATTGCAAATATATTCATTTTTAATCATTATAATTATTAAAGACAACCAATGACGAGTGTATTTGTGAAATATCTAATTTTTCTATAGCGATGAAGTTTTGTTGTGGTGGCTGCACGAATCCTATTCCCTCAGTGTGTCAACTGTAGTAAGTTTTACTTCGAACTAACTGTAACTTTTCCTACAGCCAGCATATTTCCATACAGCCAGCACAATGTAGTAATACCAACCTATTTTATTAGATGAGAGTAGCGAAGTCTCCATCCCACTCTTATAGGGGTTTGTCTGTTTTTTTTTTTTTTTTCTTGTTTGTAAGCACTCCACAGGTTGCAGGGTTTGACTGATCAACATGAAACTTTTTTTGTATACGGAAACTCATCCAACTTAGAACTGTATAGTTTTTGGAATGAATCGGTCGGACCGATTTTGAGAAAAATCATCTCAAAGTTAATAAAAACCCCATAAGATTTAGCTGGGCGGAAAATGTTGAAAAATAAAATCTCTCTAAACGAGATGAAATTTCTTCTAAATGTGTATTCATGGATTTTACACATTATTACGATTTTGTAAGCAATTCTGATCAGCCGTTTTGAAGAAAAAAGATGAAATAACTAATAATATTCATAAAATCTATGACTATCAATAACGTAACGTTATAACAGTTACGTTATTGATAGTCATAGATAAAATATATCCTATGACTATCAATAACGTTATCAATTACGTTATCGATAGTCATAGGTATTAGGCTCGTATTTCAATGTATAGTACATAGTTGTATACTTGCATTGATTCTAATCTTTCTCGTAGATGATTGATGAGCGCAGCGAAGTCTCCATCCCACTCTTATAGGGCTTTGTCTGTGTGTTTTTTTTTTTTTTTTTTTTTTTTTTTTGTAAGCACTCCACAGGTCGCAAGGGTTGACTGATCAACATGAAACTTTTTTTGTACACGCAAACTCATCCAACTTAGAACTGTATAGTTTTTGGGATTAATCGGTCGGACCGATTTTGAGAATCATCATCTCAAAGTTTCTAAAAACCCCATAAGATTTGGCTGGGCGGAAAATGTTGAAAAATAAAATCTCTCCAAATGGGATGAAATTTTCTCTAAATGTGTATACATGGATTTTACACATTATTACGATTTTTTAAGCAATTCTGATCAGTCGTTTTGGAGAAAAAAAATAAAATGACTGATAATATTCATAAAATCTATGACTATCAATAAAATATATCATACAAATTGTGACAGAATTAAGTTGTCGAGATTCACTGCTTTCTAGATTCACAAGAGTTGACCAACAATGAAGTATTTTTTATATGCGTCAAGGTGTGTAGAACACCAGAGTCAATGAAGTGGCAAGAGTAGAACTACTTTAACGACTTTTATAGCTTATTCAGATATCAAGGTGTGTAGAATACCAAAGTCGATAAAGTAGCAAGGGTAAAACTATTTCAAGAACTTTTATACCTTATTGAGATATCTCGCTCATCTTACAACGCATATTTCGCGTTTGACTAGTGAGTAATTATCCAGTTATCAAATGGTGAATATAGCAGTAGGGCTTGACTAGAGAACTAAATGCTTTTACAGACGTATTTTAAATTTAGATTGGCTAATTCAAATGAAATTTATCCCAATATTGTTTAATGCAGTTGGGAAGAGCTGGATTCACAGATTGCATTACATCTATTACTTGTGTAAATCAACACACAATAATACCAGCAAATCATCATAACATTTGTGAGGCGGCATCCCTTTGATATACGCATGGTGTGAAAGGAAGCGCCATGTTGCTTATCCCGTTACGTTATTGATAGTCATAGATATATCATACAAATTCAAATATAGTAGAACTACTTTAACGACAATCATAGCTTATTCAGATATCAAGGTGTGTAGAATACCAGAGTCGATAAAGTAGCAAGGGTATAGAACTACTTCAACGACTTTTATACCTTATTCAGATATCTCGCTCATCTTACAACGCACATTTCGCGTTTGAGTAGTTATAATGTAAAGTACACCTTCATCATCGAGAACGGATGTTGGAAAGTTCTCTTTTCTGGCTAGAGCTGGGAGTGAATGGAATGAGTTGAATGGAAAAGTGTTTGAGGACGAGAAATTGAATGTCAGAGGTTTTAGGAAATGGTTAGAGAATTTGTGTCCAGTCTGAATTATTGCTATTGTTTTTTGTAAATTGTTTATGTGTTTTGTAGTGTTCTTTTTTAAAAATAATGTCTTTTCAATGTAACCTAGTTTTAAGATCTTTGCCACCAATAATTTATATTAATTGCAAAGTAATTGAATAAATAAATAAAAAAAAAAAAAAAATCACAATGATGATAAAGTATGTTGGTATTACTACATCGTGCAGCCGGTGTAGTGACCTTGACTTTGAGTTGTGACGTTCGCAGTAAATGTCAAACTTTACTTTATGCATCCTCGTCCAACAGCTGATTGCTTGCTGCTTATCTGACGCTATCAACGGTAACTAGTCTTAAATATAAAATCTAGCAATTTCATGTATATACTTGCTTTTATATAATAAGTCGATTGTTCGATCAACGAAAATTATGGTACATAGATTTCTGTCATTACATTACAAAGCATTTTGTAGAACAAAAACCTTTTTATGCAATGACAACCTGTCAAGGCTTCACACATTACCAAAGAAAAGTAATGCAGGCGTAGGCCTAGATCTAATAGGGAAAATAGTAAGGACTTCTGATGTGGCTAGGCCTACAGCCAGTCTGCAAGATTCCCATTGGTGGGTTATTTTGCAAGTATATGGCTAGTCTAATTCTGGGCTTCCAAACATGTGTTATTCGGATTGCAAATTTGCCAAGCGGTTTTTCAAGCCACCCTGATGATAAAACGACCAATCAGTGACGAAAGTTACGCGATTTCTGATTGTTGAGCCCGCCTCAATTCCACCGCCTTGCAAAAGCGAAACGCAAATCGCGTTCATGGAAGGCCAGCATTATACATTATCCATTAGAGATGACCTGCTTGAAATGCATGAATTGTCGTGAAAGCGGATCTCGACAAATTTTCATTTTTTTGTAGGTCTACTGAAATTGGTGTTTTCTAGTAGGGCCTAAGCCTAGATGTTTGGATTTATTGAATGAAGCCACCTCACATCAACAATTGTTATTATTCAATAGTTCAAAATTTCCTTGATCATGATGGAATCATGAATAACTTGATACTGTAGGCCTAGACCCTATGAATTTGAGGCACAATCAGTGAACCTTTTTTTGAGAAAAAAACATTTTGAAATTTGAAAACCCCTATTAGAATAACTCCATAGAGAAAATTTGGAAAAAATATCAGCTTCAAATGATTATAAATTCTTACGTGATTTAAGCAGGAAACTCTCAGCTAAATAAAATTGAAGGTGCTGTTCTGAGCATTGAGACTAAAATTTGTTTTTTCTTTCTGTTGTTTTTTTGTAAATTTTTATTCACTCCACTGAATTTTGGTTCAGGTTCGTTATGGTTTTGTTTTGCTTAATTGTTATTTGTGTTTTATTTGTTATGTTTCATTAGTTTTCAAGTTATTCAAACATCCAGATTTCTTCATTTCGAATCATTATATCAGGTTTTGATCCGTCATTATGATGCACGGTAAAGCTAATGTCCAATTGAGTTGAAAACTGATGAACACACAACATATATTTACGTGTGCCTACTTCAGTCGATGGAGGGTATCAAGCCAAAAAAGAATACGTAGGCCTACCAATTGCAGAATAAAAAAGCTATTTCAGCCACGATGTGTTGAACAGCAATTGGTTGGTTTCCTATGATTTTCAGGGAAATGTAATTTTTGAGATCTCTTTTTTTCAGCCGTTTCTTACAGACCACGTCGAAAATGAGTGACCTCGATCATTTCATCCTCCCTAATGACCAGCCGGTAGTCGAACTTGATTGTGCTATTGCATTCAACGGCCTTGCTGTCAAAGAGAAGCTTTATGCACACTACTTGAGTCAAGCGGCGTGGAATGGTGGGCTCATTGTGTTGGTGCAGGTAAGCGAAATGAAGTGCAAAAAGTAAAAAGCATAGCTTGAGAGCTTTAACACAAGTATAGCCTGGAGACTGTATAGAGTATTATTTTAGCCTGATGACACTTGTATGTACCACTTGTAGATTTGTGGAGACAGCTCCTTGAATTTTTTTGTTCTATTCTCCGCCTCCCCCCTACCCCCTCTTTGCCATGAATGTAATGGAAGTTTGAATTACGGTATATTTTCTGATTGATCCAATTCAGTAGGATGCACGGCTTAATTTTTATTCACAGTGAAACCTTGATCTATCATTTTTGAAGGGACCGAGGGAAAAAAGATGAATGTGGGATCAGGGAATTTCAATATAATGATTATCCACACTATTTCGAACTTTCAGTCAAATCAGATCGGCCGTTTTGATGTAAAAAATATATAATCTAATTTTTTTAAATCGCTCAAAGCTATTAAGAAACCAATTAAATCCAACCAACAGGTGTCACCAATCTAGGACTATAGCTATCTATTTCATAGATATTCTAACCGATTTCATAAGCCACAAAGATCCACCAACAGAAGCCACCAAGATCGACTACTCAGGCCATCAGCCAATTTGTAGGTGATTAGATGAGCGTAGCGAAGTCTCAATCCCACTCTTATAGGGCTTTGTCTGTGTTTTTTTTTTTTTTTTTTTTTTTTTTTTTTTGCGGGCACTGCACAGGTCGCAGGGTTTGACTGATCAACATTAAACTTATTTTGGAACGGCCAACTTTTACAACTTGGAACTGTATAGTTTTTGGAATGAATCGGTCGATTGGATTTTGAGAAATATCATGTCAAAGTTTTTAAAAACCCCATAAGATTAGGCTGGGTGAGAAAATTTGAAAAAATGAAACCTCTCCGAAAAAAATAAAATTTTCTCTGAGTGTTCAAACATGAATGATACACATAACCACCATTTTGTAAGCAGTTTGAACCAGCCGTTTCGAAGAAAAATTCAAACAACTGTTTTTATACATCAAATATATGGAAATGAGCCAAGATTCACTGCTTCCTAGATTCAATATTTGCCCAAGCATTAAATATCTTCATATTCGTCAAGGTGTGTGGAATACCAGAGAAGATAAAGTAGCAATTAAATGAAGGACAAAGTGTGTAGAATACCAGAGTCGATGAAGTAGCAAATGTAGGACTGTTATTATACCTTATTCAGATATCTCGCTCATCTTACAACGCATATTTCGCGTTTGCCTAGTCTAGGTTCTACACAGCGTATTTACTAATTCTTTGTAGATTAGCATAGCTCACACAAATGAAGAAACAAGAAACATATAGTGATCAAATGAAACTAGTAGATAACAGATATCCCAATAACAATATGATTTAAACTTTACCTGTTGAGTACAACCAAAACTATTTATGCCTTGCAAATTATTGCCCAATTTGACATCCATCTTGATTTTACATCGACTGCTAACCATCAGAGCCCTGTAGAGCTGTAAGTAGCTCGAAAAGTTTCTTAGCACCTGAAATGATCGTTGGCTGGGAGGCTATGGGAGAAGTCCAAGTTGCATATCCATCGTAGATAGCTTTAGTCCTACACCAATCAATTGGAAACGATTAAAACAAAGCCACCTTCATTATCATAGAAATTGATAACAAAATAGGATGGCAGTGACGTAATTGTTTGGATCTCAAGGTGGATATATATAATAACAAATTTAAAGATAAGTTGATATGTTCCAGCTCATCCATCAACGCGTCAACTCGTAATGCATTTCCTAGTTGTAATTAATACTGTAATCACTTATAATTTCGTCTTCAAGTCATTTAAAATGCTGAAGTGCCATCTTTCGTATCTTTGTTAATGATTTATTCTTTACTCAATGTCCTGACTCATGAACGATGAAATAACTCCTGATCACTGCTGAATATAAAATGAGAAAACACCATATAAATACCGTATTTACACGCATGCATACCCCATTTTCAAGTAATCAAAAAGTCACATGCCTCTTATAAAGGTAAGTGAGAAAAAAGCGTCACATTTTGCGATAAAATCATTTCCCGTGAAACACTGCTGGCCGTCCAATGTTGAAGCATACGGCGAACCCCCAATCGTCGTCAGATTTGATATCCGGATAGTCGTCAATGCGCTGCTGCGTGAATTGGTTGCGTGTTTGGTACAACCTTTCTTCTCTCCGTCTCTCTCTCCCTGGCTGCTGTTTTTAAGGCAAGGTCACTGATTAAGACAGCCTGCCATCAGTAATAATGCACAGGAGTTCAGAGTGAATTTTAAAGTCTCATGTTACACTGAATAACAAGACAAACACTTTGACACATCTGTTTATCATAAATCAACAATGCTCGCCCGGAAGTGTGCTATAGTGATAAGTGTTGTATCTTGTTATCAATTTTTCTCCGTTTCAAACCGATCGTTTGAGGTTTTAACTGGCGAGGGACCGAAAATAACAAGCGATAGAAGCAGGAAAACGATGAATGCGGGAAAATTCAACATTGTTCATACGGCGGTTCGGTTCAGACCACACAAAACAAACGATGGATACGGGAAAATTATTGATCCGGGAACGATAGATCGAGATTTCACTGTATATTGAAAACGATGATTTAAAGCTAGGCAACTACACAAATAGATTATATGGTTAGCAAAGATTCCATTCAACAATGGCATACGTACAGAGAAAGAGTACTTCATTTGTTTATTTATTTTCTAGTGCTTTTTTTAAAACCAGTAGGCCTACGTAAATTCAAAATTTCCCGAACACCTTGTTTTTACCAAAATTGAACTGTATGCCTATACCACTATAGTTTTGCTTCAGAATTGGTCAGACCATTTTTGAGAAGAATTTGTTTGAAATTTTTCATTGGCTTTTTCATTTCACTTTAACGATGTAGCCCAATGGGAGAAATATTGTATTTGAAGAAATAAAAAATGTATACTGAATTTGAACACAACAATAATGTACACATTATTATTCTATACTTGTATCCACGAAAGAAGAAGAACACACATCAACTCCACACATTTATAACCAGAAAAATGATGTAAACAATGCGGCCAAAATGGGTGCAATTTGGTCACAGTGCGGTATAGGTTCAAGTTTAAACGCTATAATGAATCAAATTGAATGATAGGAGGACCTACTTTGTTAATACTTCATTCCATTTTATCAAATTATTTAGGTATGTATGCATATACAACATTTTTAGGAAGCTAGTTAGTTAGGAAGTTAGTGAGTACAGTAGACATATTTTTCTCTTGCGCTGTTCATGGAATCTTCAGCCAATAATAATAATAATAATAATAATAATGATAATAATATGTTCATTGTCCTCAAATTGATCACTTACATGGTATTCAGACAGTCAACAATGAAAAATTCAATAACTAAAATTATTTAACAATAGACATTACAATCAAGAGTATTTTAAAAACTCGTCAATAGTATAGTATTGACCTGTACCAACAAGATTATTTCATGCCAGCTCGCTTATGTGTTTTTATGTTGCGAAGCTACTTATTTGTGTATACCATACTAGGGTTGTGAGTTGAATTCAGTTTGTTAAAATATAAGCCTAGTTTGATATTAATTCATTTTGAATGGTACCGGTAATAAATTTGTTTTGGCATTGATATAATCAATTCACCAATTGGCAATTTGTATTTTCAATTTAAATTACTACCAACCTAAAAGAGTATGGAGGCGCAAAATAACCTCGTCGTTGACGCGCCTCAAAACCCTAACATTCATTCAAAAGAATATGGCGGAAACAATTGTATGCGAACGCTCCAGTCAATGAAAAACTGGAACTGCGTACAGGTACCTTCTATACTTACTTTTACTTTCTATGTGCTTTTTTACTCTACTTAGGCCTACTTAAATTCTAACTTCTAAACTTTCCTATTTTAGCTTCTAATTTTGTAAGGCACTTGAACCACGATATCTATATTCAACCATCAATCATTTTAAGTGTACTGTATTGTTGAATCTTATCAGAAGTATTCAGTATTTTTCTATTTGATAATCGTAATCGATGATAACCCCAGGATATGGGTAGGCCTACCTTCTTCAGTTAGATATTAACTGTCAGGCCTACAATTGATGGAAATTCAAGAATATAAAAAAATATCTGGCTCAAATGAACTGAAATTAACATCTTGTGAAATTTTTACTTCTAGACATCACCAGAATCACCATTAATCTTTGTTCTGCTGCATAAACTGTTCTCGGCACAACCGATTGCAGAACTCAAACAGGCAGCTCTTGGAGAAGCTAAGCTTACTGAGGATGAAATCAAGGTTAGTTGATGAATAAACAGGCAATTTTATGATTTTCCTGTTAATAAATGATTTATATGTCTACTACTGTACCGCATAAATATCTGCGGATTTAAGAAGAAATGTCATGATAGTGATTGATTTCCCGTATTTTTCGATTGTATCAGTTCTACTGCAAGTGTCAACATTCATTTTCTTTCTTTGAATTACTGTAAAATCTCTACCAACCATTTTTAAAAGACCAGGAAAAATGAACCATTCATACAGGAAAATAAATGATCCATCCCAGAAAAATTTAATAAATTGGTCATACTCATACGAGAGTAGGCCTACTATGGGAAAGAATGAGTGATACTGGTAGAAATGAGGAAATTGATGGATCTGGGAATGATGAATAGGGGCTTCAACTTTGGTAAATCTATCGTTTAACGTACCACGCCTTTTTTGAGGGAGGGAGGGGGGGGGGGAGGGTGTTTTTTGCTAAAAACACATATTTATATTCATGAAAACTCTTGGAACACCAAGAAATGATGCAAATACAACAATAAAAAACACTAAAAAATACCAATAATGATGATGTCATTATTTTGGACCACACACAAAGCGGCCATCTTGTCAAAAATTCACGCATGCCACAACATCATGAAAATGCACAAAAACACTATATAGGGTGGATTGCAGAGACGGAGTTTAAACCCCGGTCTACCTTAGACGCCGTCCAAGATAGACCGGGATTTAAACTCCTTCCACCCTTTCAACACAAATACAATCAATTGAAAAACAGCAAAAACTCACGTACGTATCAACTTCCAGTCCACTTTCGCTTTCCAATCCGCTGTAGTGGGGGGCTGCCCCCCACACCCCCCAGCATCTTCCTCTTTATATCTCTTGATTTTTTCATTTGCGCAGCTCTGAATTTTCACTAATATAATCACTGCATTATAATACCACTGATTTACAACAAAAAAACGCTCTCAAACGACACTCCTTATCACACCGAGGACAAATGCACTCCCTCATAATTACACCAGCACAAGAAGCCACTCTGATATTCCATAACTCACAATCACAAACAACGAACACAGTCGGACACATCTGTATCGCATGATGACTGCTACACGAATGATCTATGACTAATGACACAAAATACCTTGTCATCCCCAACATTTTGACCTCCAACCATAACAAACACCGCCCATAACATTCCTCTAAGCAATTATACATACAAACACATGCTGAAATGACCAGTTGCCAACACAAAACGTCAACAAAAATGGCTGACCAAGTACAAACGTCAGATCAGCAACCATCAACTTCAAGTGAGTAAAAAACATATTAAAACAAACGAAACACAAAGAGTCCAAACACTACATTATACATACAAACAAGATCTATTAGAAAACACCTCAAACAAGAATATCGGACAAAAATTAGCGATGGTGCGCTAAACGATAAAATTACCTCAACTTTCAATGTACGTAAATGATTTTTCATTCTAAAAAAAGCTAAGTCTGTAAATATTTTTTCCACAGCCCTATTGATCAGTCAACCACCCAACTTTATTAATGAGTCTTTTCTTTTAGGCAGTGATGGTGTATGCCAACAGTGTTTTCACTAATAGCGGTAACTACAAGGGCTTCGGTGATAGTAAAGTGGTGCCCAACGTACCGGCTGCCAAGTTTGAGGCATTGGTCAAGGTGAGCGAGGCGTACCGACGTGAGCCGAAGGTAGTGCAGTCACTGTGGGACCGTGTCAGTAGCAGCGTCTATTCACTAACCAGCAGGGAGAAGAGTCTTGGTCTCTCGGAAAAGGTATAGGCATGTTATGAATGTTTTTTTTTATCTAAATAATCGAGCGATAATGAGTAACCAATGATCCTCCTTACTCCTGATGACTGATATCATTGATTTTGATTTATATTTGAAATTTTTGACTAGCCAATAGGGTCTACCTACAAATATTCTTTTAGGTTAGTGGATGCAAGTTTTATCTCGTCCAATTCACTGTACATAGTAATATTGTACGCCTACAGTAAATAGAAAATAGTAGCTAGATTACCTACTTATTTCAGGTAGGATATAATATCTACATGTCTGTATGTGTGTAAATGTCTGTGTGTAGGCCTATACACTTTCTGTATAAGAAGCAAATATTGCCACCATTGGTAGCTCAGTCAGCTGAGGCACCACTTCAGAAACTGTACTTGAAACTGTGTCTTGTTATTAATTTGAACCGTTGGGCGTGGGTTCGAGTCCTGCATGAGGCATGCGTTTTTGTGAACGTTCTTTCACTCATCATCACTTCATAGTTTCATAAACACTTGCTCATTCGTACCCCTGTATAACTTAGCTGTTGGTGGGGTCGTTAAGCAAAAATAGTCGGAAGCGAATATTTATTATTTTCGTACATCTGTTCTCACTTCTCTTGCTTCTATTCCCCACCTATACTAGGTGTGATTTCCTGTTCTTAGGTACTGTGATTATAACTTTTGAGCACAAGTATTTCTTTTTGTGACTTGTTTCCACAGTTGGCTTGAAATTGGTCACCCGTATATTTTCACGCCTTTTTTCTAGCAACTTCTACTTTAGAGCCTGCAGTATATCTGTAACACTCTGTGGTAGACCTATCCATACTTGAGTCATTTTCGGATGAGTTTCTATGTTCCAAATTAGTAATTACATATGTACTATTCCAGTTAGTTGATTGAATGGAATAAAATTACTAAATTAATTCAACTATTACTTTTCAGGGCATCACCACATATTTCTCAGGTAACTGTTGTATGAAGGACTCTGAAGTAGTCAACGGTTTTCTGAGAAAACACAATCTTGAGGCATACAACAACAGAGCCTTCAAATCAACAGAGAACGGGAGAACAGTTTTCGAGGTATGTGTGCTGTTTTGTTATTACTTTGAATACATTGTTGAAGAGGAGCCCATGATATAATATAGGCCTAAGTCAAAATATCAACACACTTTCAATTTTAATTCAGGCTTCTCATTGTTAGTATTTTATATTTCACTTGGAATTTATATAGATCCGTCTTGCCTCGGTGGAAAGCGACCCGAATCCAAGTGTAACGTTGCCAGAGCAAGAGTTTGACGGTTGCATATTTCGAGTTACACGAGGCGACTACTCAAAACTCCTTGGTTTGGTGGCTGAGAATCTGGCCAAAGCAAAAGTAGGTTGAACACAATTTATTGATTTTAAGAAACTATAGAAGTTGATACAGTAGTTTATACTGTCATCAATGATTATTGGTATTTACTGTATTTAGTTGGAGTAAATTCCGATTGATTGCTAGAATAGCTCTCTGAAGGAACAGGAACTTGCTTGTAGACGGGTTGCTTTATGCCACACACTGCAAGTCATGATTTCAAGTAGTCGACTTGTGAAGTTGCACTCGAGCGACTGGGCTCCCGCCTGGTCGGGAGACTCTTACAAGTCTGTTCAGGTAAATCTGGTTAAGCTAGTAGTTTTCAAGTTTTTCAAAAGTATTGTTTGTCAACATAAAGAAGTCGAAGTGTTGCAAGAATTCTCGTTAAACTGCCATCTTGAACCTGTTTTGTGCATCGCCAATCTAGTAGCGATCTAGACTTACCATTCTAGAATAAGATGCTACTCTCTTCCTAATGATCCTGTTGGTGAGTTACTGCAATTCCGTGAGAGGGCTCATTTTTTGTGTTTCTTATAAAATATTTCAACATTCTCTCGAGCACACTTTGAAAGTACTTGGTTCAAGTGCTTTAATATATATCTCCCAGTATGTCAAGAGGTTGAATTTTGATCAGTTGCTAATAGTGAATCAGCATACAGAGTCATTATTTTATGATTTTGATTCAATAAGCCTCCATCAATTTGGCTTAAATTCATTTCTCATTTAAATCTGTATGAAAGTCAGAAATGATTTTGAGCATTATTGTTACTACGTACTATTCTCACAAGTAATTCGGCTGAGACCAGCTTTTTATTACTGTATTGTAGATAAGTAGTTATATGCAATCAAATGGTTCAAAGTGGGCTGATAGTTGGTGGTTTTACACCTTAGAGGTGCGAACAGTTACTTGCTGATACTCCAAATGGTAATTTTGCTAATTAACGTACCAAGGCCAATTTTTGTTTCATGTTTGCATTTTTGATGTTTTCTGATAGATCTTGTTTATATCTATGTTGTGTAGTTTGTATGTTTGCTAATTCTTTTGTTTTAATATGTTTTTTACTCACTTGGAGCTGATGGTTTGTGATCTGACGTAAACTTGTACTTTGTCAACCATTTGTGTTGACGTTTTAGTCTGTGTGTATTGCATTATGGGTATTGTCAGTGTTGCCAACTGCTTATTTGAATTTGTAGTGCACGTGTTTTTATGTATCATTGTGTAAGAAATGTTTGCCAAAATTATGGGGGGTGTGTTTGTTATTGCTAGAGGTCAAAATGTTGGGGATGACAAGATATCTCATTACTCATCGATCATATGACTGGCAGTCATCATGGGATGCAAATCGTGTGTTTTGACCGAGTTGTTTTTTTCTGATTGTGATTGAATAAGTGGTTAGAGTAGTGTTTTGAGCCTGGTGTAATTAGGAGGGAGTGCATTTGCCCTCGGTGCAATAAGGAGTGTCGTTCGAGAGTTTTTTTTTGGGGGGGGGGGGGGGGGGGAAATATAATATAATTTGTGGGAAATAGTAAAGATGCGATGGTGTTGTTTTGGTTGGGGCTAGACGTCAAGGTTAGTGTCCTAACCTTGGTGGGGGGGGTGGTAAATTATGGGTGGTACAGAGTATGACAAATCAACCTAAATGCGTCAAAATTGTCTGGAAAGTGGATTGGAAGTTATTACGCACGTGACTGACGTGAGTTTTTGCTGTTTTTAAATTTATTATATTTGTGTAGGAAGTGTTTTTGTGCATTTTCATGTTGTGGTATGTCTGTATTTTTGACAAGATGGCCACTTTGTGTGTGGTTTTACATCGGCATTTTGGCATTTCTGAGTGTTTGTTGTTCAATTTATGAATACTGTCATTTCGTGTCGTTTCATGAGTTTTGTGAAATTTTAAATGTGTGTTTTTGGTTGAAAATTGGAAAATTCCCCCCTCCCACTCCTAAAAAAATGACATACCGGTAATCATTTTGAGTATTTTTGAGTGTTTTTTGTTGTTGCAATTTACAATTTCTTAGTGTTCCCAGTGTTTTTTAAAAAATATTTGTGTTTTTTTAGCAAAAAACACCAATTCCCTCCTCCCCCCCCCCCCCCCCAAAAAAAAATAGGCGTAGTAGGCCTACGTGAATCAGCAATTTTACCTTGGGTAGTGAATATGAAAGTGAATTGATAGACCTACTGAAATTCTCCAGTTTTTCAGAGTAGCCTACCTGCAAATGAACTAGAAACATTCAATACATTCAGAAATTCTACCAAAAAATGGTAAAACACTAAAACTTGCCAATTGTCAAAGTTCATCTTTGAACTCTCTGGCACATTTTAGTTAATTAGTATCATTTCATTGCTACAGATTTATTTATAATCCTCTTGAATTTTATAACAAATTATTGCAAACTAGAACATTAATTTTAATTTCTAATGGAACCATCAGACTTACAAAATTTACAAATAAGCAAGAACATGCCTAATACTTTCGTATGAAGATTAGCAGCTTATTGCCAAGCCTCAAGTTTTTATTTTATTTTTGTGGAATCACAGTAGGCCCTACTAGTTTCTATGTACACGCATAATAATTGAACGTGATATTTTTATCATAATGCAATGGTTTTCAACAGTATTCAAGTTTAACCAATGCGTGGTATGAGTTATTGACTTATTAGTTATTGGTGTTAGATTATTCACTTCTGATAAAGTTCGAAGGTCACTGTTGGTGATTTATGTATTGAATTTCTTGATAGTTTATCGATTTGCATTTTTTTCTTTGCAGGAGTACGCTGCCAACGATGCTGAACGTCAGATGCTCGACAACTATGTCGCTAGTTTCACGTCCGGTTCGCTGGCAGCGCACAAGGAAGGCTCCCGGTGGTGGATCAAAGACAAGGGACCTATTATTGAAACGTAAGTAAATTAGTGCTCAAGGTGTAAAGTATGGTTAGTATTAACCACAATTACCCACTTGGTGACGTCAAATATCAGAGCCACATCGAATTTTAAGATTCTTCAATGTAAATTTCAATGACATATTATAATCAAGTAGACCGTTTTTGGACATTTCTTGTCCGAATGTGTCTAAAAATAGAATTATGGTTAATGCTATTAATAATAATAATAATAATAATGGTTTTTATCATCGGAGACTGTACAAACAGTTGATATACGTCATGAATTACGAATATTAGGGGTGTACGAATCCATGTTTTTGATTTCGAACCGAATTCGAACCGAATCTTCACAAAAAATACCGAATCCGAACCCGAATCGTTTTAACATGCATTGTGAAGCGTGATAATGGGACAAACGACACTGCTGATCAAGTTACACTTGATCCAGGAAGTGAAAATCCCATCTCAGCATTCTCATAATGACTAGAAACTGCGAGGTATTCCACTGAAAACACGTTTAATAAATGTTTTATCATGAAGAAGCATCATTTTCTCAATTTCCATCATTTTTATTTAACGCGCAGTTATAAACATCGTAGCTGTTTGCTGCATGGCATCTGTCATCCTACTACTGCGTGGTCGTGACGTGTGTGGTCTAACCTTGACAAGGACGAGACCAAAGACTTTAGTATCTAACTTCGTTAACGAAGTTAGATACTAAGGTCTTTGACGAGACTTTCGTTCGTCCAACTCGAGACGGCCGAGCGCCAATCGAAGCTGGCCGTATATGACTACTCGTAGGCTAGTGCGCATCGCACTTGCTCACGCGTTCTAGAAAGTTGACAATGCAATGTTGCCACGTTTTTGGCGCCAAGATTTGAAATTTTCGAATCTTTTATGTTGGACCGAATCCGAATCTGAAAGTGGATTCGGATTCGATTCGAAAAACATTGATTCGCACACCCCTAACGAATATATATATATATAATTGTTCAAGATTGGCTGAAAGCTAAAAAATCGTCAACAGAGTAAAAAGCATTTTCACATAACAGTTTCTTGACTCTGGATTTAAACATATGTATGCTGGATATCGACTTGATGTCTATTGGTAGGTTGTTATAAAACCGTGTCATTGAATATTGCGGTCCTTTCTTATACAGCATAAGTCTATGTTTGTCCACACGTAAGCCATTATGACTTTGTGTATCATGTTGGTGGATTTCATGGTTACATTGAAATAGTTTAAAATTCTCTTTCACAAAAACAACGGACTTAAGAAAAAAATACAAGGTAGAGTAAGCAGTACATAAGATTTAAAAAGAGGTCTACAAGTTGTTGACTTATTAACATTACCATCAATTCTCATAGCTCGCTTTTGCAGCAGGAAAAGCCTTCTGGCATGAAAAGAATGGCCCCAAAATATGATGAAATATATTGGTTCTATGTTGCTTAGTATTTTTTCATGTTAGACCCTGTAAATCTTATGTGGTATTCATTGGAATTTGTATTGAAAATGCCTCTTGAAATATAAGCTGATAATAGGTACACACATACAGTAAACCCTTGATAATTCAAACTCGGTTAATTCGAACTGGAGAAATGATCCCGGCCACTGGTATATGGATATCAATGTTAATTCATTTTGATAATTCAAATATTTATTATTTCGAACTTTTATTATTTCGAATTATTTCAAATCATTTTCTAATTTATAAACATCTGGCTGGTCGATGTTCGAGACACCCGAGCGGTAATGTTTAGGATGGGGAATGTGAACGACAAAGGATTTCACGTAATAAAATATTCAATATTGTGACATTTTATTCGTAATTTTTGCTGAAATTCGAATTAAACAAACACGAAACAATAATAAATAAATCAGCCAGCTAGTGCATGTAGAGGGAATAATCCATTAATTTCATTCTAGGCCCTAATATCTATACTTATTGCCTCACTTTTCGCTTTTCAATCCTAACGTTCAGTTTGGTAATTTGACTCTTTTAACACTGTGAACTGTGATAAGTATTTCCTAATGAATGACATGATAATATATAGTATTAGCAGGTTTGGCTCGTCAAATGATGTGCCATCATTATGAAGCAAATACTTTGCCTTCCCCCCCCTTCTCTCTCCCCCCCAGGCACAATTACGACTCACGGTAAACTACAACGTGGCGAAACCGGTTTCTCCACTACCCTGTCGTCTCCACTACCTCTAGCCGACACTACCTCTCTCTCCCTCCTCTCTCTTTCTCTCTCCCTCTCTCTTTCCCTCTCTCTCTCTCTCTCTCTCTCTCTCTCTCTTTCTCTCTCCCTCCTCTCTATCTCTCTCTCTCTATCTCTCTCTCTCTCTCTCTCTCTCTCTCTCTCCTTCTCTCTCTGTCTTGTATTGAGTAAATGGTTCTCCTTCCTCCCCCTCCCTCCCTTTTCCCTAGGCACAATTGTGCGCTACGGGAAAACCTGAACTCGACGCATAACATACCCGAACCCCCCCCCCCCCCCCCCCTCCTCGTTTTACCTCATCCGACACCATCGACCGTTACACTACCCGAAACCCCCATTCTACCAGGCTTCAAAGAGCAAACACACGCACGCACGTTCTCCCTCTCATGATTTTATTAATAAAGATTCAGTGGACTCTCTGTTGCGTTGTAAAAACTGCTGAGAAAACACTCAACAACAGCTTTGATTATCTGTGACTTGACTTGAAGATAAACACATGTCTGTTGAAGTTGGCTTCCTGCTGGAGGCAAAGGGGAAGTAGGAGGGAACAAACCACGTGCGAGGCATACGTGGTTTAAGCTGTACTATACAAATAAAAAACATGTTTTTTACAATTCAAATTTTTTAAATCCAAATTTAGATTTCTTGGGTCCCTTGTAATTTGAATTAGCGAGGGTTTACTGTACGTACGGTACATTCACAGTATCTAAAAATATATTACCATACTCTTATTTCATCAAGTGTTCAGTTTTCCAATTAATATAACCCAAGTTTTTCTCAACAGATATTGTAGTGACCGCTAAAACATGGAAAAATATGAAGAACACAATGATTATTCTATAAACAATTGCTTACAGGACTATACTGACACCTTCCCCACTCTCCTGACACCTACCCCACTCTCACTCTTCATTTGATTTGCTTTGCTGCATTGAAATCATTTTACTGTCCCAAGTTTTTTTTTATATTTCATGAATGGTCAACTTAAATAGGACGGTTCACATGTACATTCTAAACCAGTCTTAAAAAAATCAGATACAAAAACCACTTTAAATTTATTTTTTCTCAGTTTACTATCTTTCTTGGACCAAGAAGCTTCATGAGTAAGAACCATAATTGAAAGATGACACATGAGCACATTGCTTACATTGACTAATCAATTCAACCAATTTTCTACACACATCATGAACATGTTTAGGAACCTGGTTGGTAGTTTTTGTTCAAAATACTACAAATAGCTTTATGAATCTTGAATAATAAAGCTAGAAGGCTTCATATTTTCTTATTTGAATAGGATGTGTTTCTCAGTAGGCCTTCTTGGCCAAAAGGGGAAGCCCACTTGACCTCAAAGTCAATTATTTATATTTTGTTGTCAGGTACATTGGTTTCATTGAGACATACCGCGATCCGACCGGCATGCGTGGTGAGTTTGAAGGGTTTGTCGCAATGGTCAATAAGGAGATGTCGAAGAAGTTTGCCGAGCTTGTGAACCAGGCCGAAACGTTGCTGCCATTGTTACCTTGGCCGAAGTCGTACGAGAAGGACACGTTTTTACGGCCCGACTTCACTTCACTTGATGTGCTCACTTTTTCTGGGAGTGGCATTCCGGCTGGGATCAACATACCCAACTGTGAGTACATGCATATATCAAACAAACGTGCCTGACATTATGGAAAAGATTGACTTGAATATGAAGTGTCGTTTGCTCAGCTCAGATTGTTTAGGCACTGCATTGAAATAACAAATATCATATATATTTATGATGACAAATAACATCATAATGTTAACTACCACTTTTGTTTATACCACTAGATGCATCTTGCCTCTTGAAAAATTTGACAGCTGGGCCTACATTTGATGTTATTTTATATTATTTTTTCAAATGTGCTCAACAGCCCCACCAACCGCCTTGGTCAACCTTGCCTTTGCCAGCCTTGGTTGCCTTTGGCTAATATTCATCTACATATATTTAATATGATATATAGACCCATTATGACCATAGCAAAGGTTTAAAAAATGAGTCGGGTTTGAATTTATATTTTTCATTGGTTTTTTCCACTTTTTTGGATGCGGAAAAACTGCAAAACTTAGCACAGGCAGCATTGAGAGGAATAATAAAAAGTGAATAATAATAAGGAATAATAAGTGAGTCCACCCTAGCTTGTTTGATTGGAGGGAAAATACCACGTGACATGAAGATAGGCAAGCGGACTAGCATAGCGTTATACACAGTGATCACCGCACAACACCGTTTCATTTTATACTCGGAGGATACTAAATACAAAAACGTAGGTGTGAGTTACATGAAAAGACGCGGTAATATATATGCTGATTATCCCAAAGTATATGTCTCAGTAGAATTGCCACATCAGTCATAACAATCAATTACCGGTAATGAAGTTATTTATTTGGTCTGACACCATTAGGATAACGTGCAACGTAATATTCCCAGTCAGGCTTGTATCACCGAAGCGCGTGACTCACATTAGCAACCTGCAGATCCCGCGTCACCAAGCATGTTGGCTTCATCTATGCGCTCTCTACTAGTTCTAAGCTCCACTAGTTCTAAGCTCTATGGAACCATCAGAGTACCCAATAGACTTGATACATTTTCTGGACATAAAACTATACTACGACATATCATATTCATCATATACGTATCATATTTTGTTATTGGTTTTGAGCAGAATCAGTTTACTTCTTTTGAACAAAAAAACTCAATATTGAGTGAAATTCAGAATTTTAAAACTTTGTGATTTAAATTAAATTTGTACAGGTTCATGATGATTTGAACTAATACATGCTGCTACCAAGCTTGAAGAAATTTGGTTTGGTGGTTTTAAGAAAATAAATATGTATCATGTTGGAGAAATGTGAAAATTTGTGTTTTAAGTTTGTTAGGGATGGTCAATAGTTTGGGGTGCACATGAAAAGGGCAGTTGAAAATAGTTTCAAAATCAAGTTGTATACCGTATATAGCTTTTGAGTTTGTTTCATATAAATAGTTGAAAACTATATCTTGTTCATCTTACAAATGCATTTGCTGCATTTCACTAGAAAAATGAAAATAATTATTAATTATCATAACATCTTTTGTTGAGAGGTTTGTAGTAGGCCTGTATGGTTTTCACCACAGAGGATTAAATTACGTGGCTTGAATCGCCAACCCCAAAATTTCTTGTTTGTCTTACAATTATAGGCCTATAGTCTCTAGACTTTCATACCCTTGACTCTAGAGACTCTTGTAGAATTGTGGGTGTCTGACTAAAATTGATCTACATATTGAATGATCAACTAGGCATATATATATATATATATATATATATATATATATATATATATATATATATATATATATATATATATATATATATATATATATATATATATATATATATATATATATATATATATATATATATATATATATATATATATATATATATATATATATATATATATATATATATATATATATATATATATATATATATATATATATATATATATATATATATATATATATATATATATATATATATATATATATATATATATTATATATATATATATATATATATATATATAATATATATATATATATATATATATATATATATATATATATATATATATATATATATATATATATATATATATATATATATATATATATATATATATATATATATATATATATATATATATATAATATATATATATATATATATATATATATATATATATATATATATATATATATATATATATATATATATATATATATATATATATATATATATATATATATATATATATATATATATATATAATATATATATATATATTATATATATATATATATATATAATATATATATATATATATATATATATATATATATATATATATATATATATATATATATATATATATATATATATATATATATATATATATATATATATATATATATATATATATATATATATATATATATATATATATATATATATATATATATATATATATATATATATATATATATATATATATATATATATATATATATATATATATATATATATATATATATATATATATATATATATATATATATATATATATATATATATATATATATATATATATATATATATATATATATATATATATATATATATATATATATATTATATTTAATATTCATCAGTTTGGATTATATTGGCATGGTAATTGTATTTCTAAGAATTGTAAATGTTCAGTTTCTCATTTTTTGTTTTCAGATGACGAAATCAGGCAATCGGAAGGCTTCAAGAACGTATCTCTCGGCAATGTCATCCCAGCTAGTTACAAGGCCACTGTGATGCCCTTCCTTTCACAGAAGGACCAAGATCTGCTCACCAAATACCGAGTACCATCGTTTGAGGTAGGGTAGGATTAAGCTTGATTTACAGTGTCAATATTTCAATCTATGACTTAACATCTTTTGATCTCGGCCCATTGTCTCCTACAGACGGTACCATTGATAAAAAACCCGTGACTTGCGGAGTTGATGTCAGCCCTTGAGCTCAACCTTTTTGATTAGGATTTAGGATATCTCGTATTTTCGATCAAGTTTGACAGAAACCAGCCAATCAGATACGGTTATATATATTCTTCCACACATTATTCTCTGCAAAACCCCCTGCCATCTATATGCTGAGCAATGAAGAAAGAAGACAACAATGGAAATAAAAACACATAAAACAAATCACCATGTAGTGATACCAACCCGTGTCATCATAAATATAGAGTAGGTTGAATATTCAAGTCGAGTAATATTCAAGTAACAACTAACTTGAATAATTATGACTCTTATGAAAGTGTGAATTGATTGGTTGAATCATAGAGGGTGTGAAAAATGAAAAAAAAAAAAATCATTTCAACTGGCCCATCACAGAAATAATTCATTGCACTCCGATACGTGCGCTAGCATCAGCCTGTTGTCACTTAGAAGGCTCAGTTTTTCCTCTTTGTCTTCTAACCTAGCTACAGGATGTAGTGATACCAGCCTATTTTATCGTAATATAAAGAAGGTGACCCAACACGGGTCTTGAAAATGAAATATTTCTAGGGGCAGTTCCTGAGTCCAGGTTCCCGATTGCCTGTATCGCAACTATCGCTTTCATAAATGTGTATTATTTTGTATACATTTGTATTATGTTATTTTGCTAATTTTTTATAATACCAAGAAAATTAACTTGAACTTGAACTTGATATCAAACTATATAAAACAACAATGCTCAACAATGTTATACACGGCTCAGCAGTGCGATTCCCGTTCTCCAATCCTTAACTTAACAATCTGTAACAACTGATTTAAAGATCTGTACATCACTAAAGATTGGTAATATCTAAAGTGTGATTCCATTTCTACTTTTAAAGATGATGGTCTTTAGGGTGATCTTTAATTGACATTTCCTTATAGATCTATAAGATCCCTATCGTTAAGTTTTTAAAGTATGCATAAAATGGCGTTCATCTAATAATTCGAAAATATTATCAATTAATATTAAATAACATGAACATTTTACAGCTTGGCGGATGATTTTGAATTGTGCATAAATTGAAGAGTGAAAAGTATAGTCATCACTTACAGAATCATTTAGTTTTTCACCTCCTTTTTTGATGCCAAAAGTGGGATGGGGACGAAACCGTTTCTCCTTCCTTCTGTCAGATGATTGTGACGATAGTCATTCACCCTCTTTGGATTATGTTTGGGCTAGTTTACACTTTTCAAAACTGAATGAATAAATACCCATGAATGATTCCCATTCAGAATATTTTGAAGAAAATCAAAGTCGCAACAATGAAATGAGAGAAGTTGAAATTGACAAGAGCTCCAGTGCCTTCTGGATCGAAAGGTTCTATTAATCCTGTATACGCTCTCTAGATTCGAATGATGCATAATTTTTTTCTATTGGCCAATTATGTGCCATCGATGACGTCGACTGGAAAATACGTCATCATTTCAACAAGCAATGTTAACAATCTATAGCGTTAAAGATTGGAGAACGGGACTCGATCTTTAGAGATCTAGTCTTTAACTCTAACGATATGAATTGTTAAAAGTTAAAGATTGTTAAGTTAAGGATCGAGAACGGGAATCGCAGTGCAGTAGAATTAAAATGTTGGTTGTTACATTTGTTTTTTTACGAAAATTATAGATTTTAAGAAGTTCAACAATGCCATCGGTACCGTAGCCACTCGTATCTACATCTAGTTCACAAGAGAATCTTCTAAATCGTGACAGGCCATCGGGACCTTCGGCTCTGAACTGACCGCAAAAAAATACAAATGCCTTCCCATGTTATCAATATGGAGCACCTCCTTTATGTCATGATTTTTTGACATGATTTTTTTCACAAAAAAGTTTTAGTTAGGTTGGTGTCATTTCATCATGCTAGCTAGATATTGAGGTATTTGGCTTCAAGGAACCAGGAAAAAAAACATCCGGCATCCACACAGGAAAATGATCCATCCGGTAAAATTTAACATTGGTTATATAAGAGTAGGGCGGGACAAAATTGATTATAGAAGCGGGAAACGATGTATGCAGGAACGATGCATAGAGGTTTCGCTGTAAAGTGAAGAAAGAGACAATGTTATTACAATTAAGGATATACAGTGGAGCCTCTTTTATACGTTTTTCAGGGGACTAGACTAAAAAAGTGTATTGACGTTAAAAACTTATTAATGAAACTATTTAACATGTGGAGCATATGGGTTGGATCAGAAAATAAAACTTATAAATGCAATAAATGCATAAACGAGAAACTTATAACAGAAGTTCCACTGTAGTGTACCAGAATTGAATAAATAAAGGATAATTCACATAGTTAACACATACACACAGACACACAGACACACTTTGAAGTTTTATGTGCTTGATCAGGTCTTTTGGATTTGGAGGTAGATTTCATACAAAAAATCACTCCCTCGCGGAGTCCCCGCCGAAGGCATTGGTGCATGAATTGGTTAAATTTGATCGATTTTGATCTCATGTACGCTCCAGTTGTTATGACAACGATGTAATATCATGTACTGTATCAGTTTATCAGTTGGTAGAAGTCTATTATTAGATGATATTTGTGGGACATTTTAATGCCAGTCTATTCAATCCTTGTATTAACGCCATTGTATTATTATTTGTCAGGTTCAAGTTGGTCTTCATGAGTTACTCGGTCATGGTAGTGGCAAACTGTTTCGCAAGGATGAGCAAGGCAATCTCAACTTTGACGCTGATTCTACGGTCAATCCAATTTCAGGCAAAAAAGTAAGTGTTCTGGGATGATATTTGCTTTATAATCTGCATACATTTGGCTTTTGTTTACTGTGAGTGTTGAAAACTGGGTGATGAGAGTTATTGTCCAGTCCCAAGAGCTGCGTACCGTTACTAATAATGTTCAATTAGATGAGCGTAGCAAAGGTTTTCATTTAATATACCGAAAAAAATGGGCTTTGTTTTAATGTTTTTTCTTGTTTGTAATTTTGTGCACGGCATAGGCCTACAGGTCAAGAAAAAACATTCGGCTTAGAACTTAGCTTCTGCATATTGGTGTCACACTAGAATAAGTTGGGATTTTTTTTTAGATAAATCGATTCAACGGTTCTTCCGACCAAAAATCGTAAAGTTTGAAAAAATCCCACAAGAATAACCCGGAGAGAAAATATTTAGAAAACAAAAATTCTTCAAAAGCTCTAAGCTTTTCACTGATTATGAAAAAACTACCCCGTATATATTTTCAGTGATTTTTGCAACAATCGGATATGAAATAACAAGACAAAGAAATATTAGTTTTCTGGTGATAACTTTTGAACAGTATAACGTATAAGATATCGAATTTCCAATACGCAAGAAACACAGATGATCAAAATAGCTTCAAGATGATAAAAGTTATAACTATTCAAGTCATGTCGGATAACTGTCAAGCATATACAGCTAAAAAATGTGTTTTTTAGCTTGAACCGTCTTCAAGCTTTTATGATTATCTGTGTTTCTCGCGTATTAGAATTTTGATATCTCATTCCGTTCAAAAGTTTTGACCAGAAAACTGATATTTCGCCAAGTTGACTCTCATGAACTCTTAACGGAAACCAATTAAATCTATAGTAACAAGTGTCACCAATTAATTTATAATGATTAAAATGAGTGATGAATGAAACAGGAAGGCCGTGACACAATTGATTCCGGTAGGGTTTTTAAACGTTTGAAGTAGTATGTAGTAGATTGAGCTGAAAAATAATTTTTCATTCCAGATTTTTATACTTCTAGGCTCATCTCACAACGCATATCCATATACTGCGTTTTCCTAGTTTAATTACTCATTCCCTAGGCCTACAATAATGTTGCTTGTAAGAAAACTAGGGATTCAAATGTCAAGGTAACACATGTCCATGTCAGGTTGTATTTTTTTGCCACAGCTTATCACTTTTACTTGTCTAGTCGTTGTAACTATCATTCACGAAATGTTGCTTGTTGTAAATTGTTACCATTATGCAATTAAATTGAAAAACGATACCTCTACAGAAAAAAAGTGAGCCCACTATGCACAAATTTTTTTACACGTGAAAATTATTTAACAATAGGTCTACCAGTATTTTGGACGTTAATAAGATTACTGTGTTGATTAGTGTTGAATTATAAATAGTTCTGACATACAGTTTCTTTCCTTTTGCGTTCAACAGGTCACATCGTGGTACAATATCGGAGAAACGTACGACTCCAAGTTCACCACAATGGGTTCAACGTATGAGGAGTGCCGTGCAGAGTGCGTGGGACTGTTCCTGAGTCTAAATCACGACGTACTTAAGTGAGTGATGTCACTATAACCAGTTCAACTATATAGCGTATTGTCCCAAATATACCGGTAAGCCGATCTCCCAAACTTTTAGATCAATAATTGAAGAAAGGATTTCTAGATAAATAGAAGTTATAATTAATGTAAGTTCACAATTCAATAAATAAAAAATAATTACGAATAATGAGAACGAAATTGTCGTAATATTAGTTAATCATCAGGTGAGTTTGTTATCACTTGTCACACACATCAGCAGTCAGCACCGATGTTTATTTAAGTCTTCTGTAATTATTTTGTAACACACAGTGAGACCTCTGATCATTTGATTGTCACTTCTAGTGTCAAGTAAGGACTGGTTGTCAGTGTTGAAGCATAGAGCAAACAAGTGATCATCCAGAGCATTTTTAATATAAACTAGGTATTTGCCAAGATTATGTTTATGTTAGCAGTATCAGGTTCTACTTAATTAGTACTAACACAGTAACTCTCAATCCTTAAACTTCCTCTGCACTGAGAACGTGCAAAACGAGATGACGCAAAACAGTTGCCCTCTGTCAACAAAAACTAGAAAACCCTGATCAGAATTGGAACTCCTACTGTTGATGTTGTATTTGTATTTGTAAACATTCTTGCAGATGTGCTAGATGCACGGTGGCATTGAGATTGTAGTGCCAACACTACAATCTCAATGACGATGGCAAGATGGGGCCCAATGCCCCCAATAGGGGTAGGGGAGTCTTGTTTATTCATAACAAATCATAAGTGAAAAATTATTGTTCAATTCTAAGTGTTCCTCCTGAAAAATTAAAAAATGATTGCAGTGTTCACTATTCAAATATTTTTCCATCTTGGCAATGACATTTCTATCTCGTGTATTCAAAAAATAACCATTTTAGTTGCTTGTAAGTTGCTTGATATCGAACAGACAGAGGTGTGCCACAACAGTGGGGTTGATGGCTTGTATAGCTAGCGAGCAGTAGGCCTATAGTCTGTTTCCAAATTATTTTCAGCAGTAACTACCACTTATTATGATCAAAATAGAATATTTTTAAACATTTCTTTGTAATATGTATGACTTTTCTTGCACGAGAATAAAAAAAAGCTTTGTTTTCTCGCGATGGTTGTTATTTTAAGGGATGTATTAACAAAGGAAAAATATTCAGGGTCTTAAGGGAATCTGCCAGGAGCGGATCCAGGTCATATTCATGGGGGGGGGGGGGGCGATTCCTGTTTGAAAAAAATGCCACAAGAGAACAGTTATGCAACAGCTCGTTTTCGCGAAACCGGCGACCTGCGGGGGGCAAGGGAAAAAGGCCCCCTTCTGGCCCCGCAGGGCTTCTTTTGAAATTACACCCATTTTTAATACGGTTCAGCGTGTTTCAAACTATTATTCATACATCATTCATACATCATCCTACTTATGGAATTAAAAATGGCTCCAAAAAGCAATATTTGTAGCTGCAGGGTCGTTCAATGTCATTTTAGCACCCCGGGCAAGCACGCAATTGGGCAGTCAATTGTGCTCCCCCAAACTGAGTGTACATATCGATAGTGAATGCAAGGAGGGAGCCATGTCCCACAGGGAAATTTTGGAAAATATATTTTTTTCAATACGATTCCACGGGTTTTAGGATCTACTAGAAATTTCTGAAATACAAGGATTTTAACAAGACTAATTTTGCCAAATGTCTGTTCCAAGCAAATAAAATGCTGTATCCATCCATCATTCACTAACAGTGATATTTGAATATGAAAACATTCACTCTATCCAGTTATGTGAATAAAATGCCATTAATTTGATTTATAGAATACGATTACTGATATTATCACAACAATCAATACAAACAAATGGGCGCCGATAGCGCCCTTGAATTTGGCCACTGGGCAACCGCCCTCTTTGCACACCCCTAGAAACGACTCTCGTCGTTTTTATCATCGTTATTCACAAACATCCTAACATATAATTAAAAACCTGAAAGAAGCTCGGTAGTGTTGTTTGTTGATTCTTGCTGACTAAACTACATAGGCCTACTAGATCTCACATTTTGAAACAGTAGGCCTACTCCTGATTAGTTCTCAATGCAATTATGTAAAATATAAATCATGGCATAGGCCTACATAGCTTTATAGATTTTTATTCCTTCTCTCTTCCTATTTTTTTTTCTTTCTTTCTTTCTTTCTTTCTTTCTTTCTCTACCTATTTTTTTCTCTCTTTCTTTCTTTCTATTTTTTTTCGTCGCTTCCGATTCATAGGGTCATGGGGGGGGGGGGGGGGGGGATCGCTCCCCCCCCCCTGTATCCGCCCCTGGAATCTGCCGGGTCTTTCTAAAAACGATGATATATCGCCATGGTCACTGTAATGAGGGTTGTACTAAAGAGGTTCTACTGTAATTATAAAAACTTGCTGCAACTCTACATGTGGAGTGTGTACGCCTTTTAGAACTAGGCCTCGATGGTGAGAACATGTATTCGATGTTGAAAAAGTAATACAGTACATGCCCCAACTTTCTGTTGTAGGATCTTTGGTTTTGGTGGTGCTGAGGCTGAGGATGTAATCTATGTCAATTGGTTGAGTTTGCTATATCAAGGAGCAGGCAAAGCACTTGAAATGTATCAACCAACCACTAAGACATGGCTGCAGGTATGACATGTTTATTCTCTTTATTTAGCATTTGCTTGAAAGTTCAAACGTTATTCCGTATCAAGCACAGATTAGTTACCAGTAGGCCTATATGAAGGCCATCAATATACTGGTAGATACTCTGTACAGTCATTGAATATTAAAACTTCATGTAACAAATGTAATACAGTAAAATAGTCTAGGTCCCTTGAAATTCTGTTGTTCCATTTGCCGACTTGCCATCACTTAAAACGTTTGTCCAATATTTAAATAAAATCTATGTATACTTCACTGGTAATTCCTTTCGTAGACTGTAGACCTACGTGGAGTGCGTAAGTATGTACTAAGTAGGCCTTGTCTACTAGTAGTTTTAGTGAATATAATTACAGTACATTTTTTTTCGGAATGCGGTTCAATGTGGCTTGATCAACCGCCTGCTATGACCGCAAGCTTATTTATACAGTATACATTTATCATCATCATAGACATTTTGACCAAAATTTCTTCTGTTCTCTATAAACTCCTCAAACCAGAGTAAGCTCTATGTAGGAGGGTTTTATTTCAATTAAGAAGATGAAAATCACATTTAAAAAAAATTGAATGCAAGCTCTAATATATTGATAGATTTTGTTCAATTTTTGGATTGCCACTGAAGTTGGTGCTTTTTTTACATTCAGGCTCACTCCCAAGCTCGTTATGTGATCTTCCAAGTGTTGCTGGAGGCTGGCGAAGGTTTGTTAAATGTAGAAGAGACTGAGGCTGACAAGGACTTGTTGATATCTCTCGACGGAACCAAACTGGCGACCGTTGGCAAGCAAGCAATCGGGGACTTCCTCAATAAGCTTCAGGTATGTGTGGTGCTTATTAACATTTAAAATGTAAACCCATTTTTCCTGAAATATTGTCAATTTTAAATCGTATCCACAACAAAAGACATTGTATGTCAGTATAATATAGCTTTCAAGGCCAAAAGCTTGGGAATAAAAATGTAATGAGTAATGACCAATGAGTGACTAATGAATTTGTGGTTGTTTGATTGGCCATCGATGAAATTGAATGAATGAGCTAACTTGAAAGAAAGAAGAAGTCAAAAGAACTTTTAAAATGTCCCAAGTGTATTTTCTAAACGAATTATAAAAAAGTTTGTGCCCAGCAAAAAAGAACATGGGATTATTTAAAACTTGAAGAGTCCCATATTTTTGTACTTGTATGTTATCTCATGTCACCTTGAAAAACAATAGATCGAGGTTTCACTGTACCGTAATAATTATTGGTAGTAATTGTATTTAATTGGAGGCCTATTTGTAATAATTGTTTCCAACAGGCCTAAAGCATCGAGTTTAATGTACTATCAAAATTTACTAGTCAAACGAGAAATATGCGTTGTAAGATGAGCGAGATATACGAATAAGGTATAAAAGTCGTTGAAGTAGTTCTACCCTTGCTACTTTATCGACTCTGGTATTCTACACACCTTGATATCTGAATAAGCTATAAAAGTCGTTGAAGTAGTTTTAATCTTTTTTCTTTATTGACTCTGGTATTCTACACACCTTGACGCATATAAAAAATACTTCATTGTTGGTCAACTCTTGAATCTAGAAAGCAGTAAATCTCAACAACTTGATTCTGTCACAATTTTTATGATTTATTTTATGAATATTATCAGTTATTTTTTTCTCTTCAAAATGGCTGATTGGAATTGCATAAAAAATCGTGAAAATGTGTAAAATCTATGTATACTCACTTAGAGAAAATTTCATCTCATTTGGAGAGGTTTTATTTTTCAACATTTTCCGCCCAGCCAAATCTTATGGGCTTTTTAGAAACTTTGAGATGATTTTTCTCAAAATCGGTATGACCGATTCATTCCAAAAACTATACAGTTCTAAGTTGGATGAGTTTGCATGTAGAAAAAAAGTTTCATGTTGATCAGTCAACCCTTGCGACCTGTTGAGTGCTTACAAAAAAAAAACAAAAAAAAACACACAGACAAAGCCCTATAAGAGTGGGATGGAGACTTTGCTACGCTCATCAATAATAGACAATGGAATACTTATAATAATGATAATTTTACTTGTACATATCAGTTTTCACTTCTTTAGCATCAATTATTTGAAATATATATAGGCCTATGCAGCATTTTGTAGCATTAATTACTGGTATTTAATTTTTTTCCCAAAATTGCAATGCTGTATGTGGCATTCTGATGCAGGCAGCCTGTCAACCAACAACTGATTGATTATTGACCTGGATATCACCAATTTCTTCTGGAGAAAAAGTGTGATGATCCTTTTGTGCAATATCGGGGAAAGCTCATTTCGTTTTGAATTAACAAGTATTGTCGTGAGAAAGTCTATTTTCACTTTAGTGTGCTGTAAATGAAACTTTTAAGAAAAATTTGTGGATCAGAATTTGTCAAAGATACCAGACACTACCGTTCTTAGCTAATGCTTAATTCGTACATCTATGCTGAAGATGTAAATACCTAAGATCCTGATTCAGGAGTTAGCAAAAGATTAGCATACAACAATGACAATTTAGTTTGTGACCACATCCTGACAATTGCATGATAATTTGATTGTCTGATCTAGTAGCTCAACTCTGTTTTTGATTTTTGTTTTTGATCATTTTCAACACTTTGGTTCAACAATGCGGTCCTACCAACAATTGTATCAAATATAAGTTCAATATCAATTGAGATGTTTGTTTCGAGTATATTTTGCCGATGACATTTGAAATTTTCCTACCTTGTAGCTATAGCTTATGTTGAAATCACATTCATTGCATTTTATGAGGAAATAATAACTACTAAATTGAGTTTTGCTGGTGTTTAAGGTTTACAAATCTACTTGTGACGTTGCTGCTGCCAAGGCAATGTACGACAAGTATTCGCTTGTAGATGAGAAGTGGACGAGGTGGAGGGACATTATCATGTCTAAACGACAGCCTAGAAAGATGTTTGTTCAGTCAAACACATCCGTTCAAGGTGAGTACAGCTTGATGCCTTGGTGCTTTCATGAAAAATGTTGAGAAAATGTTGTACTTAATTTCTATCATCCAATTTGGAAAGTAGGACTTCATTTAAAGAATATCAATTTGTGATAAATTATATGAGAGATGAATGGTAGATGATGATACAGAATAAGAGAAATAATGAGGTGGATACAGGTCGTAGAAAACAGGTGAATAGAGCACAGAACAAGACAACATGGACTGGTCAATGAGTTCTTGGAGGTAGGTACCACAGAGTAAGTTCTTGTGGCACATACTTCACAGAATTCATTGCCCAGTCTATTTTGTGTTTCTTGTGCTCTGCCCATGACTTCTCTCCAACCTAAACCTACCTCATTATTTCTCAATCACTTGTTTCTCTGACTCTGTATCATCTTCTATCATTCATCTCTAGATCATATCATCCTCACACATTGATATTCATATATTTATTTTTATTTAAATATCGTTTACACTTACAGTTGCACAAAAGCGCGGTGGCAAGGCCTTAAACTAAAATAGCAAAATTGAACAATCATAATGAAAAATTCTTAATTTCTAATTTAAAAAATACTGATACTAATTAAAAACCAATCCACAAAAACTCCCAAATTCCCTCTCTCGAACGCTCCTCTATGCGCTACAACGTTTTTTATGGTCAGATTCCCCTCCACAATCCGCCCTAAGCCATTCCAGTCTCCACAGGTTTTGAAATTTCGTCCAATATTCTTCTGATTTTGAAATAGAACTTTATTGTTTTTGCGGCCGCGCCGGGCCAGAAAAATTAGGTGGGAATTGTGAAGAACCATCGAAGACTGACCTCTCTTCTTCCTGAATTCTCTTTCTGAACAGTTTATTCGACACTCTCTCCCCTTCAAATACTGTTTTCTTCAGTTTGTTCCATTCTCTGATTGTGCGGTTGATGAAAGAGTAATGTCCAACATTTATTCGTCCTTTTGAACACTCCATCTTGAGTACATGGTCTCCTCTTCCAATATAACTCACTTTAATAAGTTTACTGTTCAATTCCTTCCAGCCATCATTTCCTTCAACTGCCCTGTTCATATTACACAACCTTGTAATTTTTCTTCTTTCCTCAAGTGATTTCCACTTGAGCTCTTTCAACATTTCAGTAACACTGTCCAATTCTTTTTGCATTACTCCTGAGCTGTCTCTCTTGTATGTCCATCTGTGCACTCGATTCAACACCCTTCTAGTTGCCAATCTTTGAACTTTCTCTATTGCAGCTATCTCCCGTAACTTATAAGTGTTGTGTTCTTATTTCAATAAAATAAGAAAAGGTTAATCGAAGAAACTCACATTTATTATTTCAGGTTACACACGTCCGTACAGGTTGACAGCCAGTTAAAAAAGACACCCTTTACCGTCCAACCTGGCCCTACCCGCACAGACACTCAATCATACCAACATACTAATACTGGTATGGTGTGCATAGCCACCGCCTATGCACACACGTACCATCATGAGTTACATACTACATACATAACACTCCTTCCCTTTTTATTTATTTATTTTTTCAAAGGGATTACAGTGATCCTAAAATTAAACATTTTATAAATCAATAATCATAATAATTATAATAACTCCATTTATACTTATAAATCCAGTTTAACAGGCATTTTCCTGGCCCTTTCAGACCGTCGTATAATAGGTGTACAAATTTCCTCAGTTCCCATGCTATCTGGGGCCCTGAGAGGCGAGGACCTGGTTCTAACTTCTGATTCCATTATAACTTCTGGAGATTTACTTTTTCTGCCTATGGTCCCTGGTTCACATGGTACTTCAGGAGTCTTAACTTTGAATGGAGAACGTTGCCTTGCCGGTTCTCCAACATCATTGTGTTTATTCTTATTACAATCAACATAATCTTCATCATACATGTTAGTGACCTTTGTAGGCCTACTATTATCACTAGTAAGCACTGAATATTTCAACTGATTACAGTGACATAGCCTAATTTGACCGTCTACACTAACTAGATAAGTTACAGGGCTTATCTTTTCCTTAACTTCCCCTGTTTTCCATCGTACACCTGGTGTTCGTTGAGGACCAGGACCAGTTACCTTGACTAAAACCTGTTCTCCTACCATAAACTCTTTCGGTCCTTTGGCAAAATGTTGGTTGCGTTTGAACATTACTTCCGCGCTGGCTTTTTGTAAAGTTACTCCTACATTTGGACTCAACATACTTAACTTGGTGCGTGGTTTATATCTAAACATCATTTCAGCCGGAGACGAATTAGTTATGGTTGTCGGAGTATTCCGAAAATGAAACAAAAAGTTATCTATTCTATGCTGTAAGGTTAGATTAGATTGTTTATTAAGCTTATCCGTAGTAATATGATACTTGGATAGAACTTCCTTGACTGTCCTCACATTTCTTTCGGCTAGACCATTCGACGCAGGGTGATAGGGTGGACTATGTGCTAACCGTATACCATTAGACACACAAAATGTTTTTAGCTCTTCAGAATTGAACGGTGGACCATTGTCCGAGACCAAAAGCTCTGGAAAACCGAAAGTAGCAATTACATTTCTTAGCTTTTCAATTACGTGTTTGGCACTTGTCTGTTGCATTGGCCACACCTCAAGCCACTTCGAGTAACTATCGACTAGCACTAACAGCATAGTGCCTTCCAGTTTAGCAAAATCTAAATGCACTCTTTGCCAATGCCGATAGGGTGTAGGCCAATTATGCAAAGGACCTTGCTTGTCTGACGGGCGCGACAACTGACATGCCTCGCAACTGAGAACCATGATTTCTATATCACCATCGATCCCCGGCCACCAGATATGGCTTCTAGCTAACGCTTTCATTCTCACCACTCCTGGGTGTTGATCATGTAGTAAGGACAAAACATGATTACGTAATTGTTCTGGAATTATGACCCGATTTCCCCAAGTAAGACAATTCTCGTCGATTGATAACTCGCTTTTGCGACTGAAATAAGGTTTTAACCCAGGATCTATCACTTCACTGCTAGGCCAACCCTGTCGTGTTGATAGCATTACCCTTGACAGGACAACATCTTTTGCACTATAATGCGCTATTTCCTTGGCTGTACATGGGAAATCCGAAAATGACGACTTCCACTCACTACAAACCCACTTGACTGCGGAAAACTGACAACGTTGCTCCTCTACTGACTTACTAGGCATCGGTAACCGCGACATCGCATCGGCATTAGCTAACTCTTTTCCTTTACGGTATTCAATATGGTACATATACGCAGATAAAATTATGGCCCAACGTTGCAACCGTGCTGCAGCTAATGTCGGAATACCCTTCTTACTACCTAGTATGGCCCTTAACGGAGAGTGATCGGTGATCAAACGAAATTTATGCCCAAAAATAAATTTATGAAATCGTTTCACCCCGAATACGATTGCCAAGGCCTCTTTCTCTACCTGCGCATAGCCTTGTTCAGTTTTGCTTAAGGTTGACGAAACGAACATCACCGGTTTCTCTACCCCGTCAACCACATGCGATAACACTGCGCCTACACCATAATGTGACGCATCACATGATACAACCATCTCCAGAGTTGGATCATATGGTACTAAACACTGACTACTCACGAGTAATTCCTTACTCACTTCAAACGCCTTTTGACATTCTGCTGTCCAGGCCCATTTACTTCCCTTCTCAAGCAGTTTATGTAGGGGTTTGATTGAACTTGCTAGGTTTGGAAGAAATCTATTATAAAAGTTTAACAAACCCAAATACGACTGTAGCTGAGCTACATCTGATGGTGCTGGGGCCTTAACAACGGCCTCCACCTTGTTTGGATGCGGGTGAATCCCTGATGAGTCCAACACATGACCAAGGTACTCAACTTCTGATTTGAAAAACTTGCATTTTCCTAAATTAATTCTGATATTATGCCTTTCCAACCGTTCTAACACCATTTCCAAGGTTTTCTCATTACCTTCCGGTGTTTCACTTACAATGAGTACATCATCTAAGTAACACTTTACATTTGGAATACCACACAAAACTTGATCCATTACACTTTGGAAAATAGCTGGTGCGGATGTAATTCCATAAGGTAATCGAGTAAATTGATACAGGCCTAAATGAGTGTTGACAGTTAATATTTCCTGGGCTTTTTCTGATATTTTCAGCTGTTGATATGCATTACTTAAATCTAATACTGTAAATACCTTTGCATTACCCAGCGAGGCAAAAATATCATCCACCCGTGGTAACGGATAGTGCTCAGTGTCGACATACCGATTCACGGTTACCTTAAAATCTACACATAGTCTGACAACGCCAGTTTCCTTTTTCGGAACTACTACTAATGGTGAAGCCCACTGACTGCGTGACACTTTCTTCAACACACCATTTTGTTCCAACTGTTTCAACTCTTTTTCCACTAATGGTTTTACAGCATATGGTACTCCATATGCTTTGTGGAAGATAGGGGTTGCATCCTCTTTCAACACTACATCGGCCACAAAACCTATAATGCTACCGGAGGTATCTTTGTTAAAAACTCTTGGAAATTTTTCTCGTAAATCTCGTACCTTGTTACTACATGACTCAGTTACATTCAAGGACTTGACAGCAAGATGGAATTTTGACAAATCATCTCTCCAATTTGGAGTTAGCACGTTCAACCATGGACGCCCTAACAATGGTATAGTATCACTATGTTTACTACTTCCCATAGCCACCACTATCAGGTCTAGATTATGAACTGCATTGATACCAATCACTGACACAGTGATCTTGCCTACTACACTTCCCAGACCATCAAAAACTGATTTGAGTGTAATCTGAGTTTTACTCAGTGGAACATTCCTAAAATGTTTGAGATAACATTTTTCTGAAATAATGGAACAGGCAGCACCGGAATCTACCTCCATGTCTATCACTTTACTGTTAAGCTTCATCTTAACTATCAAAGGCTTATCAACTTTACCAATTACTTTGATATTTTTGATTTCACCCATATCAAAATTGACGTCTTGATCTGACTCGCTGTCCTCTCCTTCACTGGATTCCTGTTCCACTTTCTTCACCTTGCTCCGACTTTGGCACATTTTAGACGTGTGACCTTTTCGCTGACAGGTGAAACAGGTCCACTGACGAGCTGGGCATGTTGACTCCTCATGTTGTCGACCACATCTGCGACACTTGGGATCCATGCTGTGTGCTTGACTCGATTTAGACTTGACTGGTAGCCGACCGCCATCTGACCCATGAGACTGTGAGCTGGAAGGCTTGGACTGTTGACCTTGACGTGACTGCCTTTGAACCACTTTTTTTACATCGCTTAATACTGATACAACGCGTGCGTTATCTCCGGCTGACTCGAGGCCTCTTGCTACTTTGCAAGCTTTGGTAAATGTAATGTTATCTTCGCAATTTAATAACTGCTTGCGGATATCTTCGTTTTTTACCCCACATACAAATCTGTCTCTAAGCGCTCTGTCCAAGAAAGCACCAAATTCACACGTACTGGCTAATGACTGCAATTGCTCAGCGTATTCTATAATCGATTCCCCCTCTCTTTGGTTTCGATTATTAAATTTAAACCCTTCCACCATCACAGACTTTACTGGTGTGAAGTGCGCTTGTAAAATGGCCTTGAGTTCTTCATACGTTTTAGAACTAGGTCGAGCCGGACTAACCAGTGATCTAATTGTCCTGTAAACCTTCGCCCCCATCTGTTGTAGGAATATGAACTTCTTCTTATCTTCTTGAACAGTATTAGATTCAAAAAATAACTCTAACCGCTCAACATGAATGTCAAATTCCTCTACTGATGGATCAAATGTTTCAACTTTCCCGAAATAGTAAGACATATTTCCTTTACCTACACTAGAATGTTCGTCAGCCGTCATTACGCCCACTTGTCGCGACCACGCGGGTCACGAATTGAATTCGGCAATATTTGCACAATCCTAGTAAATTTTTCGTTGAAAGTTTCTACTTTGGTTCTAAAACCCTCGTCGCCAAACTGTTGTGTTCTTATTTCAATAAAATAAGAAAAGGTTAATCGAAGAAACTCACATTTATTATTTCAGGTTACACACGTCCGTACAGGTTGACAGCCAGTTAAAAAAGACACCCTTTACCGTCCAACCTGGCCCTACCCGCACAGACACTCAATCATACCAACATACTAATACTGGTATGGTGTGCATAGCCACCGCCTATGCACACACGTACCATCATGAGTTACATACTACATACATAACAATAAGGATCCCATATCGCACTTCCATATTCAACAATGGGTCTCACGAGTGAGGTGTATGCTTTGTTTTTTACTTCCTTTCCAGTTCCTTTCAACTGTCTCATAACAAAATTTAAATTTTGAACAGCCTTTTTTGTGACTCTAGCTACTTGCAAGCTCCATTCCAAACTTTCTTCAAAAATCACTCCCAGGTACTTGTACTGATTTGAAATTCCCAATTGAGCATTTTTAATGAAGTACGCAGGCTGAGTTTTATCTCTGTTTCTCTTGAAACGTACTATTTTACATTTTTCTATATTTAAATCCATTTTATTTATTGAGGCCCAATCATCAATCTTTGTTAAGTCATCCTGGAATGCTATTTCATCATTTTCGCACGATATTACTTTATACAAAACAACATCATCCGCAAATAGCCGCAGTTTGGAATTTATTCCAACATGGATATTATTGATGTAAATACGTAGTGAAGAGCAACAGGCATAAAATACTTCCTTGTGGAACACCAGAAGTAATATTCACCCAATCAGAAAACGATTCCCCTACTTTACCTCTTTGCAATCTGTCTTGTAAAAAGTTGCCAATCCAATTCACTAAATATCTATTTCCTATAAGTGCCGAAATCTTCCCCATCAGAATCTCGTGTGTGACAGTATCAAAAGCTTTTGCAAGGTCAAGAAAGACTGCATCGGTAACTTTTCCGGCATCTACATATTCTGCCAAGTCTGTACAAACCCAAGTAGTTGAGTCTCACAAGAAAATCCCTTTCTGAAACCATGTTGTTTGTCTGTTATTAGTAGCTTATCATCTAGTTCACGTTTAGTGTGAAATTCTACTACCCTCTACATGATTTTACATATTGATGAAGTCAGACTATTGTGCCTATAATTTTCTACTCGTCCTCTCTCTCCACCTTTGTGTATCGCCATATCGGTATGACTATGGAATGTTTCCATTCTTTTGGTACACAACTTATCTTTATTGATGCATCAAACAATCGTTTAAGATACTTTGTCATAGTATCTCCTCTCAATTTAACAAAGTTATTCATAATTCCGTTCTGCCCAGGGGATTTGTTATTCTTTAATTTCCCTATTATATTTTGGATAACAGGAATAGGTATATCGATCACGTCTATACCAATGTGTTTGTTTTCCATTTTCGCCTTATATCCTGTATTACTAGAGACCTGTAAACATAGCTTCTATTTTTTTTTCTCATAGCATTTAGCATCTATTATTTTGAAATATCGTGTTTTGCAGCGCAACAACGTTTCGTAGCGTAACAACAGTACTGTACAAGTAAAACCACTACATAACGTACAATAGGCATACAGGAGGAACATTTCTATTGTTATTTAAAAAAAAAATAGTCTCCACAAGCAGGCTAAGTTTACGCCTCATCTGCCGACTGCATTTTCAACTGCACATTTTCCCAAATTCCCCAACCAACTCCACCCGTTTACACCTCATTTGAAATAATCTCGAGAAAAATAGCATGTATATTGGTTCTATTCTGAACATAGCATCTATATCGCCAGTACGTTGAAAAATAGCGGATTCAGACGTTTGTAGCGCTTTGACGCCTTTTCAAAAACATGATAGAACAAGACCAAATGTATTGAAAGATGAAGAAATGTCAGAAAAACATGTAAAGAAGCACTTTTAAATTTCATCGCTTTTATAGCAATTGCTATTTTTACATGTCTCTACATATTACCCTCTTTTTTAAAATACACTCTCGTACTGATTATTTAGTGCTTGAGCTTTTTCATAGTCCGTGATAAACTCTTTTCCGTTACAATCATTTAACGAGGGCAAATCTCTAAAACTTCTTTTCTGACAGTTGACGAACCTGTACCTTTTACCCCAACTTTTGTTAATATTTTTCTCATCAAACATGTTCAGTAAAAACTGTTTCTTTGCTATATCTTTTGCTGCATTCAAGTCTTTCTTTATTTCTTTCAACTTATTTCCCATGTCACCAGTAATCCTATTCTTATTGTGTAATTTTCTACCTTTCCTTTTCAGACTTCTAACTCTTTTATTATAGTAAGGTGGATCTGCATTTTCCCCCACCCTCTTGAACGGGACGAAGTTTATCTTATCTTGACATATAATCTTAAATGCATCCCACATGTTATCAATTTCGTGTACCCCAATTTTCTCCCATTCTGTATATAGTTTTATTAATTCCTCTCTTATCTCCTTTTTCTTGGCTTTTTTGTAGTTCCACACAATTTTATTCGATTTGTGATACCCTTGTGTATAACTGCATACATTTAGATCTAAAATTGGAATCATGTGATCACTGATTCCTCCAATACTGCTGTCTTTATCCACATATCAACCAATCGTACTAGAATAATATCAAGATTATTGTTGACTCCGCTCGATGTCTTTCTAGTTCCTACATTCATTGCTTGAATGAACCCTAAATTAATTATATTCGATACTAAAACCTGGCGACCGCTGGTAGCTCCTACCCCACCACACCACTGTACACCTGGTAGATTTAGATCACCAGCTATAACAACCTTAGGATCAATACCAATATTTTCTACTCTAGCTTCAAGTACTTCCATAATTTGTAAACCACCATTAGGGGGACGGTATACAGCTATCAACTCGAAACTATCGTTATGAGATTTAATTCTTAGACATAACATTTCTAACTCTTCTTCTACCCACATAACTCGTCCATTCACTTCAAAATGTACGCCTACTAATATTCCCCCTCCATGTTTATTTCTATCACATCTATAAAAAGAATAACCAATTACATTCAATTCACTACGTATTTTCATACCCTTCATCTAACCAAGTTTCAACTGCCACCACAATCTGCGGATGATGTATCTCTAAAAGTGATCTAAATTGATCAATTTTATTACAAACGCTCCTACAGTTGACCAAAAGGAGACTTAACATTCCATTGTTCGAATTTAACATTTCATTGTTCGTATTTGAGTTGAGTTTTTTGAATTGGTCTACTATTACTGTATTATTCCCTTTCTTCTCTGGTATGCTGTCCACTTGAATTGTATCTAATATATTGTTATATACCTTGATTGTAGCTACTGGAAGGTCCTGCTCTCGGCTTAGTCATTTGTATATGACAAATTGTATATGATTTGGCCTTTTTTCCCTTTTACTTTTCCTCTAAAACATTCTCGTTGAACTTGGCACCTCTACAGTCATATTTGTGTTTTTTGTTAATTTGAAAACACTGGTAACAGAATGCTGTTACCACTATTTCCTGTTCACAAATATCACCAATAATCGTCTTTTTTACCGTGTTAATATCACTCTGAACAGTAAGATCTTCGTTTAGCGCCAAATTGTCTCACATACGTTTTTTCTTCCTGACTATCAATAATCGACTCCCTTTCGATTGTAACAATAGTCTCATAGGTCAGATCTTCGTTTTGCCTCAAGTCATCTTTTGGTGTATCTGTTTTGTCTTCATGACTTTCACTAACCAATTCCTTTTCCGCTGAAATGGTATTTTTTGAATGCTAGAACTTCTATTTTTCCCAATTTGTGTTCTATATTGTCCATTTTCTCTCCATCATTTGGTTCCTTTTCCAATGTATTAACAATTTCCTCCTCCGGAACTTCTACTTCTGCTGACTCAACAGAATCACTATCACTTGGCTCTTTTCCATCCATAAGACTGTACTTAGTCAGCATCTCAATATTGTTAAATTCAATATCTCCTGGAGGATCTGGTGATGTGATTATTGGGTTGTTGTATCGATAATTTACTTTGGATAATGGGTCAAAGAATGATATTATCATATTCAAATCTATCTCAATTGACCTGACAATTGATTTCTGAATCAGTAAGGGATGTAATTTTTCTGGAGTTAGAATAAGATTCGAACTTTTACGTTGAGACCAAAGTTGATTCATTATTCTTTATTCTCTTTATGCATGCATTGAATTTCAACCTTAGCATTGGTAAGTTTATGCTGTAGTTGTTGAATAATAATATCATGATTACGGTTGAGGCATGTTGAATTAGAATATTCTTCAATTACATCATTCTTCTGCTGATCCTTCAAAGAGTTATTTACACAGCTCTTACAAATTGATGTTATATGACTTCTTTTGTAATTGAGTGGAAGTCCACAACTAAAGTGAATTTATATGAATTTATAATAGTATATGAATTGAGTAAAAGGGAAAGAAAGAAAGAACAGCAGCTTTCCGAGGTTTATAACGTAAGTAGAAATAGGCCTACTCATAGTGGAGAGCCTGTTGATAGAACACAGAGATGATTACATACAATCACATAAGATTTTGACGTTTCGGATATTGCCTTGGTCACTGTAGAGTAGTGATAATAATGTTGATGATTGTAAAAGGCTGCTTGTTCCGGTAGATATGTGGGATGGAGTGGGCAGGGGCAGCCCTGTGGCTGCTGAGGGCAAAGGTTTCAATTAAGAAAAATAAGTTGGGAAGGGGGGCATGTGAGTGGTTGGTAGTGTTGTGTAAGTTCCTCAAATAAAGGATCTAGTTCCAATTCCTGTTACTCAATCCAAAAATGAACTAGTTCCTCAGAAAAAAAGAACTCAAAAGTTCGCATCAAAATTAAGTTCCTTTGAAAGTAACCGACGCGGAGTTTTTTGTTTGAATCTGTAGGAGTATTTTCATTGGTTTCAAAATGTTTCAAAGCAAAAGATTTCCACTGTTTCCCCCCCCCCCCACTCCCATGTTCGAACAGTAATTTATCATAATCAATTCAATAATTATCTAACCATTATTTATAAGACACTAGGTCACAACACTAATTTTTTTATCACGAGGACCAGCTCGGTCGAGATAGAACACTGAAGTGGGATGGGCCTCTTGTGTTTACACAAATCTCTATACGCGTCTTGAAAATAATCTCATTTTCATTGACTATTAGTGATGTCACCAGGCAGATAGTGATGATTTTCTTAGAATGCGTTAGGTGGGTATGCAAATTTACATTTTCCTTTAATCCTTAGTCCCTACGAAAATATCCGATGGTGAGAAGTTGATAGGGAAATACCGTGATATACGTCTGGAAATAATAAGATACAGGATGGACGGCAGGGATTAGGGACTAGGCCGAGTCAAAGGGTCACAGACAAAATCTTTCATCTGGTATCATACCAATAGGCGATCCATTCCACGTTGCGTATGCATTTTTGAAGTTCAATCTGTTCAAAAGAAACTTTTAAAAGAACGTAAATTTCGTTCCTCGTTACCGATAAAAAGGAACGCAATTCCGTTGAAATTTACTGCTTAATAATAGGAACGCATTCTCATCAAAGTTCATGAAAAAGGAACGCGTTCCTTTCGTTAATATCCTACCCAACACTGGTGATTGGATGTACCGTATTTGGAAAGATGGATAAATTGATATTCTTTTTATCTATCCAATGATTTTGTGAAACGAAGCCTTGATAACTTTATAGCCTAATTCTTTATAAAATGTATACATAGCTACATTATGCAGTGTTCTTACAGCTGTCACAGTAATTATTATTTTACCGTATAAATTACAACCATCACAGAATTGGGCCTAAATGATCACACTGTACAATTTCATCTCTACACGCTACAAAGCAATATATGCGTATTTATTTTTATTTATTTGTTCAACTTCAGGATAACAGTCTCCTAGGTGGTTGTATAGTCTTTGATATGCAATCAACTTATTTCAAACAATTATGCATGCAACTGTAACATCTGGTTGAGGTCAGATATATTCTTAATCTTTTCTATTGCGTCTTTTGGGAGCTGGTTCTACAATCTTATTGATTTACCCAGGATTGATTAGAGCTCAATGTCTGTATGGTAACTGGGGATACATTTTTTTTAGAATGGTCTCTACGTCCAATGTACTTGGGATACGTTATGTACTTAATCAGGTCTTGCCAGGCTGGTTGACCAGAGACTGTCTTATATAAGTAGCGCAAGCCCACCTTAGACGGACGCTTGGCCAGGGAGTCACATTTGAATTCCTGGAGTAGTTTAGTGACACTCACAAGTGGCTGTTTCTTATAATTTTACCTATAATAAATATTTATATTTATAAATATTTATATATATATATATATATATTTATATATATATATATATATATATATATATATATATATATATATATATATATATATATATTAATATGTATATATAGGCCTATATAAATATTTATATTTTAAATATATTTATATATTTATATACGCCTATATTTATATTTTAAATATAAAATTTACCAAAATTAATCTTCAATTAATAAGGTTCTACATCACTCATCTACTGTACTGTATCACAAATGTTAACCTAGTTCATCTATGTTGATTATATAGACTGTAATATGATTAAAATTCATTCCAGGTAATGATGTCATCTTGAAATCGTACGAGCCTACACACGAAGGTCTCATTCAATCGTGGATGGACAGATTCCCTTCATCAGAAATCGATGTTATTCTTGAAGGGCTATGGGAGAAGGATCAAAAGTATTTTTAGAATGACACATATTTCTTTATATTAATTAATTGATGAATACTGTTTTAGCAAGCTCTGAGAGTGCTGTTATTTTGTAAACACAAATAATTCTATTAAATAAATTCAATGTCTTTTTTAATATCAACTATAAATCATAAGTTTCATTGTTGAAATCTCATATCTGAATATAATTTAAAATACAGGCATAGTAGTACCGTATTACACAAATATTTTCTCTACTCAGTAGTCTAAAAATGGCTACTGGAATCATTAAAATACAGTATAGGCATATTATGCAACCTCTAATTGACATTATGCCCAAATTGAGAGAATTAACAAAGCTACGTATTTACTATTATTTACTTTACTTTACACTGTTCAGCATTATGATAATGCCTGATGATAATTCTTGACAACTTGAAATGACAGGAGCTTAGATTCATTCATGATTCACACCGGAGGATTGCACAGATTGCACGACGCCAATCATGCAAACCCTACTTCATTTCTCTTGGCATCCTCACACTTCCCTCTACCCTAATTCAAGCAGCAGCAATCTATGTCCGCCTGCACCCCAAAACATTCATCGTGAACTTGCCAGTCTACTCCCACTCCACCTGAACAAAACTCAACATCTTCATCACTCCTCAACTACACCATCAACTAAATGCCCACAACGACTATGCTCCACAAATTTCAACAAGCTCCCACCCTCGATCAAGTCCTCCCCCTCAATCACCTCTTTCAAGTCATCTCTTAATTAATTCCTCACTGTCAACCCCTTCTGAATGGGCTTAGTAGAAATGTTTTTGAAGGGGATGAAATCAGGTTAAAGTTATTCCGTCAGAGGGTTAAGGAGATGGTGGGATAGGGGTACTTAGGGAACTTGCCACCGCGCATTTATGTGCATTTGCAAGAGTTAAATAATAATAATAATAATACTGTAGGATAGATTCTTAAAATTTTATGCAGTCATTTTGATTGCTTAAAGATTCAAGTAGGTACCAATTCTTGCCATCTTTTTTGGTTTCCCCACAATCTCCCCTCTCTTGCATCTACTCATAGATACAAATAATACAATACAATGGTCTTTATTTTTGTAACAAAAAATGGCAATACGTATTCAGATTTTTAGTTTTTCTGCTCTTTTGAGTTTATAGGATATATTTGAATATTATAAAGTATAAACTCCCTGTTCTCAAAATGTCAATATCTGGTCCCTACATCTACTATCTTGTTAATCTTTGTCTTCCAACTCATCCAACCTCCATCATTTTTCAAGAGACTAGGGAAAAAAACATCCATGCAGGAAAATTCAATAATGGTTATATAAATAATTTCATTAATTTATTCATTCAAATAATTTGATACATTTCTGTCAGCGAAAATACAAACATCAGGTTAATGCCTAATATAGAGCTATATATTGCTATTTGCTTACCGATAGGCAGAAGTAGGATGGGAAAAAAATAAAAATTGAATAATAATAATAATAGAAAGTCTTTATTCATCATGTATAACAAGAGTTGGTACATTCAAAAAGGGCGAGGTTCAGTCAGATGACTGTTCTTACACCTAACCTTACCTATGAGAAAATGAACAATTTGAATAATTGAAAGTGAGGGTTACAGAATACATTTAAGATTACAAATATAGTTGAGATTACAATAGTCAGGCTAGGTAACTTCTAACATCGTAGAAAACGTTTTTTTTTTCAAGAAATCACACACATTCAATTTAAAACTAGTAGCTGAATTGCTGTCTTCAACATATTGTGGCAGATGATTGTAAAGTTGGGCAGATGAAAATAATGGACTATTGGTGTATATGGATAGAGTAACAGTTTTATTGTGGACATCTTCTTTCCTTCTTGTGTTATGGATATGAATCTCTGAATTAAATTGATAAAGACTGGAATGTGACCTGACGTAGCATACCGATTGTAAGATGAAAATGTCAAAAACTGTGAGAAGGTTCAATTTACGAAAAAGAGATTTGCATGATGTAGTAGATTTTGCACCTAACATTGCCCGCACTGCTTGTTTTTGGAGCCTGAAAATTCTTAAAGCATGTGGAGAATTTCCCCAGAAGATTAGAGCGTATTTAATGTGTGAGTAAACGTGGGCGAAGTATACACTTCGGAGAACACTTTCTGATAGCAGGTATCGGAGTCTTCTGAGGGGATGAATGCTCTTCTGTGATTTGGTTGCAATTGTTCGATGTGCGAAGCCCAGGAGAGCGTGTCGGATATAACCAGGCTGAGAGGAATTTTGTTCCATTGGTGGGACATATGCTAGAACATGACTGGTTGGTTCTGACATTGATCAACGAACTGGAGTCTAGTTGCTTTTGCCTTGTATGGAATTGTAACAGAGCGGTTTTTGATGAGTTTAAAATTGAACGATTGTTGTTACACCAATACATGAGTTCTTGTATCCCTTTGTTAGCATCCGAAACTGCTTCAGTGTACTCGTTAGATGATATCAGATGGTTGGTATCATCTGCAAAGAGAACCCACTGTTGAGCTCTGCGTCAAGTCGTAGTTATAAACGGTGAAGAGTAACGGGCCCAGTATGGAGCCTTGAGGGACTCCAACGGACGTGCGTAGTATGTCGGACTCGTCGTATTTACCCCCACATGGATTTCAACGTATTGGGATCAATCACTGGAGAAGGATTTAATCCATTTCCAGGCTACCCCTCTAATACCCACAATTGCCAGTGTGATGGAGTTGGGATTGATTGATGAATTATTATGATGCTGTCATAATGAGAAAGATGAATCAATGATGGTTCAATCCACTTGAATGTTCACAATAATAGCGTTGCTGTCACCAATGTCTATTCAGACATAATTACAAAGAGCGGTCGGAATTCGAAGGGAACACGGGAACACCCAAGCGTTAAGCTGGGAATTTAATCATTAACAAGGAAGACAGAGGAAATATTAAATTGGTGAAAAATAGGTTTATTGAAGCTTACCAAAAATGTAGTGTAATTTCGGAGAGTTACGAAGTTGTCTCAATGGGGCAATGGTATATATATATTATTCACATTTATAACCGTTAACACAAAAATAGAGATAATAAATGATAATATGAATTTGATACTTTATAAGTTCTTATATAGAGAAAATCAAGAGATGTTGATAGCACTGGTCTGTGAGTCGAACTGACCCAAAATGGTTGATGATTCTAGTTTTGTTAAAATGAAAACAGTAATACATTTATGAGATGGATACTAGTTATTGTAAATAAAATCAAGGGTGAATCTTGTGAGTCAAATTATGCAAACAAGGGGTATGCTCTACAAAGTATAATAATATGTTATTGCTATAGTACAGTATTCTTGATAAAAGTGATCAACTATTATTTACTTTAAAACAGATAATGAGTTACATGAAATAAACATGAATAAAATGACCACCCAACCCAGTTGGACATCTGCCACGTGCAAAAAGGAGGTCTGTGGGGCATATGCCCCCCAGCATTTATTTGGTATAAATGTAAATTTTTGAAATCTAGACATTTTTCAAGAGATTTTTGCGATTCACTAGTGGTTTGGGAGTCATAATTGCATCATCATGGACATTTTCAAAGCTATATACTTTTGTGATTTCTCCCAGCAAAGCCCCGCATGGAATTTTTTGAAATAAACCCATGTCATTTTTAAGTGATTTTTTATATTTACAAGCGGTTTTGGAGTCGAATTATTGAATCACTATGGACATTACCAAAGTTATTTTTGATAGTTCAATCATTATGGACATTTTCAAAGCTATTTTTGTGATTTCTCCCAGCAAAATTCCCTGCAGTGATTTTTTTGAAATATGGTCTTTTTTCAAGTGATTTTTGCGATTCACGAGCAGTTTCGGAATCTAATAATTGAATCATTATCGAAAAGAATAAAAGGAAGTGTAAAGTAGTAGAGTGTATACTGATACAATTCATATTATTTAATATTTAGTCATCAACATGCACCATATTTCATTCTATGTTTATTTGTAGGTCAACATTATATATTCTTAAAGGAGGATAAGTTATTGAGGGGGGGGGGGGGCGCCCCTCTTAAACCCCCTAACAACGGCCCTGCCAAAATGTAGTCAAAGTAGCAAGCTCATATTTACTTCAAGTGCTGTAAGTACAAAGAAAAAATATTACCGGTACAGTGTTTCTGACACAATTCCTATGAATACACTTGTTTAATCAAGTTCAACTTGAATTTCCTCATTGTAGATTTTTTAAAAATTAGTCACTCATTTTTCAAGTAATTTCAGATAATATTAAAAAGTATTTTTTACAGTTATATAAATACATTCATCATTTTTTCGGTAATCGTTGAAACGCATTTCTGATGATAGAGCATTGGGTCCCCGCGGTAGTTAAGCCACTGACCATTAGGTCCTGAAGAGCAGTGTTGGGGAAGTTCCTCAAATAAAGAAACTTTTAAAAGTCAAGTTACTTAGTATTTGAAAGGAACTTTTGAAAGATAAGTTACTCCCCCAAAAAAGGAACTTTCAAGTTCCTGAAAAATAAAAGTTCCTTTTTAAAAGTTACTTTTGCGGAGAAAATATAGGATATGATTTAGGAATTGTATATGTCCTGCGCCATCACGAAAAGCATACATTGTTGATTAATTAACTTAATATTTCTTAAAAACAACAAATACATGTCACTACAGTTGCTTATAACCTCAATTTGATGTTCTTTATTAATAATAAACATTTTTGTAAATTTTCAGCTGAATTGATTGAGCCGTAGCAAAGAGAAAAATTTAAATCTGACATTTTGTAAGGCTGTATGAGTGGGTCTTCTGTACGGTGGAAAAGTAAAAAATTGATATCACACATTTCTTAATTGTTGTTTTGGACATATTAAAATTTTAAAATACACATTACTGGTAATTTTCAGTTTATGTTATCATCTATTTTTGGGAAAAATTAATACGTCAAGCTCTGTGAAGTTTTTAAGCGTTGCCTTCACTTATCGCTCATCTTATAGCATAATTTTTGCGTTTTTCTAGTTAATAATACTTGCCTCCAATACAGTTACGTAATCTGGGTTGCCTAAGCATCAGGTGAATTATGCTATTCATGTAGGCTTATACTGATTCTTGAAACTTTATTCCATGGTAGACCTTACATTATAGACGAAATAATTCCACAAGCTAGTTTCAGTTAGGCCTATTACTTTAAAGGCATAGTTCAATAGAACTAGGTATATGCAGGCATATAAAAACAAAACTTTCTCACCATAATGTGTTTCTTCAGATTCGAGCAGGCTCTTGTTGATGCGCCTATCACTTTCTTCATGGGCAACCATAAACGGCACATGGCAGACAAATTATTGCCAATTCAATTTTTTTGTTCTGAATGAAAAAATGGCTTGTACGAAGCCCACGGCAAAACATTGTTCTCGGCTGTCAGTGCCATATTTCACCAAAGTAAATATTTCTAAGACTAAGAACGATTTCTAAAATTAGGTAGAAATTATAAACTATTAAACGTAATTCAACTAATTAATTAATGCATTACTTGCACCAACGTTTAGTTCACTATATAGTCTATGCTTGCACTTATGAAGAAAGAATAGTCACACAATTTAATGAATAACTAAACCACAGAACACACGTGTTGTCACTAGTTCAGTACACTTTGGAATGACGTTTGATTGTTTTGAGAAAAGTGATTCTCCAAATGTTGCTCCCGGCCCCCACCCGCCCCTCGATGGTAAATTGTTTCATATATTTAGATTTTCCCGTTTGTTTAGTTTGTGACATCTGGAATGATGACGAAACTGTCGGGAAAAACTCATACACCTACCCTCATTCATTGCTATAGGCACCACCACAGTCTAGCCATCTCCGTGGTACAATCCAAGTCCCGATAATTTTGTTAGTGTTGATGGGTTTGCGAGTATTAAGATTACAGAGGCCAACATATTTTAAAGACGATGAAACAAAAACTGAAATAGATTCTGTTCTCGAAATAAAATGAAGGTAATCGTATAAAAAAACTTCCGAAGGAACTTTTAAATGTTGAAAGTTCTCCAAATTTAGTAACTTTCAAGTAAAAAGTTCCCTCAAGAAAAAAAGGAATGCATTCCTTTAAAAGTTCCTGAAAAAGGAACGCGTTCCTTTCGAAAAGTTCCTACCCAACACTGCTGAAGAGTACTTGTTTGGAAGCTGTTTGATTATCCTGTTTACTTCCTCCGGAGTGGTTGGATTAAAAAAAAAACAGCCTCTCTTATTTGCCAACATAGGTACTGGGAGATAATTACCAGCAGGTTGTGTGGAAAGCAGGTCATTAACACAATTACAGAAGTAACTATAGAGGGTGTCGGCAACTTTTGTTGGGTTCTCCACAGTATTGCCGTCCACGTTCAGTGAGATGTCGTTAGAGGACCTTCTAGAAGAAGATGTATAGGTTGTTGACAATATTCCAGACAGCTTTAGATTTAATAACAGAGGTGGCGATCACGTGATCATTCGCATTACGTTTAGCGGTCAAGATATTTCTCTTGTGTTGTCTTCCGAGTTGCTGGTACTGGACTTTGAGATCATTGTTGATGGTGGCATTACCCTTACTTTTGGCGAAGCTTTCGTAGTAACCTACGAAACCTTCTTCGAAAATTTCGGGGGTGATCCACGTTTTTTTCTTCTCATTGCCAAGCAGTGATTTACGACTTTTAGGGAAAGCACAGTTGAACTCATGAAAGAAGGTTGTCCAAAACGCTTCAAATTTCTCGTCAACCGTTTCAACACCTAACACATGATTCCAGTTTACATTTGTTAGACTTTGGATAAGAGTTTGTGTACCATCAGAAGTGAATGTTCTTCGAAAAGTATAAAGAGTTCACCATGCTCAAGTTTTGATTTTACCTGGGATAGTTTGAGAGTGCAGACAATGGACCTATGGTCAGATAGTCCAAAGTCTTGAACGTCCGCAGAACAATTGTCGACACTGAGATCTGTGATTAAGTAATCTATAGCCGTGGATGAGGTGGGGGATACTCTTGTTGGTTGGTCAGTCATAGATTTAAGATTGAAAGACGATATAACATCGAGAAGTTTGGATTTGGCAGTGGAGTTGGAGAGCTGGTCAATGTTAAGGTCGCCACTGAGTAGAATATGCCGTGTTCCGACTTTTGGTTGTGATGTATACCAATACCTCTTCCAGTTTCTTCATAAACATGTCAAGGTCTCCGCTTGGTGACCTATATACAATAACTAGAAAAATGACGCAGCTAGGTATGGCGTCCGTTTTGCGGTTGTGAACTCACAACATTTTTCTATGCACTGGGGGCTGCCAAATTCTTCTACTTTCCAGTGAGATCGTGCGAAGATGGCCACACCTCCGTTCTTATACTTTGATCTACAGAAATATGAAATTAACCGGAAACCTGGGATGGTGGTGGATTCGATTTCATCGTTGTGTAGCCAATGCTCTGCTAGAGCTATTACATCGAACTGGTCGTGGCCTTGCGTTTGTATTATTCAATCAAAGACATTTTGAAACAGTTCAGACTATGTATGTTAGTGAACAATATTCAATAATTGAACATCTCTGCGTGGTGAATATTGACGCTCACAATAGCATCTTTCTAATGATGGGAAGCAGGAAAACGATGGATAACGTTGGAACGGTGGGAATAATAGTTGTGTTCGTCTGTCTGCACTAACCTGCACCAACTTACTCCGATCGGTCGGTGGCCGTTTGTCTGACTTTGGGAAGAAAAGTACAACTTGCACTCGGCTGTTCGTTCGTCAACGCACCGTGAACTAGAGTAAGTTAGTGGAAGAAAGTGGAAGAAAAGTTACCCCTGCTCATTTAGTGCAAGCAGATTTTACTCGTGCAAAATGGCTGAATCTGTGGTTGTTTTTTATTACGTACGGACTCTTTTTTCTGTTTATATATATTGGGTTTTAACGACGCACTATAATGATGTACGGACTCGGACTTATTAAGGACAACTTAATCCAACATGAACGTTGAAATGAGATGGAATATTTTTAAATACATCAGTGGCAAAGGGTTCGTGGTGGCTGTTCGTCTGTAATTGTTAGTTCACATACATCAAGTTGAACTGAACAACAGCGCATCCTGTACTGAATTGCATTCAAGGTGCTCCACCCCACATAAGTGTTCTCCAATTCATGACAGACGTACATAACTAATGCAGTAATGAATCGAGGTTTCACTGTATCCGACTCTTTCACATTCCCCTTTTAGTATACCTACACCCAAAATATGAAGAAAAAATTAAATTGAATTGTTATTTGTTATGCAAAATCCTGATTTTCAAGCACATCAAGACTTGATATAATTATTGTTTTCGATACAGGCAAGACTGAAAATCCTTAGTGCCAGTTTTATCAACGTTTTAATCTGAGGAATACCATTGAACCGAGGATTAGGAGAAAAAAAATTGTATCCAAGCTGATCAAAAACTTTAAACTCAGATGTGAGATATATACTAGTACCCTAGGATCAATACAGTTTGGTACAACCAGACTTGGATATTAATTAAATGTGCGTAGCAAAGATTCCACGTCACATACCGAAAAAATGGGCTTCGTTTTCATGTTTTTTTTTTTGTAATTTTGTGCGCGGCATACAGGTCAGGAAAAAATACCCATCAACTTGAAACTTTTTCTAAATATTTCTGTCATACCAGAATAGGCTGGGATTATTTTTCAGGAAAATCAGTCGGAAGGTTTTTCCGGTAAAAATTCGGAAAGTTTGAGCAATCCTCGTAAGAATAACACGGATAGAAAATACTTGGAATTGTGGAAAATTTTCAAAAACTTCGAAATTTACACTGGATATGGAAAACATAATTACGGATATTTTCAGTGACTTTCACAACATTCGGATGGAAAATAACAAAGAAAACACAATAAAAGTATCCATTTTATTGAAGGTTGGGATCAAGATGCATTGAGGGTTGTGTTGGTTTGCCGCAGGGAGACGGGCAAACGCAACCCTCAATGCATCTTGGTTAGAATCAATTGACGACTAGTGATTGACCTGCCCACAAATGTCACAAAACATCCAATCAAATGGGCTGTTTGTTATGTGGGTAAATTGACATTGCCTATCAGAGTATCTCTAAATGCCCACATGAAGTATAGATCAAGGTGGCCTGTCGATAAACCATGTTTGTTTGTATGTCTTCATTTGAACGATATTTGTATAATATAATAAAATATGATATGATAATAGCTATACAATGATTGTTCAACATAGGCGGGGCGGGGTTCACTGCAGAGAATGGTCTTCCACCCAAATCTTCTAGAGATAAGATATTGTGATAAGATATAGATACTAGATATAGATATAGATAAGATATTTGTGAAAAGAGGTTGGTAATGATACCGCATGGGTATCATTTCATAGTAGTAAGTAGTCAAGTATGGGGAGAGAAAAATTCTTGGAGACTGTAAAAGGCATTCATGAGGAAGAAGGATTTAAGGGATGATTTGAATAAAAGGAATGTGGGAGAAGACTTAATGTGACTAGGAAGGATGTTGAAGATAATGGAGCAGAGATGTTCGGGGCTTTTGGTAGTGAGAGCAAGGTTGTGGGGAGGGATGAAGATGTTGAGGTTGGAACGGGTGGAGTGGGAGTGAATTGATGAGCTAAAGGGGAATTGCTCGGGGGGAATTGCTTGGATAAGAGTGGACGGTAGGGTGAGGATGCGAAGGGATGTGAAGTAGGGTTTACAGGATTCGAGGCGTAGCAGGCCAGCTATGATTCTGACTGCTAGTTTCTGCAGGATGAAGATGCGGTTGAAAGTGGGAGAGGAGCCCCAGAATAAGTGGCCGTAGGATATGATTGAATGGATATGAGCGTGGTAGACGGAGAGGAGAGTTGAAGGGTTCACGATGGGTTTTAACTTGCGGAGCATAAAGCACCCGCCGAGGATTCGGGAGGATGCACTATTTATGTGGTTAGACCAGTCAAGGGTGTTGGTGATGTGTAGTCCAAGGAATTTGGTGGATGAGGTGGAGGAAATGCTATTGCCATTGAGGCGGATGAGTGGACAGGAGTTAGTGGGGTTGTGGTGGGAGTGAAAATTCATAAAGACTGTTTCAGTGAGGTGAAGAGAAAGGTGGTTCTAATAACAGAAGGAGGACATAGCAGATACCTGGGTATTAACAGAGTTGATTAGGGATGCCTATCACTAGTGGTCAATTGGTTCTGCAAAGTGTATATGCAACAGGTTGCAGCACTATAAATATCAACAAGTTGCAGGTAACGTTTTTGAACGTTTGAAGTAATCCAAGGTTCGTAGATGTGGATTGATCTGACGAAATATTTTTCATTCTAGATTTCCATACTTCTAAGCTCGTCTCACAATGCAAATCCCGCGTTTTCCTAGAACAGTGAAACCTCTATCCATTGTTTATCAAGGGACCAGGAAAATCAAACCATCCATTCAGGAAAATTAAACATTGATCATATGTGAGTAGGGTGAGAAAAAATTGCTGATATAAGTAGGAAAACGAAAGATCCAGGAACGATGCATAGAGGTTTCACTGTAAATAATTATTATATAGGTATATATATAATGCTGCTCAAGAACCCCACCAACAGCTAGGTTATATGGAGCCACCAATGACTGGGCGATAATGAAACAAAGTTATGGAAAAAGGAGGTAAAAGGAGTGAAAGGAGGTTTACAAAAACGCATGCCTTTATGCGAGACTCGAATCCACGCCTAACCTGACTTCAGTTCCCAAGGTAGTGCGATAGTTTACCAAGCCACCGAGGCGGCTTATATTAATATTATACATGATGAGTAATATCTTCCTTGGTATTCAAGTTTCAGTTGTATTATTTGTTCAAAATTGGCTAATACAATCCTAATGGTATTTCAGGTTTGAATTCCTGAAAATGTTTGGTGATTACATAATTTTCATTTATTTGAGAATTTTCAACAATTCATCATTGAACTGTATACGTATTAATTAGGTGAAGGCATGTTTTCTCTCGAGCTTTGTACTACGAGTAATATGCCATGCAACCGACAACATGCGCTGACCAATCAGAGAACGAGTTTCTCCCGGTTGCATGTACACGTGCAACATGCACCAAAAAATCGACTCGGTTTATCTTTGCTTCTGTGTTCTTCTTGCAACTGCGCCGAGACCAACAATACGTCACGATATTCATCACGGCCAGGTTTGTTTTTTGAACCGTCAGAACCAACTTTTCGACTGATATTCATACACGAGATATCAGCTTTTGACTCTCTTATTTGGGTACCGGTAATTATTGGTCCAACAGTATTAAGAAGCTCACATAGATTGGTTGGATACATATGGTGTAAGTTTAAATATTTTTTCAGGGTAAAATAACCACAATTCAAAGTCTAACTATGGTGTCGTCACGGCGCTCACCAGAAAACGATTTTGTGCACTGAGCACATGTTACCGGTTGCTCAAAGCATGTTGCTCGTAGCACAAAGCTTGAGAGTAAATGTACCTTAATTTTCAACAAATTACAGTAAAAATGTGGGCCTGAATTTTTTTTCTTTAATAACATCGAAACTTGATACAAAATCTTTGTTCCCCAATTAAGGCTATGGATGAAAGACAGGATCGTTGAAATTTTCATGACAAAATTAATAGTGCACATGTGAAACTGAAAGACTTTTATCTGCGGCAGAAAGTTATGGTCACCAACAGCGCAGTCCTGGTGTTGAAGTTCTTTTGTTTTGAATAATTAAAATGGGGTGGTAAGATCGTCCTTGTGGTGCCCCATCCAAACGATCCTACTTCTCATCCATAGCCTTAATTAGGGAACAATGATTTTGTATCAAGTTTCGATGTTATTAAAAAAAAAACAGAGGCAAATGATAGGCCTACAAATGCTTCTTTCACTTGTTGGTTTAGTTTGCCAGTGAAAGGGTTGTAAAGTAAAATACATACCAGGGGTTTAAAATATAGCCATAGGCCCTGCAGTGTGATTTCCATTCTCAATTCTTAGCAATATTAAACTAGTATTAACAATTTATATCATTGGTGTTGAAGACTAGATCCCTAAGGTCGTATCTTTAACAATATACGTATATTCTAGTTGACATCATTAATAACACACCATAAGCCAATAGAGAATTTGTATTCATCATTTGAATATAGAGAGTGTATACAAAATTAATAGAGGCTCTCGATTCAGAAAGCACTGGAACTCTAGTCAATTTCAACTTCTTTCATTTCATTGTCGTGAGTTTAATTTTCTTGGAAATTCAAAATGGAAATCATTCATAGTTGTTCATTTATTCACTTTTGAAGAGTGTAGACTAGCCCAAACATGATCCAAAGAGGGTAAATGACAACTGGCACAACCAACTAGATCAACGAGACAAGGTTTCATTCCCATCCCACTTTTTGCATTAAAGAAGTAGGTAGGTTACAAATTATATTTGTTTCATAAGCAAAGATCTCGTATTATTCCTTAGTTTATGCACAAAAATAAAAATTGATTCACCAACATGTGAAATGTTTGTATTATGTATATAAACTAGGAAAACGCGGGATGCGCGTTGTGAGATGAGCTTAGAAGTATGGAAATCTAGAATGAAAAATAACTTGTCAGCTCAACATACATCTACGGACCTTGGATTACTTCAAACGCTTAAAAACCTTACTTGCATCTTGTTGATATTTATGGTGCTGCAACCTGTCGCATATACACTTTGCAAATCCAATTGATCAAAATATTCAATAAAATGTTCACTTTTATTGCGTTTTCTTTGTTATTTCTCATTCGATTGTTGCAAAAATCTCTGAAAAGGTGTTTAATAGTATTGTTTATATTCGGTGAAAATTTGAGAGCTTTTGAAAAATTCTTGCTTTTCAAGTATTTTTCCTCCGGGTTATTCTTATGAGGATATTTCAAACTTTCCGATTTTTCCCGAAAAACCGTAGAACTGATTTTTCTGAAAAACAATCCCAACCTATTCTGGTATGACACCAACGTTCAGAAAAAGTTTCAAGTTGATTGATTCATTTCTCTGACCTGTATGCCGCGTACACAATTACAAAAAAAAAAAAAAAAAAAACAACATAAAAACGAAGCCCATTTTTTCAGGGTGTGAAATGGAAAGCTTCGCTACGCTCATCTTATTATTTATATATTTACGTTAGTCAATGGATGCCATTTCATGCAGTTTTAAAAACTGTAATGATAGGGGCCTTGTAGATCTATAACAGGGGCATTTATTCCATGGAAACGAGGGATGCAATGCTTTCCTTGCTTTGTTGCTAGCTGTAAATTAATGTTTTAAATACCTACCATGAATTTTTATCAAAAGAAAATGAGAAATCAATGAAGTAATAACTTACATGAGATTCAATTTTTCCCAATGAGCAAGTTAATTATGTCCTCTATAGCTACTGATTTGGTGAATATGTTATGAGTGAACGGAAATAGATGCCTAGAAGCTGACTGCTCAAGCTAGGATGCAATGCCTCCGCTAGATATGCGCAGGAGACGTAGAGTGAGCTGTGGCAGCCGTTCACGTAGCACCAGTCCTCTGAATTCCATGTGTACAGCCATATTCGTTCTATTAAATTTAATGTTTTCGTCTTAGTTTCACTTGTATTCAAATTCAAAACATGATTCAAATATCTGGATGCACGATTAAACACTTCCATTTGCATATTCAAATTAAATGAACGCGAAGAATATCTTTCATATTTCACTCTTACAAATAGATCCGTCTTACAGTCCCATAAATGTAACGCTGTCAATTGCATCCACACATCAAAAAGCTTATAACTAGTATTTTAATATACCAATTCCTTTACTGGTAGCATCAAAAAAGTAGTTGAACTGTTGAAGACAATAGCTAATGATGTGAATAATTATTGTTGTGTTGTTAATGATTTATTATTTAGTAAATAATGTTCATTCTCATAAGTTCATATTCAATATATTTTTATATCTTGTTTTATACGTTTTGCCTTTGACTTGGTCTTAGCTGGATTGCTTCCCTTTCCAAAAATCTCATGGCACACCACTGATCTATAAGGAAATATCAATTAACGATTACCCTAAAGACCGTAATCTTTTAAAATGGGAAGGGAATCACACTTTAGAGACTTAGATCTTTAAATCAGTAGTTACAGATTGTCAAGTTAGGGATTGAAGAACATGAATCACATTGCTGGAATATCCAGGGCCATTTTTTAGGGCCATTGTAGGTGACTCAACTAGCACCAAGTAATGTTGACATTAGTGAACACTTGCAGCACCATATCTGATCTCCCTTTCAAACTGCTCTGCTTTTAATGTACCGTCAATTGCTTCACAGTTTGGATTGAACACTGAATATGCACTTACTTCCCCATGTTTCTTTGGACCAGTTCTAGTGTTTTTCCATAGGAAAATTAATGCAGAAATGATTAGAAAAACAATTCCAAATTCTAGGTTGATTGCAATGCCATAGAGTGTTACCCAGAATAGAAAAAATACTGTATATGAAAAAATATTGAACCAAGATAATGTAGGACACTGAATCGACTCCTCTAATTCGCTTTCTTCAATTTCTATATCTTCGCTGGTAACTGATATTGAGCGAATGAGTGTATTGTTATCTTTTTTAAATTTAACGGGAGACTCATTTTTACTGGATCCTGGCTTGGTAGGTGAAATCAGCTTCTCTACCTGAAAATTAGAAGCATGAATCAGTTTCCAGAACTTGATCTACTATGGCTAAGTTTGCCAACACAACCTGGAATCACCTCCATGGTTCTTGGAATTAACTTGATTACGCAATTGTTGCATAACACTGGAAACTGTAAATCATTCAATGGGCCAAGTCTCGAGTTCCATGAGTTTTCAGAACACTAGGCCTAGTGTATTGAAAACTGTTTTGAATGAAAACGCCCAGAACAGCACTTGAGCTAGTCTCGAGTTCCAGCATGCAAAATGTCAGCCCTTCTAGATGACTTTTATCAATGTGCGATAAGCGATATCGCTTCTCGTCTTTTTTTGCCCAGATCAAAGTGTATTATCTGTTCTTATCAGCTTGAAATACTGGAAGTTAGTATTTTGAAAATGCTTGGAAGTTGCTCATTTAATACTGAACTCGCCCACATACTCAAAACGCCTCTTGGAACTCGGGGCTACTAATTTGAACGGGGCGCCTGAAGAGCGAATACTGGAATTAAGATACTACCAAGAGTGAACGTGGCTTGGCGTGTTTACTCAGAAAGAGGATGGCCTATTCAAGGAAACGATCATAATCTAACCCAAAAACCCAAATAAAAGCTTCTTTGTGCTCTAACCAATTCCGCGAAAAAGTAGCTTGTCTATGGCATTCTCGCACGCCAAGCCCTCCTTCACTCTTAGTAGTAACGTTATTCCAGTACTCGCTCTTCAGCACCCCCATTTGAACAGATCTCATATTGATGACATACTGAGATTGCTAGGCATTCCAAGTTGCCTGTTTCATGACTTGGCCCCCAGGTTATGTAAAGTTGTACATGTATGCAACTGTGTGCAACTTATCTAGTTTAGGTTGACCATTTATGACAAAATCTGTTACAGTAGGCCTTTCAGTTACCAGTAAAATACCGGTAAAAGTTGCGTGAGTTGGTCGAGTTGTTTGGTGTACGGTTTTGTGACTTCCTGTAACCGGCACCATGAAAAATCCTCTTAGAATCATCAAATATCTCGGTATTATGAAAATCGAAAGAATACTAGGCCTGTATAATTCGAGTGCTGTTTATACATGACAATCTCTTTTGAAAATATTTATTTTTTTAAATTTTAAAACTACTATTGAAGCATAGCATCCATTTCTTGATATGTAAGCCAGGGTTCCCACTCCGATTTTACTGTTGCCAGTCTGATACAAGAATCAAAATTCTCTTTTGTCCAATCACGATAGAGAATTGCGTCTTAAGGGTCTTGAAAGTTCGTTTCCACAAACCGGACAAAATTCAGCCAGAACGATTATTATCAGTCGTCAACTGACTTTTGGCCATGGCCTTCTGATTATTCCAGACGGCAATAGATTGGACACAATCAAATGTAGTACGCCTAGTAGCTCTTCGAACATATATGTACCGGTAGGCCTATATATATATATATATTTTTTTTTTTAATAACATCAAAACTTGATACAAAATCTTTGTTCCCCAATTGAGGCAAGGGATGAAAAATAGGATCGTTTGAACGGGGCACCACAAAGGCGATCTTACCAATATATGGTGGTAATGAATACAAGGGCAATATATGAAACTCTTATGCACCATCTAATGGTAAAAAACATGTATTAAGGATTTCAATAAGGAAATTACCAAGTAGGTACTACATTGACTGTGTGCATAGTAATGTGCAGTGAAAGTTTGCATAGAAACTGCAATATTTCATCATCTAGGAGGCTGAAAATTATGATGAAAACAATGAACCGTCTCTTTAGACCTCCTTTGAAACGTTTCAGTTGCGTATTGGTTTTATTACGTTAAATGCTCCAGTAGTAGCCGCCAAGTTCAGTCACATCATTTTATTTCATATTATTCTTATTAGAACTTATATTTTTTGGATGAGCAAAGCGAAAACTCAATTTCATCATACTCGAAAAAAAGTGCTTTTTTTTTTTTGTTCGCGCTCCACAGGTAAAACAAAAATTCATAATCAATTGAAACTTGGCATACACAAGTGTCCTTATCTAATTCGATACTGTATAGTTTTGAGGCGCAATCGGTTGAACCACTTACTGAGAAAGCTCATTTCAAAGTTTTCAAAAATCCCATATAAATAACCCAGAGGAAAAAATGCGGCATAAATATTTCCTTTGAGAGAATTCAAATTCTTAGGAAATTTTGATACAATAATTATACACATTATTCCAAACATTCAGTCAAATCAGATCAGCCGTTTTGATAGGCCTACTGGTACCGGTAATCTAACTTTTTTAAATCACTCAAAGCTATTAAGAAACCAATTAAATCCAAGCAGCAGGTGTCACCAATTAATTGGAAACAATTGAAACATTTGAAGCCTTCTTTATTATTATAGAAATTAATTAGGAAATAGGATGGCAGTGACGTAATTGTTTGGATCATAATGTGGATATATATTATAACCAATCCAAAGATAAGTTGATAAATCATGTTCTAGCTCATTCATCAACGCGGCAACGCATCACTCGTTCCCTAGTGATATACAATCACTGCATCACTGCATCCAAAAGCTAGTCTTGACACTACGATTTTTTGGATTCAAAGTAGCCGTGGGTATGAAAAAGCTTATGAATTAAAAAAAGTGTCGTGATGAAAAACATATTGGAAACTGGTGTCCGAAATCGTGATGGAGGACAAGGACGAAATCGGAGTGGAAGCCATGCTCAAGTCATTTGGTTATGAAACTCTCACAAGCTAAGACGCAATGGTTCGTTGCATTTCTATCCTCTCTAACGTACAGATCTCGATCAAGCTAATTGCGATTAAATGTACGCATGGAATTGTGAGTAAACAACTAACTGCGTTAACGCGCTAACATGGTTTGCTGAACGAGATCAAGACGTTAATCACTGTTAACGTGAATGGAGTTGCGTTCACACTGCACGGTAATCAAGATTAAGTCGTTGATCGTGATTAACATTTTCGGTGTGAACAGGGTATTACACTCTACACTCAATGACACTATTACGTTACCAATACCTATACTTAATGCCGATACATTAAACCTCATCCCTCAACATTATGAACCCAATCAAAGAAAAATACGCAAATTTATCCCAAAGGATATGTTGTTTTAATGATTTCAAGAATTCTTACAATGAATAAATAAATAAATGAATCAAACTTACATCCGACCTGGCTTCTGTTAACAGGGAAGGAGTCATACTACCAACTTTTTTCAGGAGGGACGGGACTATCTCATCTCTACGTTTTCGTGCGCGATAAGACGCAAGGCGCTCTTCCATTCTTTCTGCAATAACACATCTGATATAACTTGAACGATACTATTTTTTTGCCTTGTGTCAAGATTCGTTTTGTAGGCAGTTGGCAAAGGCAAGACCTTGAGTAATGTTACCTTCAATTATAACGGCCTAACCTCACATCAACCTAACCATATTTCTCTATGACCTAACCATTTAGGATACTTCTTTACCTAACCAACCTAATGTCAAATACATATAACCTTCGGTAAAATATTTGCTAATGTCAACGCCAACGTGTCATTTAACTTGTTGACTATTATTATTATTATTACGTCACGTTTCCAATGAGAGTATTAATATCTCTATTATCTAAGGTTATTGTCAACGAAGATCTTTGATTAGTTCTTGTACTGGCCAGTGACATTCCAGGCACCACTAAATGAATTGGATATAATGTAATAATTATTACGTCCAGCATCATTATAATTTCAATACGAGTATTTTTAGTGTGAATTTACTCCATCCTCCGGTAAACATATTTTTGATTGATTTTCAATAATATTAGGAATAAATGCAATAGGATAAATCAGGAATCTAAAAGTGTTATCCGTGGCCACTCATACACAGAAGATGGCCGCTGAACGAATGTGCACCACGTGATAACGGTCGACCAATGGCAGTGAATCTGAGAATTGCGAGTGGGATTAGCCTTTTTTATTCTAATTCATCGAAAAATGCCCAATAAACCCAAAAAAGAAAAGGTAAGCTGTTGTATGACTCAATTCTGACATCTTTAGATTTTAGGGAATCTACCAAACGCATTTGTATTTATCCTACTTTTGTAAAGGTTGATTTATATGCATAAGTCGACGAGGGTGTAACGTTTGACGCCGTGTCATGTTTAGCATTCTGTGCCACTGTTAGGCCTTTAGGCTTGTCTATTTTCCAATTTAGTGATCTCTGGGTCAAGTAGAACATGTAACGAACATTATTTTCTATTTACAACTGCTATCAACATGGAGTCGTAATACTTGTTTCTTATAGGAACCTGGAAAAAAGTCTGGAAACGGCAAGAATGGTAAAGAAAACATGGACAGTGGAGATGAGGTAAGAGTCTGAAATCATTATTTAGGCCCTAGACCAATGCACGATTTGGATCTTTCCAAGTTGATTTTATTTCATAGTGGCCCTTGTAAACTTGGGTCCTCAATTATATTTGTATCGTTCTCTTCGTAGTTACCAATATTTTATTGATGCATTCAGGCCTAGATCTAGGCTGTAGGTTTGAGCAATTTACTGCTTAGACCTCCATAGGCCATAGTCCTAGCCCCAACATTGATGTCCCCAAGTGTAGGGCTTAGGCTTAGACCTAGGCCAACAACACTATGTAGGCCCACTCAATGTCAGCCCGCACACAAGAATCTTTCTTATGTGGGCTTCTACTTTAATTTATTTAATATCGATGAAAAACGAAACAAATACACAGTATCAATTGTCCCAACACAGTACTAATTTTAAGAAAACCATGTGAAAATTTAATCTATTTAAAATAATTATTTATTTTTCTGTATTATGTTCGTGTGTTGTAGAGTACACATAGTGTAAAAGTTGTAGAATAAAATGATATCAAATGAATGCCTAGGCCTAGCTTCATGCATTGGGTTGCTTCAGGGCTTCTAAGGCACATTTGAGGCCATTGACTAGATCATTGAATTTGGAACTTACAAAATCAATGCCTAGGCCTAGGTGCCACTAAGACCTAGTCTAGAACTCTAAATAAAACTATGATTTAGTGCTCTAAATTATTTCATCAATATTGTCATAGGGCATAGGCCTAGCGAATTGCGACCAAATTCATTTGTTATTTTAAAAAAATTTCAAATGTGTTTTCAGTAGATCTTGATAAGGTCTATTGAATGAAGGGAAGTACGTTGGGAATTGTTATTATATAATAGGCCTAGTTCACAACTTCCTTGAACATGATGGGTTATCCGTACTTAAATGTACCCAAAGGCCCTACCCATAATGATCTGCCATTTTTGGTGCAAGTGCATCAAAACACGTTCAATGGGTCGCAAGAAAAACTCTCACATAGGCCTAACCCTTGTCAGTAAAATTGCCATATAGGCCTAGCATATCGCGACCAATTTTTATTTAGGCCCATTTATCCATTCATTTACGAAAAATGTCAGATCATTATGGGTAGACTAAGACTACCTTTATGCCTAGGGAATTTGATAAATTTTCAAACTATCGAATGGTAACAATTCCTTATGTGCTGTCCCTTCATTCAATTGATCTCATCAAGATCTACTGGAAAACACCAATTTCAGGACAAATAAATGAAAATTGGTTATTATGGTAATTATTTCATTATAATTTTAATGTTGTTAATTAGCAGAGACTAACTAGTCGTATTAGAGTCTCATTAGTGTTTTAGTCGTATTATAGTCTTATTAGTGTTGGTCTTATTAAGAGGAGTGGCTATTTTCACCGAGTAGGCCTACTGGTAATGGAAATAGTGAAAATTTTCACTTGGTGCTTGCTACCACCTTGGGCCTGCGGTGCTAGAACATACATATTTTCCATGATCCAGTAGCTCAGTGGTAAAGTGTGTTGCTTATGTGCAGGAGCTCAACAGTTGATTTAATGTTGAATTGGCTGCATATAATTAGAGTTATGATTGAAAGGCTAATCAACACGTAGAGCAGGGGCAATACACGGACCATGTAGAGATCAAGTAGGGACAAACAACGGCCGAAACAGTGGTGGTTTTGTCCCCGATCTCCTGTGTTTTGAAACAGACATTTTACAGACTTATAAGGACAAAATCTAGGGACATTTCAGAGACGTGATTTGCCGTCTAATTTCAGTACGGACTCCGTGCCTTTGAAAATTATTCGATGTTTATTAGACCTACCTAGTTGATTAGTTTTCACCTATAGATAATATCTTGAAGGTACCAGTATTCAAAATAACTAGGTTTCTTCAACATTATAATTTTGATAGGCCCATCTTATAATTGTTATACGGAGCATTCAAAACTAAGTAGGCCTATGGTAAAAAAAATAGCAAAGAGTAGAATGTCCTCGTCGTTGTCGCGCCTCAAAACCCCCATATTAATTCAAAATAGAAAAAAAAAAAATAGAAAAATAGAATACAAAATAGGGTCTTTAACCTATATATGAAGTTGGTTATGGAAAAGGTCCTTTTTTCAGTCAAGAGTTGAAGGAACTATTAGATAATGGTCTAGTTATAGATTGAATAGTTGAATAGCATTGAATAGGCCCATGGAAAATAGTCTCGGGTACCGGTACTATTTTGACCATGCTGTGAAAATTGTCGAATTTGTAATTCAACAAGTCCCAGACTTGGGCTTGGGCATGTATACTGCTACCTACACCTACCCAATGACAGCAATGGACCGAATATCGAATAATTCATCATTATACGGTATAAGAAATTCACAATATGACCAGGAGTAGGCCTATGTCTTGGTTTCTTTTTGTTACTTGTATCAATTAAAATAATAGAGATGAAAACGAACACTTTCAGATGCCCATACCATTATGCCTAGGGTTATAGGTTGGGTCTTTTGGGAAGTGCAATGAATTTCTAGACAGAAGTGATTCATCAAGCTGGCATGATCATAAGCTTGCTTGTCATGGTGCATGACCATAAAAAAAAAACAATTTTGTCAACTGGCAGTAAAACCTAAGCTTGAGAGTTTTAGCTACCAGAGTTGAGTATGGTAGGCCTACTTCAGCTCCCAATATGGAAAAGTTATACTTTTTGTTAGAAAATAGGGTATACAGTGAAACCTCTATCCATCGTTTTACAAGGAACCAGACGAATAGAACCATCCATGCAGGAAAACTGTCCATCCAGGAAAATTTAGCATTGATTGTATGGGATTGAGGTGAGAAAAAATGAATGATAGAAGTTGGAAAATGATGGATTTGGGAACGATGCATCGAGGTTTCACTGTACCTACTACCTAGTCAGGTGATCACTAAGCCCAAGCCTACCAGTACATTGTTTAATAATTATCTGATATCAATGAAGCATGCAGCAGTCTAGGGTAGGCCAACCCATTAAACTTTTAAAATGAATCTAGGCCTACATTTTTTTTTTTTTCGGTGAACAAGCAATGTGAAATTCCTAATCTTTCGATTACTCGGTGATCTTCAACAGAGTGGATTTCTCATTTGAAAGTGTACTTCGTATCAGCTTGGATGTAGGCCTTTGGAGTGATCACAACACACAAGTCACAACAATTCACCCCTCAAGTATGTCTTGAAGATTTCATTAATTACTTAATTTTTATTTATTATTTTGTAGATGAACAAGACAACGAACACAAACACCAATGCCACACCCGTGCCGCCTCCTGTGCAGCAACAACAGCTGTCCCCAGGAGGCAATGTGCCGCCCCCGACACCGATCAACAAGATCAAGTATCCTGGGCCGCCACACATCAATAAGGAGAAACGACAATCCTCCTCCAGGTTCAATATCAGCAAAAATAGAGAACTGCAAAAATTACCGCCGTTGAAAGGTAGGATTTTGAGTTTTCTTCTTGTCATAGGCCCAAGTTTGTTTCTAGGCCTATTTCATTTACAAATTTAGGATGTGATATTCATTTGCTTCATTTTTTATGTTTACTTTTAGGCAGGCCCAAGGACCTAATTTTATTAAACCTACCATAAGCCAGATTCAATTGCTACGTACCACCATTGAGTTTGTAGTGCCCTTCTAACGAGGCCATAAAACAGTAGAGTCTACCTACTTTATAATTTATATAATTATTCAGTCACAACTTGGTGTTATGGTAATATTATAATATGACACACAAGCTCCTGATTTCTAATCTGGAATGCCTCCAAATCTGGTCAGTTTTTACTGCCTGATGCTCCTATCATTTAATTGCATAGTAAATAAGTTTAGTATTGATAAAATGAGTGAGTATTTTAGTTGATAAGTACTATAAATCACGTTTCAAAACATTCTAAAAGTTTATCCAACCGGGCAGTTGAATTTGTGAACTTGTCAAATTATCGAACCCAACCTATCGTATCACTTGTGATGATTTCGACAGTAGGGCCTACACTACTATTACAGTAACTAAACTATCAAAATACAGCATCATTGGATGAGCGAAGCGAAGACTCAATTTCACCATGTACCCAAAAAAAGTGCCTGTTTTTTTTTTTCGCGCTCCACAGGTCAAACGAAAATTCAAAATCAGTCGAAACTTGGCATACACAAGTGTCCTTATCTAATTCGATACTGTATAGTTTTGAGGCGCAATCGGTTGGACCACTTCTGAGAAAACTCATTTCAAAGTTTTCAAAAATCCCATAAGAATAACCCAGAGGTAAAAATTAGTTAAATATATTTCATCCGAGAAAATTCAAATTCTCGGAAAATTTCAATATAATAATTACAAGCCTACACATTATTCCAAACTTTCACTTGAATTTGATCAGCCGTTTTGATGTAAAAAATATATACTAATGTAATTTCTTTAAATCACTCAAAGCTGTCAAGATACCTATTAAATCCAAGCAACAGGTGGCACCAATCAATTGTAAACAATTAAAGCAAAGCCTTCTTTATTACGGTATCAAAGAAATTCATCAGGATATAGGAGGGCATTACCAAAATTGTGTGGATCTCAAGGTGGATATAAATATAATAACCAATCCAAAGATAAGTTAATATGTTCCAGCTCATCCATCAACGCGGAAACACATAACGCGTTTGCCTAGTTATTTGAACACTCCTTCAAACAGTTCATTTTCTGAACACCTTTTTTGGAACTCCTAGGCCCTAATGCTTATAGCTAACTTGGTGTTGTAGTGTGATAATAGTCTAGGCTAGGTCTGTTAATACCTGTAGAACCAAGTTTATTGGTAGGGGCCTACCAATGTTACCAGATTCAACATGAAAACATGATCTGCCCACTTTTATACCTCGACCTGCAACCATGAAATATTATTTGGCATGCTTAATGTGTTATAACTAATACCGGTATGTAGGCCCATTTATTGGCCCACTGTAGATTTGATGTAATTTGATTCAAATTTGTGATGATGGCATGATTTGTTAATATTTCAGTAGGCCTATCTGTAAGAAAATACTATCAGTCATTTTTCAGTAAAATATTCAACTCAATGCTTGGTAGTATGTACATGAATGAATAAGTGAATGTGCTTTGCCGTAATTCAGTTCCTTCACATAGACCTACGTGTATAAATAATAATAAAAATTAACATATAAATTAAATATATTTCAAATCTGTGTCATGATATGAGCATAAACTATGGTATCTTGTGTAAATGAAGGTGATTCAAAGCACAGCGAGCTCGTCAACGCGATTTTTTTCCGGTGCAGTTGGTCACATTATTAGCCCATCAGTAACTTGATGCTCATAGCCAGATAATCGTGCTGCAAACCTTTAATCTTGGGTTATGTTCAAGTTTTTGTTGAGCGGTAAACCTATCCCTTGAGACGTCATGTATTTCACAACATTTTGCATGCGATCGCCGTCATTTTCCTAATTAGGTGTAGGCCTAACTTCAATTTTGTTTGCGTGGAAACACCCTGTACTTCGCAGAATTACTAATAAGTTTCAAGAATAATCTAATTTCTTATGCAGTTGTGACCTGTGGATAAAAAATATTAAATAGAACCACCAGCTTACCTAGTTCAATTTTTTTCAAGAAATAGGCCTATTTAATCTATATATATATATATATATATATATATATATATATATATATATATATATATATATATATATATATATATATATATATATATATATATATATATATATATATATATATATATATATATATATATATATATATATATATATATATATATATATATATATATATATATATATATATATATATATATATATATATATATATATATATATATATATATATATATATATATATATATATATATATATATATATATATATATATATATATATATATATATATATATATATATATATATATATATATATATATATATATATATATATATATATATATATATATATATATATATATATATATATATATATATATATATATATATATATATATATATATATATATATATATATATATATATATATATATATATATATATATATATATATATATATATATATATATATATATATATATATATATATATATATATATATATATATATATATATATATATATATATATATATATATATATATATATATATATATATATATATATATATATATTTTTATTTTTTTTTTTTTTTCTGCTGTCAAACTCACTTTTGTTACCAAACTCTACAAAAACCACATATTTTTTTTCATTTGAAGAAAGAAACTTTTTTTAGATAATGTAATGAATAGTAAAACCTCATTACTGATAAACATGCCTTTTTTCAAGATATATGTATGAATTGTAGCTAATTTCTTTGGATTTTTGTGAGAAAAAAATGTGAGAAGTAACAAAAGTGAGTTTGGGTAACGAAAGTGAGCCATGGGTAACAAACGTGAGAACAAAAATAAAAACTCAAGTGAAATCTATTTGAATAGGTTTAATACAATGCTTTAAAAAATGTTACACTAATGAATGATGCATACTGGGTAATATGTAGGAACAGTATCAATTGCATAATTGCTTCGAACATGGGTGTACCTTACAGGGAAAACATCGCTACTTGCTGCAAACCTTCATGATTGAAGGTAGGCTAATTAGGTATCACTTGAGATCCCAATCAGTCTTTTGGAAGTACAAGTCTCATGAATAATCTTTGAAAATGAAATTTCAATTAGGTACATGGTAAATTCAACAGAGAAAAAATCTTCCCACGATGCACTCAGGCTTCAAGGATGTATTGAAGGGAGTAGTATATCCCTGAGCCTCCTTGACATAGATTACTTTAAAACTAAATTCATATTTTATGCGCTCATCGGCGCCTTTCATATCTGGATATGGCAGAATAGCAATAATGTCTGAGATGGGTGCAGTTGATGTATCATGCTCTATAGCTTTGAAGAAATGATGATTTTCATCAACTGACTTTGTGTCCATTACTTGATATTCATTGCCAATTTTTTGTTGGATATTACAAACAAGCTTGAACACTTGAGCTTTCCGTTTGTCAGATTTGAACTTGGCCAAAACAAATCTGCCTATGGTTAACAGCTCTGCAGAAGGCGATGTATATTGCTCAGGTGCATTCAAATCATCCTCAATATCAAGACCATCATCCGCCTCTTCTTCATTTTCACCAAGCATTCATCGAATATTCAAGGCCTGAACATTTGTATCATCTTGACGAAACATAACTTGTAAATGAGTATTCTGTGAATTAACTATTATTATTATACTATTAGTGAAACGCAACAATTCTAGGTAGGTCTACATATTGTCATCTTCTCATCTTCTGTCATGACTAGAAATGTCATGACTATTCTGTCATGACATTAATTATCAACTTTTTAATTTATGAAGCGAATGAGTTAATAGCCTATAACTGATGACAATCTTGAAAGTCCCTTGATGATGAGCACATAATATAGGCCAGGCAATCTAATCGAATTCTATACACTTTGGTTTTCAACCAACATCTTGAAATTGAAATATTTTTAAGTAAAAATAGCCAAAGTTGCTAACGTGCTTTTTTCACCGCATTATTCTTATGAGTATTTTCAATTTCAACCGTATAATTTTTAGAATCTGTTTCACCGATTGTTACCCAAAACTATACAGTTCTACATTAGAAGATGACAATATGTACCTAGAAAGTTTCTTGTGGATCGGTTTCGCCTAATGACCATGTTACGCACACAAAAACAAACAAACAAACAAACGAACACCTGATTTGAACCAAATGGAAGTCTTGGGAGTCATCCAATAGCTACACTTCAATATCAGTGCAATCAAGTCTGCCATAAGCTCTTGACATTTTCCCAATCTCTATTGATAAGCAATGAATTGCATTCTTCCTACTGTCTTCACATATTATGTCTATAGAACAGAGCTGCATTTCTAAATGCAACTACGGGTAGTTAACCATGTTAGCAATGCAATGGGCATACTTCAAGATGAAATATCTAATCAGTATAGGCCTAAGTTGTATAATGACAAGAATAGATCTACACACAAATGGGCTGAGAGGTTGACATCCTAATTACATTTATAATGTACCAGTAATGAATATAGGAATGTTGCACTAATCTAGAAAGAACAAATGAAAAATGCAAGAATACGCTTGTCTTTCTTAAAAGAACACATTTTTGTAAGGCAGCAGATCTAGATTTGCTTTAGAAGTAGCCATAGGAAGGGACTTTCTGTGTGTCATTTGCATGCTTATATCTACACACAGGGGAGATCCAGGTCATATTCATGGGGGGAGGGGGGGAGGCGATTTCAGTTTGGAAAAGAAAATGCCATGATACCAGTTGTGCAACGGCCTACCACAAAGCCGGCGACCCGTGGAAGGCTAAAGTCCCCCTTTTGGCCCAGCAGGGAATTTTTTGAAATTACACCCATTCTTGACACGGTTCAGCGTGTTTCAGATAAGGACCAAAATCATTCTACGTTTAAAATTAAAAATGGTGCGAAAACCAATATTTGTAGCTGCAGGATCGTTTCTTGTCATTTTAGCGCCCCGGGTGTGCATATTGAAGGTGAATGTAAGGAGGGGAAAATTTCATCCTTTCAATATGATTCTACAGGTTTCACTTTCAGGAACTACACGAAATTTCTGGAATACATGGACTCTTTACTATGATAACAAGACTGATTGTGCCAAATGACTGTACCAATCAAATGAATCGTTGAATTAATCTATCATTCAATAACAATTACATTTGAATTGAGATGAGCACATCTACTTCATCCAGTGATGTATATATTTAACGAAATTTAATTGATAGAATATGATTACTGATGGAAAGTCACAAATGGGTGCCGATAGCGCCCTTTAAATTTGACCACCAGGAAGCCACCCTCTTTGCCCACCCCTAGAAACAACCCTCGTCGTTATTATCATCGTTATTTACAAAAATCGAATTATTTAATTCACAACCTGAAAAAAAACGGTAATGTTGTTTGTTGCTAACTAAACTACTATAAGACCTACTGGATCTGGCATTTCGAAACATTTTGAAATCGTGGCATACATAGCCTTATACAATATTTATTTCCTTCCTTCTCTCTTCCTACTTTCTTTCTTTCTCATTTTTTTCGTCGCTTCCAATGCATGGGGGGGCATCGGGCCATCGTCCCCCTTCCCTACTATCCGCCACTGTCTATACATCCGTCTACAACTCTAAATAGTCTGTAGCTTTACACTGCTCAGCAATGTTATCCGCATAATATGATAGGTACCGGTACTGTTTTGGAATCTAAAATCAAGTCCAGCTTGACCTCAAAACGCCATTGAATATTCCTATCCCCAGATATTGGAGATATCGGTCGTGGCTCATAGGGCAGTGAGTGTATCATCAGGTAGTCAATCATCAGCTAATTCTAAACCATCTATGATACCGCCTTCTATTTCTTCCGATCAATATACAAACGCGTTGTCAATACAGATAAGACCGAGAATAAGACATTCAGTTGTACGTGGTCCGAGTATGCCCTGTTACGGCATGTAGTCTGACTCATCTGATCAAACGATTTTTCGTTTTATAGTTGTTATTCAATAGTATTTTTATAACCGTTGGTATTGACCCACCTCAACATGAATCAATCGACCCAATTAATAAATTCACTCGGGTATAATTGATGAGGGACAAAATGTTCTGAGCCGAGACCTCAAGTTACTAAGATGGGGAACAAAATGTACTTACCAGTCGCGAGTACGCTAAATCGTCATGCAGGAGACCGTATTCGATTCCTGACAGGGTACACGGTAGTCCATCCTGACACGTTGTTTTGCGGATCAATGGTTCGTTGAGAGCACGCTACGACCGCTTCCTTCCAGTGTACGAAAAATTTGATGGAATAATCTAATCAAATCTATCATCTCATTTATACATCATCTGATTCATAATTTACCAAGCCAATAGATCGTAGTTATTTGAGTGCGTCGTTAAATCCAATATAGATAAATGAGTAAATTGTACTGATCGATTAGGCTCATTCATTCGTTTTAACTGTGGAGTACTCCCAAGTCTCCCATATATTTACTAACTAAATTCGATTCAATGATTTCAACATGAACAGTAAAATATAACTTCATCTTTGAAGAAAATACAGAATAAATCTTCTTCAACTGAATACTATAAGGAAACATTCAAGAAGACTAAAACCTGATTCAACTATAACCCTCCTAATCATAACTTGAACTCAGCTTTCTTTGTGCCGGCCTAGTCAATACCCCGGAATAGTAACTCTAACGGCAATATTTCTTTACAGGCCCCCTATTCAATTTTGTATTTCAGAACCAAAATAGGGTACTAGAACATCATCATATATATTATTTCATGAATACAAAAAGTTCGTCTACAGCGAGATTCGAACTGGACTTTCGGGTCCAAAATCGATCGCGCTACCGCAGCGCCACCAAGACCACATGATTTATTTGCATGATCTATATTAGCAAGAAATGCGAGCACCATGTTGGGGCCTGGTTGTACAGACGTGTACGGGATGTTGGGAGGGGGGAGGGGGGTGCAGTAATCACTAATCACGTGTCTCACGTCCTCACTACTTGGGCATCACAATTTTTATACCACATTGAAGTTGCTTGAGGCCCAAATATATTTTCATCCACAATCTTGTACTGTAAAAGTTTTGTTCTGTACTTTCTTCGTCTTCTGAATAGTAAGGGTATATACATTTTCATTTAATTTCATCTATTTATTAATCCAAATAGATCATTACCTAAGATTATGTAGATAATATGGCAAGTCATCTATACAAATATAAAGTTATAATATAAATTCAAACGTAGTACGCACTTCTCATGAATCAACTGTGAAGATTTTGTCAACATTTAGAAAGTACGCAAAGTATGATACTAACGTCAGATACGGGATTTTAGATACATTAGATGTAGGATATTAAATTAATCTCTAAAAATTAGGGTTTTCAAGTTGAGTATGTATTAGACATACAGCACCCATCCCAACAACATAAAGTACGAGGAGTGTCTAGTATAAAAAAAGCGCACACTTCACATCTTTCATCGCATCGCATCGCGTTGATAAAACGCGCTTTTATCACGCACGCTCTTTCTGACATTCGAGAACCGATTTGAAGAAAAGTATATCACTCACGGCTTAAGTGGCGTAATGATCTGATACTAGTGATTCAATCTAAGCGCAATTTTCCTTATAATGTGCAGACACGACTACGCACATCTCATTAATTCAGGGATCAGGTGTCCACACTGGAAGATGATACACACAGCCATCGTGTTATCAAACACGTCGGGGACGTGTCGAAACCTCCGCTTGTAAATGTTCAACTAGAGAGTGTGGACGCACGCTCGAGCCGCCAAGTCTCGGAGTCACTTACGTCACGACGTCTGGCGCCGGGACGCTTCCCCCGACAGGTGGCGCTTGTCGTCATGACGACGGGGCGCAGGCAGCCTCACGATGAGGGGGATGGACGGGCAAGGGGGTGGCACTAGGGGTGGAATGATGCTCATTGATCGCACCCCCCGTCCTCTCAGTGTTGTTTGTCTGTACACCGTTTAAAGACGTATTTGCGTGTGCGTGCAGTGTATTGTTTGGATAATTCGCCGCTCTCCATCCAACGACTGTTTGTGCGACATTATATATTTCATTAAATACTTGATTGGCGGATCTTTAGTGTAACCAAACGAAGGGTTATAAGGGTTTATTATATGCACGCCTCTTCTGTTCATATTTCGTCCCATCTCTTGACTCCTGTTTCATGACAGCATTGCTTATAGATAGCAGCTTCATCTCGATCCTCTAGAATCTAGATTGTATAGATATATTTTATGTTTGGCTTTTCTTAGTGGATAGCGTGCTTTGCTAAACACGGTGATTGGTATGCCATCCAGATGATATTCTCCCCGACAGTGGCAGTTTTATTTTTGTTTGACATCGGTTTGACATCGGTTGCTACTATACCCGATTGGATTAGCCGTTGCTTATTGTTGGTTTGCTTCGAATTTATAGCGATGTTTCGTAATATTTAATACCTCGTTGACATTCACCTCTCTTTTAGTAGTTGTTTTATACAAATTTGTAGGCACAATATTTGTAAACTGAATGCCGCTGTGCGGTTTCTGTAGGGTTACCTATACTTTTGGTAGGCCTGAGCGATATTAAGTTATGGATTAATTGAGAGTTCCGCATTCAGCTCCCCGCGCCTCATTCCACCCACTTGTCAGCTTTTATGAATAACTTGACGCATGCTTAACTGTCAGTCAAAAAACAAGAACGGGGCATTAGCATGTTTTCCTTCAATTGTCACCGGACGCTGGCGTCGAAATCAGTGGGTGGATGGGGGGGGGGGGAGTAGGAAGCAGAAGGGGCAATGCCACCCTCCCAACTTGTGGCGGGCAAGAAAAAAGTACCGTATTTATATATTTCGTTGATCCTCTTTCGAACGCGCTGTGTAGAAAATGAGAATTCTGTGAGTCAATCATTTTTGTTCATTCAACTATAGTGATGTATAGCTATGAAGTCTCTAAAAGTGCTCTTCCATTGAAACGAACTCCAGTTGGAGGATTTCATTTTTTCGTGAAAATGGTGTGTTACTGAGAATTGACATGAGCCCACTTATTTCAAGGGATATTTTGATCAAGCTGGACTAAATTGTATTTTGAAACGCCTTTCAAGTCTCTAGGGTGTCTAATGTTTGTTATTGGTGGGATTGCATGTGTATTACATGCTGTACTATGTGTGAGAAATGACAATCCAGGAGGTGATTCGGACTTTTATAAATTAGTTGACTATAACCTAAAAATATACAGTCAACTCAGTACATCTTAATAATAATAATAACTAGGAAAACGCTATATACGCGTTGTTAGACGAGCGGAAAGTAATAGTATGTCGACTTCATTGCCCAACTTTTGCCTAAATTCGCCAATTGGGTAACATTTTAGTTACTAGGAAAACGCGGGATGCGCGTTGTTAGACGAGCTTAGGGGTATAGAAATCTAGAATGAAAAATAATTTGTCAACCCAATCTACATCTACAGACCTTGGATCACTCCAAACGTTCAAAAACCTTACGAGAATCAGTTATGTCACGGCCTTCTTCCTCATTCATTTCAATCGTTTTGAATTAATTAGTGACACTTGTTGCTATAGATTTAATTGGTTCCCGTAATAGCCTAAATTGATGGGAAAATGCTTTATAAATGCGTTTTCTTCGTTATTTCTCATCCGATTGATGCGAAAAATCTCTCAAAATGTGCTTAATAGTTTCCTTTATATTCGGCGAAAATTTGAGAGGTCTTGAAAAATTTTGATTTTTCAAGTATTTTCCTCCGGGTTCTTCTAATGGGGATTTTTGAAATTTCTAAAATTCATAAAAAAAAAGTTACCACCCGATAATGCCACAAAACTATGCAGATCTAAGTTAGATGAGGAACCATGACGAAAAAAAGTTTGAAGTTGATAGCTGTAGCCGTTTGACCTGTGGAGAACCGACAAAAAAACATAAAAAAAAAAAACATAAAAACGAACACCAATTTTTTTCAGTATGTCAAATTGAATCCTCGCTGAAGCTCGTCTAATAAATGGGTAAAAACGGCTTCGAGTGGTACCAATTTAGCACATTTCATGTTTTTTCTTCAAAATGGCTAACCCGATCAAGCTGAGAATTTCCAGAAATGCGTATCAAAATGTTATTCACCTTCACACAAAATTTCAATTTTTTTGAAAATAAAAATTTTTAAATTTTTTTTCCGTCGTGTTATTCTAATAGGTATTTTTGAAATTTCTGAAATTCATAAAAATAAAAGTTACCACCCGATAATGCCACAAAACTATACAGATCTAAGCTAGATGAGGAACCATAATGAAAAAAAGTTTGAAGTTGATAGCTGTAGCCGTTTGACATGTGGAGAACCGACAAAAAAACATGAAAAAAAAAAACATGAAAACGAACACCAATTTTTTTCAGTATCCTAAATTGAATCCTCGCTAAAGCTCGTCTAATAATAATAATAATAATAATAATAAATCTTCTTTATTTGCATACAAGTATAAATATACCGGTACAAAAAGACGATGTTCAGTGTATGACACCAGCTTTCATTCTCGTGTCACATTGACTGGTCTACCACATAACCCTATATTCTATTTTACATCTGAGATGAACAAAAAAAATTCTCACTTCTCTTTTGCTCTTCCAGTAAGTCTGATTTTATTCTTGATTTAAATGCATGATGTTTTTCAATTTCTTGTAAGCTGATGGAACCTCGTTATACAGTTTCGGTGCAATGTATAAAAACGAAGATTGAAATTTAGCTGTGCGGTGAAATGGTGTGTTGAGTGTTTCCTTATATCTGATGTTCGCTGAGTGCATGGTTCCCCTGTTTTGAATTTTTTCGAAAAGATATTCTGGAGTTTTTGAATTGATAACATTATGGATATTGTTGATGCAATGTGATTTTAGTCTATTTTCCATTTAAAGCCATCCAATTCTGTTGATCGTTGGTGTGATATGATCCCGATCATATCTTCTTTTATCAAACGCGAATCGTATACATGAATTTTGGATTTTTTGTATTACCTTTAGTGAGCTAGCTGAGAGGTTTGGACCGTACACAATGTCACAGTACGATAGTTTTGAAAGTATTAGCGCATCCGTTAGTTTGAGTCTAACAAATGTGATGTGATTGAAATCTCTCTCTAACTTGACCAAAAATAGGTTTATGGCACTTCTCAGCAGTGACTAAATCGCCCCCTCGGCTTGCTGCCTCTTGTTGTTTGGATTGCCTTCCACCCCCAAAAAGAAAAAAATCAAAACGTTCCAACGGCCCTGCTCTTCATCATATTTCTCCAGTATCATATCTGTTATTCTGTCTCGGTTCTTAGCTATACATATTTTCAATATAACTGGTAATTTATCCATGAGGATTCATTATACTGAATCGACTTCGGCGCTTGACTGGCTATCGTCCTTCTTACAATTTACCCATAGTTTAGATATATTCTTGGTACAAAGATTATAATTTAGACTATGCAATTTACCATACTTTTCTTACCTTCTTTCATAACATCTTATTTTATGACAGTATTTCAACGCGTCTTCGTGACATCGTGCAATTAAACTTTTATTGGTGTTAGCACTTGCTCATGTGTTCATAAATATTGCATCAATTGATTTATAATGTATGGTTGACCTGTTTTGTTGGTTTTGTTGGTTTAGTTCATAGCGAGTGTTTAATAATGAAAGTTTCCAGTGTAGTTTTTACGGTATAGCGTTCACTGGGATTGCATATGTATATTTTTTGGGGAAAACAATCCTTTATATCCCGTGTGTATATTCATGAATTAATGGAATAATGGGTTGTATTAAATTAGGATCGGTGCATTTGAACTTCCAACTCGTATAATTATTTCTTAGATCATTAGCATAAACAATTAGCATAGTATATAAGCTCAGAAGCTTGCTTATGCAATCCTCATGTATACATACATTGAATTACATTCATGTATGAAAATATTGTAATATTGAAGCGTTTTGCGAGTTTATACGTGCTTCTTAACGGTATCTTGGTGGTTAAATGTGAGTTTTCTTGTTTATACCAATGTATTATTTGGCTATACCAAAATTGAATATCCTATTAATATCGTGAACCAATTCAATTTCAATTTTCAATTCATTTTATTCACATTTCTATTTCGAATTACATACATTTATATATAGACAACGATAACATAAATATTCAGATTATTAAATGAAATTAACAATAAGAAGATGTATAATTCGAGCTATGTGAACTATAGGCTACATATTATGGTGTGTGGAAAAAATGTGAAAACCGCGTAAGAACAGAAGTTCTTGTGTGCGGGCTGACTAATATTTGTGTAATTAAACGAATTTATGATGAAAACAGTTGAAAAATAAGCAAACGAATAATGTAATACAGAGAGTATATAGAAACATTGGGAAAAAAATGAAAATTCCATAACCAAATTAAATTAATTTTTTTATAATATCTATTTACAAGAAAAGTTTGTAAACAGGTTGCATGTGTATAGGTTACACTTACGTACATGTATAAGTTGGGTTACACAATACATATCTACATGTAGGTTAACCGTACTTGTCTTATGTAATTTAACTTGTAAAAAAGTCAAACTTGTAGGCCTATACTAAATGTTCATGCGGCTGCTCAACGTTTCAAATGCTCTATTTATTGTGCAATGTGCACGTGTCAATTTACGAAGAAAACGTCTGTGGATATGAGTGTTGACAATTTTGTTAATTGAAAACTTCAACACGCTCTCATCATTCTTAACACAGACAATTTCTGTATACCTACTATTATCTTGGAGCATTCTGGTATTTTCAAGACGAGAATTCCGAAAGTTGAGCACGATACCGTCATCACATCTATGCCTAAATATCGTATTATTTGATCTTATTATAAATGATAATTAAGGGTGAAGTAAAGGAGATATAACTCGCGACATTTTCGCATATTTCTTCTTTTCTCTTTTCTTATCAATTATTTATTTCTTACAGTCGTTTTGACCCTCTATAATTGTATAGCTAATTATGGTTCGTATTATGAAATAATTTGAAGCAGGCGACTATAGGCTTAATGTTTCCAGATATAATCCAAATTGTATTCAATATAAACTTGCACTCATTCTCGACTAAAATAGTCTGAAACCGCCAGAAAATTGAGCATGCTCGCTTTTCGGTCTGGTTTGATAACGCACCAATTAGCATACTCGTACCGCGAGTGTAAAGGCTGGTCAATCCTATACCGACCGGTAATGCTTATACGAGTTACGGTAGACCATAGAGTATAGACGGTCGATCGGGTCGTCCAACACTCGTGTAACTTGATAATTTGCCTTTTTAATTTGAAGGTAATTGGCCATATTCATTTGTATCACTTTCATCAGGTTGAGCACATGTGCACTGCTTCGTGCATTATACGGCCATAACGACAATTGAGTGAACCCCTATTCAAGATATCGATGTAAATAATAATCTATATATCGAGTAAGTGTTGGGGCTGACTTCCACGTTTTCCGTTTCCTACTTTCCGTGACAATGTTGGTCGTATGCGCTACAGAAGCTAGTGAATCAGACCGTCTGTAATGTTGAAGTCTCAAGTCTAGTTGCATATTACTCGATGGCTTGAGATGAGACACGCAAACAACACACATTAATTTATTCAATTACCACATTTGTAATTGTTATCAACATTTTCAATAAAGTAGTTGATCGTCGTATGCTAATTGCAGTTCGCTAGGATCACGTGTCACTCCTAGTTTCCTGTATAAGTGTTAACTTGGTATGAAAACCGCAACACGTGTACGATATGGTATAATTTTACAGCCCGTTTGTCCTTTGCGAATTAATATTGTAGGCCTACTGTAAACGAAAAAGCGCACGCGGACGATTATTTTGTTGACATCAACGAGGTCGCCGTTGCTCGGCTCGATATCATGGCGTGGAATGTGTAACGGTCATTGCACCCCTCCGCTGATGCCTTAACTCGACCTTAATTATTTTTAATAATCACACTTGATTATTGTCGACAGAACCTTCTGCTGAAAGTATATACATAACATTCAATTGACAATAACCTGTCTCCATACTTGTTTGTGTACGTCAAAACAATTATATATAAATGATACCCGGTCAGAAGTGAAGAATCAATAATACAACCCTTTTATAAACTCGATAATACTTTTTGTGAATTGGGTCCTCTTATATACTTTATCGCATGTTGCGTGTGACGTGTGAATCAGCGACAAATAATGAGATATTTTGTCATTCAAAGAGTGCTCGTTACCAAAGAGTCTTTATGTATCACTGGATTTTCAATTCCTCGAGAGTGAACAATCTATAGACTCGTTCTTGAATCTAGGCTCAAGTAATATTGTTGGCAAGAAGCAAGGGTGGAATCCTCATATTGAACAATCTTGGTCGAAGAGCAGTTGACCAAATTGCGAACAGTTCTTACTTTTAATTGTGAAGGCAGCTAATGGTTTCCAATCAATTACGGGCCGATTATCAACAATAATTGCTCATACTCAGTTCTCGTACCGAAAGATAATATTTCAATTCGAGTACCGATTTCCAACGGACTTTCATCGAAAGGGCTCCGTTTTTGAATTCGGTTGGGGTCGAAGCCCGTGTGCTCTCGGTGGACTGTGTGAATGGTGCGATGGTGCACAGCGAGTACGGCCCCCCCGGCACGAGGTCGATGTTGTTCCACCGCTCGGACTCCAGTCATTCTCTCGGCCTGCCCAAATCGCCCAGTTTTCACAGCGGCCTAGATCTTGCCGCCACTGACACCACTGGTGAGGAGCCTTCGTCCTACTATATCTCACCCAGCCCCACATTGGCGGGGGTCAACCAGGAGCAGTACGGGCTGCTGCAGCCGTCCACCGAGGACATCTATCACGCGTCGTTGCCGTGTCAATTGCCGCCATTGCTTGGTGAGACCAACGTCACGGTTGTGTGTGATTGATATATGTGCGATTCCGTCAACGGAAAGCTGAGTTTCTGCATGTACTGCATGTATGTTATTTCAAGATCGATGTGTATTTTTCAAACTTGGTTTTGCCTATATTCCGCTCGGAAGAGATACAGATAATTTTCTTCGTTTTATTTGTATTTTGCATATCCCTCCTCCACCCTCACCCTCTACTCCTCTAGAGTCTCGCCCAAACATCCCCCTTCAATATGATATCGTAACTATTCGCAGTAGAGGCCAAATAAGCATTTAACGTTGACTATTGTGAGTTCCGGTTTGGGCTTCTTGAAAAGATTATAGTGTATAGTAATTTGTGATTAATAATGTATCAGTGTAGTAACGAAACTGAAACATTGCGTCCCAAATTTTGTTCTTCTGAGAACGATTCACTACATGTAATTGCCTATAGGGGTGCAGAAAACGACTTTTTATAACTAGTCGTTTCCTCACAACTCTCAAAACTAGTTCACTCAATTATGTTGTATATTTGTAGTGGTCCATGTGTAGGAAAATACAGTATAATTATGAAAACGACTCTGGTCTGGAGGCTATCACGACATTGCTGGGTCACAATCTGATGAACCTTGCTACAAAAGCAATCAATCGTATTTTCGGATGGACATCAAACGGCGTTATGTTCAAGCGTATTCTGTGATTCAAGTTTGGTTCGTCATTCATTCATTCCTCTTGCACTGTGCCACATGTGCGCGGTGTTGACATTGAACGTCCAACGTGCAGGCTAGAAGTAAATAAACATTGCATTGAAATAGATCTAGTAGGCCTTGTATAACACATATACACCTTCAACTAGTAGAGGGTAGGATATATATATATATATATATATATATATATATATATATATATATATATATATATATATATATATATATAGGCCTATATATATATATATATATATATATATATATATATATATATATATATATATATATATATATATATATATATATATACACACACACACATTCACATACGTATATTATATATTATATTGTATATTATATTGTACACATATTATATATACAGATACAGTATATGGGCTAGCAGGTATAAGCTGCTAGCTAGGTATAATGTGAAAGAAATTTCTCCATATCATCTTGACCGTCGAATCGGACTAAATTGGAATTTTGTGAGAACATTTTTGGGGGTTGCTTGCCACCAAGGAGGTTAGTAACTTCCTTGCTTGCCACACATTGATAACAATGTCGGTGCAGGTTACAAAGTTATATAACATGCAGATTTGGACGATAGTTGGTCGAATCGGTAAATTGCGAAGGGGGGGGGGGGGGGGGGAGTGATAATGCAAGTCACAAAAGTAGTAGTGTACATGTACAGTACTTCCAGTGGGAGGGGAGGAGGCGAATAGCCTTGCAGGAGGACCCCTATTCCTGAGATAAATGAGATGTGAGAAAAATAAAAGTGAGTGAGAAAACGATTATCTCACTCATTTTCAATGAGACATTTGTCAATGGTACTTCAAGTTTTGGAAGTATTCAGTCTGTTGTCATTCAGTTCATTGGTTCTGAAATTGGACTGTGATTGTGTATAATACACATTGCACGAGTAGCCTATCTATATAACATATAGCTCCATTCTAATGATTGTTTCGTAATGTATAATTGTGAATAAAAATCAATATTATATGTATATAATATATATATATATATATATATATATATATATATATATATATTCATTTATTTATTATATATATATATATTAAAGGACACTTTATTACCGATGAGCTTTTGCCTGTTTTGGTATTATCGTATTTCGCTACTATTTGGTATCCTCGGGTATTATGTGAATAATCATAATAGGGCTATATTTATTAAAAACCATCATTTTTTATGTAGGAATTTGGTTAATTATACTTGAAAGGGAAATGGTATAAGTGTCAATTTATGTTTGGGCGGATCCACCCAATTCGAACACGGCTTGCCTAGAGAAATTTGGTATGGATTCGGGTATATTTCTCAAAAACATTCAATCAAGTCCTATTCGACGCATAACATAATAAGATGACATTTGCTGACCATTTATTCATTGTGTGGACGAATAAAATCTCAAAACCTCTTATTTCTTGGATATTATTTAAATACTATATTTGTTAACATAATTTAAAAATACAATACTTCCGGTAACGCCATCTTTGAAATTATACCCAAAATACAACCATAAGCAATGTACGCACTCATAATATATAATAATGATGATTTAATAATAATCTAATTATAATAACCTAGTGCATAATGCGATCATGATGCAGAAATATTTTACCGTAAGTTTTGTTTTTTTAATGAAAAACCTTGGAACAATTGCATAATCTCGTTGTTGATTATATGTACACTTTTATTACACATATTGCAAATTCATCCTTCTTATTTCTCAGTTGAACAATTAGCACTTGAACGCAAATAAAAAGACCACTAATAAACATTTGCTCCGAGATATAGTTATATTATACCAAATATAATAATGCATAGACATGATGCTGAACGATCCCTATCTAATATACCCAACCTAACCCAGCCATTACCCTAAATGTAGGGCTTGAAGCATAAGTAGTGAGGGCGCATGGAAATATTCCCGAAAGTGAAAATATTCCCTGGAATATTTCCTATGTTGGAATAAATTCCCATTTTCAAGGATTTTATTTTTTGTAAAAGTACATGATATAGGCCGATAATATTTTATTTTAATTTTATTTTAATTTTATTTTATTTGCGTTTCGAATGATGAGTTTTCAGAATCCAAGGCCGTACTGTTGACGATAGAAATGTCTTGACAGGCCTCGGACGAGAAGATTTATAGTACCTTTTTGGTTTTTATGTAATGTTTTGTGATTATTTTTCATGTAGACGTATACCGGTACACAATAATGTAAGCAGGCTCTATAGTTGATTTTTTTCATCGTTTCCTTCCTGTAAGTTGTAATAACCCATATTCATTTACTAGAAATCTTGTTCCTTATCATACCCACCATCCTAGAAACAGCAGATTATGCATCCAAGTTCTAACGGCCATACAAAAAATTAAGGAATATTGGTACCAGTACTTTTGTATACATTTCAGTCGCGTTTTTTTATTCTATATTGAGTGTAAACTAGAAAAAATATATTCCCTGAAAATTCCCATTTCCTAAAATTATATTACCTCAATTATAAATCCCTGGAATTTACCCATCACTGAGCATAAATAAAAGCATGTTACTGTTGTTTGATACCTGTTGAATCTTATGCAATTTAACATGGTTAACTGGATTGACCAGGTAGTAAAGAGACTTTTACTTCTGCTTCAAGCTGTACTTGCCATTCAACCACGTCTAACACTTATCAGTTGTCGGTTTCATTTAAAAGTCTTCGTGCACAATCATACATCATCTCTATCCCCTGACCCCCGTCACTGCACTACTTGGGTCTATCCTCTATAGTCTATACTTACATTATACTTACAAGGGCCGGCTTCACAATGTACCGTCAAATCCTCCGGACACTTTTCTGCTGGATAACGTATCGGCGGATAACTTTGGTTAGCTTATTACAAGTGACAGTTATCCGTCTGACAACCTAACAAAACAATTAATATTTAGAGGTTGTCTGCATTTATTTTCTATCGTCAATTCGTTAGATGGAATCGCTTCATAAATGCTGTGAAGTGTAAGTGTCTAAACACAATGTCTGTCTTTGGTATCTATTATTATCGGCCCATTAGGTCATTTTCACAAGCAGTTCATCTCATCCTAATTTCTATATCTCCCCCCGCCCCAACCCCTCTTAGACTAATGGACCAGGGCCCTTGGTCTTAACTGGAAACGAAATGAAACCGAAACTCAATGGTCAGCCCTTATGATACGCAATTCATTTTTCATTTCTAGTGGGTTTAACGACACACTTTACTGATGACTACGATCTTTGGCGTCGGTGAATGATTTGTCAGATGATGGTATTATGAGATGGAAGGCTATTATACCAAATGTTTTTAGAGAGTGGGAAGGAGTCGGCCGTGGCCGTGGCCTTTTCCCAGTATTGACCTGAACGACAGGGAAACCACGAGACAACTCTTGTCAGGATGACGTTTCATAGAATCTTGGAAATCCAAAACGAAGACCAACTGCTTTGATTTCGTTTCAGAATTAGAGGATAACAGCCCAGTGGCTGTAGAAGGCTGACCTATCATTTAGGAGACTGGGGTTCGATTCCTGTCATAGTCGACCATCCTATGTCGGGTTTTTCACTATGGTTACCAGTCACCATTGTGGTACCATGGCTCACCATGGTCAATACCATTAAAAAAACACCGAATAAAATGACCCTTCATGATGCTTCATCTCACGATCTCATACATCATTCACGGACGCCAATAGAGCTTAAAAATAAAAGTAAAGTGCGTAGTTAAAGTGCAATAGTCAAGTGCGTGGTTAATTAAAGTGCGTAGTTAAAACCAATATAAATAAATACACTACGGTCTGCCGTATAATCATATATTCCGTTGTCCACTGAATATTGTTATCAACCAGTACTTTGCATGCTGTCAACATATCTGACCCCTCACGTAATAACACTGTGACCGCCATTCGAGTGTTGGTGGGTCGGAACTCGCAACCGTATATGTCATTACCTAGACGAGACAGCCAATCGGTACCGCCTATTCTCTTGGGACAAGTCGTTGCGGTACCGATCGACTGTGTTCTTCCAGCCGTAACCACTAGCGCTCGGGTGGTTCGACCCACTATCAAACGTGTATCGTTACCTTGTGCGTCATGAATGACGTCATAGCTGTCACCTGAGGAATCGATACCAATTGTCATGTCTTGCGTCTACATCAACATCGTCAAGTCAGGACAAGACGGCTTAGCTCAATTTTCTTGTTCTGGGGGTGTAATTTGTTGACATATGGTTCATCTAGGCGGCGCGTGTATTGATAATATTGATTTATAGTCGTAAGATGCCGAACAATCGGAGGGTCGAGAGTGATGTTTGTTGAGAATGGTTTTGCAAGCACGGCAGTCTGGGAGGCTGCTTCCAGAAATATAGCGGAAATGATGATTCACAAGTCGTGCTTAGGGGCGGTATGGGCCTGGCGTGCTATATGGCAGATATGTATTACAAATAATATGGGAATCGGAGATGGGTGGACCAGTGGCAAGGGCGCTTAACCGCTATTCAGGAGATCGGGGTTCGATTTTCGTCGTTCCTGTCTTTAGATTTTTTGTGATTTGACTCAGGTTACTACTGGGATGGTTGGGTTCCTTCGTATTGGGCCAGGACCGTTTCATTCCCATTCTCCAACATAAAAAGGGGACTGTCCACTGATCAGATTAGCCCTACACTAGTCGGTCACTAGAAAAACAAGATTCAGCTCTCCTTATTTTGTGCAATCTGTAAGTGCTTCTAAGGAAGACATACATAATAGTATTGCAAACAATAAAACCAATATATGTCTGTATAATATAATTATTTACATCTTCACAATTGATAATGGTAACTTCATTTTGATCAATTCGACTGACAATTTTAGCCCCATGTTTATCGTTACATGTATTATGTTTGCAATGTGAAAATGAATAGGCCTATGTTTATTAATTCCCAGTTATTTTCACTGTTGAAGTGGTAAACCAAAATACTATTGCATTGTTGAAATTGTTGAGTTTTTATATTACATTTAGGCATGTAATTCATTCTTCAATGTGCATTAAATCTGAAAAGAAAATTAATGAAATGTAGGCCTAGAAGAAAAGATTGTTAAATTCAATATTATTACTCTATGATTTTTATTATTTACGATTTTGAAACAAACAATAGTAGGCCTAGGCCCAACACTTTTGGAAATAATGTTTCACATGTTTCAATGTTGGAATGGTCAAAAGGATGATGGTATAAAATGATATAATAATGGAAGTAAACACAATACAGCCAATACCGTTTCGTTAGTAAATGTTGCAATAATTTTTTTATTTTTTTTTTATCAACTTCGAAACTTGAAACAAAATCATTGTTCCTCAATTAAGGTTATATAGATGAGAGTAGGATCATTTGGACAGGGCACCACAAAGGCAATCTAACCACCCCCATAATTAATTCGCAATTGTTTGTTCTAATAACTTGGACCTTTAAGAAATATATACAAAATACATATCCTTTTTGTCAAATACATCAACTTCCATTTCCATATCTCAGATCGGTGTATATAAATCTCCTAGTGCAGTGGGAGGTACTTGCCTTGCCCAGAGCCTCGTGGTTTCTTGCCCCCCCTCCGCCTAGAAGCTATCCAGGCTTCACCGTTGCCTGTGCTGTGGATAGCGCTAGTGCAGTCTATATATGAAGTAAATTATTAATTGTGAATGTGGTATATTTGAGGCAATGTGTGGTAAATATTGTAGACACAAACCTACAATACCACAGTCATGGATAAAGGAGGTGAAGTTATCACAGAAATACTTGCCCCACTTCCTGGTACCGGTAATGAAGTACTTAGATTTGTATAGATCTTTGTCAGTAGAATAGGAAAATATGCACATTGGGGACTGAGTGGTAGACCTATGTTGAACTGTTGAAGCAATAAATGTAGAACATACAAGGTGCAGTTATATGAAGGAATATAATACTTATTTTGTTGGAATACAGTACTTGATTGGAACACAGACAAATGTTTTGAGTTACAAATTTATTGAAAGTAGGGTGACTATAAAGTTTATTTTTGTAATGATATCTTTCAGGGGCTTACCTGAGTGTATTTTCCCAAATCTATTGTAATGACTAATTAGTCTCAGAACAAAAAATATCAAATTTTTCTTGTAAAAGTGAGGGATGATCAAATAGTATTACAGTATTATTTTTTCAATATATTTCCTTCATCAGAACTAATGTAGGGCCTATTGTATTTATAACTTATCTTGAAGATATTTTTAATTGTGATGTGTCATTTTAGGATGTCTTGATATATCAGAGGATGATTGTAATTTGAAAAATATGTGTGCTAAACTACATGCAGATATGGGATGCATTCTGAATATTTCCATATTATGCTTGCTAATTTTAAACTACGGTAGTTATCTTATTTTGTATTACCAAGTAACTAGGGCAATACATAGTGTGCTTGATTTTTCACATATCTCCCTATTACCAACAAACATGGTAGTATCGTTGTTCAGGTTTGGTCTGAAGAATCAATGTTTTATCTCCACAGATTGAGAATTTTATATGACATGAGTCTAGGTCACAACTTGTCTGGGAAAATCATTCATCTCATTGTTCTATAGGCCTACTTTTCCCCAGAAGGCGTAGGCCTAATTAGATGAGCGTAAGCAAAGATCCCATCCCACTCTTATAGGGCTTTGTCTGTGTGTTTTTTTTTTGTGGGCACTGCACAGGTCGCAGGGTTGACTGATCGACATGAAACTTTGTTTGTACACGCAAACTCATCCAACTTGGAACTGTAGTTTTTGGAATGAATCGGTTCGACCAATTTTGAGAAATATCATCTCAAAGTTTCTAAAAACCCCATAGAATTGGCTGGGCAGAAAATGTTGAAAAATAAAATCTCTCCAAATAAGATGAAATTTTCTCTGAATGTGTATGTATACATGCATGATACACATTATCACGATTTTGTATGCAATTCAAACCAGCCGTTTTGAAGTAAATAGTTAAATCAACTGTTTTTATTGATCAAGTATATTATGGAAATGAATAAAGATTCAGGTTGCCGAGATTCACTGCTTTCTAGATTCGATATTTGCCCAACAATGAAGGATTTTCTTCATACGTCAAGGTGTGTAGAATACCAGAATCGATAGAATATAGCAAGGGTAGAACTACTTTAACAACTTTTAAACCTTATTCAGATATCTTGCTTATCTTAGAACGCTTATGTTGCGTTTGGCTAGTTTAGTCATTGTTGTAAAAACTTGATGAACAAAATTTTAAACTGGACGACTGAGTTGATAATTCTATGAACTTAGAGTTATGTGTGGGTTGTGTGAGTTATGTGAGTTATGTATCCTAGATTTGAAGTCAATACCAACTCAGTAGTATATGTTTAATTATCATGAATTCATAATATTATAACAGATGAGAATTTAATGTTCCAAGAGTGATCACTGATCAGTACCTTGTAACTTTGACTATGCTTGTGTTAAGGAGAATAATTTGAGAAAGCAAACTTCGTAAGTAACAGATTATTCTCTAGGCCTAAGGATCAATTGCTGTGATAACACTAGGCTAGAAATTGTAATAAATATATAAAACAACAAAATCCAAGTGTGTAAACAAATGAGCAAATGTTCAGCGTGGGTTCTTGTTGTTTTTGTTCCAGAGGCTACAGGCAACGAGCGAGAAGAGTTATTTGTACAGAAAATTCGACAATGTTGCGTGTTATTCGACTTTGTCTCCGACCCGCTCTCCGACTTGAAATGGAAGGAAGTGAAGCGTGCAGCACTGCACGACATGGTCGAGTTTGTCACCACGCAGACCAATGTGATCACCGAACCCATTTACCCCGAAGTTGTCAACATGGTCAGTATTCACATCATCTCGTCAAGGCTTCAAAAGAGAAATTTGGATCAACTTTGTTCTGCAATAATACTATAACAGATTTGTGCACATTCCAACTATTGTCACAGTATAATTCATTTCGTATATTAGATTCCATATCTTCCTAATTTTCAGTTTGAATTTTGAAATAATTTTGTAATATTACATGAGAGAATGCCACAAATTAAAAAAAAAGTCATCTTGTTTTATATTCTCTACTATGAAACCATTTTATAATATGTAGGCCTATATATTATGTTATTTATAAGAACTTCAGTCGCTCTCAATTTCTAATTTAATAAAGCTTAGCTAAAATTTCCCCAATGTAGAATTATTTTCAAAATTACTTTTCGACTTTACTGACCAAACGATGGAAAGATCTCGAATGAGTAGGCCCTAACTAAGTGTGCGAGATTGTGATGTACTTTAATATATCGCCAACAAGAATGAGTAAGGGTAAACAGAGGAAAAATTAATACCAAAATATTTGTTGCTTGCCTCTTGCAGTTTGCGGTAAACTTGTTCCGCACGCTGCCACCGTCCAGCAACCCCAATGGAGCCGAGTTCGACCCCGAAGAGGACGAACCGACCCTTGAGGCGGCCTGGCCACACCTGCAGCTCGTCTACGAGTTTTTCCTCAGGTAACACCAAAGTGGAACTATTCTTATATATTAGGTTACCAATGTGTCATGCTGTTTAATGGATTTAATTTCTTCACTTGTACAGCTTGTCATAAACGAGTAAAAAGTTTTGTTAGTTATCCCTTGGTATCTAGCTTCTCTACTGATGTGGGAACGAAGACCTAATGTTTTAGCCCTAGAGCACGTTTTCTTCAGTACCCGTATCATATATGAATTCAATATTGTTCATCAGTCATTATCTGCAAGTTACTCTCATTAACTAATTGTGAGTTTACTACCATGTGAGAACATTCTACCACATAGCTTAGAATAGGTAGAAATGCTTGATAAACTATATTTTGTTCTGTGTGCCAGCTCAACTGTAACTCAAAAACTTCTCGATCATAGGCTTATCAACTATCTATTAGAGGCTTATCAACTTGATTAATTTTCATCACTATCTTTGGTCAAAGGAAATAATATTGTTCAGTCCTTATTTTTGTAGACCTAATTACGAGGGAAGCATTCCCTTTATTAGTATTATTATAGGCACCTGCTACGGTAATGATATGCTACTGGCTACAGGTAATAACCTGCAGTCTATTGTAAAATAATTATGGCCTAAACCCAGGAGGATTTGATTGTGAGTGTCATTTGTTGTATATTTACCAATATTATTTCTTCAACCTACCTTGCCTCCAAGCTTCAAAACTTCAAAAGTTTCAAAACTTGTTTCACAATTTTTCTAGGTTTCTCGAGTCCCAGGACTTCCAGCCTAATGCTGCCAAACGATATATTGACCAGAAGTTTGTAATGCAGGTTAGTATACAAAACTACCAGAACAAAATGCCTTTCATGCTGCCCTTCTCACTCAGTCAGCTAACATTCTGCTTAGAAACTTGGAGCAAGGCAAGTATAGAGATGTCAAGTTTCATGAAGTCTATAAGCTTGAAATACTTCAAATATTTCAAATATTTCAAAAATATCTTGAAACTTGAAAATGAAGTGAAAACAGGCATAGGCCTACATACAAAATTAGGGATTAAAATACACATGGTCTAATATTTTCTAAATCCCAATCTTCAACTGTCATAGGTTTCAGCTTTAGAAGCAATGCTGTATTATCAGTGAATTGAAAATACAAATCATGTAGGCTTGCATATGAGGTAAAAACAGAAGATTTTTTCTTTCACACTTTGGCACTTTTCAAAAACAATATTCTCATACAGTGAACCCTCGTTAATCGAGACCCGTGTTAATCCGAAATTTGACATATTTCGAATTTGAAAGTCTATTCCTGGCTGAAGGTATAGGCATTTCAATGTTACTTGAAATGTTGAAATGTTAATGTTAAAATGGTTAATCCGAATTCCAGCTAATAAGCAATTCAACCTGATATTTTGACTCTTCAATTGCTTTAGCACTGTTTTCAAAGTGGATCATTCGAAATAGATCAAGTGAATTCCTTGAATTGATCATTATTTTCCCCAATTTCCATCATTTTTATTTGTCGCGTAAGAATAAGCCGAAGCAGCTGAGCTGAGCTGTTAGCTGCTTCGACTGTGTCATTCAAGTGCTCTGACCTTGACCAGCACGAGATTCATGTCGAGCATGGCACACTCATTCGTCGGACTTGGGACGGCCAAGCGCCAATGGAAATGGGCTATTTAGCAATAGTGCATTGTTGAAGCTCGCCGAGTGCAAACGATCAGTGAAGCGGGTTAATAATAATAATAATAATGATAATAATAATAATAATATGTTTATTGGACAGATTGATCATACATAATGGTTTCTCACACATGTGGCATACCGTACCTTTCTCTCGCGCCAATACGAAATTGCTTCAATTCTAAACAGGAAATGTGATCATTTCGGTTGAAAAGGAGCTTTTTGTTAATCCTAATTTGTATAAATCGAGATGATTCTTTGTGGGCCCCAAGCATTTCGAATTATTGAGGGTTTACTGTAGTGAAATTTTCCTGGTGACATGAAGATATTTCTGGGATAGGCTCTAAATGATATTACTACAAAAGAGGCCTATGTATAATTTTGCAATAACTGGGAAAAAAATGATAACTGTTTTTAATGACAAAAATTAAGAGTTCAATATAAATCATTTGGCTAGTTTTTAACTTTTATAAGGTGGTCCGATTCATTTTGAAACGGGATATTCAGACTAATTCCATCACTTGAATTGTCCATTATTGTAATCATGAAAGTAATGCTATATGTATGGCAGTTGAATGGCGTAATTCTACTTGACTTGATAAACCTAATTGACTAATTGTATACATTTTACGCGTTTTAAATTTTGTTCAATTGTATTTCTTTACCAGCTGTGGAACTAGTGTGGGTCCAGATACATATTGGTACTTGGTAGTTGACAAAATTATGCAACATAGCTACTTACTCAATGCCACTGCATTGGAAACTCGGGTCAGTTAAGCATTTAGCATCAGTTGGGCCTATATCGTTATACTCACGTCAATATTTCCGTTGCCTTCCAACCTAAGCGAAGATAACAATTTTGTACATTTAGTTAGCACTTTGTTTTGTGTTAGTTGTTGGAATTGTTCGACTCTGAAGATCCCCGGGAACGAGACTTTCTCAAGACAACATTGCACAGAATCTACGGTAAATTCCTTGGCCTTCGAGCATACATTCGGAAACAAATCAACAACATATTCTACAGGTGAGTTGCTAGTGATATCTGCTTGGAGGTGCTAGGTAACCCACTACAGTAAATCTATGCCAAGTTTCACTGGTCCAGATAAACATATTGCAGCTTGTGGTCTTGCTTCTTTAGGAACTAACATGAATTCAGGTGCAGTTACGCAGAGGATAGATTCATTTATAAAGTGAATTTATGAAGGAGGATAATGTCAAATTCCGATGAAACTCATTTTCACTAGAGTTGCCAATCGATCAAAAAAATGCAAACGATACCGAAATGTACTATATCGAAAATTGATTGAAAATATCGAAATATTAGGAATTCCATTTGTATCGAATCAAAATAGTAATATCGAGTATATCGATTTTTTTTAGGTCTGATTATATTTTTTTAGCCGTCTGTAATCACTTCGTGCCGCGTAGTGAGGATCTGCCTTTACGACGACACTGATGTCAATTGTGACAACTGAGAACGGTCACAATAATATAGAGACTGTTGGTTGTCAATGTTGAGCACAGAACAAACACGCAATCGCCCAGGCGAATGGCTGCGAAGCCGGGAAGGATCAGCAGGATCGACTGACTCCCCAATAATCATGTGATAGGCCTAACTATAACAAAGAACTAAAGCAAATAATGTAAGGGCTCTGCCACCTATGGCCCAGACAGAATACGCAGTAGTATAAAGTGAAAAAAAATCGTTAAAGCGCCTTAACCTTTAACTGCTACAGGTGTCAACGCGTCTGAGCCGGTTCTGCTCGCTGTGCTACGTCCGCGTTTCCGCGTTTTGATTCCTGCAGTTTATTGTTTATTTTCTACTGGACGGCAAACTAGTTACCGACCTGATTTTTTGGTGCTTCTGTGCAATCTATTGACTGAACATATGTACTTCTTCAAAAACAACGTCGAGTTTCGATTAATGTCATTGAAGTAGCGTTTCTATCAACGACTCAATGGGATTCTGACATTGGTGAAAATGACGAATGTTGATTGAACGACTTGGTGATATAATGTGCTTTGTTGGACCAATAATGAGAAACATATCCCAGCTCATGAATCTAGGAAGATAAAACAATTCTTATCTCGATTTTGGTATAATAAACAATGATAATGTCTTCACTAGTGAAGATAGAGATGATGTGCAAGCTCTTGCAGCACTGCCTAGGCCTACTCCATCTAAGCATAATGAATACGGTATTTACATACCTAATAAACGATATATGTAGTTCAGTTCATTGATACTTTGTTCTGTGTAGTTTTCAATTTTATTCCATCTAATTTGACTTTTCACGATGATATGTGTATTTTTGGAAGACATAATAATACAAATACAATTATAGGGCCTATTGTTCCGATCTGAAGTAAGCCATTGAGAGTTATTCAGAGTTCTGACAACAGTCGTTCTGACTGACAGAAATCACATTGCTTAATGCACAGTGAGAGGTTATTGAAGTGGGGTAGAAGAGAGAGAATAAAACATGTGAGCTAGCTGTACTATACAAACCAACAACGTGAAAAAAAACTTTCACCATTTTGATTTTTTCAGTTGAAATTCCAATTATTGGAGTCGTATTGATGAAAATAATGAACAATTTGATGAAGTAAACAGTTCACTACTTTTTCATTGTTTCTTTGAGTCCTGACTGAATGCTATAAATATGCAATCCAACCTTCAATGAAGTATCATACTGTAAAGTGACTAACCGAAACAAACACATCAATAACTCTCTGAAATATGTAGAGTTTAATGATGAACAACATAGAATTATGATTTTTATTACAGCATTGAGATTTAGGCCGACCTCAGCAAAATAAGACTTACAACAGTATGATGGTTTACTTCCCGATATCCAATATCCAGGCTAAAGAGACGCGACCCCCTCCCCCCCCCTCCCCTTGAAAATAACTGTGCCAGCAGATAAAAAGTCCGGTCATGAAAACAGACGACCGAGTGCAAACACACACGTGTTGGCGATATGGCCAATCTGACAAACGACTGACAGCTCGCCGTTTATTCATTCGAAATCGTATACTTTGATATTGATCGAAACCATGATACTGGATCGAAAATTGATCTAAATATTCGGTATCGTTTGACAACCCTAATTTTTAAACATTCTGAAACACGAAAATACCTGCTGTTTATACTGTTGCACAATATTGATTAATCACGCCTTTCACCGGAGTTACCGGAGTTGTTACCGTATTTGAAGTTTGGTCACCATACCATTTGCAATTGTTACCATTAATACCATTAAATTACCATTAATAATAGCCCTACATGACTAGGTAAAATCTTTATTATCCTCATACAGTAGACTGGACGACTCGAAGCCCGCTTGAGCCTGCTGTGCGTGACTTGAGAACATAATTAACAATTATGTTTATTATTTAATTTCACAATACCCCCATCTTAAATGTTACTTAAAACAATCTGATACCAGGTAAGATACATAATATCTTGAAAATACATAATTACATACTGGCATTCGATTGTTGATACAGAATAATCTACCTATAAGTCCTATAACATTTTACCGTATACGTATTCAGTATATAGGCCTATAATATATAACTTTTACCTGATGTGCAATACTCGGTTTATTTTAAATACTCGGTTTATTTTAAATACACGGTTTATGCTTTTGTTTGACATTTTCTCTGAAGGTTGCTATTTAAAACGTCCAATGATCATTCATTAATCATTATGCTTACTTATTATGTTTACTAAAATTTAGGGTTGTGTGAACAGTCCAAAGATGAACTTGAAACTTTTTTGCTAGTTCAAAATTGAACAGTATATGTTTAAAAAATGAAACTTTTTTCAATTTTCCGCATTTTTCAAATTTTACACGCGTGTGTTATGGTGGCACTTCTGAAATTGAATTTCAAATCATTAGATAGAAACGACATTGTTCACAGGCTGTGAGCCATCATCAACCATTGGTGTTGAAAAAATGGTGTTGGGTGTTTGACAATGTATTCGTCAGTATTGGGTTTAAATAGAAGCTGAAAGTGAACACTGGTTCATCTGCTCTAGATGTAGCCTATGTGTCAGAGGTGCTGAGTAATGAAGACGACTAATACACTGTAGTGGGTTAGCCAGTTTGTTAGTTATTACACTTTTCCAGTGTTTCTTTCTTCAATTATTCATACTGTGAAGTGTGAACTTTTTATCACTAGTATCATTCGATGCTAGTATTTCCTATCCAGTATCCAGTATAACTTCTCAAATTGAAATGAATCAACACACAAACTGTAGTCCACACACACATTATTTGGTAAATATGCCCTATGTGTAGCCGGATATTTTTGTGTCTATGTAAGACTTTGGTGGATATGATTAATGATTATGGTTAGTTGGGCCAAGCTTTGAACCTTGAAATTACTGTATTGTTGTGTATTTGACACAAATCAGACTCTAGCTAACCCTAACCATCACTAAAAAAACCCCTGAAACCTGAAAATCTTGAACAGTAAAAATGGGGGCTTTCCCATCGTTCGTAGTAGCCAAATAACTTATTTGTATCCGTATATTTTTAATTATAGGCTCAAAGTTCCAGAAAAGATGAAAGTTTGCAAACTTTTGAGTCTTCTAAGTTTGTCTAGAGTGAGGATGTGTCTGAAATGCTTTTTAGTTAATTCTAGTTGCTAATTCTTACTCTAGTTCTATGTCTAGATCTTGATTTGTAGATCATTACTAATTCTTCTTCTCAGTGACCATTTCGAACGATAGTAGATTACAGCTATCGTCATGTGCGTAAACTATTACACCGCCTTCAAATCTAGGATTCTTTTACGAATCGTAACAATTTCCTGCGTGTATTCATACTCAAAGTAAGGTTATGTGCCTCTGTGCCAGTGCTTTTTCGATGTTTTTAATTACGGTCAACTGCAATCATTTTCAAGCTGTGGTCTACAGTACTAAAACTGGTAATTATTTTCATGGTATTTCAACTTACCTAATATCCATGTTGTCTGTCTACTTTTTCTTCTTACTAATAATAATGTCATCCATTTTTTAGTGTTTCAAAATCCTAAAACCAAGACCAAAACGAGAGTGCACTTTCGATTGCTAGATCTATTTGCTAAATTTCGATTCTAAGATAGAGAGTTTAGTCATTTCGGACATTGCTTATGACTTCACCGAACGTTCATGACGTCAAAACAAGAACTAGACCAAGACGTCAAAACAAGAACTAGACCAAGACTTAGCAACGATAAATGACATTTCAGACACATCCTGAGACTTCAAAAAATCTAGTTCGCACAACCGTATAACCGTATGAATTAATCCTATGAGCTCTGTTATGCTGAAAATAGGAATGACATAGGGTAAACAAAATATTGCACAGGAAGTGAGGTTAGATCACAGCAAAGCCTAGATGTAAATGCCAGGATGGTTCCTACAAAATACGCTTTGACGAACTTTTTATGTCCCACTATTCTTCCCATTACCTAAGAAACCTTGATCTCATCATCTCACTATCTCATTATAATCATTTGCCTGATGCCAGTAGATCTTAGTTATCATTACAGTGTGTCTTCAAACCCAATATTAATGAAAAAATACTCCTGGTAACTGGTTTCTGGCACAAACATTTTAAAATCTAAACTGTATTCAACTACAGTGAAACCTCTATGCATTCTTTTTCAAGGGACCAGGAAAATAAAACCATCTATGCAGGAAAACCATCTATCCAGGAAAATTTAACATTGATTATATCAGAGTTGGTTGAGAAAAAATGAATGGTACAAGCAGGAAAACGATGTATCTGGGAACAATGCATAGAGGTTTCACTGTATGCTTATTGCTTACCATGCCACGTGCTTAATGTGCTTACGTGCTTACCATGCAATGGTGCATACCTATATTATTTCCTTGCCACCGTATTAATTCCTTCCTCAGTGATTTTTTTTTATACAGCTGGGTGCATGTTTGTGTGCGTAGATGTAGTGTTGCGTGATGCGCGTTTGTGTTGTAAATTAATGCAATCAATGTCTGTTAGTTCTTTTAACTGCAACAGGTTCGTTTACGAGACAGAACACCACAACGGCATTGCCGAACTGCTAGAGATTCTTGGTTCGATCATCAACGGTTTTGCACTGCCACTGAAGGAGGAGCACAAGGTATTAACTATTGATAAGATTGATAACCTTGGTTTTTCAGTCATCTGCAATAGCTATATGCTACGTATCCAAATTCTGTCATTCTTATCATTCTAGCACATTTTATCATTATGTTCATAAGTGGTGACTTTTGTTGTTGTACAAACAATTTCAAATACCCAACTTGTTTTTTCTCCATTTAATCATTTTTAATATAGTTCTATATTGTCCATGAGAATATGACCTAGAGCAGTGCTTCTCAACCGGTGGTCCGCGGACCACAAGTGGTCTGCGGAGATCAATATTGTGGTCCAGGCATCCATCACATTTCAGTTAACATAATGCCATTTTGCATCCTTAACTATTCAATTCATATTTATATTTCCTTGTAATTTCATCCATTATCTCTTGTTAATCATTTCACCCCATATTCCAGTAAATTGCAATACTTGCATATTATGTTTAGCTGTGTAGTACAGTACTCCATCCTGGTAGGCCTATCTTCCGGGCCGGGACGAACCTCCTTCAGTTAGCAGTTATATACATGAAAGAAGGTTATGAGCGACCGTCCTTCCTATGCCACACTAATAACCCGCGGGTGGTTCAAGTCACCTTCGTGTATACATTCAGAAGTGCAAAGAAAGCAAGTGCAAGTGCTCTCTCACTCTTACAACAACAAATTCATGTCTCAAGTCATCATTTTGTCAAAATATCATAGGGTGAAAAGGGAAGATATGAGGATCAAGTACCAACTACGATTTTTCCTGCACTGAGTTTTACAATTATGTACCGGTACTTGAAATTAAAAACAACATTACCCTCACCAAGGTCGTCCAAATACAAGGCATGAACTCAAGATAAAGAAACTGCGCCAACAGCAATCTCTGCATAAATGTATATACGACACAAGTTTATAATATGGTCATAGATAATTCTCAATTGAAACAGTATAATAAAACACAGTAAGATCTCTACATAAGAAAATGAAAATGTATTCATTTTTTACTCACACCGCGCTACAAAGCGACTGAAACTCATTAAAACATCGCCCCAAAAAAAAATTAGATGCGGGGCTGGTGTTGAGGGGCCTTGCCCCTCAAGACCCCCACAGGTCACCGGCTTCGCGCATACTTTACTTTCAGATGTTTCTCTGTCCCGGATTCTATTTACCACAATCTGGTCACCCCATATATTGGTCATATTTATTTGATTAACGAAAATATTCCCAAGTGGTCCGCAGTAAAAACTTGTTTATGGTGGCCAGCAGTGAGTAAAAGGTTGAGAATCACTGGCCTAGAAAATGTAGGACTACCATAGGCCCTACCTAGTTTTTGTAAAATGTATCGGTAGGCTATTATGTATGTGCAGTACAGTTTAATATTGAAGTGTATAAAAAAAGTGCTTCAGAAAGATATGAAGTATGGGGGATTTTTCTTAATGGTGATGCCAGCTTTCTAACTTCTATCTTGAATCTTCAATCCACTTGTTCATCGCTATGATCCTTGTTACATAGGCAGCGCACAGGGTAGGCAGAGGGGTACCCAATGCACCCCAAGGAAGAGGACACTGAATGTATCCCAAACAATCTCTAACAATTGTATCAAAACAACATTACTTGCACCTTGAAAACCTGGGAAATAACTTTTAATTCCTTCAAATTTCAATAATTTCCTTGCGTGGCAAAATGGTGACCTGATGTGACCTGCCTGCCGATAAAGGCTCACGATTGTGTACGTTATTGGCTCCATAGCCGTTAGGGGTGTTGGCAAAATTAGGTGCCTATAAATAGAGTGAGATTCAGAAAACCCTTGTTAATTTGAATTTGGATCATTTGGAATTCGTTTATTCAAAGTAAACTTGATTCCCGACCCACAATGTTCAATATTTCGATAATTCTTAATTCGTAATTTGATTTTTTTTCCTCATCAGTAATTTATCTCTAAAGATTGATTGTTTCACTCCAAGTGTTTCCTTCTGACACATCTATATATGTAAAAATGAATGTTTGTTTGTTTGTCCCTTGTGCGTTCCTATACCGCTCATCGATTGCGATAATACCGGTACTTTGGTGGGTTGTTGTTCGCGCACCCGCGAAGGTTTCGCGGGGGGGGGGGGGGGGGGCTATAAAAGTTTGGTGAGTTGTTGTACGTGAGTCCGCGAGGTTTCGTGGGAGACTAGAGTCGGGGGGCTATGGAGGGGTAAATGGTGCAGGGGGGGGGGAACAAAAAATATTGTATATCCAAAAGCACTTCAATAAACAGAATTAAAATGCAAACAGTTTCTTTCTCTCACTGGCATTGCAACGCATGCCAGGTACTCGCTAGTACAAAATAAACGTCACGCTTACTAGGCCCCTATTTAAATATTTTTTATTTTCGCGGTGACATTTCATATCGTGTCTGTTGTTGAACCATCATTGTCGCTTTAACGTTCTGAGTCTAGTTGCGAACATCTAATAGATATCCCCAAGGCACCAGAAGACTACAATTATAGCTTTTAAAATAGAACTTAATTCAGTAGCAAGAATATTTTGTCCATAAGATAACAAATTTTTTTTTTAACTTGAATCTCAGTTTTAACTTCGTCCCAACTCCTCATCTACAATCCATGTATGTTTTATTGGCGATTTTTTCAAGCCCAAAGTATATATTAAAATTGTTGGTAGGCCTATGCGCCCGTATATTTCACGGTCTATTGCTATAGTTTCTGGCTCCCTGCATGTTCGGGTCGCCAAATGGCTTTATGTTCGGCACTAGCATATCACCCGACGAGTTTCGTGTAACAGGCGGGAAGCTATGAACAGTGTTGTTTTGACATTTAAGCATATAGGTGTACTACCCATCCCAATTAATACCATTCGACGCAATTATTTTTACTTCAATTTGATTTTGTTGATTTTTGAATTTTCTCAATTCAATTATTTTTTTTACCGTACTCCCTTGAGTGGGTGTAAAGGATATAATGCCCTTGCAATGGTTTCTCTCATATGTGTTACAAATGTCGACGTGAGTCACATTCCACGTTGCGAAGGTTCATATTAAATTGCTTAGGATATTGAAACGACTCACGACATAGAATTGATTGAAAATAAAGATGCTATCACATCCAGTTGATCAAAATTAAACTGTTACCCCAGCCGAAATAATTCTAGCATGAGTTTGGTGTGGACTACTTCAATAAAGTCTATTGATACTTCTGATATATTTTTATCTGTGGACTTCTCATATCTTCATGTAATTCGTGTTAGTAATTGGTAATTAATTATTTATTTTGCCACCTTCCTTACTTTTTCTTGAAAATGTAGAACAATAGGTTTCCCATAACAGAATATAGCCTACTGTGCTCTGGCTCTCTTGAAAAATTGAAAAATACTCTAATGATGCCTTACAACGTAGTTTCTATTCTGGGAACAGTTCTAATCATGAGCCGTTGTGAGCTTAGTGTGTAAATGTATACTAAAATCTAATGCACGACGATGTCTGCTAGGTGTTTTTGCTGAAGGTGTTGCTACCGTTGCACAAGGTCAAGTCGCTCTCGGTCTACCACCCACAGCTGGCTTACTGCGTTGTTCAATTTCTGGAGAAAGATCCGTCGCTCACTGAACCCGTCACAAGGTGTCTGCTCAAATTCTGGCCCAAGACGCACTCACCCAAGGAGGTAATTGCACAACTGTGTCCATCTTGAATCAAATGCTTCTGGATGTATCAGTGGCATCTGTGTTCCAATAGTTTCAGAATGTAAATGTATTTAAATGTTGGAAAAATCATAATATCAAAAATGTTCTACTATTGGCATAATTGCCATGGTATTTATTAATTTTATTTCTTTAAATTTCTTCAAAAGTCATATTGATATAAAAGTTGTATAGGCCTGAGCTATGCCAGAAGCTATAGTGACTTCATTTCAGTCTCTTCTTAATATTGAATGTCTTGATATCCTTATTTAAAATTGATAAATATTATTTGTCTGTATGCAGATACAGTGAAACTTCTATGCATCGTTCCCACATTCATCGCTTTCGCGCTTCTATAATTTATTCTGTCCCACTCAACAATCAAGTCACTGTTAAATTTTCCTGGATGGATCGTTGTACTGCATGGATGATTTTATTTTCCTGGTCCCCTGTAAAACGATAAATAGGCCCTAGACGTTTCACTGTACACTGTTGTCTTTTTTCGTCTTGTAAGTTGACCGAATAGTAAAAAAATGTGCATAGATTCATAGTTGGATACAAATTAAAAATTAGCTCAAGTGTAGAGGAAGGAGATACATAGTTTTGTGCACCTTTACCTCACATTTTGTTCCTAGTACAAAATACATTGTGCCTGTGTTTTGTCCGCTAGGTAATGTTCCTGAACGAGTTGGAGGAGATTCTGGACGTAATAGAACCTGCAGAGTTCCAGAAAGTGATGGACCCACTGTTCCGCCAACTGGCCAAGTGCGTGTCCAGCCCCCACTTCCAGGTGGCCGAACGAGCACTTTACTACTGGAATAACGAATATATTATGTCTTTGATCAGCGACAATGCGGCGTACATTTTACCCCTAATGTTTCCTTCGTTATATAGAAACTCGAAGTCACATTGGAACAAGTAAGTATACACTAAGCCTATAGATTGATGCTGATGAGACAAGAAAACGAATGTAGTTGAAGCTCATCAAATTCAGTTGAAGTTAATTAGGTACATACTGTACTACATATTTGTATTGCTTAAAAGTTACACAGAAATTATGTATCCAAGTAGGTATATCTACAAATTTATAGAAATACAAAATATTATTGAACTGTTGGAATTTTAAAAATATTTGTTCTCTTATATCAACTGACCATTCAGATTACTCATATTCAACACCACATTCCAAATCATCACAAAAACGAAAATCACAAAAATTCTATAGATTGATATAGATTGATGCAGATGAGACAAGAAAACGAATGTAGTTGAAGCTCATCAAATTCAGTTGAAGTTAATTAGGTACATACTGTACTGACATATTTGTATTGCTTAAAAGTTACACAGAAATTATGTATCCAAGTAGGTATACAGTAAACCCTCGTTAATTCGAATTCCAAGGGACCCCAAAAATCAAAATTCGAATTAAAAAAATTTGAATTATGAAAAAAATGTTTTTTCCTTGTATAGTACAGTACTGCGCGCTGTGCTGCAGTAGTGCTGTGTAGTACTGTGTGCGTGCAGTTTGAGTGACCATGTGCGCCTTGCACATTGTTTGTTCCCTCCTACTTCCCCCTTGCTCTAAGGAAGCCAACTTTGACAGCCATGTGGTTATCTTTAAGTCAAGTGTTTTCTCAGCAATTTTAACAACACAACACAACAAGGAGTCCCATTATTACTATATATTATCATGTCATTCATTAGGTAACACTTATAACAGTTCACAGTGTTGAAAGAGTCAAATTACCAAACTGGATGTTTGGATTAAAAAGTAAAAAGCAAGGCAATAAATATAAATATTAGGGCCTGGAATGAAATGAATGAATTATTCTCTCTACATGCACTAGCCGGCTGTTCTATTTATTATTGTTTCGTGTTTGTTCAATTTGAATTTCAGCAAAAATTACGAATGAAAGTTGACACAATCACATCCATTATCCTAAACATTACCGCTCGGGTGTCTCGACCAGCCAGATGTCTGTCTGTGACCCTGAAAAGATCCCCCGCCTAACCCCTCATCATAATAGCACGCGCTGCACATGTGGCTATGACGTATCTCTAGCTTGCCGGGTCGCCAGGAATGTTGATGACAAAGGATTTCACGTGATAAAATATCCAATTGTGAAAAATTTTATTCGTAATGTTTGCTGAAATTCGAATTAAACAAACACGAAACAATAATAAAACAGTAGTTTGGACTAATCATCAGTTCGAAATTTGAAATAATAAAAATTCGAATTATCGAAATGAATTAACATTGATATCCCTATAGTATACCAGCGGCCGGGGTCATTTCTCTGGTTCGAATTAGCGCGGAATTCGAATTAACCGAGTTCGAATTATCGAGGGTTTACTACTGTATCTACAAATTTATAAAAATACAAAATATTATTGAACTGTTGGAATTTTAAAAATATTTGTCTGTCTTATATCAACTGACCATTCAGATTACGTACCCACATTCAACACCGCATTCCAAAATCATAACAAAAACGAAAATCACAAAAATTCTGTAATAATTTCTCATATTGACGACGTACACTCCCACAAGTTCGTATTTCTAAATCAATTCGAGTAATTAGGCGTACCGCATCTGATTGGTTACTGATTATTGTGTTAGAGTAAACTCTCGTTAATCCGAAATTCAAGGGACCCCAAAAAGTGATTTCGATTTATAAAAATTCGGATTAACCAAAAACTCCTTTTCCACGAAAATCATCAGACTTCCCGGTTAGAATTGAAGCAATTTCGTATTGTGCGCGAGAGAAAGCTAGATGCCACATGTGCGAGGAATCGAATCACTGATCGTGTGTATTCGACTATCTTCGACAATAAACGAACATTAGATGGCCAGCGCGCTCGGCTGTTCCGAGTGATTGAGTGTTCCGAGCTTATCGCTCGTCAAGGACAGAGAGAGCGGCCGGAGCGCACTCGTAGTTGGATGACGTACTCAGTGGCAGCGAACAGCTGAGCTGGCTTCGGCCTATTTTTACTCGTCAAATAAAAAGGATGGAATTAGGGAAAATAATTATCAATTCGAGGAATTCACTCGAACTATTCCGGATTATCCAATCCGAAAACAGTTCTAAAGCAATTGAAGGGTCGAAATATCACTTCAAATCACGGATTAGCTGGAATTCGAATTAACCATATTCATTAACATTGAAATCCCTATACCTTCAGCCAGGGACTGACTTCAAATTCTAAATATGTCAAATTTCAGATTAACCGAGTTTGGATTAACGAGGGTTTACTGTACTTGCTTTGAAAATTATATTCTTTTCATTTTAGAACAATTCACGGACTTATCTACAATGCCTTGAAACTATTCATGGAAATGAATCAGAAGCTATTTGATGAGTGCACACAGCAGTATAAACAGGAGAGGCAAAAGTAAGTTCGATCATAATTTGTCTTTGTTGGATGAGCAAAGCAAAGACCTAATTTACAGTACTCGAAAAAAATGAATGTTTTTTTCGCGCTCTACAGGTCAAAACGGAATCACAAATTTTGTTGAAACTTGGAATATATATGTCATCTACTCATCATCCAACTTGATGCAGTATAGTTTTGAGACGCAATCGGTTGTACCGCTTTAGAGGAATACATTCTAAAACACTCTAGAAGAATAACCCAGAGAAGAAAATTTTGAAAAAATATTCTTCCAAATAAATTCAAATTTTCATGATTTTTTTCTTAAAAATAACACAAATTATTCCAAACCTCTACATAAAAGGGATCAGCTATTTTGTTGAAAATAATAATATCATGTAGTTTATTCAGATCAATTGAAAAGCTACTGGGAAGTTCAGACGGTAAAACCAATCAAATCAGCAAACGATTTAAAAAAATGAGCAACAAGTAGAACAGGAATTCTTAATGGCCTAATGGGCATTAATGGTTTTAAAATCAAGGTTTCTATTCAACTTTCTATTACATTTCACAAGTTATATGTCTATATTGCTCATCTAACAATGCATATGCTGAATTTTCCTAGTCATCAGAATGAGCAAATTTCGATCTTACAGTAGCACTTGACTGACCCTGTAGGCCAGGGGTGGGCAACATGTGACTCCTTAGTGATTCTTGAAAGGCTCTTTATAATTTAAATGAAGATCTGATATCAAATTCAACCGAAATCAACGTTTTAAAATTTTGTGACAAAACTCAAGGTTGAACTTACTCCACCCTTCCTTCACAACAGCGCTCTGTGACCTAGCTGTCAACTTTCAGCTAAGCGTGGGTCCAGTTAAAAAAGTTCAAGGTTAGGTCGCCAACGTGCCATTTTTCTCAAAATGAGTGACGCAAAGAATCGTAGAATATCTGACAAAAATCACTCATTTAATTATGTGTTACCTGACTATAATCAAAATAAACCAGTCATGTAATTAATTATTTTCAGTATTTTGTTTGATTTTCTCTACTGCGGCTCTCATCCTTATCCAATTTATTCATTTTTGAGAAATTGGCTCCATGATCAAAAAAGGTTGCCGACCCCTGCTGTAGGCCTACTATGCCCGTTCAAAATGGAACCACTTACATTCAAAATACGAGCTTATAATTTAACCCCAAGTTGTAGGCTGTAAATGTGTTGCAAAACAATTATTGAATTTGTTCATGTCAAAAGTGTTGTCATGGGGTATTATAAGTCTATAGAGTCGCCATGTTGCCATTCAAGTCAGTACTGTATCTATTGTAGTAGAAAAAACTTCCACACTTGAAGCATCAAGTCAATGCCCAGTGCGGTGACAAAATGTGTCACCTTGTGGCATCTTGTTATTTAAATGGAATATGTAGGCCCATTTAGATATTTAAAAACTTGGAAATATCCATCAATTGCATGATTCTCAAGGATTTGTTTTTAAATGTCATTTACACGCTCAATTAATTTCAGTGAAGTAGAATACCCATGTTTCCTATGTTGCACACGAGAATGGAAAGATTTCAATTGCATGCCAGAATTGCAAAAGGTTCAACTACACTCAACTTTACTGAAATCTTTCACCTACTGGTAGTTCACCAATGAGTGACGAGCCTACGGTCACGTGCATTTCCGTTGACTCCGTAGGATCTACAAACCGTACATCCTCTTTCACCGTTGAACACACACAAAAAGTTGGTAGACTGCATACGCTCAGTCAACGTAACTACGTTCATCACCAATTTGATATTAGCTTTTTAGGTTATGTTATTGGTTATTGACCGACTGTCTAAAAAAAAAAACGATAGTGAAGCTAAACGTGTTATTAAAGTTGGGTTAGGTACTAATTGCGGTACATTGACACTGTGAGCGCGAGGAAAGTCGTAACTCGAAAGTCGATCATAACCAAATATCGAAAACTTATCATATGTTGTCTACAGGTTTCGCTACTAAAATGAAACTTTCGCAATAGAAATTGCAAGCGCCTTTACACCATCAAAATTATTTCTCTGCAGTTAGTGAAATTTCATGCAACAAAAATGGATCGTGTAAAGAGCGTTTTATCAAAAGATATTTCATAACAGTATTGAAATGGGAAATAATCTAATTTCTAATTCAAAGAAAATTGGCCAATCAACAGCTGACACCCAAGTCCTTCAGCCAATGGAAAATCCCTTCCAAACTAACCAAATGTTGCCAAAAGCAATGAATTTCTCGAGAAATGAATGTGTAATTTTTGCGTGGCCGAAAGATTGAATTTTACAATTTTTCTACTAATTTTGTAGGAAGCAGTGAAACTGCAGTTCTAAAGGGTCACTTCATTCTATATAAATCAGATGTTTATTAACGTGATATTTGATTTTGGTTGCTTATTGTGTGTATTTGTCTTGCCCTTGTTGAAGGGAGAAAGAGCGGCAGCGGGAGCGCGAGGACGCATGGAACCGCGTAGAGCAGTTGGCGGCACGGAACCCTGACTACGCGCCGTCACGAGACAATGCAGACATGGGCAGCGCAGACGAGATGATCGGCGTGGGCGAAGACGAGGACATGACGTACGAGAAGCTCGAAGCTGAGGCCAGGGAGGTACGTTCGTCCGCCGACTTCTTCTTGCTTGGTTTGCTGTTTCGTGTCGCAGAATGAGTTATTGCAAAGATTAATATCATCCATTATAGTTGTTCAGTGGTGGTCTTGTACGTACCGTATTTTAGATAAATTAGACCAAATAATATACCGGTAGTTTGTGGCCACACACTACTGAAAAGAGAAGATATATAGGCCTACTTAAATATTCATACAAATATTGGGTCTAGATGTCTTTACATCAATATAGGCCTACCATAAAATGCTACCATTTGAATTTCCTGAGATATTTTCAATTAGAGACCCTAATATTTTTTTAAATACCGGTATGTTTAAACATAAATCAACTTTTCATTTACAATAATTTAGATTCTGAATTTGCAGACCTTTCTTGACTTGGCCAAGACTTGTACAAATTTTCTCCCTGTACCACCTAAACACATGGTTGTTCAATTTCCGTGCTGTTATTGTTATTCTATTTGGCTTGTATCAATTTGGATAATTTCTTGTAATCACATTTGACCCAATTCAAATAATTGCTTCAGCACTGCGATTTTTGATCTTCATTGAAATTCGGTCGATAGCAATCCTGATCAAGACTAAGAGTGTTCCGCAACTCACTTGAAGTTAATAGTCTATTCTCTACACGATCTTGATTGTTGGCGCCTGTCGATAAGTTTGGAATCAACAAATACGTCATATAATGTCCGTTCTTGGCCAATAAGAGGCTTTTGTTCAGTAACTCTTTCAAAAACTGCCAGTGCGCCGGCGCGACATGGCAGGCATTGTAGGCCTACTACGAACTTGTACTACGCCAATGCAAAAACAATACAAACATAACCTTGGAGTTAAGCTGTAAAATTGATGATACAATGTTGAATACAATGACATCGATTAAGTGAGTGTTGGAGTAGAATATGGCATTTTAAAATGTGAAATAGGCATCAACTCATACTATTTCACGATTAAAAACGGAACGACGTTTTTTCTTTGCTTGGAATAGTTCAAAATAAATAGACCGCCGCCATTTTCGTCTTTTTGTGACAATTCTCAACATCGACAATAGGGAATGACAGGATCTAAGGATCTTGTCGATTAGAGAAGATTTGTTTATTGAGATCGTAAAGTTGCCAGAGAGAATCCCGCTAGGTAAAGTTATTGATCGAAAATCTAGCTGTCGAAGAAAATCACTCGATCTCGATCGACAATATCATATAGAATTCCACTGCAGATCTGAAGGTTTTTTCATTTTGTATATGTTACTTTTGGCCGGTGTTATCTATGGATGAGATTTACCGTAACTGGTTATTCTACCGGTAGCTGCTTTGTTTCAGTGGTTAGCATACACTCAATGATCAATACACAATTGTTGAATGTAAATAATAAATTCTGTTACACTAAATGATCAATAGTAGTTAGTACGTATCACTATTCTCTTGCGACACCTATCTGGCTCAGTCAACCAAGGAACTGCTTTGAAACAAACTCCAGTATGGCATACGGCTTGGGTTTTAGTACACATTCATCTTTCACTTACTCATTGCAAGTGTTGTTGGATTTTTCAAATATTTTTAAAAGTTGTTTCACATCCTTGGCTCACTTGTGCATTTCTCTATCAAGTAAGCTTGTAATCTCACTTGTAAGCTGTTGATTGTATACCTTTCAATATTGTATTTTTTTGTACAGATTCGCAAGGTGCCTAACAACAAAGAGAAACCGCTACTCAGGCGGAAGTCTGAACTGCCTCACGACTCATACACACTTAAAGCTCTGATTGATCATAAGCGTGCCGACGAGTTCCTACCGACACCGCCTGATGTCAACAAGTGCTAACACTTTCCTATGTGCCCTGTTTGTCTCCCCCCCTTGCTTTATACCGCCCACGCTTAATGACCGTGTGTAGACCACACGAAACAAACAGTGTTTCAATATATATATATATATATATATATATATATATATATATATATATATATATATATATATATATATGTATATATATATATATCCCTATATTAGGTTACAATATAATGAACAATAAGAGTGAGCGTTGTTTATCGATAACAGTAAACCCTCGTTGAATCTGTTTGCCAAGTATACGATTGCTTCGTGTGTTGTTGTTTAAAGTCCTGCTGTACATGAGTGATATTGTTACCGATCCTATCACTATTGTAACGAAAGAGGTCGGCTGGCTATCCAAGCTCACAAATTGATATCCTTCAATCAAGTCCTACTTTCCAATAATGATAATTATGAGTACTATATAAATGTCATGTGAAAGCAGAAAAAAATTTTGTTGCATACATCAAAGTAACAATAGATAATGCATTTTCACTTCTTCATTACTAATAGCAATCTTGAAGTGTCTTATTTTGAGGTTGGTGTTTATTTATCAGTATTTTATCAAGTTCTTATGTTATTGTTACACTACAATAGTTTTTCATTGAAATTCACAACCCGAAAATAAACTGGTGTTATATTTTCTGTGCCGATGCAACAAGTCCAGAGTTTTATTCATAACAAGGGCTTACTGTTTTACGATACAATAATCTATCGACCACCGGTTATACGGTTATTATCATTAATTAGTAATAACATACTATGTTAGTTGATTCCAAAGGTCCTATGATGGCATTTGAAAACTGGTTGTATGTTAGTAATGCTATGTATTTGTACTTTTACTTAAGATTGTTGTAGGTTATTATACTACTGTATAATATATATGATGACCTATATATATTCTTAGTAGACTTAAATGAATGATATTACTTGTTCTGCTTGAAAATTTGAAAATGTCGAACTGGATTCTCTTACAGTCTCGTCACTCTGGGAAGAAACGGACACCAGGAATAGAACATAGTTTGTATTACGCTGCTGAATTTATTACATCTCCAACGTACTTAACATTAGGGCTGTGCGAGCAGAGCTTTTTGAGTTTCGAGCGAGATTGCCTTTTTTCGAGCGAGTTTCGAGCACTATTTTAGTTCGAGTGAGTTCGAGCACAAATTTTAGTTCGAGCGAGTTCGAGCACAAATGTTATAGAAAATTTTGTAGAAAATTTAATTTAAAAAAAAAACATCGTAAATAAAATCATATCTTGAAATATACCAGGAATATAAAAAAAAACAATATGACCAACCCTTAAACAATACTTCAGTAACATTTTCGTGAAAAAATTTGAATTGAAAAAAATTATTGTTTGAGAAAAATGAAAAATAAATTTCATTCTTGAAAATTTCGTAAAAACCAAATAATCATAAACATTGTTGGTTTTCATTTATTTTTATTTTTTTGCAGTTTTAGCATGATAGTTATCCAAGTGCAAGATTTGAAGTGGATACAATCAATATTAAAAAAGATAGCCACGAAAATCATCACTTCCCGGTTAGAATTACGACAATTTAGAATTGCGTACGAGAGAAACCGCGCGAAACTACTTGATAAGTTCGCTACTGATGAGCTACTTGATCGGCTAACCTCGCCGATGACGACGCGCGAACTTTATGCCATTGGTGCTCGGCCGTCACGAGTGTCGTGGCAACATGCATGATGACGTTTTAATCTGTCCTTGAAGAGTTTGGGGAGGGGGAGGAACTGCGGAAGGGAGAGAGACGCGTGTGCGTGTCTGGTGGTTTCTACGACTCAACAGAACTCTTGCTCAGTCACTTGCAACGATCTTAGTAAGTTATACTTATACTTGGTCATTCAGTCCGGTGCAACTGACATTGTGAAATGATGCGCGTTGTAATCATTAAACAAGTTCTATATGCAAAATCGAAGGGAGAAATGCAGAAACAAAACTTTTTCATAAGTTTCAGACACTATATATTTATTATTTAATACCAATATGTTGAATGATAAAAAGATGACAAGTTTATTCCCCCTCGCTCGCTCGAAAACGTTCAAGACTCGAAATTTCGATCTGGGAAAAAATCTTTTCGAGCGAGTTCGAGTCTCGATCTCGACTCGAACTCGCTCGAAAATTTCGAGTCTCGCACAGCCCTACTAAACATATTATCCTCTGTTGCATAGAACTGTGGATAATTGATTCAAGATACATGCTCCTTCGGTGACCGATTTCTCCTCATTGTGTCAAGACGCGTAAGCATTATTCATAAACGGTACCATAAGCTTTCATTCCATAATAATATAATCGGCGCAAAATGACCTTGATGTCGTCGTGCCGAAAAATCCAAATATTCATTCGTTCAATCATAATATAAGATGCTAATTTTACTAACAATTCTTTCTCCATAATTGTATCAAACAACCCTTCATACCTATCTGCCTTCATTGTTTACGTATATCCATAAGAAATAAAGTATTTATATATGTAAATATTTAGTGTAGTAATTCATTGAAAAGTGCTCCTAAACTGATATGAAGCTGACCTGTTAAACATTGAATAGGTCTATAATATCAGTAACCAAATCACCTAGGCCTACCATAAGTCTATTTTTGTAGTAAGAATTAGATACTTATAACTTGTATTAATTGGGCATACATGCATACCAATAATTACTTATTACCAGTACTAATTTTTTATTCTTATTCATAACTCGATTGGCTAAGCTAAGCCTAGTGCTATTCAGTATGTATTCAATTATATGGTTCAGCAAACAATTGTGTAATCACCTATTTGAACTATGCACATTAACATGGTACTTTCATCATTGAATGATATATTTTCAAAAATCAATTATTCAAGGTGAATATATAACTAGGTCTACTACTAGTTAGGGCCAGTAAGTTGGGAGAATTTTTTTTGGAAAGCATAAATCATTAATCTTGCCTATCTGTTGATTTATGATATGCAAGCTTAACCATTGGTTATTAATCTGCATAATTAGTGACTAGGGCTGGTTGTACTAACTGATAATCGAGTGTTTTTAAGTTGATGTACAAAACAACCATCTATAACCAAGGGTGATAACAAGTGGATTTGCTAATTTACTAATAGCTACCAGTAATTTGCTTGATTCTCCAATTATCATTTAGTACAACAGGCTTTTAAAATAAACGGTAGAATAATTGTAAGGAAAATACTAGATTGAATAGTGTTCTGCTTGATTTTCATTCCCACATTTGCTTATTGATCATTTTTATGCCATTGATTTCAGCTTCCACTTCTTGATATTAAAAAGGATGGCACACAAATGATTGATACAAAATATATATTGGAATAGTCTAGCATTATTTGTTAACAAGTGAGGTCCTCTAACCTACAATACCAGCTCTTACTTGGAATATTTACTGTATGGTTCAAAATTAAGTAAAGAATACACCATTAGATGTACTGTAGCTTATATTACTGAAATGTTACGGACGCAAATGTGTACATGTTACAAATTATCTTGCTATCATGTATTATTACTAATACAACAGTAATCTAATTATATTCGACAGATATAGCACGGTTTTTAAAATGGATGTCACATTTTTACTCTAATGCATGACTGTGTCATAAACTTGACATTTGGAGCAGTGGGATCTATATTTATATTATGTAATATGATTTACATGTAGGTGTACTGCTACATGTAAATGTTGTGTGTACTGCTTTATCATAAATTGCATTACAATTACATCTTTTTATTTGGTTATTTGAGATGGTAAAAATATATTTTATACCAATATTTTTGAGCAGGGAAGAATACCGCTTGTTGCATACAAATTGAGTACTGATCTCCTGTGGCGATACAAGAATAATTTTGAGCTTCAATAATAGGCTTAAGCCCATAATCTGAGTGGTATTTACCATTTCAGTGACTATGAAGGCCTACATGAATTGTCAAGAAAAGGGGTGCCATAAATTTAAGAACAGTGCTAGAATGTATTTTGAATTCAATCTCTGAAATTGTGCTGTTGGAACTAATGTGTGGTGTTTTAAAACTATAAGGACGAATCTGCTGCCAACAATTTGCTCTATGTAGTCAATACTGATCAAACACTACACCATCAATATTTTGTTCTCCCTGCAGTCACTTTTTGTTTTGTAATAGAAGAAACATTCATAGTACTGTCAATTTTACAATGTTTTTCATTTGCACTTGTACTTAACTTAACTGTATTTCAGAATGATTATTTTACAAGTTGGTTTACGGTGATGTGAAATATTTCTCGTCACTGCTGTACTTTATCCCAAGTTATTAGTGTTCACACGTTTCATATAATGTAGACTAATGAAGTGAAACATTTTTTATTGCAAATTAATGAATGTTGCTGAATTCCACATAGATTTAACAAAATCACAAACTCACAATAGACTCCAATGCGTATTTATGTATAGTGTAGATGCACAGCTTGAGTTTGACTTTGTAACCTGGGAATTCAAGAGTAAGTGAGTGGCTACCACCCATTTGCATGTTTTTTTTTCTTTGTGGGTACAAGAGTGTGGCATAATGCAGAATGCTATTTATTCAGTCACTGCAATGGCTTACTTGTAGAATTGGTCATACTGTCCATACAATTTTTTCAACGAAAATTGCTAGAATGTATCACCAAATATCTAGCCCATTTACATTTGAGTGTTGTATTCTACTATGTAATTACACCACTAACTGTAAGTTGGTACAGTAGATGGCTTGGTAATATGGTATTATTTATGGTAATTGGATGGCAGTATTTGGCAAGATATCAAGTAAAATGTATTCGTTTGAGATATGTACGAGGTTGACTGTAAGAAGCATCAGATTTCAATTGAATCTGGCTTCAAAAAGATGATTTAGAATTCCCTGTTATTATTACTTAATTATCATTATTGTGGATTGGACCAAGCATGGCCATTATTAATAAACTCTAGCTTAGAAGAATCAAGACTGTCATGTTGATAATATGCCTGTACTCGTATCTGAATCTATAATTGTGTAAGTTATGGCTCCTGGCATTTGATTGTCCTGTGGGTGAGGGAAGGTTGTAACTGGGTACACTTGTCCTTTTGGAGTTATCTCAAGCAAATTGATCAACCATCAATATCTATGTTGTATCACATTGTAAATAGTACTGTCCCTATTAGTCTCAACTGGGTACTTAGCCGTGTAACGTTGTCTGACATCGTAGGATTTTTGGAATAAAAACAACGCTATACATATTAAATAGTAGTATTAAAATGTTGATGAACATACAATAATTGCAATACTTCCGAGTTCACTGTAAAATGCTAAGTCACTTGCTTCTTTGTTATAGTATAGAAACTAACCGAAAACAAAATACTATTTACCGATGTGAAGCAAGCAAGGAGACCACTTAATCTGTTGTATAATATAATTAATAATATGAATATTATAATTAATGAATAATAACTAAACTAAATATAGAAAACAGAAATGGCAAACAAAGAAAGTGGAGCAATGATAATTATTTTGAAATGTTGCCAACATATTGTTAATGTGGGAATAGTTTTTAGCTTTCTAAAATCGCAATGTGATAGTTTGAATAAAAAATGGATTCGTGCTGGTGGCATTCATAGGCCAAACATTTTTATATAATATATAAGCGGCTTTTTTTGTGGAATAGTATTTCAATATTTCCAGTTTTGTCGCTGTTAACGAGATAGCGATTGATAACACAAAGCTTTTGTTACATTGTTAGAATGTTCTGGTAAACGAATTTAACGTAAATTAAAACATAATGAAACAATGATTGTCTGAAAGATTCGACTAAAAGAATGCTTGTGCGTAAAAATCACACTGTGTATTAATAACAATGTTATGTAATTTTTAAATAAATAAGATGAAATATACTGTACGTCAATGTCTTCAGAATTTATTCATTTCTGAACCCCTATTGCACTTCAATGAAATACTAGTGAGAAGGCCATAAATAAGTATGCCTACATGCAGGGTCGGATTGGCGGAAAAAAGGCGGCCTGGACATAACCTTGAAGACTATCCAAATATAAGTAATTTTGACTATAGTGAATATATATACATTTGAAACTTGCCTGCATAACTTTTCATTTCTATACGTGCTCAACCCTTGAACTATCCTGTATGATGTTAGCATTGTCATTCTCTATTGTTGCTGGGCATGGTCGAACTGGGTCCAGGGTCTTGGCAATAGGCATTCACGGAAGGTCGAAGTTCTTGCAAGTCGAGGGCAAAGCACAGGTAGTTTCTGAGACCATATGGCAGAACTCCACCTACTAGACTACTAGATGATTTGAAAAAAAAAACTTGCAAGAATTTCCTTCGGTCTGCATACTTGCAAGTATTTCAACTATGATGTAACTAACGAAAATCGAGACAGGGAAAGTGAGCGCTTTTTCAAAAATAGATCAATGAATTATAAACTAGAACAGAGATGTGCAAGTTTGAGAGATTGAGAGTTGAAAAAAAATGTTTTTGAACTATTACGGCCTATTCATTTTTAAATATTGAGTTCTCAACTGACTTTGAGTAACTAATAACCCACCAAAAACAAGGAACCAAGCCCTTAATTGCTATACAAACACTTTGGCATATCAAAGTGGTGATATGAAAAGTTCTGGCCAAGTTGGCTCTTCAAGAGAGGGAAAATGCATATGTGTGGTAGATATTGGGCATATAATGCAAACATTCTGTAATTATAACTGGGCTTGATAGCTTTTGACATGATGTAATGAAATGTGCATGATAATTGTATTTCATCATGTCAAAAGCAATTGAGCTCAGTTATCTATCCACACATATGCATTTTTCCTGTCCTGAAGATCGAGCCAATTTGGCCAAAACGTTTATATCTCTACTTCTATGTGCCAAAGTATTTGAATAGCAAGGGCTTAGCTTGCTGTTTTCACAAGTTTTTGTTCTTGTTAGGGATATCACAGCTTTTTGTGCTTCACATTTGCTAGTATAATGGATACGTTTTCAAATCAAATCCAAAAGACACATTCAAATAAAAACTTGATTTTTAGATGAGTGTAGCGTAAAGACTCACATATTCTATAACATTGTATTATGTTCCACAGAATAAAAAGAATGATTAGTACTATTATATTATTATTATTAATTATTTTATCCAGTAATAAAGTCTATACTCTATTGCATTCTATTTTACACTATACACTCATTCTACACTCTATTGTAGGACTGTAGGTCTCTTATTAACTTTAGCTGGGAGAACTTCTTACACGACAGTAACGATGCAGTCAACCCTTATTGCCCCTTGTAGAATTATCAGATGCATAATTATATTAGGTCCTTCTAGCTTCAAATACAGAGATGAAGCATTGTGATTTTACTGTGATTTTCAGTAAAAAATGAGCAAAATATATACCTGAAGCATTAGAATGTCTTTATTTTTCATGTACATAACAATTCCGTCATAACAATCGAAAAGGGCGAGGTTCGATCACATGATCGTTCTTTCACCTAACCTTTACATATAATAAGAGAGAAATAAAATAAACTAGCACTGTTATTTAGTTGGATATAATGCAAAGTAGATAATATTATTACGATTAAAATCTGGGTCATAATAGGCCTAAATGTCGGCATAGATAAAGTAGCCTCTAGATAGGCAACGCCGTATGACAGAGCAGAGCCGAAAGAGCCGATGCTCAAAAACTGCTCACCAACAGTGAAAAGGTTGGCTGATCACAGTGCTCCTAGCAGGATTCAGTCGCAACAGTGCTTTAGCAAATGGCATTTTCTTGGTGATCACAGCGCTCCTAGCAGCAGTGGCGTGCAGAGGTGAAAATAGAATAGGCGCAGACACCCGCTGATGGACGTGGGTACCTCCCCCCCCCTCCCCTGTGAGAGATACAGGGCTTATTTATATGTCGAGGATGGAGCCCGATGACCGTATACACAATAAGTCAATAACGAAGCCCTTGATGAGGTCGTCTGTGGTACCGCTCCAGCCATCGTTGGCCAATATCGCCGAAGGCGAAAAAAATTGATTTCTTGACTCACATTTCTCTTATTTTGAAGTTGAGTTTCTGATACATTTCCAAATATTCAGACAGCTGTATATCAACTACTTCCTGTTTCTTCCAATATATGTGTGGAATTTCAGAATTGGAAATAAGAAAATTCAATACGTGTGTAGATGTAGATGAAATATCTAGATGAGAAATAACTCATCTAGATATGGTGATAGCATCACCACAGTGAAAGATATACGTCGAGGGTGGAGCCCGAGACAGCCGTATACACAATAACAAAGTCCTTGATTAGAGGTCTGGAGCACAGCCCCCCAGACTTTTTTCGAAACATTTTTTCGAAAAAATGTTCGAATCTTGACTTACTCTTCTCTTATTTTAAAGTGAGTTTCCATTAAATTCATGAGTAAATGGCAATTCTCAAGACCCACAGGCCTCGGTCTGCGCATCAAACATCTTCCACTAAGAACACAAGAGGCTATTTTTGAACATCTTCAAACTTGACAATGCTGGAACTTGAAACATTTTGAAAAATTGTTCGGAATGATGAGGGCTATCACATGACAAAAATATACCAAATTCCGTACATTTTGGTTCAGGCATCAAAAGTAATATGTTGGTGAAAAGTGATATTTTTCGTCAACTCCTTCTCCTTCTTGCGCTGAGTTATAGTTGAACAGTTAAAACATGAACTGCTTGTTCAATTTGGCTGAAATTTGCTCGATTAATATTTGTGAGTACAGAAGTGCACCATGTTTTTTAAGAAATAGCGGAACACTTTCTCTCATATCCTAAAATACGCATTTCAAATTTCAATTCTCTCTTCATCATTCTTCCATTTTCGAAGAGATTCCATCGATATTTGGTTCATAAATGTATCAAGATTATTCAAATCGATTGTGTTTCAGCCAAAGTTTAATATATAGCCGAAATTGAGCAAATGTGGAAGAATACTCTGAATTTTGATCCGATTCAAAATTATTGAGTTCAAGTTGTGATATCGAAGGTGTGATGCCAACCATACATAGACAAATATGTTTGATTGTCAGCTCGCGATTAACATAAGAATAATGTGTGAATTCAACAGGATAATTTCGACACCATGACGTTTTTTTGATTGTGAACTGTTCTTGAAACAATACTAATATTCTATACAGTGCCTGCATGCTTGCCTTGAGCTTTCCATATCACAAGTTCTGGCTCATAATTTCGTATCGTTTGGTTTATTCGGAGGATTTCAATTATATTTGCTGAGGAAATAATCATAATGATAATGCAATTAATTCAATATTTGATTATGGCCGTATCGTACCAATGGATGGGCAACAGCATTCCAGAGCTGTGTATGCAACCAGCCATTTATTGAAAATAATAAATGAGCTGGTACCGCGGTACGAATAACACTTTTTTCTCATATAATTTAATTACTCTACGCATTCAACGTTTAATTGAAATCAAATACCGTTAATTTAAAACCTTCCCTTGCATAAAAACAGAGAAGCAAAATACAAGTGTTCACGTAACGTTTTCGCGCAGCATTCTTCTGTCTAACCTGTGTCTTGGAGAATGTTTTGCACAAATAAAAAAAAACAGTCGGTCTATACACTACTCAATCAAGGAAAACCAATGATCACAATAATGCGATTCAAAATATAATTTGAACTTTATTCACCATGTAAACAAAACTGAAATATCCAACATTTCACCCTCATGTTTCCTGTAGCCCTGGAGAGAATCTGCATTGGGAATTAGCACGAGTTGCGTATCATAGCGTATCAAAATCGAATAGTCAACTGATGACTATTTGAACCCCGAAATTGAAACTGAAACCAGGAGTCCAGGACGATGATTATTTTTGCTCGAGGACCCCACCAACAGCTGGTCATTCAGGGGTACGAATGAGCAGGTGATGAAGTGATACTATACAGACCCTATACAGCTCACCAATAAAATGTTATCGGCGTTATATACCAATCAAAGCACCTTGCATAAGCTTATACTACCACATGCAAGTATCAAAAGACAATGTTGATGATCTAGATAATTAGAATAGTGCTTACTGGGTTGTCCCTCACACAGTTTCTAATCTGGATTTCAATGTACCCATCATTACATCTACACAACATCAAGATTATTTAATTGAAATGTGTGAAAATGTGTAGTTTTTTATGTATGCTCTGCTTATACGTTTTCAACCACTCCGATATGCACACTGTTTTTCATATTTTTTCAAGTCAAGCTTTGGGCTTCTGCTTCTGATAAAAGTTTTTTTTATTTGGGGGATGGAAGTTACACACTACAGCATTGTGAGATGAAATGATGACAAAACAAAAGCAATGCCAACATGAAATTCATACCTAGCTTCATAGAGGAATTGAATAGTAAATAGGCCTATAGCCCTACAAACAAGAGGTGTTCCCCTGGGTATACCCCTGGCATACCCAGTGGGCAGTGGGCATGTTTTATTCCCAAAAGGTGCCCAAAACGTACCCATTTACATGAGAAGCGGGACTCCAGTGGCATTCCTTGGGAAGGTGCCAGGGCATGCCCGTGGTCTACCCAAATGAGTATGTTATCACAGACCCACTGTGGGCGGTTCCTTGGCATACCCAGGGTGTACCCTAGTGTGCATATGATGTTTCAGTGACATGCCCATGGTATACCCACAAATCATGTTGTGATTCGAGATTTGAAGCTACCCACTGGGCATGCCAGGGACATGCCCTGGGTACCTCCAGGACATTTGGGGCTTCCAGGGGTATGCTCAGGTGTCCATGCCCATGACATGCACAACTGGGTAGATTTTGGGGATACCCAGGGCATTCCCGTGTTTGTAGGGAGTCCTATATATTATAATCATGGGCCTGGACCGTTAACACGTACATGTGCACGCGTTTAGTCTGGATTGGTCACTTAATCCAGGTATATATTCATCGTTCAACTTTCATGAGTTTCTTTCATGAATATTTTCTCCCATTGGTTGTGAGGGTGTAGGGGGTGGTACCACCCAGTTTTTCCCGACATCATTGAGTAAATGAATATCCTTACGAGATAGAGTGGCAGAGCCCTGGTTAAACAGTCCACAGAGTACAGACCCTGGTAGTGTTACACTGGCGCCGATTTGATATAGTCTGCACGCCACTGCCTAGCAGGATACCAGGCGTAACACTACCAGGGTCTGTACTCTGTGGACTGTTTAACCAGGGCTCTGCCACTCTATCTCGTAAGGATATTCATTTACTCAATGATGTCGGTCTCATAAACTATAACAAAATCGCAATAAAATACATGGGTCAGCCTACTTCATCTATGATACTAAATGCTATTGTGAATGAGGTTCAACACGGTTTCCCTCAGTCTTAGTTGTGGATACTGTGATAAAACTTGATCTCGATAATCAACGAACTTCACCTTTGCATCATTCCAATAGACAGGAGTATAATACCACCATCTAACTACAAAGTCATTCTTTTCTAATATGATTCTGTCACACATAACTTTGGTATTCTGGAAATGGTTTTCACGACAAAGTGATCAGCGGTAGAAGTACATTCAAAACAAATCTACTCTCCACTTGCAAAAGGAGTGAAATGATACCGCTTTTGAAGCGTCTTCAAATCCACATATTCATTCATGAAGGATTTTTACTCATGATAATACTGATCATCAACAGAAATGTTATTGTCAAAATAAATCACAGTGTGCCTGTAACGCACCGTAGGTATATAGGCTAATGTCTTTGTTGTAGCGCAACATTTATCTGTACGAATAGGCCTAGACTACACAATTTAGTGATACCAATCTATTTTATCATAATATAAAGAAGGTGCTACAACTCCCATACTAATAACATGGAAGGCATTTGCGGTTTCTTGCAGTCAGTTGAGCCAAAAGTCTCGATTGCGTGTCAAGATTCAGCAAATTCCCTCGTGAACTAGATGTAGATAAGAGTCAGAGTGGCTACGGTACGGGTGTCATTGTTGAACTTACAAAATCTATAATTTTCGTAAGAAACCAATGCAACTACTAACATTATAATTCTACTGAGCCTTGTATAGCATTCTTGAGCATTGTTGTTTCATATAGTTCGATATAACAGCGCTAGTTGCGCTACAGGCAATTGGGACCCATGGACTCGGGAACTGACCTCAGAAATATTTCACTCTCAGGACCCGAGTTGGAGCACCTGCTTCATATTTGATAACATAGGTTGGTATCACTACATCATGACTATATTTTATGTATTTTCACTTAATAATAATAATAATATTTATTTATGTAGATGGATCGTATACATTATACTGCTATCGTCATGAAAGAGTACAAAAATAAGTAATATTATGGAACACATAAAAAATCGTTGTAGAGATTACTAAAAAATGCGAAAACTACTAAAAACATGTACACACAATATATATAAAAAAGTTGAGTACAATTTAAAAAGAGACGAATGATAAAAAAAGAGTCACACATAAACCAATTGTTCCTTCTATTAAGTACCGTATTCATTAATTGTATAAAAACATTTGTAAGATAAATAGGATTCAAGAACGTGTTTGAAAATTTAATATTACCGTTGGCAGCCTCTTTGATGAGAGCAGGAAGGTTATTAAACATCTGTATGCCTGCAAAGATAGGACCCTTTTTATACATTTCGAGTCCATGTGTTTTAATTCTGAACATATTTCTTTTTCTAGTTTCGTGTGGGTGATCAACTGATCATATTTAATTTTAAATCATTGATGTCGTTTAGATAAAAATTATTTTCCACTACATACGTGACTACATTTGAAATATACAAACATGGAAGAGTCGAAATATTGAATTTCTTGAAAAGAGATTATTATTTCTGCATCCAGATAACCAACTAAGTTGGGCCAGGGGGTGTCACTAGGTGTGTTCCACTGTTGTTCACTAGGGCAGCCTTCTCAATTCTCGGTTGCTGCCATTTCCGAGACTCGCATCTACTCCCCCCTCTTCTTTTTCTTCATCTTCACAACTCATATCTCCTGCAACTTCTTCTCTTCTTACAAACTCCCTCCACCGTTCATTTAACAGTTACACAAATACCAGCATTTTGGTTACAAAATGATCTGAATAGATAAAAGGGGGTATAAGGGGCGGAAGTCCCCCAGCAGAGCTCCGCAGTGAATTTTTGAATATATAAACATTTTTTCAAGTGAATTTCACGATTCACAAGTGTTTTTAGAGTCTTATTATTGAAACGTCATGGACATTTTCAAAGTTATACTTCTGCGATTTCTCTCAGCAAAGCCCCGCAGGGATTTTTTTTAAATTGGCTCATGTCATTTTTCAAGTGATTTTTGATATTTACAAGCGGTTTTAGAATCCAATTATTGAATCACTATGGACATTACAGAAGTTATTTTGTAATGGATACAATGGACATTTTCGAGTTTATTTTCGCAATTTCTCCCAGCAAAATTCCCAGCAGTGATTTTTTTGGAATACGGTCATTTTTCAAGTGAGTTTTGCGATTCACGGGCAGTTTTGGAATCTAGTAATTGAATCATGGTCGAAAAAAAAGGAAGTGTGAAGTAGTAGAGTTTACCGATAAAATTCATAATAATAAGTAATAATATTTCATCGTGTGCTTATTCGTAGGTCAACATTATATATTTTTTTTAAAGGAGGATCAATTATTGGGGGGAGGGGGGGAGGGGGGGGGGGAGGGGGGGCACAAATGTAATGTCGATTGATTAGGCACCCCCTCCCCACTAGACCTCCTAACGATCTACCAGCTTCAGTGCTGTTGAAATGTGTTTTCAATTAACGAAACCCACGACCTAGAGCATTGGTCTTGCAATACTCTTCTCTCTTCTTTCTTTTCTCTGGTCTTGCGTACTTTTATCAAAAATCTTGCAGCAAAGGCATAACACCCTGTCTGATTTCTCTGAATAGATTAACCAATGGCAATGGTATCTCTCATCATTTGTCAAACGCCTCTTGCAGTGAAATAAAGAAGAACTACAAGAAACTACTAATTTTTGCGCCCCTGGAAATGTTGCGCCCTGGGCAGCTGCCCAGGTCGCCCAGCCCACAGGCCGGCCCTGTGCAGACCTATTGTATAATCTATTCTGTCATTACTTGTTGTATTTTCTTTTCATTTTCTGAGTGTATTTAATGTAATTGTATGTAAGAAAAAAAATAGCATATCCTGTCATAATAAAGAATCTATCTATCTATCTAGATTGAACATAAGCAAAATATACCATTTTGGCTGTTTCAAAACTACTCAATTGCATCAATTTCTTGATCAAGAAACAGCCAGAC